>CM031372.1:43650291-44319557 GCA_018208015.1 Medicago ruthenica
CAATTAAATGAAAAAACAACGAAAAATGGTTTTTACAAGAGGTTTGCGACTGATAAGTGAAGGGGGTTGAGTGGGAAAAGTGGTAAATAAAAAAATGTAACAAATCTTTTTTAAAATAATTTTAATAATTATAAATGAATTGGTTTTTAATTTTAAAATAATTTAAATTAAAAAAACAATTAAAACACATTTTTTTAAAAAAAAAAATCGTCATTTAATTTCCCAGGGGTAACCCCTGGCAAAACTCCTGTCACTGTTTGGTCAGACGATGTGACATGTGACAGTCTTTACAGTGTGACAGAAAAGGGGACAGTTGAGTCAGACATTTTGCCAGGGGCGTAGCCATGATAATTGCCAGGAAATGTGCCAGGGAATTTGCCAGGGGTAGGCCCTCGCAAATTTGCCAGGAGCTAAAGCCCTGGCTGTAGCATTTGCGATGACCTGTTTTACGAGGGATCCTGCCCCTCGCAAAAGCCCTGACAAATTGCTTTTTGCCAGGGAATTTTGCTTTTTCCCAGGGATTTTGCCCCTGGCAAATTTCCAGATTCCTTGTAGTGCAAGAGAGTGTAGAGAGAAGGGAGAGGAAAATGTGAAATGTAGTGAGAGAAATGATGGAAGAAAATGAGAGGAAAAGGGTTTTAGAGCATATAAATAGTTCTCGCGTGAATTTACCTTAATGCCCTTTTCTTAATCCAAGTTTCTCTGATACATGAGTTGATACTGATAAGGTTAAGTTTAAGTGGGATATTATAATGTGTGCCGAAAATAACTTAAAGAATATATCTGTTACAAACGTCAAACTTAAAGGACCCCTGTTGTAATTTAGCCATAAAGAAAATAGCCCCTTGTTGGGAGGTTTTTGGGCTGGCTTTTTTGTTATTCCAATTATACCCTTAAACAAAATTTCTTATAAAAATGCTATATTGTTGATGTTATTAAAAAAGATAAGAATTTTTATTATATTTGTTTTATTATTGTTGTCATTGAAAAAGATAAATATGGTTTTTTTAAGGAAGATAAACATGGTTTGTTGAGTTTGTTACATTTGAAAGTCACATATATATATATATATATATATATAATATCCTTTGCAATTTACACGTAAATTTCTATAAAATATCGTTGATAATCTACACGCATTAGCGCATTTAAAAAAGCATAAAGACGGGCACGTAGTGACAGATAAAGAAAGTTTTTTCTGACTGTGATGGACTAAGAAAACTCAAGGGAGTTTTTAGTTTTGGAGAATGCTAATGAATGTGCAGAGACATTTGTTAAGCAACTAAAAAAAAAAGTTTTTAAAATAAATGATGTAATTATTTCTTTGTCTAAAGTAACATTTTATATTTTGAAGACATAACTTTTTATTGAATGTTAGAGCAATATTGCACATGTTAGAGCAACTAAAAGGGAAATTTTTTTATTGAAAAACAACAATTATTGATGAAAAAGATACATATTTAATATTAACAGAGATTAATTAGAATAGACTGACAGTGTAATACAATTTTACACTGCCAACCAATTAAAATCACTCAATTAGACATATCATCTTAAGTGTTAAAATTAGAAAATTCAAATAAAATCGTTTCCAATAATTGTCATATCCCACATTTCTTAATTTAGACATTTGATTTAGCAGTTTTCAATGTGCACCGTTCAACCATTGAATCGCAATATCATGATGTTTTTCAGATCCCGAACCTCTTTCAGATAGTACAATGGAGTGAGCCATAATGCTATTAAACAATGAAGTGCTTGAGGCTTTGTTTCCTCCTTCCAGTAACTATTCAATTATCAATCCTTTTACTTTTTCTTTCTTAGCATTAAGGGTCCTTCTCTGTAGAACATATTGTGATTGGAGAGAATAAACATTTTTCTTAAGGAATACAATTAAAACATGTCTACAAAGAAAGTGGGATATAGCTGTTATTGGAAAATATTTTATTTGATTTTTTCTAATTTTAACACTTAAATGATGTTTCTAATTGAGTGATTTTAATTGATTGACAGTGTAAAATTGTTTTACACCGTCAGTCTATTCTAATTAATCTCCAAAAAAAAAATTGTATTGAAAAATGATTTTTAGGAGGAGGAGGAGGAGGAGGAGGGAAAGGGTTTGGAAATGAGGAAATGAAATGAATAGATGATTTTAGAAGGGGATGACTCTTGTTCTTTTTTTTCTTCATAACATATAACATAGAACTTCTTAATTTGTGGGAACCAAAAAAATGTATTGAAAAATGATTTTTAAGGATTTAGATAAACTATTCAAACAAAATCTAGTTATTATAATACCCTTAAAATAAAATAAAAATTAAGTATAAGTCTTCATTTATCATTCTCTACAAACTCACTCTTTTAAAAAAAAGATAGAAAATTTATTTCTCTTCCCCTCTAATCCTTGTCCCTGAAAGACTCTCATTCCCTCCCCTTTAATCTCCCAAGCAAACCCTTAAATTATTATCCCCCACCCCAATGTGAAGACCTGGTATTTAACACCATAACCCCATATGTAAATGTCCTTAAATATAAAATGAGTAGACATGTTTAAATGAGTAATTAAATATCAAAAAATTGAAATAAAGTGACGTCTATTATATATTTGCATAATTATTTTGAAAGTGAAGATCATTTTTCAGAGGTGATTTTTAATTCAAGGAAAAATAATATAAAAGGAAGCTAAGTTATAAATATCCGCATAAGAAAAACAAATAAGCCATGAACTTGGACATAGCTATATATGGACGTCAATTTGTCCCTATAAATAGGCACATACTATGGTTATTACTTCATTCGGGACCACATTGGTGGACATTTTTTCTCTGGGAGTACGAGGATGTTGGAGAAAATCCCCTTAATAGAATTTTGGGGAAGATGATAGAGATCATGCACCCTCCCTTTGGGTTACCCTAAGGCCGGTCTTAAGATTTTTTGTGGTACTAGCCAACTAAAATAATATGGTCCCGACCTTCTCATAATATTATTATGAAAACTTTTTGTGTGTGTACAGTGGTGGAGTTAGAAAAAAAAAATTGGATGATGTGTGAAAGTGAAGATAAAAAATTTAAGTTGCAAATTTTAAATTTATTTAAAAAAAGACAAATTCATTAATATATAAAAGAATTAATATGACCACATATATCATCAGTCAAAATAAAGATAGGTATTTCATCGTGTAACATACAAATAACTATAAGAAACATCGCAATAAATAACACAACAATTACTTTTTCTCAAAACTGACAAAGCATTAGTCCATATAAACTACTTTTTTTTTTTTTGTTAAAGAATGACCTAAAAATTAAACAACTTAAATCCTACTAAGAAAACAATCATTACAACATTTAATGTTGTTGTGCACCTTTTTAGTTAAAGTTGTGAGTTGATACACAACTTGCTTGAATCAATTTTTAAAAAGAAATATTTTAAAAATCTATCGAACTTTACTGAATGCATGCTTTGTTAATTAAATAAAAAATAATTAATATATAATTAACTTTAAATTTTAAAAAATTGAATATTAGAAAAAACACAAACAATTTATTTTCTCTCATGCTCATGAACTAAACATGTCTGTGGAGTAATGTATTTCAATCAAAACTACATGCATGAGCCACTAATATATCTTGCAAAAAAAATATATACCTGTCACATTCTTCGTGTATTAAATATAACTTTTGGAGTCATGTATTTCAATGAACTAAACATGGTTGTGGAGTAATATTTTTCAACCACAAACTACATGCATGAACCACTAATATATCTTGCAAAAAATACATATCTGTCATATTCTTTGTGTATTAAATATAACTTCTGGAGTTATGTATTTCAATTACAAACAACAACATCAACTATATGCATGAATCATCAATGTATCTTTCAAAGAATACATCTTTTCATCACTCTTCATGTATTAAATAAGTCTCTCGAGTCATGTATCTCATGTGAGAATAAATATTATACATGTTATAAATACAAAGAGATTATCAATTTTAACTCTTATTACATTTGTGTTATGTTTCTATTTTCTGTCCAATAATTGAATTAATTTTTTATTTTATAAATAATGGTATAAGATTTAGTAATGTTATATTATTTTATGGAAATATTATAAATTACATCATTTATCAAGTTGAAAATTAGAAGGGGAATATCAAATAAGTTAATTATTTATTTGTTCTCTCATTTTTTTCATATATTCTTTTATATTTATTTTTTTCTTCTTTTTCCATAAATACATAAAATAAAAGACACGTTCTCGAACACATAAGCCCCAAAAGATTGTTACTCTCTAATTATTTCATATGTAAGATTAAAATAATTAGTGAACATCTAAATGTTTATACTATATGAATGTATTATTGAACAAAAAATGGTGCACTTTACGGATGGGGCCATGGGCGGTCGCCCATCTTACCGTGGCTACCTTTATGAATATTTTGCTTAGAAAAAACAAACATAATTAAAATTAAAATAAGACATCAAATACTCTTATTCCTAAAAAAGTATAATATAGAGTAAACATTGTTATGTTGATATATTTCCCATAAAGACGCGTAAGGATGTGCGGGGATGGGACGGAAGAAAAAAATCTCCTAGTGATGGAGAACAAAGATGAAAGGTATTTTGAATGGTTGGGACGGGAACAACGACCACACCAAGACTTACCCCATTAAATCAAACAATTTAAATTTATTATTGGTAGTCACTTATTTAAAATATATTTTAACACGATTGATAAGTGAAGAAAACTTTTCCTACAATCATAAATAAAAAAATTCGTAATTTTGTATAAATACTATATACATTATATATAAATATATTGAGGACATTTTCACCTTAATCGTATAATTGTCAACAAAATAAATTTTATAATATTTCAAAATAAACAAATTAAAATTGTACCATTCACCACGAGAATACGTAATAGTATTTTGACAAATGGAAACTTAACTTTATTTCAAAACAATTATATTGTGGACACATTATTTGGTCACACATTCATAAAAATACACATTATATAATTATTTAAAAATGACTTTTAATTTAACTATATCTTTTGTAATTTTATTTCTTGAATAAGGAAACAATAGTTCACCACTTGTTCCTATATCACGGTAGAGCAACGATACAATCTGAGAATCGAAACAAATTATTAGAAACGATAGAACCGAAGATAAGAAACAATTCTTGAGTGATTTCACTTTCGTAATTAAGTAAGTATGATCAAAATTTCAAATTATTACTCATAAATAACATTAGATTTTAAATCATTTACCTAAAGTTGGAATTGAAAAATAAAAGGTTAAATATCATTTGCGTCCTTTAAGTTACATGATTATAACAAGTTAGTCCTTTAAGTTTTTTTTGTTACAAATTAGTCCTTTAAGTCATAAAATATTTGCACCATTATCCTAATTTCATCAAACTCAATAAAAAAGTGTTTATGCGGATGTTTAATGTTAAGTTGGTTTGTTCAAATTCATTGCTCTAAAAACTAGAACTCATAGGTGTGTTATTTGGTCTTGATTCAAAACAAAATTGACTGATTACTTGATTTATAATAGTGTTGATCAAATATTTATATGTAAAATTAGTCTTGAAATTAAAAAACAAGAAGAAGAAAATGTGTATAAGTAATCATGTTTGATGTCATAAGCACTTTTGGACCTACCATCTTAATGTTAAATGAAATAATCACTTTTTAACGAAGTTGACTGAAAAGATGAATGACAGTGTAAATATTTTATGACATAAAGGACTAATTTGTAACAAAAAATAAATTAAATGACCAATTGATAACAAAAAAAAACTTAAAGGACTAATCTGTTATAAACATATAACTTAAAGACGACATGAGGTATTTGACCAAAATAAAATACATACACTTGCATACGCAACCCAATAAATTATTCTAAGAGACAAATCTTGAATTAAAAAGAGATATAACACTTGTGACTAAGGTAACTTACAAAGAAATCACAGTGTGATTATTGAAGAGCTCCAAGAAAAGAGTAAGAAAAACATCATGATTGCAATAAATGCAAGAAGAAATTGGAATAAGAAGATGTAGTCACGTGTTCTTGGTTTGGACCTTCTTAACGGTTTCAGTTGATGCCACGATTAACTTAACTTAATTGCTACCAGAATGCGCCATGAAAGTATACTTGTTAAATGTCATTGATTTTCTGATCGAAATAAACTATAGGTGTATGATGTATGTTATGTTATGAAAGAAAGTCTATGAAAATAAGTATATATATAATAGTGCCATTTATAGAAAACACCATAATCTCCAATGAAAAGTAGATAATATCTATTAATTTGTTAAAAACAAAAAAGAAAATTAAAAAAATATAGGTTTTACATTTTTCAGGTTTTGTTTTAGCGTTAAATGTCGCAATGACCACCAACTACCACCAGTCGACCACTTCTAACCACTTTCAACCACCACTATGACATCATTGGTAACTATGACATCACTACAACTTCGACCACCACCAAACCACAAATTCCACCACTACTGACTCCCACTTCGACCACTGCAACCACGACTTCAACCCACAACCAATTCAAACACCACTTCACTCACTCTAACCACCACCAACCACTACTCTGGCCATTATCGACACCACTCCGACCACCTCCAATCATCAATCTGATCACCATCAATTACCACCACTCTGCCCTACCAAAAACCTCCACCTTGACCACCATTGACTACCACTCTACTACTATTATGACATCGAAAACCACCACTGACTACCCCTACAATCGTCACTTAAATTGGTATGAATCGATTCAATTAAGATATGTTTGGGAGACATACTTGTATTTATTACTACGTTGAAACTAATTTTGGTTTTTGAATATTTCATAACTCAAAACTCAAACTTGTTTCAGTTTTTTAAATTTTTTAAACTCAAAATATAAATAAACTTTGGTTTTTGAAAATTTCAAAACAAATTAAGAAGATATAATGGAGAACAACGAATAACAATCTTAGCAATGTAACCTAATTAATTATTTGTTTAATTTGAATATCATAAATGCAAAATAAAAAAATGTTAGTAATGTACGTATTAGTTTGATAATATAATTGAAGTAAAATTGAATTGAGATTGCAATAAAATAACAATTGTTTGAGACATATTTCTTTTTGCAATGAAACAATTATTATAGAATAGAAGATTGCATATTTTTTGTGCGGTTTTACTCCAGAAATGGATTTCCGACAATTACACAAGGACATTGTTGTTGTAAAATTAGACATAAGAATGTCTCTATAAATAATAATCAATATATAAATATAAGAATCAATTAAGTATAAGCAAAAGAGCGATCAATAAACTTATCTCTTTTGAGATTGTTGTTGAATTAGATCACCGACCACAACTCTATCAACATCTTTGACAACTAAATCAAATTTGCTACTAAATCAACTATCAAGATCTGCAAAAAGAACATACAATAAACATAGTCTGAGACACACTGATTGCGTTGTTCTTAAAGATTTTCCACGTAATTATATGCTAATCCCCCAGGAATTAATAGACCCTTCTCAATGTGGAATCGAGGAATCAAGAGGAGAGAATTGTTTTTGTTTCAATACTGATCAAAGCAAGTGAAAAAGTGTAACCATTCTGTACGTGCATCATAAGGCTTTATAGAGGCATTATTAGGCAA
This sequence comes from Medicago ruthenica, assembly GCA_018208015.1. Classification (NCBI taxonomy): domain Eukaryota; kingdom Viridiplantae; phylum Streptophyta; class Magnoliopsida; order Fabales; family Fabaceae; genus Medicago; species Medicago ruthenica. The sequence goes on from CM031372.1 coordinate 43,657,981, forward strand.
AACATAATTGTTGAGTCAAGCAAAAAAGAAGCCTTAATAATAGCCACATTCAAGAGATATTAAAAGAAAGGCACTCACAAAAATTTGAAATTAAAAACATGTCTACAAAAACAAGTCAAACATTATAATTAATAATATGATAATAATTTTCTATTAAAATATTTTTCTATATTTCTCAACTAAAAATATGAGACACAATATTTGAAAATTATGAAATATACTCAAAATTTACAACAATCCCCCACGTATTTCAAAAGTTTAAAAGAAAATAGAAAAAGGATTTCTTGGGTTAACATCCTGGATGTGATACATCAAACTGGTGTAGCAAGTTATATGAACCTGGCCTATAATGATAATACTTAACACACAGTGAAGTTGATGTAGCAAGCTATATGAACCAAAATTACTTGGCATCTGTTGTAACAACCCGATTTTTAGTATTATAATTAATTTTTTATTGCTTATTATTGATTGTTTGGTTATTATATCTGTTAATTGCTTATTTTGATGGATTAGTGAATTTTGGGTGATTAAGGGTATTTTGGTCATCTGAGGGTTAGTGGCATTTTTGTAATATGTTAGAAGTTTGGAATTTGAATTTTAGAGAGTTGTGGTAAAGTAGTAAAAGGGGAGGTTTAAGTGTAGTAAAAGTGTAGAGAAATAATTATATGTTGAATTGTGACTAAGCCCACTATAAAGAATAACCTAGCCCATTTATTTTTAAAGAGAAGTGGTAATGTTAGTGAACTAGGCCAAATCATTTGTGAAGATTTTTAGAAGAGGCTAAGGAGAGAGAAGAGAGAAAGAAGAGGCTAGAAGAGGGAAAACAACAGGAAGTGAAGAATTGAAGCTAGGAAGCACTTTTGGTGGAGAATTGAGGTAAGAGGGAAGATTTTTTTCATCATTTGGGTATTAAGAAACAAATGGGTTGTTTGGGATGTTTATAGCTTATGCTTAAATTCATGAACTTATGATTAATTGTGTTAATTTTGTGTTCCTTTTTTATGGTTGAATTGAAACATGTATAAGTTGCTGAATTGATATTGTTGTTTCATCAAAACTCATGTTTGATTATGTTGTTTTGCTAACTTTGTGAAATTTGATGAATTTGATGAGAAACATGATAATTGGTGTTGATTATGCTTAATTGAGTTGATTATGAACATGATTATGTGATTGGTTTATGAATTCATGAGATTAAGAAGTTTGAGTTGTGTTTAAGTTGTTGTTGTTGTTTGTATGAAAATTGCTTAAGTTGGTAAAAATGATTAAGTTGTTGATGAAATGGATTAAGTTTATTCATGTTGGTTGATTTAAGTGATTATGATCATGTTGAATTGATTGTGAAACTTGGAATGTTGTTGTTATGCTTTGTTTGTGAAATTAAGTCGATTTGGAAGAAAATGGATTTTTGAGACGGTAATTGATTTTATGAGGATAAGTTGATGTTAAGTGATTTTGATTAAGTTGTTTTAAGCTATATTAAGTGGATAATAAGTGGTGACAACTGGTTTCAAGGATTTGGAAATGTTCCGGTATTGGGTCGAAAAACGATGTTGAAAACGATATTTTTACGCGAAAACGCAAAAATCGGAAAATCCTGTACTGGTAGTCATGCATGACCGTGCGCCCCTGTGGCACGGACCGTGCGTGATTCTCATACTTAGGGGACACGACCGTGCGCCCCTAGAGCATGATTGTGCGCCCTGTGCAGCATGGCGAAACCCTAGTTTTGTGACTTTTTGAGTTACCCAATGCACTTTAGTGGCTTCCAAACTCTTAAATATTATTAATATGTGTTTAATGGTGATGTTTATGATTGATTAACTTGGACATAAGTATATTAAGACTTATAGGTTAATTAATTAGAGACAGACTTTGATGATGAAGTAAAACAGTGAGGTTTTGCATGTTGCTTATGCGATGTGGATTAATGAATGAATATGATGATGATGATGCGATATTTGATTACCTGATTTGTTGATGTGTGGACTTATTTATTTGACGATACGACTGGTGATGAATTGGTGATGTATGTTATATGATGGTGTAAATTGTATAACAATGATGAGTATGTTTGGTGTGCATTGTCGAGTCTATATGTGGGTCAATGTATTCATAGTCAGTTATTGGTGCTTGATTTAAGATCAAGAATAAGATTGGTGCTTAATTTAAGATCAAAAATAAACATTGGTGTTTGATTTAAGATCAAGAATAAATTGGTGGGTGATTTAAGATCACTATGGTACCACATGCATGTAGAGTCCTTAAGCGCATTGCATACACATGAAGCGTCGTATGTGTCAATGTTTTGGTGTGAACTTGTGCATCTAATTGGTAAATGGATACTTGATGATTGTGATGAGATTGAATTAATTTAACTTGAGTTGATGATTATATACGAACATGATTTGGTATGAGTACTTGGTATGTATAAAACTGTGGAGTAACCCGGACGATGATTGTATGCGAATATGTTATGATTATGTGCTAAAGTAAACATGCTTTTGTGATGTGTATGGATGTATTGATATTGATGTTATTGTTGCCTGAACTTACATGCGTTTATTAATCTCTTATGTTGAACGTATATCTTACCCCCCAGTGACTTTTGTCGCCTCACCCTTATGGTGTAGGCGTCGTGCAGGTTGAGGAGTATCATCTTGCTTGTGAGTTGATGAGGACGGCTTGAGGCCTACTCATTTTTATCTTCTTTTCTCGAGGAGTCTAGATTTAGGTGCTCTGATCTAGGATGTAGGGATTTTCTTTTGTTGGATTTTATGCTATGAGATCTTATGATCAAACTGTTGATGTTATATTCTGTTGAGTTGTATTTTATGAACCGAGACATGACATTACATGATGTTGAGTATGATTTTATTCCGCTGCGATATGAATATATTTGGTGAAATTTTTATATTGAATATTTGATATGAGTTTATGTTGAAGTAGTAAAACCCTAATGTATGATAAATGCGTGATTTATCTTTTATTTATTTTCTCGGGGATTTGGGCCTTTTTCATATGTTAGCGTTATACCACTCGCATCACACCCCTACATTTCTTGTTGTTGGTGTGCTAATAGGTTGTGTGCATGCCTGGATTGTTTCATGAGTGCTCCAGAGATTTCACCAAGATCTCATACAAGCGGCCCACTTGGCACTCACATAGGTGATTTCATCAAGTGTATGCTACAAATCATACACCACATCAAGTGTATGCTGCAAATCATACACCACCCATAAGAGATATGGAATTCTTTAAAAGCTTTATAGGCTTATCCTTTCAGTATTAAAGTGTAAACTGATCTTTATAAGAAAGTTGTGTACCTTATAGAGTGACACAACAGTAATCTTCTATTTTTTTTTTTTTGAAAGAAGTAATCTTCTATTTACGGTTACCTTATTTCGAGCTATTACATCTCTATGTTTGAGAGACGGTTGACAGTGGGGAACATCTGCTTATTCCTCTTTACAAAACAAAGGTTACAATTGATAAAAATACAATTTATAAAATTGTGAAAATCCTTGTGTTTGGGTGAGGTAATTAAGAAATTTTGAAGAATTTAGAATTCTAGGCAATTTAAATGATTCAATTAAATTGAGCTCATTTCTAAATATTCTTGTTTGAATGGAGTAATAAAAAATTTCATTGTCATCAATTTTGGACAACTTTTATAAATGTTATTTTTTTAGGGCCAAATTTGAAAATTGAAATTAGGGGTCAATTTGTAAATTTCAAAAAATTTGAGGGGTCAATTTATAATTTTGAATAAGTTGAGGGGTAAATTTGTAATTTCCAAAAAATATTAGGGGTCAAATTGCAATTTTTGTAAATTTATTGGGGAAAATTTGAGGACCAAAATGCAAAATTTGAAAATTATAAGAATGAAGAAATTTGAAATTCTTATCTTTTAGGTGTCATTTCAAATTCTCTAAATTTAATTTGAACAAAATATATTTCATAAATTTCCACCATTTTGAAAATTCTCCATATTATTATCCAAACAATAGAATTCATCTAAAAACATTTGAATTCCCTCAAAACATTACATTAGCTGAAAACATTCCTTCATCCAAACACACTCTAAGAGAATTGTGGATTTGAAAAGATCATGAATTGTTTAGTGAAAAACCATATAAAACACACTTAAATTTTCCTGCAGTGTGTTCATAGCCGGGAAATTTGGACAAATATATTAAACCGGTGGAATATACCTATTCCCATATCTGCTTCTCCGTCGCAATGGTTTGATTGTTGGTTAGGGGTAATGCATGGTGGCTTTCAGAAACAGCTTTGGATTAGTGTGTGCGCTATGCAGTTTTTGGGTCCCTATGGCATCAAAGAAGGTAGGGTTTAGCCTGGGGCACTGAAGTTGTTTTTCATCATGGGAAAGTTTTTTTCAACCATTAGATTAATGAGGAGTATTAATTTTATCATGGACTGCCTACACCATATTTTTTTCCTCTCTCTTTTACACTCTTATATTTTTGTTTAGATCTGGAATTTTTTTCTTTCCTTGATCTGGAAACAATTGGTCGGATTTTCTCGCGCGCGCGCCGTATTATAAGAGTGACTTAGAGGTTGAATTTTTTCACGATTTTTTGCAAGCATGTTTAGGACATAAAAACAACATTGCCCACAAGAAACGAGAATTTTCCGACAAGGGACGGATTAAATATGAATTTTTTACGCCCCAAAAACTCAAAAACGCAAAACAACAAAACATGCATCTAGAAAACGAATTTTGAGCTGGTTTTTTGCAGATCCTCTATATGTATTTTTATAGAGGTGTCTGACAAAAAAACCAGCTCAAAATTCGTTTTCTAGATGCATGTTCTGTTGTTTTGCGTTTTTGAGTTTTTGGGGCGTAAAAAATTCATATTTAATCTGTCCCTTGTCGGAAAATTCTCGTTTCTTGTGGGCGATGTTGTTTTTATGTCCTAAACATGCCTGCAAAAAATCGTGAAAAAATTCAACCTCTAAGTCACTCTTATAATACGGCGCGCGCGCGAGAAAATCCGGCCAATTGTTTCCAGATCAAGGAAAGAAAAAAATTCCAGATCTAAACAAAAATATAAGAGTGTAAAAGAGAAAGGAAAAAAAATATGGTGTAGGCAGTCCACGATAAAATTAATACTCATCATTAATCTAATGGTTGAAAAAAACTTTCCCATGGTGGGAAACAACTTCACTGTCCCAGGCTAAACCCCACCATCAAAGAAATATAGTGATTTTTGACAAGGTGGAAATAGATTGGCTATAATTCACACCACGATAACTGCAATTCGTAATGTAACAACTAACATCCATAAGAGCCAAAACTACGAAATCATATAAGCGACCACAACTTTAACCGCCACGATTATTTAAAGGCTTAAATATGTAAAAGGTCCCTGTAGTTTAGCGTGTTTTTGGTTTTCGTCCCTGTAAGTTTTTTTGTTGCGAAACATATCTTGTATCTTGTTAACTTTTTGGAATTGGTCCCTGCCGTCAGATTCCGTAAAAAAAAAGTCTAGCTGGCTAACGGACGCTTACGTGTCAGTTGCTGAGATGGACAAACACGCTTATGTGGCATTAAAACTGAATAATGCTGTTATAAGAGGGACTAAAACCAAAAACGAATATTTACATAGGGACTAAAACAAAAAAACGTAATCACCAAAATTTGAAATTAAAAAACCCAATCTTTTCACCTTCTTCATCTCTCTGTTCTTTCTTTCTTCTTCATACCTTCCTTGTCCAGCTTCTCATATATTGTGCCCTAAGAGGAAAAACCCACTTCCTTCAAACAATGTCTTCTCATTCCATATCTCAATCATCAACAAATTCTTTGAATTATTACCAATAATGTTTAATCCAAATTAAGACTTTTGCTGTCAGGTTGGGCATGAGTTCCTTCAGATGAGCATTTAATTTACTTGTATCCAGCTTGCCAAAAATGAAGCATGATCATTATTACCCTAAGTATTAGCAGTTAACAATAAAACTAGGCAACCAAAACTTAAAGAAAAATCACATGTAAGGTAATGCAATTCCTCCTTCTAAGCTAAAAAAAAGACAAAAAAGTAGAAAGATATGTAAGTTCAAACACCTTCAATTTGTTGTGGCCTTCTGCAGTCACATTTTCTACTTTTAACTTGCAACAACCAACTGTATCCGGTTCTTCATCATCCTGAGGAAATGTAAATTGCAGTTATTGCTAAGAGTGGCAATAGAAAATCAACTGAGTGCAAACCCCTCAAGCACATTCAGAAAAAATGATAAATATATTGCCCTCCTGCTTTTCACAGCTCTTTTAAACTATAGACAATTTAACTTAATGATTGAGATATGGAATTAGAAGACATTGTTTGAAGGAAGTGAGTTTTTCCTCTTAGGGCACAATATATGAGAAGTTGGGCAAGGAGGGTATGAAGAAGAAAGAAAGAACAGAGAGATGAAGAAGGTGAAAAGATTGGGTTTTTAATTTCAAATTTTGGTGATTACGTTTTTTGGTTTTAGTCCCTATGTAAATATTCGTTTTTAGTTTTAGTCCCTCTTATATCAGCACTATTCAGCTTTAATGCCACATAAGCGTGTTTGTCCATCTCAGCAACTGACACGTAAGCGTCCGTTAACCAGCTAGGTTTTTTTTTTGACGGAATCTGACGGCAGGGACCAATTCCAAAAAGTTAACAAGATACAAGGGCTGTTTCGCAACAAAAAAGATACAGGGACGAAAACCAAAAACACGCGAACTTACATGGACGATTTACATATTTAAGCCTTATTTAAAACATTGCTTAAAATGATAATAAGTCATTAACTATGTTTTTTAAATGAAAGACTATTACGGAGTAGTCTATCGACTCTTTTCATTACTCACTAACCTGATACAACCCGTCCTACTTTGCAATATAAAGCGACTGATCTAGACTTTATTAGGTGCAGCCTAACGATTTTATTATGCTCGCAGTCAACCAACCACCGTACACGTGGTAATATACAATTTTGACTATTAATATTTATAATTATTTATGATAAAAAAATTATAAAAATTTGATATTATAAAAATATTCATTGAGACGAATCGAACATCTTACCTGCTAACATTTTTTTTTAAATAATCTTACATGCTAATATTTATATTTATATATTAATATAGTCCAAATAAGTTATGTGAATGATACATATTGTAAAATTGAGACAAGATAGAATATAAGAGTAATGTAAGTGGACCATTAAAAAAAAAGGTCTTGTTAACAAGTGTCATAATAACACTTGTTAAAGATTAAAAAAATGAAAACAATTGATAACTTTTATATAGAAAAAATTGTTTTTTGATGTTTCAATGTGTTGAATACATAAATCTTAAAGATAAATTTTTACTTTAACTTTTTATTATGTGCCTCAATAACATTTGTTAGCATTTCCTTAAAAAAAAAATTATATTACCTCTCACTATAGTGATTTTGCAAGATATTTCATATTTTATTTTTCTTTTCTGTCGACGGAATGAATTTATTTTCATTTTTAACCACATAGGATTACCAAAACGTCTGACAACTGATTTTTATTATTTTATTTTTGCTGAAAATAGGGTGTAGATAAGAGGTCACATGCTGCATCATCCTGATAATATATCAATGAGAAATGATATTTGAATAATAATTTTTTGACAATTTTTGTGACAATTTTCTCTCACATACTCACATTATATTTTTACTTTATCTCTCTACTGCTTTGATTATCTCAAAAGTTGTTATATAAATAGATGTTCAAATAATACAACTCTATATTAATATAACGAGAGGAAAAAAAAAGCACAAAGAGAGACAAAGAATAAAACCAAAACCTTCTAGGAAATCAAAAGCCAAAAAATAAAGACCAAAATAGATAGAGTTGCCTGAAAGTAAGAGAGACAACATCCCACCAAAGAACCAGCGACAAGAAAGTTGGAAACACGTACCTTGAACCTCTTGATAGTCTCGGACTGATGCTGCTTCTTTAACTTGTTTTTTTTCTTAGGACCACCAATTAAAATTAATGATTTGTGTTTTCATCTAAATCAACAATTTTTTCATTTTGAGACACGTTAACCGAGTATTCATTCAGAAATTCATAGTTTGTTGAAACACAATAACTGTACTTTTAAGTCTTAAAACTTGCATATCATGAATAACATTTGCATTAAAGTTTGATATGTTAGAGTCTGTCATCACTATGGAGCTACCAAAAACATACTCAACTAAAGGTTGTTTGACATTATGCTCCAAAGGAAGTGAATCGGCTACTACTTCCTCACACAACCCTTCATGAAAAAAGGTGTCAATTGAGTTTGTATTAGATTCTTCATCACGATTTTAATCAATTTTTTCTTATTCTGATGGAGAAAATTCTTAAAACACAGTGTTGCCTCCTACCTTGAACATTAGTGTCAAGACTTCCTTTGTTTGTACCGTTTAATTCTGTATTTGCTACTGATGAATACAACTAGGCAACAATATTTTTAGGAGTTTTCTCACCCTATTTTGAAGCGCCGATATGACTAGAAACTATTTCAGTTTGTTTGTCTTGCTTTCTGTTCAAATTTTTTGTTGCCACGACCACTTACTTGAGCTTTATTTATCCCTGCTTATCGCGGTTATTACAAAAATTCTAACCATTGAACAAAAGGCTTATCTACAAATATTATCACTTTCACTCAATTTTGTGTCCTTGTTGTACACCATTTTGTCCTTTCTTCTTATTTCATTTGTATTCTCTTCCCCAATCATAAAATAACCACCATGTGTTTTATAATAAACACTTATCAATATAATAATTATTATATTCACCAAAACAATATATTTTATAATGTCTAATAATTCTTTCATTCAATCGACTTTGGATAGGATTTTACACTCATGTCTAGTTCTATATACGAAATATTCTTCAACTTGATAGGATCTTACACTCATGTCTAATTCTATATACTAAATATTCTTCAACTTGTTTCTCCAAATTAAATTTCTTCTCCCAATTTCTCAAAACTCTCCCAACAAAATGGTTGACGTTTTAAGCCCTTTCACAATCCCATCTCCTCCTCCTCCACCTTCTTTATCAAACAAAAACAATAGCATACCCATGTTATATTATGGTCTAGTGATGATGGGAATTGCAGCCATAGTCCTAGCAATATATGACATCATCATCAATCGTTGCAATAGGAGCAACAATCAACCACAGCCCACAAGGCCAAATCTCATTGAAGGATTTGAAAGAAGTAGTCATGGGAGCTTTGAAAACCAACAAAGAAACTTGATTTCAAGCTTCAAGTACAAGAAGGAAGTGGTAGCAAAAGAAGAAGTGCATAAGGGTTATGATTATGAATGCTCGGTTTGCTTATCGGTTTATGAAGAAGGGGAAGATGTTAGGAAGCTACCAAAGTGTAAGCATTGTTTTCATGCTCTTTGTATAGATATGTGGCTTTATTCTCACTTTGATTGCCCAATTTGTAGAACACCTGTTGGCCCTCTTTGTCATAATTTTCAAGAAGAGAATTATCGTGATGGGGTGATTGTATCTAGTGGTGGCATCTCTGTTTGATTTGATTAGTTTAGTAATGTGTGTGTGGCATGTTGTTTTGCCTCTAGGACACGACATTGAGTGAACAACCCACCACACTAGTTAGTTTCTTTTTAAGTTCTTTAATTGGAGCAGCTTTAAGGTTGAGTTAGATGAGAAAATATTGTTCTCTCTTTTTTTTGGGTGGATGCTTGTTATCTCTCTTACTATATGTGAGACATTTTTGTAAAATAAAAATGTGTCTCTTATAAGATCATATTTTAAATATATTAATGATACTTTCACTGAAATATATCTTTATTTAAATGGAAAGAATTAAAAGATTATTTTTGTAACATAAAAATGTGTCCCTTTTTATAAGATTGGTTTTTAAATTATAAGATATACAAATGATATTTTCACCATAAATATATTTAATTAATTGGAGAGAATTAAAAAAATGAATCAATTCTCTTTTTTTGTATGAAAGAAAAATTAATAGTTTAACTCTTACTAATTAAAGGATAATTTAATAAAGATATTGTATTTTGTTGATAAATTTAATATAGGCATATTTTTCATATACATTGGTCAAGACTAAGAGACATATATATATTGAACTATTATTTCACTTAATTTAATGTTAAATATTTTGTTGAGAGGGTATAAATAATAAAATTAAATACTCCATATGTGAGGCGGTTAATGTTAAATAAATGAAGTTTCTATATTAAATTGTATTACCTACTATATAAAAATATGAAAAATATTAACGAATGTCTTTAAAAATTAATTAAGGTTAAAAAAATAAGTTTACATTAAAAGGTGTGTAACTATTACTTAGACAAAAATAAATAATTGTATTTTTAAGAGAAATTTTCTATTAAACGATTTCATGCTCGTAATACACTCGTTAGCAAAACATTAAAAATATATGTGCTAGTAACTTGAATCAAGTTGAAGACACATTTTTACAGCCTTTTGTTTTGTTTTTAGCATCGAGGGATGATGTCTTGTCTTCAACTTGAAGACAGATTAATAATACAGCTCCATTTTATTGGTTGGCATTTGGTGTCCACATGAGTCAACATCATTGAAATTTCTTCATCGTGTTTGTTTTATTGATTGGGCTTTTGCGACGGAGTGTGATCCTACATCTATCCCTAAAAATAGTTTTGTTTAGTGGAGAAGTGGGTGTAATTGCACATTCGTTATATTTGAGGGAAAAACCGCAATTAAGTCTAACGGTTATGTTGAAAATACAATTATAAAGAAATATTTAAAACAATTATTGTCTTTTTGGCTTAAATACATTTACGGTCTTTTTTTTAAATTACATTTTTGGTCTTTTATTTTTTTTAAAATTGAAGTTTTATAGTACCCTTATTTTAAAAATCGGTTTTTTGGTTTCTCAATTTAACTTTTTTCAAAATTTTGATCTCTTCTCCTATTTTTGGTCATTTTTTTTATGATGTGGCATATTCATTGAAGATGTGGCAATATTGATATTCCGTGTAATCTAATAAATGCTTCCATATCATTAATGAATAGGTCATGTCATAAAAGGTGACACAAAATTGAACAGAAAAAAACTGAAAACAAAAACTTGTTTTTAAAATGGGGGACCGAAACTTTTTTTTATAATATGCGTTGAAGTCATGTCTTTCTTATTGGTGGAGATTAAAAACATGACCTCCCTAAAGTTTTTTTTTTTCAATATGAGAAGATCTCTTCCCCTTCTTTGAAAATGATTTCTATGTTCAACTTTGGTGATGTTGATTCTCAACCTTTGGTCATGTGAGTGTGTGTTTGAAAGTGGATGGATAATTAGATGGTGGAAATTAGAGACATGACCCCTTTGTGCTTTTTAAACATGAGAGGATCCCTTCACCTTTTTTGGGAAATGGATTCCCTCATGATAAATTTTGGTCAAGTTGAATTGCAACATTTCGTCATAAAAGAGTGTGTGTATCTAAAAGTAGACTGATATATATATATATATATATATATATATATATATATATATATATATATATATATATATATATATATATATATTAGGGTGAACAAAATTGCGTTTAAATTTTTTTATTTTAAATAACAAATATTAATTATTATTTTGGTAGTGGAATGAGTTGAACTCGTGCCTTTCTTATTTGTGGAGATTAAAAACATGACCTCCTTAAAGTTTTTTTTTTGTCAATATGAGAAGATCTCTTCCCCTTCTTTGAAAATGATTTCCTATGCTCAACTTTTGTTACGTTGATTCTCAACCTTTGGTCATGAGAGTATGTATGTTTGAAAGTAGATGGATAATTAGATGGTGGAAATTAGAGACATGACCCTTTGTGCTTTTTAAACAAGAGAGGATCCTTTCACCTTTTTTCAAAATGGATTCCCTCATGTTAAATTTTGGTCATGTTGAATTGCAATATTTCGTCATAAAAGAGTGTGTATATCCAAAAGTAGACGGATTATATGGTAGAGATTAAAAACATGACCATCACCACTCCCCTCATGTATTTATAACGTGAGAAAATCTTCTTCCCTTCTCCGAAAATAGATTCCCTCGTGTTAAATTTTGGTCATGTTCAATCTCAACTCTTGGCCATGACTCATGAGTGCGTATGTGTGTTTAAAATTAGACAGATTAGATGTTAGAGACTAAAATCATTACCCCCTTCTCCCAAACCACCAAGACATGTTAAGTGTAAGGGTGTTCATATTCAAATCGATTCAAATCAAAACTGCACACCAATTTAAAACAAAACATCACGCAAAATTAAATATTATTGGATGTTCTTTTATCACATTTTATGGAAACTGCTTAGATCAGATTTCATATTCATTATTCAAAACCTAATCAAACCACATATATAACTTTAATACATATTTATTTTCCTATTAGCAAGAGATATCACAGTAATATATTATTTATTGATTTAAATATTTTTAATAATTCTATTAGTTTAATTTAATTTATAGTTTTTACTATTTCATATGTATCAAACATAACTAATCATTATTATTTTATAATGTTAATTATTAGTACATCTAAAAAAGTTTTAGTATTTACAATTGATATTTTGTATCATATATGTCACTTTACTTGTCCATCACATTTTTTAGATTTCCGACTACAAGATGTTAGTAGACATTTTTTTAAATCTTACGGTTTTATATGCATTTTTTCTTTTTATTTCAGAAAAAATGACATTTTTACAAAAAAAAAATTGCACATCATTAGATAATATGACAACATTAAATATGATATGACAACACATCATTAGATGTAATAGTAAAACATTTTTACGCTCTAAAAAAATATGATATGACATTTTTTCCAAATTTTACCCTTAATTTAAATTATTTTATTTACTATTTTATATTTTTTATAATATTATTTAAATTTTCAAATAAAAAAATAGTTTTTTGAAAAATAAAAAATAGTTAAAATCTCGTTAAAATATGAACTATCCAACTTTAATAGGAACAATATCATACACTATAAAAAAAAATCTTATTTTCCAAAATATTTAATTTGATATATCTTTTTATATACAATTAAATGATGCAGTAGAAAAACGCTAATATAAATTAAATGGTCATGCTAACAAAGTTTCTACATATAACAAATATTTATTGAGAAAAATTAATTTTCAGTTTTTGAGAAATAAGTTGGCACAATTTCTAATGCATAATTTATATTTTTTAATATTAATATATCTCCTTCAAAAAAAAAATTCTCTAAATCAAATTCATATTCTAAAATAATTATTCTTAGGTATCCTAAAAAAAAAATTATTGTTAGGTCTCACACGGATTGGAGCACGTGTGGGAAAAGATGAAAACGAATTATTTATTTCGTGGATGATTCGTTATTTCAACGCTTACCGCGTAAGCAAGCTATACGATCAAAAGCAGAATCGCTTCCAAAAATAATCACTTTTTGGAAACTACGATCGTGTAGATTATTATTAAGTTCCGTTTTTCTCATCGAATAGATCTCCGAATAATCAACCATCATGAGTTTCATCTTCGGAAAGAGAAAAACACCCGCAGGTTCGTTCATCATCCATCAAACTCTTTTTTTTTTTGCTATGAATATTGTGAAATTGAAATTAATCTTTGAAATTCAAAATTGGATTGTTCAATTTGAATTATGAACTTATCAGTAGTCATTAAATTTTTGCATTTTGTTTAATTATTTTCAACATGATCGACCTTTTCTTTATTGCAAATTCCTTTGATATTGTAAATTAACAAAAGAAATTCATCTTATTTGTGGCTTATAGCATAAGCGTTTATGTAGAAGTTATTTCTACAGTAAAAGATGAAATAAAGTTAAATTGTTTTCGAATAAGCTGTTTTCATAAGCTATCTTGGAGAACTTAGGAAAATAACGTGAAAAGAGCTTATGAACAATGTCATAAGCTGTTTTCATTAGTTGTACAAAACAGTTTCAAAAAACTTGTCAGTAGATAAGCTTGAATAAGTCAATTCAAGCAAGCCTTAACTGGAAGGTTTTCTTGTCTACTTAATTTGAAGTTGGATATCTCTGTTATGATGATCCTTAGTTTTCATCATTTATTGACATATCTTTTGAATGATTTGATGGGATTCAAATATAGTTTTTGTAAGACGAAATACTACATATTGATTTTGTAGTGTATGACTGAGTTTGTGATTTTCAGAGCTTCTGCGGGAAAACAAGAGAATGTTGGACAAATCAATTAGGGAAATTGAGCGGGAGAGGCAAGGCTTACAGACACAAGAGAAGAAATTGATTGCGGAGATAAAGAAAAGTGCTAAACAAGGCCAAATGGTAATGTGATCATTTCTTGATTGTATTATTTGCCTATGAAGTTATTTGTTGTAGCAAGTTGAATATTGTAGATTAGGTTAGTTGTTTTTATGGCAGAGTTGTTATAACGCCCCACCACTATTATTCTGGCAGTTACATGATTGGTACATGAATACTGTAGTTGTATGAGTAATTACATACACTATTTTCCTAAGCAAGATTCTTATATGCTATATATAGAACGTACATGTGAAGAATGTGTCCTCTGACAAATTTAGTAGCCAGGTCTTCTAAAAGGTCATTGCATATTACAAACCCACATGTGATTTCTTCTAAGAAAACATTTCTTCTTGTAAAATGGATATCAATTTCTGTATTTGGTGTCCTAGAAAATCAGGTTGAAGACATTATGTGGAGCAGCTAGGCTGTCACAAATTAATTTCATATTCATGACGTCAGTCTATGTTGTCAATAGTGGCGCTATAGCTTGCAAAAGCGGAAATGCGTAGCCGAGCCAGCGGTCACTACGATGCCTTAGGCCTGTGAGCCACCTTCAACAGCCACGGTTGTTGCCGCCGCAATTGGCGGTGAAATTGTGGCCGGTTGCGGCCCAAACTCGGTATCCCATCCGCTATTTGGGTTTCAGGGCCAACTTTCCAAATGTCCTTATTTTAAAGCGTTATCTTCTTTTAAGGGTATAATTGTTCCCTTTATGTCGTCTAATACTTTACTATTTCAATTCCCACGTGTTCTTTCATCTTGTTGCTGTTTCCTTCTTTGTGTGCTCTGCTGCGTCTTTGCATATTCTGCTGCGTCTTTTTCATCTTTATCTTGATAGATATGTTCTACTTCTTTGTTCGTGTTCTGCATCTTCCGCATTCGTTTTCCGTTCTGACTGTTTTGATTTATGTTATACGTTCTGTTCTTGCCTCTTCTGCTCTGTTTTGTTGCTTTGCTTTGTTCTTCGTTCTGTTAAGTGCTGCTCTTTGATTACATTTAGAACTTGATTTTGATGGAAAATGACAAAGTTTATTATGATTTTTAAGTATGATGGTCTCTTTAATTTTGTGTATTTTTCTACTTTTGAGTATTTATGTTTACTTTGTGCACTGCATTTTAGTCTTTGTAATAGCGGCTATCCCACTATCCGTTATACTGCTGTAGCATTTTAGGGGGTTGGCGCTATGCGACACTGTCTGGGATTAACAACATAGGTGTCAGTGAGTCAGCCAGTTGAAGCAACATTTTAGCCCCATAGTTTTACATCAGGTTGTTGTTATGCATAGTACTCGGCCTTGACACTAGCTCTAAAAACAATGTTTTGCTTCTTTCGTTTTCCATGGGATTAAACTCCTCTATAAGGATGCAATATCTTCTAGATGCTGTTCTATCTGATAGTACCACAAATGAACCTTTTTCATTGTGCAGTCTTGATTGCCTAAGGGTGTGAACCACAACATCTCAATGGCTGTTACATGTAGCATTTAGACACAAACTTACCACACCTAAATAAAAAATAATTGTTGGTCTAGTTACTATTAGATTAGTTCAGATGACTATATTGCACAGGGTCTGTTAATGGCAGCCATTGCCTTCGTAGTAGTTTGATGTTAGGATCCAATGGAGCCTATTATTGAGTCAATAGGTACCATGTCTGTTTCCTAAAGTAATTTTTGGCATACTTTAGCTTAGTGGTTGTAGCATGTGTAGTTGATTGGCTAAACTGATACTATTACTTACTAGGGAGAGTATCTATACAGGTAAGATTTGTGGTTTATTATGAGTATGATTTGTGAGCTAATCCAAAATGATGTCAACTGTCTCTATTACATTGTTTCTAATCTCTGATTGGCCTTAAGAAACAAGATATGGACATGTGAACTTACTTCACTAACCTAAGTTTGATGCTCTGCTACCATGTAAATAATGAAATTGGGGTTTTGAGGATGTGTATATTGTTAACAACTATTCTGATTATATAGATGAATACAGTAATGGTATTACTCATTACACATAATATTTTCTTAGCATGATTTCTTATATGGTATATAGGTGCAGTATGCATGTGATGACAGAGATTTGCACTCTATCAGAATATACTTGAATTGCACTTAGTGCAATGGGCAAAAGTAGTTAATGTTACATTTCCTTAGTGTTTGGCTCGAAATGTAGCATGACAATGAAATGTGAAATTTCAACTGAATAGTTCTTGCATGATAAAATAGTAGAACCGGTTTGCACATGATGAGTGCAGTTTGCTTTCCATATTGTTACACGAACAAGTTTAGATTTTTACGCCAAACCTAAATTTGGCGGCAATGGCATATATTTTAGGCTCTTTATTGTTAACTTCGGATTCAGCCTTTAAGGTAGCCAGGCAGGTGACACTTATTATATTAATGGCATTTTTGTGTTTTATGTAATATTGTTCAGGGAGCTGTTAGAGTCATGGCAAAAGATCTTGTTAGAACAAGGCATCAGATTGAAAAGTTTTACAAGCTAAAATCACAGCTCCAAGGTGTATCACTCAGAATTCAGGTATGTTATGGTGACTGTATCTGATGATTTGCAATTAATTCTATCTTTTATGTTATTATTGTATAAAGTTCTGTTCTAAGGATCATAGCAATGTTTGTTTCGTGGTATATAATTAATTGGCTAACACCGGTAAAAGTTTGATCGAACGCCATATCCATGACTTTACCTTTTTTGATTTAATTGATTATTTAAAGCTAGTTTATTTGCACTACGATTTTCAGACATTGAAATCAACACAAGCAATGGGTGAGGCTATGAAAGGTGTGACAAAGGCCATGGGGCAAATGAATAGGCAGATGAACTTGCCGAATTTGCAGAAAATCATGCAAGATTTCGAGAGACAGAATGAGAAGATGGAATTGACTATGGAAGTGATGGGAGATGCCATAGACGACGCTTTGGAAGGGGATGAAGAAGAAGAGGAAACAGACGAACTAGTGAACCAGGTCCTTGATGAGATTGGAATCGACATAAACCAAGAGGTATCTTTGTTAGTTGTTTCTCATTCAACATTACTTCTCACCTGAAAGTAAATGACACTAGTGGTAACTATAAGTCTATAACAATGCATAACGAGTTTTTTGTTTCACTGCACAGCTTGTTAATGCACCATCATCAGCCGTTGCTGCCCCGGCTGCACAGACAAAGGTACCTCAAGTTGAAACTGCTGCGACCGATGATAGCGGGATAGATAGTGATTTACAGGCACGATTAGACAACTTAAGAAAAATGTAGTCTTTCACATATGATATAGGACGGGACCCCTTGTTTATTGGGAAAAATGAACCTCATATGTACCATGCTATGATTGACAAGTTGTGCCAGGAGTTGATGAACTCGTGATTATAAACAGATGTTATTCTGTATAAATAAAATTTCTTTTTTCAGTTTTGATATGTTAATGCCTTAATGCTGCATACTTTGAATATATATTTGTACTTTATAGTAATTGTATATCTCCTACATTCAAAGAAAAAAAAGAGAAGGAAATGTAGTATCGACTATTGAATCCAAGTCATGGTCGGACCACAAAAAATGTAACAATAAAATTATACTTCCTAATATTTTTTTTAAGGATATAGTTCCTAATTATTATATTTTATTTTTGTAGCTATGAATATACAAGGGTATAGTTCCTCATTATTATATTTTATTTTTGTATCTATGAATATACAATAGTGTTTTTTTTAAAGACTATGAATATACAATAGTTATTAATTAATATTCCCTCTGAAAAAAAAAGTATATTATGTGTTTTTTTTTAATTTCTTTAATTATTCATAGTATTTAGAATGCTTTTGTTGAAGGGCATGTGAAGATAGATATATACTCCATCTGTCTCAAAATAATAGTCGTTTAAGGTTTGTGCACGATTTTTAAGAAAATGATTAATTGTGTTGATTTCAATGATAAAATTAGTATCATTTACTAAAATACTCTTATTAATTGTAGTTTGTGGAATAAGTTGAATGAAATTCAATAAATAAAAGTATAATAGTGGAAAAAAATAATAAATGCTACATTGATATTATAATGTACAATTATTTTGAGACAAAAAAAAAATACTAAAGAGACTATTATTTTGAGACATGGGGAGTACAAACGTAACTGCCTATTAGCTTCATCCCCTGACTTTTGAATTTTGATGGCCATCTTTGTCTATTATTTTCACATCTTTGTAGAATATGTGAATGCAATTCTTTTTTGACTTTTTATTCTTTAAAAAATAACAAAACTAAGGATACAAGAGTTTTTATTTTTAACGGCAAATATTAGTCTGTTATTTGTTATGCTATTTTTTTTTGTCAGGACTTGAACTCTGACTTCCAACTTCTTAACTCTTATCTCAAACAAGTTGAGTTACCTAACCCAATAACAACACAACAGTAAATTTTGCAAATTGCAAAACTAAAATTGGTGAGTGATTCCGAAAGCACATGGTTGGTTTAATTATCATAAATAGGAGACTCTCAAGTCTTGATTTTTCTGTTCAAGATCCCATAAAATCTTGAATGAAAGCATGTGGTCCTAAATCAAGTCATCATATGTCTCGCGTAGGTAGTTTGGTCAAGGGACGTTGAAGAAGGTTTCAGTTTCGATTCCCCCTAAAAAAATTTACTAACAACTAACATTTGTTTATAAAAATATGAAGTCATCATATTCTACCGAAGGTTTGAGGGATAATTGTTTCAAATTGAGTCAAGTTCAACCTGGTAAGAAAGCGGATTGCCACGCACCCAAATTGCAGCCCATCACGGATCATGTTATGACAATGCTCTAGAGACACATCCAAGCAAGTTCGGAGACGGAATCTGGAGCCAGTGATGAAGATCCCAAATTCCCCTCCTTTTTATTTTTATAAATCTCAAATTCACCTCCAATAACTTCAAAGACTTGGTCTAATTGTAAAAAGGCAGGTTTTGAATCCGAGAGGTCTCAGGTTCGAGCCCCGCTAGTGTCTTTAGAGGGGGTAAATGTAAATACATTTGTAAATGCTGTGAGTCTAAATGTCATGTCTTAGACCGAGACACCATCTCCCCACCCTAAATTTATTGTAAAAAAAATATTTCCCCTCCGATATTAACCAACTCAGGACTAATATCTAAGTATACATTCTTTAAACTCTAAGCTCACACTGACATCTCTTAAAATGTTTACAGGTCCATCACCCTTGACACAAGCACCCTCCCCAGTCACTCAACCTTCTCTCAACTCGCGGATATAGGTCTGCATGAGATCACAGTTCATTCTAACTTTTTATAAAACTAACAGTACTAAGGATACGTATGTGAGTACATGATAGTTAAATTTTGCAACTACTCAAGAAAAAACTAAAAAAAATATAATAATAATTTTGCAAATTGCAAAACTACTGGCGTGTGATCCAAAAAACATGTGGTTGGTTTAATTACTTATAATTAGAATAATATAAATAGGAGACTCATTTTTAACGAGACGTGAAACATGCCTAAATTGATGGACATTTTACTTTGTTTAACAACTTGACTTGAATATTAAATATTGACTCGTTCCAAATTAAAAAGGGATGATTGTGGTACTCTTACGAGAACTTCTTATAATCCAACGTTACTTAGACATAATATAGGTTACTTTTGGTCCCCTCACACTTGAGAGTTTCTTTTATTATAATCAATCTTGATTACAAAAGTACTTACACACGACATCTAAAATTTCATGTCTCTCCGTGAGGACTTCCTATAATCCAATAAGATTAAGAGTTTACAAAATTTGTTGTTGTGTACAATTCAGACTCAAAGAGTTGTAAACGAATTTAAGCACAATACGAATGATTTGTATCTAAAGAGTATTTCTAACACATAAGAAATTCTAAGATGAGAGTTTGTAAGAATTTTTTTTAAGTATTTTTGCGCTAATATTTTATCAGAGTTTTGGAACAGTTGAAAGCGTATATTTCTCAATATTTCTTCAAACACTCAATGTCCTTTTATAGGAGATTTGAATAGAGTCGTTGTTTGAAAAGAATGACAGCTCATCAAACTTCCTTGAGAAGTTTCTTCATAATTCAAATCCTTTGCCTATTCTGGATTTTTCCGTTGAATAATACTTCAGAATTTCTTTGCTTCTTTGGAAATAATCTGTTGCATCCATTTTGTCTCTTATAGAGATTTGTTCGCTCTTGCAACGTGTCTTCTTTTAATTCACAAAGACAAAAGTACTACCGATCGTGGACAAATCGTTGACAATCACGTTTCTTTAGAAGAAGACAAAATTGGGTCAGATGTTCACTAGAGCGTTGACCATTGACTCGATCCTTCAGAGCTTGGTCTTCAAACCAAAGATTGTCTTCAAAACTTGATGCATGTTTGATGAGAGCATTGTTTTTTTGTTGACTATCTTCAATCAGAGCTTTGTCATCAGAGTCTATTTCTTTGTTTAGTGCGTTGACTTTTAGGACCAGAGTATTGACTTTGGAGTCAGATTTTAACTTCATGGTCCTCTACACTTAAACAAACTTTAGAAAGTACTAGATTGTTATTTTATATATTGTTATCATCAAAACCTTTGAGACAAAACTCATCTTAATTCAAAACTTATGTTTTTGCAGTTGGTAAGTAATGACATTAAATGCTTCAAAAGTCGTTTTACACGTTTCCACCGTTAACACATGTTCACAGACTTTCACTGAAAAAACAAGTTGACTTGAATATTAAATATTGACCTGTTGCAAATTAAAAAGAGATGATTGTGGTACTCTGAAGCGGACAAGAGAACTTGTTGCCTCTCTCTTACTCTCAAATTTCCCAACTATGAGTTACAATAAGCTCATTAGTTTGACTTTTCAGAAACTCAGCAAAAGAAAATTTCATGGCACTGCCAAAACAAGTTCAAGCTATTGGGAGGATCTTATTGAGAAAGATGTAAAAGTTGGAAACCCTGAAGAAAATAATGAGAGTTCATGCATATACAGGGTCCCACCAAACATGTTACGTGTAGAACCAAAAGCCTACATACCCAACAATATCTCAATAGGTCCTTACCATTATGGATCACAACACTTACAAGAAATGGAAATTCTCAAAAACAAGTTCTTTCAGCGTCTCTTCGATCCAAAAGGTGCAAATGGAGCCAAATTAGAAGAGGCTTGGAAGTTTCTTGAGAAAGAAGAAATCAATGCTAGAAGATGTTACATGGGTGAAATCAAATTAAGCAGTGATGAGTTTCTAAAGATGATGTTAGTTGATGGTTCTTTCATCATTCAACTCTTGAGGGATTTATCAGACAACAAATTCAAACATGTTCCTTCTCTTAGTAGATGGATGTTACCAACCATTCGTCGCGAGTTGATAATGCTCGAAAACCAACTTCCAATGTTTGTTTTAACAAAACTGTTTGAATTAACCAATAGCATGACCAATAGTCCTAAACCACAAATGAGTTTCAACACTCTTGCCTTCAAATTCTTCTTCCGTTTGCTTCAACCCGAGACGAGAAAAACCCCTAAATGTCAAACATCTTACAAGTACAAAGTTGAACATGTTCTTGATCTTCTTAGATACAACATAAGACCGAAACTCATTGGCGAAGAGCTGAGGGGACGTCAGAGCGAGATGATTCATTCAATAACTGAACTAAAAGAAGGGGGTGTGAAAATTAAAGCTTGTGAGAATAGAGAATTGTTGGATATAAGCTTTGGAAAAAAATGGGGAATTATGATAAAGCAACTAACTATTCCTCCTTTGTACATCGGTGATCATAGAGGAACCGTGTTTCGTAACATAGTTGCATTTGAGAAATGTCACAAGAGATGCAACCCAGACATGACAACTTACATGTTTTTCTTAAACGGACTCATAAACTCGACTAATGATGTTTCTGTTCTTCATTATAAAGGGATTATTCATCATTCTTTAGGGAGTGATGAGCATGTGGAAGAATTAATCAACAACATAACTGAAGATATAGTTCCTGATATGAATGAGTCATATTTATACAAAGTTGTGAATGATGCAAATGATCATTTGAGTTGTTGGCGTGCAAGATTGAGAGCTTCAATTGTGCACAACTATTTAACTAGCTGGGCTGTGGGACTTTCAACATTAGGTGCTTTTTTGGCTCTTTACTTTACATTCATACAAACAATTTGTGGGATTAGGAACACGTTCAGTACATTGAAGAAGGCCAAGTTCAGTTCAGTGTTTAGAGGTTTGTTCATTCTTCCATTTGATGACCCTCCTCACTCTCCAGAACTCCATCATGTAGGTAAGGATCATGATGTCTCCCCTAGGAGTGCTTCGTAACATTCCATCTTTTTCACTCTCTTTCCAACAAGTCGGCCCTAGTTTTCTCTCTTTTAAGTTCTCTCTTCCATTTTGTTCATTGAGATGATGGTTTTGGATAAATTTTTGACACAAAACAACCCATTTCCATCTTTTTCTCCCTCTTTTAATCTAAATTAGTAATTTTCACATAGATGTAGTTTTTTTTTCTTTGTGATTTCGTTGTCTGGGTGCGATGTTGTCTTGTTCTCGTCTTTTGCGGCGTTGTATGATTTCCTGTCTTGTTGCAGTGTTTGTTTGGTTCCTATCCAATCATGTGTATTCCGATCACTTTGATTTTATCATATTATTTGTAGGCATTTTACCGTTGTTGCTATTAACTTGAATGTTGTGAGTTTGTTCATAGATTCATTATTTACGTTTTTAACGATGTCGAATGTGTGTTGTATTTGATGTACTTTATTATCGGTAACAATAACACTCAAGTATGACATATCATTCCATGATAGGAAATCTTGAATATTTTTTTGGGTTTTATTTTATGGTAACATTTTTCCAGGTTGATCATTTAAGTTTTATTTTTCTTGAATCGATTTGTGGCGTCGTCTAGGGTGGGCAAGTAGATGTATTATCATGTCTTCCAGCTGCCAAGGGCAGACAAATCAATGATTTCAGAAGACAGCAATGATTATTCCAATCCGTAGTATTCATTTGCTTTAAGACTTGTTCACCAAGAAGTTATGGAACAATAATACCTTTCACCAGAAATAGGACATTTACGAATTGGTGCATCCTTCCAATATTAATTAGAGAAACGATTTCTGTACAATTAATTTGTGACAATTCTTTCTCTCATATTCACATTATATTTTTATTTTCTTATTTTTTCTCTATATTGTTTCTGATCAATAAAAAATGAAAAAAAGAAAGTTGTCAGCAAAATTGTCTCAAATGGCTGTTCAAATATCATTACTCATTAATTACGACATCATTTATACTGATGTGTCATTTCAATTTTCCCATCTAATAAATTTGCCAGATACTTATTAAAATTCTCAAGATGCATTTAAACTATCAAATGTTGTTGGGTAAAAAAAATGTTTTTGACAAAAAAAAAAACTAACGAAATGGTTTTCTCATCCAAACATTTGTTGAAAATTGCACTGTAGACATCTAACATCTAGTAATTGGTCACACACACACACCTCAATTACCCAAAAAAAAAAACCTCCAGCGACAATTAGTTAATGTTCACATCATTTTCTTTCTTATATTTTTTTAAGGGTTTGTCTAACATGTGCAATATAATATTATACATGTTAAAGTAACTAAAAGTGGAATTTTTCTATTGAAAAACAACAATTATTTATTAAAAAGATACATATTTATTATTAAATGCACAAGTTTCAATGCAAACTTACTTTTAAAATTTTTTTAACATGCGTAAATTTGCACATGATAAAAAAATCATTTTTTTAATTGCTAATTAATTCTCTTTTCTCTGCTACTTTGTTAATTGCTAATTATCTTTTAATTTTATTTATCAGTTCAATTTCAATGTTGCAGAATTAATCAAGAATAATCAGAAATTTTATGTTATTAATTCAATTATGAATATTTTTGTGTTAGTTACGATGATGACTATTTCTTTTATGTTTATGAATATTATTTACAATTGAAGTAGATGATTATTCTTTAAAAAAAAATTTGCGTTTTAATTTATTAGAGTGGTTTTATAGAGATTGCCAAAATCAATAAACTGCACGTGTGTGTATATGTGTGTGTGTATATATATGCAGCGAAGAACTACTACTATATTAGTATAAGTTTCTTTGCACTTGTATCTTAATTTTTTTTTTTGAAAGGCACTTGTATCTTAATGAATATATACATATTAGTTTGTTATATGAATGAAAAGCTCCACCTTGTATTTAACGTGTATATAGAGTATGTATATGCACATTTTTGTGATGAATTGGTAGTATATAATGGTGATGATTGATATTGTATATTCTATATTAAAGTGATTTTACAAATATGATATTTATAATGGGATTATTTCTACTATTTTTAAATGTGATTGAGATAATATATTTTAGATGATGAATTGAATTGATGAGATATTATATAATGAGCAAAAATGAATTATTTGATGATGTGTAATGATGAATTATTTGATGATGTGTAATGATGAGTTATTCAACGACGTGAAATGATGAATTGTTAATGATGTCTATTGATGAGTAATTATGTGGCATTCATGTATTCATCGTCGAGTATATTTGAAGATGTGTATTTAAAGATGAGTTGGATAAAATCAGTGACATACCTCTCATATCTAAAATGGTACCACATGCATATTTGGTCGAGTTTAAAAGTATTGCATACATAATTGTATTCTATTGATGAGTGGTGAACTCAAATGATATATGTCTTTGTTTAAGTGTTGACTCCCAATTGTGATTTTTTAAATGATGATAATGTATATGGCTGATTGGTTTTATGTATGCTATCTCTTTGAGTCTACTTGTCATACCCCATTTTTTGATTCATATTTTTCTTTGTTCATCATCATATTATTATTCATCATTCCATTATAATTTCCAATATTTTTACCTTTTATTAAAATATCTTCATTTTTAGATTTTTCTTTATTAATATGTATTCCCATCATCATTACTATCATTATTACTAATACTATCATTATCCTTATTAATACCATTGCTTTTGTATTTATTATTATTATCTTTATTATTATTATTATTATTATTATTATTATTATTTATTATCATTATTTTTTTAATTAATAATATTATTAACTTTTTCATTTTTATTATTATCTTTATTATTATCATCACTGTTTTTTTTATTATTTTATTATCATTTGCCTTATTACTATTACCATTATTCATTTTTTATTTTTTATTTTAAAAGAAAATACAAAAATTAGAAAAGGGGAGTTCGCACTGCGAAGTTACCTTCGCACTGCGAACTCTGCGATTTTTTGCAGAAATTGATTTCTTTGATTTAGTTTTCTTTTATCTTTATTGTTATTATCCTTTATCATTATTATTATCATTATTATTGCCAATTGTGGCTGGAATGATGCAGCAAAACTTAATCAAATGTGTGACATTAAAGGTTGAGGAAAGATGGATTTTCTTCCAACCTAGCATGTGCTCAAGCAATTGGGCTGCCCTTGGTCAGCTCTTGTCCCTCCCAATTGACCTATCATTAAACCTGAGCTTGCTAGCCAGCTACTTGTTCCCTTTCCTTCCTTCTTTCCCCACCAAAACCAGTCAAACACAAGTGGTTTCTTGCCCAAAAAAGCTGTTTGGTGTGCCCTGTTTTCAGCTGTATTTCTCCTCCCTCACACCAGCCCACATGCTCTTTTTGCTTCCCCCAATCCCTCTGTACATGGCAGTACACGTTTTTCTTGCTTGACCTCCCAAGATTGCAAGGATTGATCCCAAGAATCACCCAATTGCAAGCTGCCCTGTTTTTTCAGTTTTTTCTCATCATTGCATTCAAAGATCAGCTGCATTTGTGGCTGAAATCAGTCAAAGTCTTGACCCTTGGCACAAGGCAAAGTAACTTCTATCCTTTAGCATTAAATGCAAAGCAATTTAGCCTGGTTTTAGCCCACAAATCAGCTAAGTCCTAGAGATTTCCTCATCATTGCATTGGATTTCATTTTGGTCTATAAAAGGAATGCAAGGCACAAGGATTACACACAGTCATATACATTCAATTCACACGAAATTTACACCAAAATACACTTGAAAAACCATTACATTGCAGCATTGAGAGAGTAGAAAAGCAGTTCATACTCAAAGTAAAAACCAATTAGAGTTATTTGTCCATAACCTCTAATCAATCAAGTCAGCCACTTCCTATCTCTTGCACAAGCATTGCTAGGAGTTCTGTAAGTATCCTAAAGTCTCCACATTTCATTTTGATTTGCTGTTTGCATCTTTTGTTTTGTTAAATTTCATTTTGTGCAAAAAACCCCTTTTGAAACTCAAAAGGAATCTCAAAGTGGCAAAGTGATAAAACTGAGTTGTTATACTCCTTTTCTTCCAAATTTGCAAAGCTTTTTAACCCCCTTTAGGTTCTGAAGCTTGCTCAGGAGCAGCTTCTGAACTTCTGTTCAGAAGCAGCTTCTGAACTTCTGTTCAGAAGCAGCTTCTGAACTTCTGTTCAGAAGCAGCTTCTGAGTTCATTTTTTCGCATACTTCGCAGAGCAAAGTCATGTTCGCAGAGCGACCACATCAGAACCTGACTTCGCAGAGCCAAGTTCTGGTTGCTCTGCGAAGTATGTAAAACTCAGAACATGAATCAGGCTTCCAAAGGCCAAATTTTTGAGGTTCTAACCATTGATTCAGAACCAAAGAGGGTTAAAATGCATTTTTGTTTAAACCATATCAAGAATTTTGCATGTCTTTGAAAATTTCACAAGTTCGTACAATTAATTTTGAGTAACTTGCAAAACAAGTTACGTTCTTAAAATTTTCAAAATCAAGCTTGAGCAATAAGCTAAGTTCTTTTTCTGCAAAACAAAACTTGAACAATAACGTTGTTCATGATTTTCAATCAAGACATGAACTTGAGCCGAACTTGCTCACTTTTTAAACCAAACTCAAAATTGAGCCGAACTTGTGCATTTTCCAAACTTATGCATATTTTCATGATTTGTTCATCTTTCTAACCAAGTGTTTTGTCCCTTTGAAATTACCTTTGAGTTTCAACGAAACAAGAACTTGAATGAAAAAGGAGTGGCTTGACGTATGTCTCCCCAAATCTCGGTTGCACGAATGCGTGACGTATGTCTCGTCGTTCGGGTAATCGTCATTCCATTTTCATACGCGCTCAACGCGTTTAAACCTTTTCTTGGCCCTCGTGGTCAATTTAAACATTTCTTTGGTCCCCCGTGACCATGTTAAACCTTTTCTTGGCCTTTGTGGTCAATTCGAACCTTTTACGCCTTGTGCGATTTCCATCGCCTTAATGTGTGTCCGTCTTTTTCATTCAACCTTTTACGCCTTGTGCGATTACCATCGCCTTAATGTGCGTCTGTCTTTTATCTTTAAAACTTTTACGCCTTGTGCGAGTTTCATCGCCTTAATGTGCGTTCGTCTCTTTTATCATTTAAACGTTTTACGCCTTCGTGCGTTTTCAAATCTTTTTTTAATTAAAACGAACCAACATACAAATTTTTTCTACCCTGCAAAGAACTACGTACGCTTTGAATTCTCCGACTACCGGGAGATACGTAGGAGCAGGATTCACATCTTGTCAAGCCCATTAATAAAAAACTTCTTTTTTCTTTCGTATCATATTTTCTTTTTTCCCTTTTTTATATTCAAACACGCAAGAAAAACTTTGAAAACATTTTAAGCCTAAGTCGACTAAGAGGTTCCCGTTGAGTACAACGGATGTGAGGGGTGCTAATACCTTCCCCTCGCATAATCGACTCTCGAACCTAAAATCTCTTATTTCAAGGTAATTTCGAACTTTTTTCCTTTTCTCCCCGAAAAATTAAAAGTTCAGTCGTGATTTAAAATTAGTGATTCAACGCTTCCCAATAGCTTGATATCCGAAATTCGACGCGACACTACTCATGATGTTTATGCACACGTATTATTTTGAATGTATGTTCACCCCCTTCTTTTGTTGGATGCATGTAATTTTATGGGGTACAAATACTCAGGACGAAGAACCTTAGAAGCTGTGCGTCTTGGAGGATGGCGTTGGAGCCTTTCTCGTCAATTTTTATTCGTTGTTGGGAGTTTATTTGTGTCAATGCTCTGATTCTGTAACACTAGGGATTGAGGTTTCTTTTTACTTTTCAGACTTTGGTTTGGGTTCCATGTTTGAATTCAGTCTTAATTGTTGAGATATTGTGACGATGTTTTAAACTTATTCCGTTGCACTATTTTTAATTAAATTGAAGTATTTTTGAACGATGAGAATGTGTGACACCCTTGTATGTTTAAATATTTGATAGAAGTCAAATATTCTTGTCATTATTTTTGTAGTTATTTGTAATTATTCTCATTTATGTTTGTCATTATTTCCATAGGTTTGACTTACAATTATTATTGTATATATACCCTTTACTATGATGAATGAAATCAACACATTACATTCATATATTCTTATATGGTATCACGAGTTATGTTTCTACCATGACCTACTTTTTTTTTTCCTTACCTGCAGCCGCCGCTTGCCCCTTTTCTCCACCCAAGGCCGCTGCTGCCTCCTCCCTTGCACCGCCCACTGCCGCGTAAGTGTCTTACCCAGCCGCACCATCCATTGCGCCTTGCCACTCTCTCTCGCGCAGATCTTCTTGATCGCGCCGCACAACACCGCCACAACTCCCATTTCTTCTGTTTTTATTCCAGCACGTCCATTCCCACCGTGCCAACATGTCCTCCTTTGACATGTCCTCGTCTGCTGTCGTGTCCCCACCCACTGCCACCTCTATTTCTTCAGCGAAACCAGATTTTCACCCTGCTCTTGCCGTCACCAACATCAAAAAGAGCATTCCCTTTGTGCTAGAGATGGAGAAGGATCACTACACCATGTAGGCTGAATTGTTTGAGGTTCATGCTCGTGCTCACAAGGTTCTCGATCACATCATTCCTCAACCTGGCAAAGAGAAGCATGCTTCCACTGATGCTAGTTTTGAAATGTGGACCACTCTTGATTCAACGGTTCTGCAATGGATTTATTCCACCATCTCTCTTGATCTCCTTACCACAATTATGGAAAAAGGATCCACTGTCATGGCTGCCTAGAAACGTTTGGCTGACCTCTTTGAGGACAATCAAAACTCCCGTGTTGTTGCCCTTGAACAAGATTTTTCATCCACTCGCATTGAAGATTTGCCTCATGTTTCGGCCTATTGCCAACGTCTCAAGCAACTCTCTAATCAGTTGAAGAACGTTGGAGCACCCCTCAGCAGTCATCGTTTGGTCCTTCAACTTGTGTCCGGACTGTCCGAGCCATACCGTGGGGTTGCCACCTTGATTCGTCAGAGCAACCCTTTACCTTCATTTTTTCAGGCTCACTACATGCTCACCTTGGAGGAATCCAGTTTGGCCAAAATGCATAACACTAGCTCTCCCACTGCCTTGCATACTACCCGGGACTCAGATGACTCCTCCCAGCAGCACTCCAATCGGCGTCAGAACAACCGCTCTGGTTCAGGCCGCAACCGCAACATTCAAACTCACACTGGAGGGCGTACACAACGCGGTGGTTCCAAGTCTGATGGTCCATCCTGGCCCTCTCATCCATGGCAGCAGCCCCAGTACCCTTCATGGTCTCCATGGGGTTGGACTCCACCTCCTTGGGGAGTGCCTCCTTGTTTGTTTCCTACATCTTAATGGACACGACCCACCGGTCCTCTGAGGCAACCAAGCATTCTAGGTTCGTGTCCTAAGGCTCACACTGCCACGTCTTCTGCCACCCCCACTGACATTGTAGCTGCCATGCACACCATGTCTCTTACTCCTCCGGACAGCACATGGTACATGGACACTGGAGCCTCCTCCCACATAGCGGCATCTCAAGTTAATCTCACGTCTTATTCTAATTTGAGTCATTTAAATCAGAAACTGATTGTTGGAAGTGGACAAGGTATTCCAATTCAGGGGTCTGGTCACACAACCATACCTACATCCCATAAACACAAACCATTAAACTTTACCCATGTTTTACACACACCACATATTATTAAAATTTTAATTTATGTGCGACAACTCACTATCGACAATAACGTTTATGTTTCCTTTGATTCGTTTGGTTTTTCTGTCACTGATTTTCAGATGGGGATTCCTCTCATGAGATGATAGCATTGGCGATCTCTATCCAGTAACCTCGCCCTCTAATTTTGCTGGTCTCACTTCCGGTCTCTGGCACAGTCGTCTCGGTCATCCTAGTTTTTCTATTTTGCAATCTCTTCATAAAAATAAGTTTCTTAGTTGTGAACATTTGAATTCTAAGAATATTTGTGATTCTTGTGTGTTTGGCAAACATGTTAAGTTGCCCTTTGATTTATCCAAAAATGTTACTTTAATGCCCTTTGATATTTTACACACTGATTTATGGACATCACCAGTTTTAAGTTCCTCTGGTCATCGGTAATATGTTTTATTTCTGGATGATTATTCTGATTTCTTGTGGACATTTCCTATAAGTAATAAATCTCAAGTTTTTGAAAAGTTCACTTATTTGTCTAATCAAATTCACACACAATTTTCTCAAACTATTAAATGTTTCCAATGTGACAATGTGTGTGAATATGACAATACATTGTTTCATAAATATTGTGCTGATAATGGTCTTATTTTCCGTTTCTCTTGTCCTCACACTTCATCTCAAAATGGCAAAGCTGAACATAAAATACGCACTATCAATAACATGATTCGCACTCTTCTAGCTCATTCATCCGTTCCTCCCTCTTTTTGGCATCATGCGCTTCAGATGGCTACATATCTGCTTAATATCCTTCCCCAAAAGAATCTGTCAAATCACTCTCCTACTCAACTTATGTATCATCGTGATCCCTCCTACACACACCTTCGCGTCTTTGGTTGTCTTTGTTATCCCTTGTTTCAATCAACTACCATTAACAAATTACAACCCTGCTCGACTCCGTGTGTTTTCTTAGGGTATCCCCTTAATCACAGAGGATATAAATGTTTTGATTTGTCAAACAGAAAGATCGTTATTTTGAGCCATGTAATTTTTGACGAGACCCAATTCCCCTTTTCCCGCCTATCTTCCCCACCTCTCACTGACTATAACTGTTTCACCGATGACTTACACCCACATATTGTCTACCAGTGGACTAATCCCACCTTACAACCTCTTCCTGGTGACCTTCCTAGTCCGCCACATGAGCCTCTGTCTCCCTCCCCGGCCGGACCTCCTAATACTTCTCCTACCCCTACCATGACATCCTTTTCCACCTCTTTGGATTCACCTAATACCTCTCTATCACCTACACCATCGGCCCCCTCCCGCACCTCCTACTCGAACCATGGACACCTGTAGCATGCGAGGTATCTACAAACCCAGAAAACTCTTTAACCTTTCTGTCACCATTGATGATCCAACCATCTCACCACTTCCCAAAAACCCCAAACTAGCCTTATCGGACCCTAATTGGAAATCCGCAATGCAGTCTGAATTTAATGCTCTTATTAAAAATAATACATGGGATTTGGTTCCACGACCTTGTGATGTTAACATTATTCGTTGTATGTCGATTTTCCGTCATAAAAAGAAATCTAATGTCTGTTTTGAGCGTTACAAAGCTCGTCTTGTAGGTGACGGCAGGTCTCAAATTGCAGGTGTTGATTGTGATGAGACATTTAGTCCTGTGGTGAAACCGGCGACAATTTGCACCGTCCTCACCATTGCTCTCTCCAAATCCTGGTCCATACGTCAGCTGGATGTCCAGAATGAATTTCTACATGGTGACCTTCATGAGATAGTCTACATGCATCATCCACTGGGTTTTCGTGAGCCTCATCGCCCAGATTATGTTTGTCGCTTGCGAAAATCCCTCTATGGTCTGAAACAAGCGCCTCGTGCCTGGTACCAGCGCTTTGCTGATTTTGTCTCCACAATTGGATTTCAGCATAACACTTCAGATCACTCACTCTTCATCTACCGATATGGCTCTGACATGTCTTACATCTTGCTTTATGTTGATGACATTATCCTCGTTACCTCATCCCATGACCTTCGCAAATCTATCATGATACTCCTTGCCTCTGAGTTCGCTATGAAGGATTTGGGGTCATTGAGTTACTTCCTGGGCATTGCAGTGACGAGACATGTTGGTGGACTCTTTCTTAGTCAGAGTACTTATGCCAGTGAGATTATTGCTCGAGCCGACATGGAATCGTGCAAACCTTCTGTTACTCCAGTTGACACTAAGCAGAAGCTCAGTACCTCCGCCAACACTCCATATGACAATCCCACCTTATATCGGAGTCTTGCAGGAGCCTTGCAGTATCTTACTTTCACCCGCCCCGACATCTCCTATGTTGTCTAGTGTAACGACCCTATTTTCGTATATTATATTTTTATATATTTTATTTTATGGATTTGCATTTAAATATATTTTCTAGTGATCGAGGAATAATTATTTAGCGCGAAGATAAGTTCGTAATCGAGTTTTTAAGGTTTTGGGCTTAGAGGGTGAATAGTGTTGGGCTTTTAAGTTTATGAGTAGTAATGATCAAGTGGTTATGATAGTAGTGAGCTTGGATTGGATTGAAAGGCTAGGATGAGTCCTTGAGAGTTAGTAAGAATGGATGGCCAAGATTGATTGGATTGGATTATAAGAGAATAACACTAAGACTTTTTGGAATCACTATTCATTTCTTTTTGGAGAGGAAGAAAACGTGGAAGAGGAGAAGAGAAGGAGAAAGCAAGAGGAAAACCTAGGGCTTGTGATTGGAAGCTTGAGTTTGCTAGAGAACTTTGATTTCAAGGTAAGAGAGTTAGTATTACTTGATTACAAGTGATTGAGAAGGGGAGAATGTCTATTTCTCCATCCCAAACTTCTCCTCACTTTGTCTAGGTTTTTGATAGAAGTTTTTATGGTTTAAAGTTGTTAATGATTATGTTTTGTTTGCTTGAATGCTAAGTGATGTTGCTAGCATGTGTTGTTGAAGTTATTGTGTTGTGATTTCATAAGAAAAGTTATGAAAAGTTTAGTGTTTTAAACCCTAACCTTCATGCTAGATGCAATCCTTGCTTGTGATTGTTTTTAAAGGATGTTTTCTGATGGAAAGTTGTTTTTAACATGTTTTGGAAGTTGGGTAAACTTGAATGGGCTAAAATGGTGGAAAAATCACATTTTTACATGACTGTGTACTGATACGGTCGCTTGTAGCGACGGAACATCGCTTGTAGCGACCAAGCAGGATAATTCCCTGCCTATCTGCGCTTGTAGCGACCACACTGGCGCTTGTAGCGACCAGGCTCGCTTGTAGCGACCAGGGGCTCGCTTGTAGCGACCAGCCCTGTACTTGCCAACTTCGTTGAGCTGTTTTGAGGGTCCTGGTGCGCGCGGGGATGGCTTTTTGGTTATTGCATTCTTAAAATATGTTTTAGAAACCTTGCCCACCATTTTAACTTATTCTTAGTGCTTCCTAAAGAGTAATTGTTCAAGTAAAGTTGAGATTGTTGAACTTGGTGAGTATATACATGTTGTGTCTTATGATTTGGCCATGAGAGCCTAGTAGTGGTGTTTGTTGTTGATGTTGATGTGGTGATAATTGTCAGAGAGCTGATAATTAGTTGTGTTAGTAAGTATAGTGATAAGAGTATCATATATTTGCTAAGTAAAACATCATGCATTTCATTATTTGATGATATCCGGAGCGGATATGAAATCCATGAGAGCGTGGTTATCAAGAGAGCTTGATAAGGATATAAGTTTATCCGAAATGATTTGGTACCACATGCATTAGAGAATGCATTTTGAGGCATGCATCCTTTGTGACATTAGTGTTCATTTAGGAATTATGTGTGCATAATGATGGTTATATGATAATTGTTATTGATGAGCTTTGTGCATTATGTGTGCATAATGGTTGTTAAATGATAGTTGTGGTTGATGAGTGTTGTGTTTTGTCAATTACGTGTTGAGTTTCGATTATGTATAATTATGTGATATTTATACATGTTTATTGTTTTGTGATGCTAACACTCTCTGTTATGTGTTATTTGCTGGATCTTTGGGGATCCAGATTATCAGGTTGGCGAGGCTATCGTTGAGGAATAGTCCTTTGCTGTTTTGGAGCTTTTGTAGTGGTGAGGGCATAGCTTAGCTATCCTTACATTTTTGGTACTAGGTGTTGTATCCTAGTTAGAGTCTAGGGCTCTGATATTTGTAACACCATTTTGGGGTATCTGAACGTTTGTGTATAGATTTGGCAATGGTCTTTGTTGTAGAATTGCCTCTTTTGAAATCTTATGTATATATTTTTGTATATTATACATGCTTGCTTATAAGCATTTGTTGGTTATTCTTCCGCTGCTGTGTTTGCAAATCAAATATATTTTGATTATGTGTTGATGTTTATGAAATTGAGTTTTATTAATGTTGTAACTTCCTATGGCCTTAACGTTTTCTTTATTAAAGTTAATAATCGGCGGTTAAGGGTTAGGGTGTTACAATAGTTGGTATCAGAGCAGGTCGATCCATTGGATCAATTAAGTTTAGTATACCCTTTGTGTAACATGTGTTTTCTTAAACACTTTGTTCTCACTTGTGTTATGTGATGTTTGGTAGTGTGTGGATATGACGCAACGAGCACTTGCGGACGCGATGGAGCGGATGGCGGATGCCATGGCTCAGGATGCTGCTAGTAGGACTGCGGATAGAGCCGCACAACAAGCTAGAGGAGGCGGAGAAGATGAGTTGAGACTCGAGAGGTTTATGAACAACAAACCGCCTATCTTCAAGGGAGGATACGATCCAGATGGAGCTCAGACTTGGTTGGAAGGAATTGAGAGAATTTTTGGGGCTATGCGTTGTCTGGATGCGCATAAAGTATTGCTAGGAGCGTATGTTCTCCATGATGAGGCTGATCATTGGTGGGGAAATGCTAGTCAGAGGTTGGGAGCTGGTGGAGCTTTAGTTACTTGGGCTCGTTTCCGGAGAGAGTTTTTAACCAAGTATTTTCCGGCAGACGAGAGGAACCGTAAGGTGATTGAGTTCATGGAGCTCAAGCAAGGAAGTTTATCTGTTTCTGAGTATGCTGCCAAGTTTGAAGATTTGTGTCGTTTTGCTCCTCATTACAACACAGTGGAAGCTGAGGAAGACAAGTGTGTAAAGTTTGAAAATGGGCTGAGGCCAGATATCAAGCAGTTGATTGGGTTTAGCGAGATCAGGAATTTTCCGATGTTGGTGAATAAGAGCCGGATATGTGATAAGGATGGTAAAGCTAAAGCTAATTACTACAAAGCCGCGAATGAGAAGAGGGGAAAGGACATGGCTAGAGGTAAACCGTATGGCAGAGGTGGGAAGAAACCTGATGAAGGTGGGAGTAGTGGTGGTAAGTTTGGAGGTAATAGGAATTGTTTTAAGTGTGGACAACCGGGACATCGTATGTTTGAGTGCCCGAAGAATGATGGAAAATGTTTCAAGTGTGGTGATCCTAACCACAAAGCTGATCAGTGCAAGAGAGGTGTTGTGTGCTTCAATTGCAAGGAAGCGGGTCATAAGAGCAACGTGTGTAAGAAGCCTAGAGCGGCTGGAGGAAAAGTGTTTGCTTTAGATGGTGGTGATGCAAAGGCGGACAACTTGATCAGAGGTACATGCTTTATCAATAATACTCCTTTGTCTGCTATTATTGATACGGGTGCTACCCATTCGTTTATTTCTATGGATTGTGTTAAGAGGTTGGGTCTTAAAGTAGAGAATATGATGGGACGCATGGTTATTGAAACGCCTGCGAGTGGTTCAGTATCGACTACTCTAGTTTGTGTTGATTG
The DNA here is from genome assembly GCA_018208015.1 of Medicago ruthenica. Taxonomy (NCBI): domain Eukaryota; kingdom Viridiplantae; phylum Streptophyta; class Magnoliopsida; order Fabales; family Fabaceae; genus Medicago; species Medicago ruthenica. The sequence continues at coordinate 43,694,137 of CM031372.1, forward strand.
TTCAGTCATTATGTATGGTCGACATTTTGGTATGGATTTAGTCTGCATTCCGTTGAGCGGAATAGATGTTACTTTTGGTATGAACTGGTTAGAATTTAATCGGGTTCATATCAACTGTGGTAAGAGGACGGTTAAGTTTCCAAAACCGGAGCCAGAGTTGTGTTCGAAGCTCATGTGTTGTCGAGAAGTGGTAAGATCAGTAAAGGCTCAAGAGGACGTGTTTGCTATGTTTGCTTCGTTGAGAGTGGAAGAGAAGATTGAGGTTGATGCGTTGCCGGTGGTGCGTGATTTCCCAGATGTTTTTCCAGATGACATTTTGGATTTACCACCCGAGAGAGAGGTTGAATTCGCAATTGACATCGTACCTGGCACTAGTCCAATATCAATGGCGCCGTATCGTATGTCAGCTGCTGAACTAGAAAAGTTGAAGGAACAATTGGAGGAATTGTTAGAGAAAAAGTTTGTAAGACCGAGTGTATCGCCGTGGGGTGCGCCGGTTCTGTTGGTAAAGAAGAAAGATGGTAGTATGCGTCTGTGCATCGATTATCGTCAGTTGAATAAAGCAACTATCAAGAACAAGTATCCACTTCCGAGGATAGATGATTTGATGGATCAGTTAGTAGGAGCCTGTGTGTTCAGCAAGATTGATTTGAGATCGGGATATCACCAGATAAGAGTTAAGGCGGAGGATATACCAAAGACTGCTTTCAGAACAAGGTATGGTCACTACGAGTACGCTGTGATGCCTTTTGGAGTTACTAATGCACCTGGAGTGTTTATGGAATATATGAATCGTATATTTCATTCCTTTTTGGATCGATTCGTGGTGGTCTTCATAGACGATATTTTGGTATACTCAAAGACGGAAGAGGAACATGCCGAGCATTTGAGGATTGTGTTGGAAGTGTTGCGCGAGAAGAAGCTTTATGCAAAATTTTCTAAGTGTGAATTTTGGTTGCATAAAGTTAGCTTTTTGGGTCACGTTATTTCAAGTGGTGGTTTAGCAGTGGATCCTGCTAAGGTAGAAGCCGTGCAAGATTGGGGAACGCCGGAGTCTGTTACTGAGATCCGAAGTTTTCTTGGTTTGGCCGGTTACTATCGGAGGTTCATTGAAGGATTTTCAAAGTTGGCGTTGCCGTTGACGCAGTTGACTAGGAAGGGTCAAGCTTTTATTTGGGATGACAAGTGTGAGCAGAGTTTCCAAGAGCTGAAGAGGAGGTTGACATCTGCACCTGTGCTAATTCTGCCAAATCCGAAGGAACCGTTTGTGGTTTATTGTGATGCATCGAAGATGGGTCTAGGTGGTGTGTTGATGCAGAGGGGACAAGTCGTTGCTTATGCATCAAGACAGCTGAAGATTCATGAGAGGAACTATCCTACGCATGATTTGGAGCTAGCCGCTGTCGTGTTTGTTCTCAAGATTTGGAGGTGTGCGCACCTCGTTTTTTTCCCTCGGGAAAAAGACGCGCAAATCCTCCGAGGTCGTCCTTGAACGCTCGGAGGTGCCTTTGTGAAGCCGCCACCAAAGTTTTTGTGTAAAGGGAACGTTGATAAACCCTTAAGTTTTTTTTTTGTAAAGGGAAACGATAATAAAACCCTTTTGACGATGAGGATAAGGATTAGGTCATCGCAACCATTGTCGGGTTCGGGAGTCGGTTACGCGAGGGGAAGGTATTAGCACCCCTTACGTCCGTTGTACTCAACGGGAACCTTCTACTTGGTTAAAACTTGAATTGCTTTTTAATACTTTGCGTGCATGTTCATTTATGTTAAAAATATAATAAAATGGGGGGAAAGAGATAAAAACAAACGAAGAAAAAGTTTTTATTATTATTGTGCTTGACAAGATGTCGATCTTGCTCCTACGTATCTCCCGGTAGTCGGAGAATTCAAAGCATACGTAGTTCTTTGGTAGAAAAACGTATGTGGGTTGGTTGATTTTAATTGGACGATGTTTTAACCGAATTCTTGCGATTAAACGTTGCTTGTATGCTCGCACTTGGAGACTTATTAAGCGTTCGTTCGCGAATCACATTAGAATTGTTAAAAGGTACGTCCGTTAGGGTAGAGGGTTGAATTGGTCGCTATGGGACCAAGGGAGGTACAATGGACTCATAACAGTCAATCATTGACCGAGTGGACTCCGAAGAGTCGGGCGATTGTTCGATTGATCCACTGAGATCAAGAACGGGTACAATGGACTCGGACGAGTCGAACATTGACCGAGTGGACTCTAACGAGTCGAGGGGTTGAGTCTAATGGCCAACGGGGGACTAAAAGGCTTGGATTGACCACAAGGGGCCAAGATTTGGTTTGGTTAAGGTTGTACATATTAAAAAAGGGAATGACGATTGTCCGAGCGACGAGACATACGTCACGCATTCGTACAATCGGGGTGATGGAGAGACATACGTCACACCATCCCTTTTTCATTCATGTTTTTGGATTGAATTCTTTAGAAATCCCAAGGTATGTCAAAACATTTGGTTTGAAAACCCAAAAATGGGAAGGTTTAGCAAATTTGCTAAAAAACGCGCAAGTTCGTCTCATTTTGCGAAAATGCGAACGTAAACGGGGTATGTTCATCTTGGAGTTTTGAACATCATGAACAATATTTATTGTTCAAGTTTAGATTGAAAAGATGAACATAGCTTGTTTGTTCATGTGGCTTTGAAAGTTTGGGAACATAACTTGCTTTGCAAGTTATTCACAAAATGGTTATACGAACTTGTGATTTTGCCAAAAATATGCAAAAACCTTGTTATGGTTTGAAGAACATGGGTTTAAAAACTCCTAGGTTCTGAGCTCTGGGGCTAGAACCTCAAAAATTGGTTGGTTTGATACAAAAACTCAGGTTCTGAGTTCTGTCATGGTCGCACTGCGACCATGACTTCGCACTGCGAAGCATGCGAAATTTTGGGTTCAGAAGCTGTTTCTGAACATTTGTTCAGAAACAACTTCTGAACACACTCAAGACCTTATATGTGGGTGAAAAGCTTTGAGTTTTTGGGATGAAAAAGGTTGGACAAACCAATTTTGATGTTTTGAAAACCTTGGGATTTCTTTGGAATTCAAAAGGGGTTTTTTAGAACAAAGAGTTTTGAGCCAAAATAGCTATGCAAACACAATTGTAAATGCAAGATAAAGAGCTTAGTAACTTACAGAACTCCTTAGCAAAGCTCCAGCTGCACTTGGCTTGATTTGGTTGAAAGCTTTCACAAAGGTTTTGAAGATTTGTGATGAACTTGAACTTTTGTAAGCTTTGTGTGGTGTGGTTTTTTTTCTGGTTATTTGTGGAGATTTGTAGGTTGAAATGAGTAGAGTTTCTGCTCTTTGAATGTTGTGTTAACTGTCAAAATGTAAGTGTTTGTAACCTTGGGCATTGCCTTGTATTTATAGACCAAAATCAAATCTTTGTCATCATTACACAATCCCAAAATTCAGCTGATTTGTGGCCAAGATCAAGCTGAATCCCTTTGCATTAAATGCTAATGGATAGAGGCAACCCTGCCTTGTGCCAAGGGGCAAGATCCAGCTTGATTTCAGCCACAAATTCAACCTATTCTAGAAGGTAATGATGAAGAACAAAGCTGATTTGCAATTGGCTAATGCTTGGGGATCAATCCTTGCAATCTCAATGGTTGGTCAATAAAAACGTGCACTGTAATGTGCAGAGATTGAGGGATGAAAAGGCTAAAATTGGCTGGTGTGAGAGGGTGAAAAGCTGCTGCAAAACAGAGTAGGCACTCATGGCTTTTCAAGTGAGAAAATCCAGCTGGTTTGACTGGTTTTTTGGGGCAGCAAGCAGGAGGAAAGTCCTCAAGCAGGTGGCTGGCAACCTTGTGGTGGTTAGCAGGTCACATGGGAGAGGCTAGAGCTGCCCAAGGGCAAGCCCACTTGCTTGTCACATGCTAGGTTGGAAGAAAAAGCTTCTAACCTTGGCATTAATGGCAAGTCCTTCAACTCTGGCTTTGCTTGGCCCAATTAGCCATGAATGCTACTTAAAATAATTATGGAAGTGATGTGCAACAAAATCTGGAATTAAATCCAAGAAACCAAAAATCTGCAGAAAAATCGCAGACTTCGCAGTGCGAAGTGAGCTTCGCATTGCGAAGTCCTCAATTTTGAAAAGTTGACTTTTCTGTTGACTTTTGTTGACTTTTGACTTTTTCCCCTCTTTGATTTTTTTGATTTTTTTTTGTTTTAAAAAGCGTAGGACAAAATTAGGGTACTACAGGAGGCACTACTTGTATGGGTCAAGATTCGAGGTTTTCAGCGATCACAAGAGTTTGAAGTACTTGTTTGACCAGAAGGAGCTCAATATGAGGCAAAGAAGATGGTTAGAATTTCTTAAGGACTATGATTTTGAATTGAGTTATCACCCGGGTAAGGCTAATGTGGTAGCCGATGCGTTGAGTAGGAAGTCACTGCATATGTCTTCTCTGATGGCGAAGGAACTGAGATTGATTGAAGAGTTTAGAGACCTCAGTTTGGTTTTTGAAAGGACAACCAGAAGCGTGAAGCTAGGAATGTTGAAGTTGACGAATGATTTTCTTGAAGAGGTTGTGGAGAAGCAAAAGTCTGATGTGAGATTGATGAAGCTTAAGACGCTCATCGAGCAAGGGAAAAAGGTAAATGTTGAGATCGATGAGAAAGGTGTGATGAGGTGTCAGGGGAGGTTATGTGTACCTGATGTGCCTGAATTGAAGCGGATGATCTTGGAGGAAGGTCACAGAAGCAACTTAAGTATTCATCCTGGTGTTACTAAGATGTATCAAGATCTGAGGAAAATGTTTTGGTGGCAAGGGATGAAGAAAGAGATCGCCGAGTTTGTTTTCGCGTGCTTGACTTGTCAGAAGTCCAAGGTGGAGCATCAGAAGCCGTCGGGGCTATTGCAACCTATGTTTATTCCAGAGTGGAAATGGGATAGTATTGCGATGGATTTTGTAAGCGGTTTGCCGAAGACGTCGAAAGGTAACAATATGATTTGGGTAGTTGTTGACAGGTTGACAAAGTCTGCTCATTTCATAGCTATCAAGACCGGTATGCTAGTACCGAAGTTGGCTGAGATTTATGTCGAGCAAATCGTGAGATTACATGGAATTCCGTCAAGTATTGTATCAGATCGAGATCCCCGTTTTACTTCAAGGTTTTGGGAGAGTTTGCAAGAGGCGTTGGGGACTAAGTTGCGGATGAGTTCTGCTTATCACCCGCAGACGGATGGTCAGTCGGAGAGGACGATTCAATCATTAGAGGATTTATTAAGATCGTGCATTTTGGAACAAGGAGTGAGTTGGGAAGCTTGCTTACCATTGATTGAGTTTACGTATAACAACAGTTTTCATTCGAGCATTGGTATGGCACCTTTTGAAGCGTTGTATGGGAGAAGATGTAGAACACCTTTGTGTTGGTTTGAATCGGGAGAAAGTGTGGTGCTTGGACCGGAGATTGTGCAACAAACGACCGAGAAGATCAAGATGATCCAAGAGAAGATGAGAGCGTCGCAGAGTCGCCAGAAAAGCTATGCCGACAAGAGAAGAAAGGATATAGAATTTCAAGAAGGAGATCATGTGTTTCTAAGAGTTACATCGACTACGGGTATTGGACGGGCTTTGAGATCGAAGAAGTTAGCATCGAGGTTCATTGGTCCATATCAGATTTTGAAGAGGATTGGGAAGGTGGCGTATAGGATTGCGTTACCGCCGTCGTTGTCGAATCTGCATGATGTTTTTCACGTGTCTCAATTAAGGAAATACGTATCGGATCCGTCACATGTGATTGAGTCGGACGAGATACAAGTGAGAGAGAATTTAACGGTTACAACGGTACCCTTAAGGATTGAAGGACAAGAGCAGAAGAGGCTCAGGAACAAAGAGATTTCATCGGTGAAAGTCGTTTGGGGAGGCCCAGCCGGTGAGTATGCAACGTGGGAGCTCGAGAGCAAGATGCGGGACTCCTATCCAGAGTTGTTTTCAGGTATTTTCGAGGGCGAAAATTCTTTTAGGGGGGTAGAGTTGTAACGACCCTATTTTCGTATATTATATTTTTATATATTTTATTTTATGGATTTGCATTTAAATATATTTTCTAGTGATCGAGGAATAATTATTTAGCGCGAAGATAAGTTCGTAATCGAGTTTTTAAGGTTTTGGGCTTAGAGGGTGAATAGTGTTGGGCTTTTAAGTTTATGAGTAGTAATGATCAAGTGGTTATGATAGTAGTGAGCTTGGATTGGATTGAAAGGCTAGGATGAGTCCTTGAGAGTTAGTAAGAATGGATGGCCAAGATTGATTGGATTGGATTATAAGAGAATAACACTAAGACTTTTTGGAATCACTATTCATTTCTTTTTGGAGAGGAAGAAAACGTGGAAGAGGAGAAGAGAAGGAGAAAGCAAGAGGAAAACCTAGGGCTTGTGATTGGAAGCTTGAGTTTGCTAGAGAACTTTGATTTCAAGGTAAGAGAGTTAGTATTACTTGATTACAAGTGATTGAGAAGGGGAGAATGTCTATTTCTCCATCCCAAACTTCTCCTCACTTTGTCTAGGTTTTTGATAGAAGTTTTTATGGTTTAAAGTTGTTAATGATTATGTTTTGTTTGCTTGAATGCTAAGTGATGTTGCTAGCATGTGTTGTTGAAGTTATTGTGTTGTGATTTCATAAGAAAAGTTATGAAAAGTTTAGTGTTTTAAACCCTAACCTTCATGCTAGATGCAATCCTTGCTTGTGATTGTTTTTAAAGGATGTTTTCTGATGGAAAGTTGTTTTTAACATGTTTTGGAAGTTGGGTAAACTTGAATGGGCTAAAATGGTGGAAAAATCACATTTTTACATGACTGTGTACTGATACGGTCGCTTGTAGCGACGGAACATCGCTTGTAGCGACCAAGCAGGATAATTCCCTGCCTATCTGCGCTTGTAGCGACCACACTGGCGCTTGTAGCGACCAGGCTCGCTTGTAGCGACCAGGGGCTCGCTTGTAGCGACCAGCCCTGTACTTGCCAACTTCGTTGAGCTGTTTTGAGGGTCCTGGTGCGCGCGGGGATGGCTTTTTGGTTATTGCATTCTTAAAATATGTTTTAGAAACCTTGCCCACCATTTTAACTTATTCTTAGTGCTTCCTAAAGAGTAATTGTTCAAGTAAAGTTGAGATTGTTGAACTTGGTGAGTATATACATGTTGTGTCTTATGATTTGGCCATGAGAGCCTAGTAGTGGTGTTTGTTGTTGATGTTGATGTGGTGATAATTGTCAGAGAGCTGATAATTAGTTGTGTTAGTAAGTATAGTGATAAGAGTATCATATATTTGCTAAGTAAAACATCATGCATTTCATTATTTGATGATATCCGGAGCGGATATGAAATCCATGAGAGCGTGGTTATCAAGAGAGCTTGATAAGGATATAAGTTTATCCGAAATGATTTGGTACCACATGCATTAGAGAATGCATTTTGAGGCATGCATCCTTTGTGACATTAGTGTTCATTTAGGAATTATGTGTGCATAATGATGGTTATATGATAATTGTTATTGATGAGCTTTGTGCATTATGTGTGCATAATGGTTGTTAAATGATAGTTGTGGTTGATGAGTGTTGTGTTTTGTCAATTACGTGTTGAGTTTCGATTATGTATAATTATGTGATATTTATACATGTTTATTGTTTTGTGATGCTAACACTCTCTGTTATGTGTTATTTGCTGGATCTTTGGGGATCCAGATTATCAGGTTGGCGAGGCTATCGTTGAGGAATAGTCCTTTGCTGTTTTGGAGCTTTTGTAGTGGTGAGGGCATAGCTTAGCTATCCTTACATTTTTGGTACTAGGTGTTGTATCCTAGTTAGAGTCTAGGGCTCTGATATTTGTAACACCATTTTGGGGTATCTGAACGTTTGTGTATAGATTTGGCAATGGTCTTTGTTGTAGAATTGCCTCTTTTGAAATCTTATGTATATATTTTTGTATATTATATACATGCTTGCTTATAAGCATTTGTTGGTTATTCTTCCGCTGCTGTGTTTGCAAATCAAATATATTTTGATTATGTGTTGATGTTTATGAAATTGAGTTTTATTAATGTTGTAACTTCCTATGGCCTTAACGTTTTCTTTATTAAAGTTAATAATCGGCGGTTAAGGGTTAGGGTGTTACATCTAGCAGGTATGCCTTCACATGCACGCTCCTTGCACCGACCACATGCTAGCCCTCAAACGCATCCTCTGTTATGTTCAGGGCACCCTACATTATGGCCTGCATCTCTATCCGTCCCCTATTGAGAAACTTGTCTCTTATACTGATGTTGACTGGGGTGGATGTCCTGACACTCGCCGTTCTACATCTGGTTATTGTGTGTTTCTTGGTGACAATCTAATCTCCTGGTCTTCCAAGAGACAACCCACACTCTCTCGTTCCAATGCAGAGGCTGAATACAAAGGTGTTGCTAATGTGGTTTCTGAATCATGTTGGCTTCACAACCTACTATTAGATCTTCACTTCTCACTTTCTCAAGCGACTTTGGTGTACTGTGAAAATGTCAGTGCTATCTACCTATCTGGTAATCCTGTACAACATCAGCGTACTAAGCATATTTAGATGGACATTCACTTTGTACGCGAGAAGGTAGCCCGTGGCCAAGCACGCGTCCTTCATGTTCCTTCTCATCATCAGATTGCTGATACTTCACCAAAGTGGCTACCTCGAGTTCTATTTGATGATTTTCGGACCAGTCTAAGCGTCCGTGAACCTCTCGCTTCGACTGCGGGGGTGTGATAGAAGTCAAATATTCTTGTCATTATTATTGTAGTTATTTGTAATTATTCTCATTTATGTTTGTCATTATTTCCATAGGTTTAACTTACACATTATTATTGTATATATACCCTTTACTATGATGAATGAAATCAACACATTACATTCCTATATTCTTATAATATTAATTGTATTTTTAATTTAGAAAATACCAGTTGGGTTAGGGTTACATTCTTTTAATTTCAGCAATTTACTTTGATATATGATACTTATTGATTAGATTAGTTATCATATGATTGTGATTGATTATTTTACATCAATCTAAATTCAATTATTCATTGATTGAGATCAATACACATTTAATTCAATCACATTACATCAAGAAAATTAATATGTCAATAATTCTCTTTACACATCAAAACTTAATGTTAATCTCTTGTGCAGTGATTTTTTGTTTATCATTAAGTTTGGTTTGACATAGTCATAGGTTTTGTGGATTGTAAAATGTATTAACTTTTGATTGATTATACCACAATTCATTGTTGAATATCTCATTCAAATTGAATTGTTGTTTCCACATTGTATATCTCTTATTACTTGTACTTTGTGCACGAATTCGAATAGTCATACGATTTTAAAAGGGGATTTTCAAAACCACGCTTTCGCAAACGTTTTAATCCGAAATAAAGGAGTGTGTTGCTCCGCAATCAAAAAGTACCATAATAGGTTCATGTCGTAAATAACACGTACGCGCGATCAAGTCGTTGTCTCCTTGAGTCTTATTTGCATCCAACACATACACTCTCCCGGTTGCGGGTGCACTGCTCTCCACTGCTCCTTTCTTCTTCCAAAGGGGACAGTCTCTCTTCATGTGCCCCGACTTCTTGCACCAGTAGCATGGTCTTTACCCTGCCATACATTCACCTGAATGTTGCTTTCCAAAATTAACACACTCTGTTGGTTGGCTACACCTGGAAGGTTGAGCTTTCTTGTCCTTGTTCTGAGGATTTCACACCTTAAGTTGTAGGGCAAACTTGTTGGAGTCCTTCTTCCTCTGTTGCCACTGTTGTTCTTTTTTAGCTTGGACCCCCTTCAAGCTTTCTTCGGCTATATAACATTTATGCACTAAGGTGGCATAATTAGTGACATCTTGGATGGACACACTGATAAAAAGGCGATTTAGTAACAGTCATACCCAAATCATACACATTAATTATACTAACATATATTGTTTTTTTGGAAACAAATTTTATTAATACTAGCGAAAAGACGGGCACTCACGTGTCCGTCATTTCGCTCTTTTTATTGCGCTAACGATTGAAAATTATGAATAGTATATTTTATTAAATTTTGATTAAAACTAAAAATATAAATGTTTATTGCTTTCTAGTTATAACAAACCAAATTAACCATTATTATCTATTTCAATAACACCAACAATATAATAAATAAAATATAATCTAAATTATTTTTTTTAAAGATACCAACAACAATCTTTATTATAGAAAAAATTGTTTAAGGATATAATTGAGATAGTGAAAAAGTAAGTATAGATAGACTGATATAGTTTGTTACACTTTTTAAATGATAAAGGAAAAAAAATATGACATATTTATACTTATATCGTGTTTGTTACACTTTAATTTTAATATTTGTATTGAAAGTTGAGGGTAATTTTGGAAAGAGAAAAAATCAACCCAAAAGAGCCAAACATTTTATTTCTTTATATATAGTATAGATGCACAAAAAAAATATTAGTCTTATAGATAGTGACAAATAGATTACTAATTAAGCTAAAATTTTGCACCCCTAACTTAAGGTCTTGGAACCCCACTAGTCACAAGTACTTTTTAAAAAAAAAAATTTTTTTGAAAAGGCTAACAATGCGAACTTAATATAACTTAAATGACCAATTCTTTAATAATAAATTAAAGGACTCATTCGAAAAAGAGTGTCAAATAAAAAGTTGAAGAAATTTTGCTTTTTCTTATGAGGAAAAGAATAATATCAAGCTTTACAAATTAATTTTTTTTGGGTGGAATCACTCCTAAGTGGGACCCACTACTCATAGAAGAAGAAAGAAAAAAAAAGAATAAATGAATAATTAAATTGGGATTTTGGTCACAAGTAATTTTCTTAATCCCTAATTGTAAGAAGCAATATATAAGGGCGTCTTTTAGGGTGGACAAGTAATATATGTCTCCTACTATGAAGCCCGGATACTCCAAAATGGAGACGTACCCGTATCGGATACGTATCAGATATCGATACTCCACAGATACTCGCAGATACGTACCCACGAAGTATCAGAAATAATTATTTTAATTTTAAAAAAATATTTGATCGGATACTTATAAGATACTCCACGGATACACAAGGATACTTATAAGATACTTAAAAAATACGTATCCTATAAAAGATGAAAAGTAAAAAAGTGAGACAATGTTGTAAAAATTCAGTGGAAATGTATATGATTCAATTTCATAAGAAAACTTTACATTTTTTATTTTGATCACATGTATTATTTTTAAAAAATTGTGACTTTTATAATAATATAATAATGAAGAGCAATCAATGTTGGTTTTCTTCAAGTATTTTACATGCATATAAGTCTTAATATAAAATTTTGTTAACGTATCTTAACCGTATCGTATCCTAAATTTTAAAAATTCCGCGTATCCGCGTATCCGTATCGTACCCGCACCCGTATCACGTATCCGGGCTTCATAGGTCTCCTACAATGGGAGAATGAGCTTATCATAGATCCAGTTGTACTATATTCCTTCCTCAACTTTTTTTTTTGACAAAAAAACCTTAATTATTTTTACTCTTCTCTCTGAGTTACAGATTAATTATTAAAGATAGATTGATCATCATCTAACCTTCTACAATTCAAAAAAACAAAAAGAAATGCAAACGTGCTTAGGCACAAATGTTTTTCAATAAGAACCAACACTTCGCATACAAATAAATGCAAACGTGCGTTCTTTTCAAACGGAAATGGGCTTTTTAGATTAATTCAAATTAAAAAGAAGAAAATTTGTGTTTGTATAAATTCGTGGTGACGAAGAAAAGAGAGGCCAACAACCTATTGTTCATTTTTTTTTGTTGTAAAAATTAGAAATAAATCTTATGAAAGGTTTTGTGAAATTCCCCTTTGAACTCTTGGAAAATTCATATCTTGGAAAAAATTTATCTCAAAATTGCAAGATTGGGAGAAAAATCTATCACATCTAAGTTGTAAGAAATTGTATGTTTGATTTTTGTTTTTGGTGGTGGAGTTACATAGTTTATTCCATGGTGGTGATAGAGATATTGTGGGCATAGAGAGGGGAATTGTAAAATAATCAGGGTATAGGATGATATGGTACGACTTAGATAAATTAATGGTGAAAATACACTCATGCCCAATGAGTGATATCCTTCACTCATGCACCGTACCCTGAGCCATATATAAGATCACAAGAAACAAAGAAAAGTAGCTGCGGAAATCATGAGAAGAGAAAATGGAAATTAGTGATAGAAGTGGTGGCTTTAGTAAACATACTTCATTTTAGTTGAATATAACGATCCAATCAACGAGCTTGTCATTTTGATATATTTTAGGTTTTTACTTTTCCCACTATAGGTTATACTCGCGCGCTCTATTTTTTTTCTTTTCCAAAAATACTCTTTGTCCGGATTTTAAAATTCGAATTACATTGATATGAATTTCAGGTTATATTTTTCGAGAGCATACGAACTGCATTTTTTGTGTTGTATTTGATGTCAAAGGTCTCTGCTGACCGTCGTAGAATCCTCGCATAAACTGAAAAACAATTGCAGAGATTCTATGAACGGTCAACAATGACCATGACACTTGAAATTTCTGGCAGGACCTGATATGAACCGTAAAACAGAGTATGCAAAACAGCAGTTCAAAAGCAGAATAAAAAACAGACAGAAAGTAAAAACACATGTTATTTGTTAACCCACTTCGGTGACAAACACACCTACGTCTGGAGGCTACCAAGCAAGGAAGGAAATCCACTATAATAGTATCAAGTCGAAGTCCTATGTGAACAGCCCCTGTTTCACAGCCTTCTCACTTAATCACTACTCGTGGTATTTCTACCTAGGAACTCCTAGATATAAGACCCCTCTTACTTCCCTCAGTCAATCACTGCCCCAGTGATTATCAGACTCTAACAAATCAAAGATGAAGACACTCTTCAAAACATAATCAGTCACTCTTGCTTAAAAGCTTCAAGTGATTACAACTCAATAAAATAAACCAACTCTAAACAATTGAGTGGTGTACAGAAAAACAGAGCATACAGCTCACAACTATCAGACTCAAAACCTAAGACTCTTTCAATGATAGCTTTGGTTGAGTTGATTTTCTTCAATGACAGCGTCCTCTATTTATAGCTTCAGCAGCAACATAAACTTCAGCCAAATCCTTCAAAGATATATTTCCAAAATACTTTAGAAACATATAGAAGCAATTTATTTTCCAGAAATATATTTTCCAAAGATTTCTTTGAAAATATATTCACAAATAATTGAATCCAATCTTCAGAAAATATCTTGCGAAATTCTTCTTTCTTCTAGAAACGCAGCTTGGATAATTCTTCAATTAAATCTTCAGCAAATCACATGAGAAAATAAACACTCCAAGGCGCAGAAAACAGAACGCAGAAAACCAGCTTCTGAAGAAGTTCTGCGTCTGAACATTTCTGCTTCTGAAGGTTGCTTCTGAACACAGCTTCTGAATGTTGCTTCTGAACACAGCTTCTGAACATCAGCTTCTGAAGGTTCAGCTTCTGAAGTACTGTTCAGCTTCTGAAGACCCAGCTTCTGAAGAACTGTTCAGCTTCTGAAGACCCAACTTCTGAAGTAATGTTCAGCTTCTGATGACCCAGCTTCTGAAGTACTGTTCAACTTCTGAAGTACTGTTTCTGAAGTCCAGCTTCTGAAGACGCACATTGCTTGTATATTTGATTTTAGCAAACATGAAGCCAACAACCAAATATCCAACAACACCATAAACACTCCTAAAAATCTAAAAAAATGTTTAAGAAAAAGTAAGAAAAGATGGGAAGTGAAGAATGAATGAATTTTTTGAAGATGCAAACATATTTATAGCCTTAAACCAGTCCTAGATCATAATTACAATCAAAGGAAACGTTTTCCATGGTCCAACCGACCAAAAATGCATTAAACACACCACAAACCGTCCAAACCTTTGGTGAAACGCCACCGTCCAACTAGTCTGAGGGTGTTCGGATTATAAAATTGAAACCTGAATAAACATTTTCGTATTTTATAATTCGAACTTTGCTTGCACCCATATATCTTGGTAACATATGATGAAGATCTTCAAAATCTATCTTTAGCGTAACGTTCCGCGGAGAAATATTTGACAACATGATAAAGATCTTCAAAATCTATCTATCTATATTTAACAGCATGATGAAGATTTTCAGCATCTATATATCTATCTATCTATCTTTGTTTTACAACATGATGAAGATCCTCAGCAAGATAAGGATCCTCAGAATATATTTAAATATATTTCTGTTAACAACATAATTCAACAACATAAAACACACCATAGATATATTTATTTTAACAACATAATTCAACAACATAAAACACACCATAAATATATTTATTTTAACAACATAATTCAACAACATCAAACACGTAATAAAATAAAACATAACATATTACGTATCATCTAAACTAATGTCTTCGTCTGGTCCATCCAGCAGAGCCCTGATCTCTTTAACAAATCTGACCAACGAAGCGTCCAACTCGATCGGTCCTTTAGCACTGTACTGACCAAAGATCGAGAACGTGGTTCTCACGTCGTCGTCGTTCATGAGCTTCATCCGGTTGAACCGCAGAGTTCCGGCTGAGTCGATTGATGGACGTCGATACTCAACACCGTCCACCCTCCTTGTGTCTCTGTGGTTGAGTTAACGGTTGATTTGATCCAACTGATCCTTCAACCCGGAGAGTGTGACATCAGTGCAAATCCTAAACAGATGGGGTGGTTTTTCCCCATTGTAGTAAACTGCAGCTAGCTTGGTATTCGGATCAATGACAGAAATTTCCAAGGTTTTTTTTGTGTGGTTTACTGGTTATGAAAACAGGGACACATATTTATAGAATTTTCTGGACGTCGTGGGCCACAGAAACTGTCGGTGCAATGTGGACCACTCAAAAAAATCATGTTCATACAATTTTCGGATTATATAACATGAAACATCCCTCACCCTACAAAGTACGAAGTTTCTCTCATTTTTCACCCAGTGTTGAAGCATTTCGGATTATATAACCCGGAAAGCTTTATTACATTCCAGATTATATAATCCGGACCAAGTCAGAGTTCTGGACGGTCTTCAGTAACTCATGCAACAGGTTTTTTGAAGGTTTTTTACCAGCTTTAATGGCTAGTAAAACCCTTTGAACACGTTTTTTGACTCATAATTAAGAGTTGTTACACTCTATGCACTCATTCTTCACAAATTCCCCCTATAAATACCCTTCAAACCTTCACCATTTCTCACACCATCATCTCACACTCTCCCTCTCTTCCTTCTACAACAATGTGTTTCCATCGTTGGCCTTTCATAAAAAGAGGCTACTTTGGAAATGCAGGGATTGTATGAACGGTCAATGGGGATGGTGACGCGCTGCAAAGAAGCACGATTAGTCTGGGTGTGAGGTTTGTAACACCCCAACTTTATATTTTAAGTAATTCAATAAAGTTTAATAGGTGTGGTGTGGTGAATATTATTATTAATGTTGTTTTATTTGAATGTGATGTAAATGTTGAGAGGGATGAATTATATTGGTGAATTAATTTATGATACCAGAATTTAAATAATATAGAAAGAGAATTGAAAAAACAAGTAGAAAAGAGTAGGAGGTGTAGAAAATAGGTTTTTAATAAGTGGGGGAGGGGAAAAACAAAAGAATAGTGAATAGAAGAGGAAAGTTATATGAAGAGTGGCTGACCCAAATATAAATAAGGGTTTTGGGAAATTAGAAGTTAGTTTTGCTGAACGTAGAAACAGAGAGAAGAGTAGCAGTCACAGAAAGGAAAACCTAGCTACAACGAAGTCAAGCCAAACCAGAGATTTCAGAGGAATCGAGGTAAGGGGGAGAATCCTTTCTTTTTAGGGTGTTTTAATCTTAATGATGAGGGTTGTCTAATCTTAAAATTGTTGTTATGATGGAAATTATGATGAAAGAATGATGAAGTACAGACGTAATAAGAATTGATGATGATGTAGGAAAATTAGAATTGTGAAAACAAATGGCTAGGTTGTGGATATTGAATTTTAAATGTGAAGGGTTGTTGTAATTAATGGATGGTGTGAAAAATTAGTGTTTGGATGATAGGGTAACCCTATGTAATGTTTCCTAGCAATTTATGATCATAAGCGGTCGGAAACATGGATTTTTATCCAAGTTAGGAGCAATTTCGAGGGCAAAAACGTTGCTTTTCTAGGTTCTGGAACTGTCTCATTGTGCCACGATGGAAGGCCATCGTGCCACGATATTTCCAACAACAAAAATCCTTTTTCAAGATGTCACCATCTTGCCACGATTTGCAGAATCGTGACACAATTTTAAACCAACATTTTGACCATTGTATATTCCGAATTAAGCTTAGGTGTCTTCATGAAAGTTGTAGATATGGATGTTAGCTTTCATTTGGCTTTGGAGGGACCTCAATAGACATTCACAACTTGAGCTATGACTAAATTACTACGCATGGGTCAGCACGGTCGTGCACTCTACCCAGGTTTAGGAAAACCAATCTTTTCACCCCTCTCTGTTCCGAATTGGACTTAGGTCTCTTCATGAAAGTTGTAGATATAGATGTAAGCTTTCATTTCATTTTGGTTTGAATCAATTTACATCTCTAGAACTTGAGTTATGATTAAAACTCCATGCACGGGTCTTGCTGCGTTCCTCATGAGAGTTCAGCACAATCTTTTCAGTGGACCCTAAAACATCTATGAAAGCAATAGTTAGTTTAAACAAGCCGTTAGTGTGTGAAGTGAAAGTAAGAATCCTTAAAATACATACCTAAGTGAGGGAGTGTGTTTAGGTATAAATAGAAGTAGTTACCTCAAGATATCGTAAGTCTAAACAGGAACCGGCGATAGTAGCCTATGAGAACTTAACGACGTTAAAGATGATGTGACAATAGGAAATGAAAGACAATGATAAGAGGAAGGACAAGCGACTCGTTTAAGATAGATGACTAGGATAAACATAAGTGCCTTGAATTAGAGATGAGCCTAAAAAGGTGAAGCAGAATTAAGAAGTAGAAGGAGAAGTAGGAGGGATATAGATAAGTAGTACGCGGCGAAGTAATAATGACGAGAATAATCCCTTGGGGTATTTTAAAGGTCTAATATGGTAAGTCGATTAAGAGGGTACAATATATGAAAGAGAGAAAGGAGTGAAAAGAGACGATGATATGAGGGGATATGAAGTAGGTGCTTCCCAATTTACTGATGAAGTTAAACATAATCTTCTTATACCAATAATGAACTTAGGAATATTGTTAAGTTGAAGAGTAAAAGAATCAAGGTAATTAAACAACTAAAGATGAATGTTAGATAGGAACGTATAAGGTGTAAAAATGAATAAAGAGTAGAGAAGTCAAATTTGGGTGATTGTAGACGATGAGAGGGTCGTTAAGACGAAACGTAGAGGAAGATAGAGGGTTGTGTATTGGGTAATGAAAGATAATGGGAATGATGATATCGGTGAATAAGACGAGAATCTAATAGAAGAGGGAAAGATGAATAGGAAAGAAGATAAGAGGAAATAGTATAATGTTTGATGATAATAACAACGAACGATATCGAGAGAATAAAACCTTAAATTATAATGAAGTTTTAGTGAGGAAAGTTGTTGACGTCGAAAGTTACGATAAGGTGAGATAATAACTTTAAATTAGAATGAAGTTAAGACTAGGGGAATGGTCGGGGTTATATATGATGACTAATGTGAAACGAAGTAATAAGATATATAGTCGTTTTAATGAGAAGGATAAGTAGGAAAGAGTTATTGACGATGGTGAGGTGAAACCTAGTTGTATAGAGATAAGACGTTTATGTAATGTTAATGGAGAAGTAAACATCTTGAAACTAAGAATGACGTTGAAACGATAGCGCATGATGACGTAGATGGATAATAAAATAAAATAGGGGGATGTTGACATAGAAACGAGTCGTGCTTCAGGGTTTGATTAACGAGGAGATAATGTGGTAACATAGACGGTGATAGAGAGTAATGATGAGGAATCCTATGATTGTGACAAAGAGCGATGACGATTGATATTATATACAAGTATATAAATAAATGAGGAGAAATGATGATGTTTATATTATAATGATGATGAGAAGGACGATGTTTATATTATAATGATGATGAGAATGATGATGTTTAAATTATAATGACGATGAGAATGATGATGTTTATATTATAGTGATGATGAATGATGATGTCTATATTATTATGATGATGAGAATAATGATGTTTATTTATGAAGACGATGAGAATGATGACGATGTGTTTTGCATTGATGTTGTGCATATTAGGGAGAGTCTTGCATTTATGATTGTGAATTCTTGATGATGTGATGATGTGTAATATTTGATGAGTCTGTCACCATGCATGCATATAGAGTCGTGTCTAGGAATTATAAAGAAGAAATGACGACGAAAGTCTAGTAACATATCTTTGGCAAATTATGACGACGAAAGTCCAGTAACATATCTCTGGCAAATTATGACGACGATAAGTGTGGTACCACATTCATATAGGTCTTAGGGTGAGTCCATATGCACTTAAATGATGATACTTGTATTTGGTGTTTTAAGTGTGATTTGAGTGAGATGATGGTATGTATAATTCGTTGAGAAGAATATAATAAATGATGATAATCGTATGACGACGAAATATTGTTATTGAAGTATTAGAATATTGGGCATGCTTTTCCCTAATATTATGTTATGGCAGAATTTCTCACCCCTTTATTGTTGTTGTGTTGTTTTCTTTGTGGTGATTGTATTCCCGGCTACTCAGGTTGAGGAAGTTTAGCTGTGGGACGACTTAGAAGGTGGAGATGGAATACGTCTTCCGTCTAGTTTTCATTTTATTTGTATTCGATTAAGCATGTAGTCGCTACGAGCTCTGATTCTTGTAACACCAGGGTTGGGGTTGACGTTGAATTAATTTGTTTTTAAGTCGAAAACTTGGAATTATTGTTATTTCTATTTATGATGTTGAATAACAAGGATAATCTATATTAATGCAATCAAAGAAATGTTTTCTGCTGCTGAAATTATTATTTAAAGAAAATGTTTTCTGCTGCTGAAATTATTATTTAAAGAAATTATTTATGTTATATGTGATATATTGACAAATTTTGTAACATCCTCATTATTAAATATATTATTATTATTTAATAATTATCGTCAAGAAATAGGGTGTTACAAGGTTGGTTTGTCTGGGTGCAAGGTTGACCATCAAGGTCTCTTTCGCCCTAGAGAGGAAACAAGCCTTACCCCAGGATGAAACGTTGTAAGGATGTTGTGTTACATTAAATTACACTCTCCCTAAGGATGTTGTATCATCATGATGTTGGGTTTAAATTAATTTCTTGAAAGTTTGCCGAAAATGTTGACATTTAAGTGTCTTATACTTAGTATAAAAATTTGTTAGTCTCTTTGAAAACTCAAAAGAATGAAGGAACACATCACATGTATTATACCAAATCAACTATACATGTTGTCACATCGAATCCCTTCATATAGGATGAGTCATGACAAAAATGAATGCATTCTAATATATTCTTTTGAACTATATTCTATTGCCCTGCCAACTGACAAGTTTCAATTGACAAAGAAGCATGATCAACCTCAAAACAACATCTTATAAATACATTCCCATTCTTCACATTCATCTTATACGAAGAAATTCGATGTGAAAACCTATATAGTTGATTTGGTAGAATACAACATGTGTTCTCTTCATTCTTTTGAAATTCCAAAGAGACTTGCAAACCTTTACGCTAAGTATAAGACACTTCATTGTCAACATCTTCATAAAACTAACAAGAATTAAACTAAAATCCAACAAAATAATGACACAACATAATAATACTACCTAAACATCTTCGCTTGGCCGAATCAAACTCTTGAGAATATCTTCAGGTGATCTCAGCAACGAAGTATCTATTTCGATCGTCGAAAACATATTGTGCTAACCAAATATCGAGAACATGCTCCTCACGTCGTCGTCGTTCATGAGCTTCATCCGGCTGAACGTCAATCTCCCGACTAAGTCGAACGATGGACGTTCATACCAAACGTCTTCCACTCTTCTTGTGTCTCTGTGGTTGAGTAGTTGCATGATTTCATCTAGTTGATCCTTAAAATCTTTTAATGTGACATTGACCCGAACCCTGAACAACTTGTTGGGTTTTCCACCATTGAAGCAGACTTCAGCTAACATTGTGTTCAGATCTACTCAAGAATTGGTCATTGCTTCATATCTACACCATAAGAAATTAATAACAATCAATGAAAAAACGCATTCAAACATTTCATCAAACATTTGGAGTGCAAATTATACATAAACCCTAAAACTAAAAACTACAACATAAACATGCAAATATCATGAACTTTTAATCAACATAAGTCATTTACATGTAAACATTGTATCATTTCTTACCAAAAAAATCAAAATTTAAATAAACCCTAAAACTAAAACATTTCTAATTTAAGAGGGAAATTGTAACATATAAACATAAAATGTCAATGGTAATTAATTATGAAAACTTACTTGTTATTGGAGTGGTGGGTGATTTGAACATGAAGAAAATTGGGGTTGGATGATTTGAGAGAATTGAGATGTGAAATGGAGAAATGAGGTACTGACTGAGCTATAAAACAATGCAACGTGAGTTAATTCACGTTGACTTACCGAAATCAACTTAACTCATGTAGGTTATAGCCCAACGTGAGTTAACTCACGTTCTGTATGTGTCAGCAATCAGAGCAGCATATTGCTTCTATTCCCTGTTTTCAATCATTCATTCATTCATTTTCATCCATGTTATCATCCATTCATGCATTCATTCATTCATTCATTCGTTCAATCATTCAAAATTAAAATACGCAAAATAAAACCGAAAACTGATGAAAATGTCATAAAAATACGCAAAGACGCAAGTGTAAATATATTACATCAAAATCCATAAAAATGTCATAAAAATAACTAAAACAAATCATACTACCCTGGACTATGGCTCTACCCCCTATCATCCCTCCTAGTCCTTATTCGCGCAACCAGCCCCTTCTGCAACATGCGATAATCCTCCTGGATGCTCAGCAACACATTGTGATAGTGTGGATGTTGCTCAGGATACCCCAATACAGTCTCCACTTTTGATGCAATGTTCCCAACAATCTGGAGTGGGTCGGGAACCTGGCTCGCATACTGCTCCTGAACAATAACATCCTCATAAGGAGGCTTAGGAGGTAGGTACTCAACAATGGGCGCAGGCGGGCTGAAAACCGAATGAGACACCCTGTAAAACCAAGTGATGTACCCCTTCTGAATCCTCCACGGATCTGGTGTCACCCAACCCCGATCAGCCTGCTGAATGACATGGAGCAGATTATCCTGGAAGGCCAGTACTATGTCATCTGGCTTAAGAGCCACAAAAACAGTAGGAGACCTGAGAATGGTCTGCACATATCTATACTGTCTGAGAACCCGCTCCGGCAAGTGAAGGGTAATGATCTTACTGTTGACCATGATCCAACTTGAGTACCAGCAAATATCATGAAAAGGCATGATGTCCTGGGTATCCTGGTTTGGCATCTAGATCATATCATCATTGACCATCAGATCGATGAGGCCTCGGAAGTGTGAAGGATCAGCATGGATCCTTGACGGTTTCCATCTACAGCACGTAGGTCACCACAATCATACCCTTTCACACGGGTCGTCGTATAGAGGTTCTTGAAGTGCTCCAAAATTCATGCCTACAAATACAAACAAACAATCATTTCAGTACAAGTATATACAAACAAAATCATATCAACACATTTATAATATGTTATGCAACAGATTAAATTACTACCTCAAGCAGAGACATGTATCCAGCAATGGAGCTAACCTAAAGGTTCGTAGCCTCTGAAAACTGGGTGTAGAGATTAGCAAGTGTCATATCGCCCCAGGACCACGTGTGCACCCTGTATAAATCCTGCAACCCCATCAGCCATATCACATTAACATGTTTGTTGGTCTTGTTGGCGAAAAGGGTGATGCCAACTAAGAACAACAAAAACGCTTTAATGCAGTAGACCCTAGTCTTCTGGAGCTCCTCCGCTTTATCATCATCAACTGGGTCCTCCAACTCATTGCACCTTTGAAGTAGTCTCTCATACAACTTCTTCAAGTTAGGAATACTAATATTCCCACCCCACTGTGTGCTCGTCTCGTCCTCAGCTTCCTTCTCCGTCAAACCCAGCTCTGACTGCATCAGCTAAATACCGAACTCGTAGCTGCAGTCACCATAGTGCATCAACCTCCCTTCGATGTGGATGTGAGAAGACATGCCACATCATCGAGTGTGACGGTCATATCCCCAACAGGGAAATGGAAGATGCTGGTCTCCCGATGCAATCTCTCTGACAAGGCGGAGATGAGGCCAGAGCAAATGTTAGAGTACCCAGTCTTAAGGAGGGGTGCAATGTAACAACCCGACTTTTAGTATTAGATTTACTTATTAATCATTGCATTATTATTTGTTTATTATATTTGTTAATTGTTTATTTGATGTGTGATTGATGGGTTAGTGGATTTTTAGTGATTGAGGGTATTTTGGTCATTTTAGAGTGAGTGACATTTTTGTTAATATGTTAGAATTAGAAATTTGAATTTTAGAGAATAATTTTGTATAAGTAAAATGAGAGGTTTAAATGAAGTAAAAGTGTAGAGAATTAATTGTGAGAGTTGGATGTGACTAAGCCCATTAGAGAGAGTAACCCTAACCCATAATATATAAGGAGAACTGTATGTGTTAGTGGAATTAGGTTAACCATTTGTCACAAAATTTTTAGAGAGGCTAGAGAAAGAAGAGGCTTGGAGAGGAAGTTGGAGGAAAAAGCTCAAGAGCACAAGGGGAAGAAAGGAATCACTTAGGAGAGCTTAATTTTAGAAGAATTGAGGTAAGGGGGAAGATTATTTTTACCAAATGGGTTTTAATAAGAAATTGGATAGCTTGAGTGTTTTAGCTTATGCTTAATTTCATGATGTTTGTTGTTGATTATGTGAAATTCGTGCTCTATTATTATGGTTGATTTGAGTATGTTAAAATTTAGTGAATTCAAGTTTTTATTATGTCAAAATTCATGGTTTGATATAGCGAAATGATAACTTTGTGAGTTTTCATGATTTTGGTGAGGAACATGATAATTGAATGATGTTTGTGGTTTATTAAATTGATTTTGAGCATGAGTATGTGTTTAGTTTATGAAATCATGAAGTTATGTTGAGTAAGTTGTGATTTAAGTTGTTGTTGTTGTGTTTTGGTGAAAATGTTTAATTGAGTGAAAATGATTTAGTTGTTGTTAAATTGAATAAGTTGTTGTTATGATGGTTGGAATAAGTGATTATGGTTATGGGGAACATGACGAAATGTTGTTGTTGTTGTTATACCATGTTTAATTGTTAAGTTGTTGATGAAAATGAGCTTTTGAAATGATGTTGAATTTAATTGAAAAACATGGTAATTGATGATGAAAAATGATTTTGATTAAGTTGTTTAAGCTGTGTTTGAGGTGTAGTTGAGTAAGTAATGTTGGGTAAATGATTTTGATCGAGTTTGGTGTGTTTGAGATCGAAAGATGTCATTAAAACGGGATTTTCTGCGCGAAAATGCATAAAATCAGCTTTTGCTGGTCTGGGAAGGCCGCACGATCGTGCGCCCTGACCGCACGGACCGTGCGATCCTTTCGCACTTGGTCGGCACGACCGTGCGTGAGAGGAGCACGACTGTGTGCCCCCTGTTTTGCCCCGAAACCTCATTTTTTGTATTTTTAAAGGTTCCTAAGGCATGTGTTGGGTCCCAAACCCCTAAGCTTGATCAATGAGTGTTTAATTGTGATGCATATGGTTGATTAACATGATGTATGATTAAGGATAACTTAAGATTGGAAAGATGTGAAATGAAACTTGTGATTTGTCTTTAATTGAGCCGTGAATTGAAGGTGAGCATGTTAATTGATTATAGGGGTATGAATGATGATGAAACATGATTATAAAGTGGTGTAGTGATAGGTTGGTGTAACCTTGCTTGAATTAATCATGGAATGTGAATATGTGAATGATGAAGTAATGAAAGCATGTTATGGTGATGTTTATGATATGACGGTGTATTGATTTGATAATGCAAATGAAAGTTGTGATAATTGTGAAAGTTGCATGATTTAAGATCATGATTTATAGTTGTGTGCATTGTCAAGTCCATACGTGAACATCCATGTATTCATGGTCAGTCGAAAGTTGCATGATTTAAGATTTTGATTTATAGTTGGGTGATTTAAGATCAATATTTATAGTTGGGTGATTTAAGTCACTATTTATAGTTGGGTGATTTAAGATCACTATTTACAGTTGGGTGATTTAAGATCACTATTTATAGTTGAGTGGTTTAA
The DNA here is from genome assembly GCA_018208015.1 of Medicago ruthenica. Taxonomy (NCBI): domain Eukaryota; kingdom Viridiplantae; phylum Streptophyta; class Magnoliopsida; order Fabales; family Fabaceae; genus Medicago; species Medicago ruthenica. The sequence goes on from CM031372.1 coordinate 43,718,630, forward strand.
GATCATGATGGTACCACATGCATGTAGAGTCGTGTTAGGCGCATTGCATGCACTTAAGTCGTGTTTGGCAATGTTTTCGTGTGAACTTGTGCATTTATGTGGTAAATGTCTAATTGATGAATGTGTTAAGATTGTGAATAATTTATAGTTGGGTTGATGATTAAATGTTGATGAGATGTGAATATCTATAGTTGATAAATGTCTTATTGATGAAAGTGTGCTATATACGATGTGTGTATCTTGGATTGAAATGTTGATGTAAGTAAACTGTTAATGGAATATAAATGCGATATAAATGTTGGTGATTGTAACGAGGCTTTATTTGATGAATGCTTATATGATATTGATGTTTGCCTAAAACTTACATGTGTTTATTATTGTTGAACGTATATCTTACCCTCCAGTGGCTTTGTTGTCGCATGCATCCTCGTGGTGTAGACTTGCAGGTTGAGGAGTAGTTGCTTGGTGAGTTTTGCCGAAGAAGGCGTCATGCCTACTCCATTTATGTTGCTTTTGATGATGTCTAGATTAGGTGCTCTGATCTAGGAGTTTTAGGGATTTTATTTTACTTGTTGGATTATTGATGATGAATCTTTATGATCATGATTGTACTGGCTGTGAGTACAATATAGGAAAACTAGGGTTTTCAGAGTCTGTTTAGGTTATGCCTTGAGAATGATCCCAAGGTTACTATTTGTAGCCTCGACTTGTGCCTATCTGGCCATGGTTTTGGGCCTAAATCGTAAAGGGCCAAAACCATGACTAGGGCGCCCTCGTAAGCTGCTGAGGGCGTCCCCAGAGGATGTCCTTTAGGGAGGTCACCTGGGGTTATTTATGATTGTCAAGTGGGCCCTGCGCCCTCCTGGAGGGCGCCTTGCCTTACTCCAAGGGTTCAAACCCTTGTCTTTAGGATCTCAAGGCCTAAATGGTGAGATCTACAGTCCACAGCCCAACAAGCACGAGTCTTGAGATACAGCGAAGTGATTAAACTGTTAACGGGGGGATTTGTCCATGACCTTTTGTCCAGCAAGTGGGGCTTATTTATCATGAAGCTATGTGAAATTTTTTTATGAGTAATAGCCCAACATGGATGCTAGCCCAATCATGGGCGCTAGCCCATGATGGGTGCTAGCCCAACATGGGTGTTTAACCCAACATGGGTACTAGCTCCATGTTTCTGTTTTGGGGGCCTTAGTGGGTGCTAGCCCAACGAGAGTATTCATAGCCCAACAAGCACGAGTCTTGGGACAAGACGAAGTGATTAAACTATGTGTAGAAATGACTCCTTTGAGTAGATTAAATCGCCGCGCCGGAACTAGCCCATCATGGGCGCGATTCCTTCTGAAGGTTTAGGTTGAGGACGCGCCTTAGTGGAATCCGACGGTTGACATGAGGCGACCGTTCGCTCTCGCTGACGTGTTCGCATCACAACGGATCTTGGAAATCGTGCCAACTTAGGTGACGTCATATGCGCGTTTTCCCAGGCTTTTGTACTTTAAACTGATTCGGATCTACTTTTCCTCCACTTTCAGATTTCTTTTACCCTTTTCATTTCCCTTACTTCCATTTTCTTCTCTCTAAATCGTCTTTCGTCGTTCAAACTGTTACAGTCTTTGGGGATCGCTGCGCCTACGGTTTGCGAATCGTTTGGAGCCTGTGTTCGTTCTCAATCCTTCGTTGTTGTCTAAATCCAGGTAACCCTATTCGATCTTGTTCTTTATAAGTTAAATCAGTAGTATGGTGGTAATTAGGGAGTGCGGTGGGGCGGGTAGGGAGTTATCCCCAGCGAATTCAGAGGAGAGGTGTAGGTTGTGGAGCGAAAGTGTTAGGCATGCGAAGCGGTCAGATGGAACCACTGATTGGGTGGTGTTCGATAAGGCCTACTACGACCACTCCCTTTTAACAAAGTTTTCGAGCGATTCAGACGAGGGTGAAGGAGGGAGTAGTAGTGGGAATTCATCTAACTGTGTTATTCATTCTGTTGGCCCAGGTCCGTTTTGTAGGACAGGAATTTGTTACATGGCGTCCTCCAGTGGATCAGAGCAGGAGAGTTTCGCCGACGAAGTGCTTCGTTCAGAGTCCGTGTACATGGACCCCCAACGAGTGGCATTTTTTCGGAGTAAGCTGCACGTGTCCTCTACGGGATTTGAAGAGGACGTGGTCTTGGAACATTGTCACCCAGGTGAGAAAGTGTGCTTACAAAGGCCGAAAGGGGGTGAAGAGTGAGATGTTTCACATGTATACGGCTGTTTTTGAGGATCTGGGTGTGAAGTATCCCTTCACGCCCTTTGAGGTTGACGTACTCAATTGTTTGAATGTGGCGTCGTCTCAGCTGCAGCCAAACAGCTGGGCGTTTATAGGCGCTTTTGAGATTTTATGCGAGGGGTTGGGTTTCCAGCCCTCAGTTGGATCCTTCTTCACGTTTTATGGCACGAAGGGTGTAGATAAGCTGTCTTGGGTGTCCGTCAGTGTGCATCCTGGCAAGGGGGTAGATAAGAATTGGAGATAGACGTTCCTCAGGACCCGGGGACGAAAGGATTGTGAGGCAGCTGCTGTGTGGGTTGATGGTAAGCTGAGGTTTCCCACATGTTGGACGAGTGCTCCGGCGTCTATCATAGGATTTGACTATGAGAAGCTGGACGCATACGACCAGGGCGTCGTCTGTTTTTTGGATAAGATGCTGCCCATGAACATCAGGGAGTTGTTTAATAGGGAAGGGGATGTGAATAACTTAGACGCGTACTTACGTGAGTTGAATATATTTATTTATGCCTATACTGTGCTTTTCTATTTTCTTGTCCTCTTAACTTTTCTGTTTTCATTTCTGTAGAGGACATGGTGACCATGACTGCGGCGGAGAGGAAAAAATATCTCGAGAAAATGAAGGCAAAGAAGGCTGCTGAGGGGTTGGCAGCCACTGATCCTGCTGGACATATCACACGCAAGCCGAAGAGGAAGGCTGATCATCCACCCGAGTCTTAGGCTGAGTCCCTCACAGCGGCCACGCAGGATAAGGCGTCGCCTGGGAAAGATGATAAAGGGAAGGCAGTAACTGAGAAAAAAGGTAAGAAAACGCCTTCCCCTTCCTCGATTAGCGCCATCAAGACCATTGGATCGGTGCAATCTTTCTGGGATAAAGGTTTTGACTACGGTGCCTATGTCAAAGAGAGGTTGGTCTTTAATCCAGAGGACGCGGAGGCTAGGAACCAGGGCATTGTTCCCTTTATGACGAGAGATGTGGTAGTTCATTGCTTGCGGTCTATAATGCTCTTGGACACGGTAGATCAGAAGCATGAAGAACTGGTGCAGAATGAAGAGGCCCTTCAGGCTACGGTGAGGGAATTGGAAAAAGAGGTGAAGGAGGCCAAGGACGCGAGGGAGAGAGAAATGAAGGAAGCCAGAGAGGCGGTGAAACTTGAGTGTGATAAGTGCATCTCCGATCTGAAAATTGGTTATGCAACGAATCTTGCTGGGAAGGACGGAGTTATCGCTAAGCTTCAAAATGATGTCGCGACTGAAGGAAAGGGAGGATCAGCTTAAGGTTGAGGTTTCCGAGGCGAAGGGCGAGCTAGCTCTGAATTTCGATGCTGGCTTTGAACGGGCTAAAGCTCAAGTCGCCCTTCTGCACCCTAGCGTCGATCTTTCCGCCCTTGATTCCTTTAAGGTTATTGTAGATGGCGCCCTAGTGGACAAACCATAATCTCACTTGTTGTAATTTTTGATTTATTTTGAACTCAGTATTTTTCTTTGAATTTGTAATGATGCATCGTTTTCCTTAAACTTATCGTCTGTTCCTTTTATCTTCGAATTTATTCATTTTAGAAAGCACCTCCTGGGCGGTGGTTATTACTTGTGTTTGTTTCATAACTCTGTTGAAAGATTGTCGTGTTGTTTCATTTGGCGCACAATGTCTTAGGGCCCTCTTTAGAGGGTTGAGGAATTAGGTGGCGATCTTATTTTCGGCTCACGACGTCTTAGAGACCTCTTTGGGGTTAAGGAATTAGGTGGCAATTTCATTTTCGGCTCACGACGTCTTAGAGCCCTCTTTGGGGTTAAGGAATAAGGTGGCGATTTCATTTTCGGCTCACGACGTCTTAGAGCCCTCTTTGGGTTTAAGGAATTAGGTGGCGATCTCATTTTCGGCTCACGACGTCTTAGAGCCCTCATTGGGGTTAAGGAATTAGGTGGCGATCTCTTTTTAAGCTCACGACGTCTTAGAGCCCTCATTGGGGTTAAGGAATTAGGTGGCAACCCTTGTTGGGGTTAACGAATCAGATGGCGATCTCATTTAAGATTTGGCGTTGTTGATCTGTTACAGGCCATGTGAGTAATATGAAACAAGTGATATATATATATATATATATATATATATATATATATATATATATATATGTTAATAAGAAAGCGGGGCCTCATTAAAAACCCCCACTACTGCGGGGGAAAAGAGTGCCCCTTGCTCCTTTTCCTTTAGGCCGTACAACAATATCGCAATACATAAGATAAAAGACAAAGTAAAAATTAAAATGGTTTTGTTGACCCTCTAGTTCGCCTTTGAATTGCTGTGGCGAGCTTCTCCCTGCTTTGTAGCTGAATCACAGACGTTCTTAGGTTTGTGAAATCCTAGAATCATGTTTGTTCCCTTTGGTAGGTCTATCTTGCTAGCTTTCTTTGTGAAATTTCTGGTACGCCAAGCTGGCGTGCTGACTGGCTTGAGTACATCTGTCTGCTGGACTGGATAAAGAGCGAGGCGACAACACACTTCGGCAGGGTGAACGCTAAGCATATCTGTCGGCTGACGAGCGGTAAGATTCAGATTTGTCTTTAGGGGCTTTGTTACGCTCAACACTTCATCCATCAAACCTTCTTTTGGACCTGCAGTAGATTTTGTACATTCCTACTGAACTTCTCCTTCTGGATCTATGCCTTCGGAGCTTGGCTTGCCATCTGTACACAGAGCGAGGCGACGACACACTTTGGCGGGGTAGCCGCTAAGCCTACCTGTCGGTGGACGAGCGGTAAGATTCAGATTTTTCTTTAGGAGCTCTGTTATGCTCAGCTCTTCATCCATCAAACTTTCCTTTGGACCTCTCGCTACTTCTATGCGTTCTTGCTGAAACTCTTCTTCTGGATTTGTGCTAACGTTGTTCACCTGGTGTGCTTTTGGGTTGTTGGTTCCTTTCCTTTCTCTCTGCAGCTTCAAGCTATTGTGATAACATTCTCGTGCAATTTTCTGATCTGCTCTGATGGTGCCGACCCGTCCATTGTCCAGCGGGTATTTCATGATGAGGAACTTAGTGCAAAGATAGGCGTCAAGGACGTTGAAGACCGGGCGGCCTATTATGATGTTGTAAGAACAGGGCGAGTTTACCACTAAATATTTAATCCTGATAGTTTTGGCGCTGTTACCTGTGCCGAAGGTTGTCTTCAAGGTGATGTATCCACGAACGTGTACCTGCTCCCCTGTGAAGCCAGCCAGGATTCCTTTGAAGGGTTGTAACTGGTCCTCGTCCAGTCCCACTCTTTCAAAAGCAGAGTGATAAAGGATGTTTGTGGAGCTTCCAGGATCAATCAACACCCTCTTGACATCCCAATTGAAGATTTGCACAGTAATGACCATGGGATCGTCATCGTGGGGGATCACTCCTTTGCGGTCTTCGCCTGAGAATGTGATATCTGTCTGGCGCTCTGGCTCCGTCGTGGCGTGGTCATCGACCAGCATTACCTGCTTCACATATCTTTTTCGGGAGGTGGTGGATTCTCCTCCTCCTGCGAAGCCACCGGATATGGTGTTCAAAGTGTGGCGCTCACCATCCTTCGCCACATCTTTCTTCTTTTGGGGGTCTTCGGGGGGACGCCTGTCTCCTTCTCTGCTTTCCTTCACGTATCCTCTTAGCCTACCATTCTGAATCAGCTTCTCAATCTCTCTTCAGGTGGATGCAATTATCTGTGGTATGTCCTTTTATGTGGTGATACTTACACCAGGCCTCCTTGTCGTTTCCCATGATGTTTCCTCTCGGTGGTGGGGGTTCCGGGATGAGTCTAGAATGGTACACATCTCTCCAGATCTGCTCACGGCGAGTGTTGAGCGCCGTGAAGGATTCTGGCGTGGGTGCGCGCCTATCTTGGACGTGACGCTTGTATGGCGCTCTGTCTCTGTGGGCAGGTGGATAATAGTTGCGACGATGGTCGTAGTTGCTGGGGCCACGCTCTCTGGAATCTCTCGCTTTCTTTTCAGCGTTGCTCTCCTCTCCCTTTATGTAACATTCCACCCTGGACATGATCTCCTCCATGGAATCGGCCGGTTTTTGCGTCAGCGATTCGTTGAATTGTCCGGCGCGGAGGCCGTTTTGGAAAGCTCCCACGAACAGCTCCTGGTTCGGGTTCACGACTTTAATTGTGGCGTCGTTGTATCTTGCAAGATATTCACGGAGGGTCTCATTCGACCCTTGGCGGACGTTGAAGAGACTGGTAGATGACACCTTGCGGTGGCGACTAGCCGAAAACTGGTGTGTTAATTTGCGCGTCATGTCTTGGTAACTGACGACGGAGAAACGGGGCAAGTTTATGTACCACCTGAGGGCGGCGTCTTTGAATGTCCCTGCCAACAGCTTACATTTGAGGGAGTCAGCAGCGCCGATGATGGCCATCTTGGTGTTGAAAGCTGTCACGTGCTCCACTGGATCGCTCTTTCCATCGAAAGATGAAAGAGAGGGTGGCTTGAAGTTTTCCGGGACCGGCATGTTCCAAACTTCAGCGGAAAGTGGTTGCAGATCTGGAACTATTGACTCGTCTTGTTGGGACCCGTTCCCCTCAGCGTGTTGTTGTTGCTGGATTGTCTCCATTGTCGCTTGCAGAGCTTCGTTGTGGTCGCGAAGCTGTTGGATTTGTTGTTGTAGGGCTTCCAAGGCCGCCGGGTCCGCCATCAATGGCGACGATGACGGTCGTTTGGGTCGGTTATGAAGACTAAGATTGGTGGTTGAAGATTAGCGATTAGGATCGCGAATCTCAAGGAGAGGATTGATTTTTTGAACAAAGAACAAGTTGAACGTTTGATTAGAGTTAGGGATGGATTTAGGGTTGAATCGCGGCGGATTCGGAAGTATTAGGGTTGCTCCTGAGAAACACAGTGGATTCACGGCGTCAGTCCAAAGCTTATCAAAATAAAAATATAACATTTTCAAAATATCAAAATCAAAATATAACAAACATTATCAAAATCAAAATATAACAAACATTTAAACATTTTAAAATATCAAAATCAAAATAAAATTAAACAATTAAACAAGGCGTCAGTCCAAAGCTTCCACGCCACGTGTCTACCGAAATTCGGTAGAAGCGACATGTCATAAGGCCCCCCAGGAAAACCCTCCTCCTAAGCCTCACCCTTCCGCTGAGCCTCACCCTCCTGATGCTGAGGTTGCTGATACTGTTGTTGCTCATAATGTTGTGTCGGGTCCACTACTTGGGACAGATCCGCCTGGGTCGACGTCCCCTCCTCGTCCCTACTCCTACCGCCCTATCTCCTTCTAACAGGAGGGCGCCTAGACTACCTTTCGGCCCGTGCACTCCCCGTCATGGTCTCCCTGCCTCCTCTTAGCCTGTCTGGTCTCTCAGACATATCTACACAACATAAAACAATACAAAAAAATCAATGATTTTTTCCTAGGGACATTGTGTCATTTCTAACTAATCAACAACAACAATTCAATTTCGGTAGTGTCATTTCAATCTCTAAACTACCATATTGCACTCAAAATCACTATAATTAACATTAACAATCCAATTTCTAACTAATTTCATCATTAACATGCAAAATATCAAACAATTTTTCACTGAGACATTTTATCAAACACCTAGAGTTCAACATAAAACTTAACAATTTCTAACTCTAACCTACCACATTTAAGTCAAACTTACTCTAATCAACATCTAAACAACAATTTCTAACTTAATTCATCATTAACAATAAAAAAAATCAAACATGCAAATCAACCCTAAAAATCTAAAATTTCACAATTTCCTCCAAAAACTCTTAACATTTAAACAAAAAAAAACCCAATGCAAAAGGTTAGAGAACACTTACTTGTGATGGAAGTAGAATTTGATGTTGTTTTGCTCAAAGGTGATGAAAATCGCACTTGGGAGTTGAGAATATTAGATATGTAAATATAGAAAGATTATTATTAGTATTAACTACAATGATTATTAGAATCATAACCAATGATTATTAGAATCATAACCACATAATTGTACTGTGTATATAAAAGACTATCAGATCAATGGAAAAGGCACGGCCTAAATTATCTTACATGGTATCAGACTTGGTTTGATCCCAAACCCTAAAACTAGCCGCCACCCTTCTCTCTTCCTATCTTTCATTCGCTTTTCTCTCTTCAACCACTGCAAAACAGCCATGACTACCTCCGCTGATTCTTCTAACAACAACTCTTCCTCCCACTCCACCGGTCATACCGACCCTCCTCCTCCTCCCACTCCTACGCCGACTCACCCTGCTCTCACTGTCCCAAATATTTCTAATTTCATTAAGATTACTCTGAGCATTGAAAAAGGCACGTATAACACGTGGTCCGAACTTTTCAAAATTCATGCTCGAGTTTTTCAAGTGATTGACCATATCATTCCCTCTGAACCAGCCGCAGATCCCTCTCTCAAAACTACCAATCCACAGTTATGGCTTCGTCTCGACGCCGTCGTTTTGCAGTGGATATATGGAACAATCTCCGATGATCTTCTCAACATTATCATCGAACATAATTCCACCGCTGCAATCGCGTGGAATCGCTTATTCGACATCTTTTATGATAACAAGAATTCTAGGGCTCTCTACCTAGAGCAAGAATTTTCGCGAACTCATATGGAGCAATTCTCTGATGCTTCCTCCTACTGTCAGCATCTCAAGTCTCTCTCTGATCAACTAGCTAATGTTGGTGCCCCTGTATCAAATGAACGGTTAGTTCTTCAACTCATTTCGGGACTAACCGATGCATATGCTGCTGTGGGATCCCAAATTCGTCATGCTGATTCACTTCCTCAGTTCTATAAAGCTCGTTCCATGATCATTTTGGAAGAAACAGCACTGTAGAAAAAGGTGTCAAACTCAGTCGAAAATTCATCTTTCATGGCATCTCACAATGACGCACCAGTTGATTCATCGACATCCCGTCCTAACCGCGGCAACAACGGCAACCACAATCGTGGTGGCCGAACCCATGGCAGAGGACAGCGTGGACGAGGCCGAGGGAGAAACAATGGACGTGGCGGCGGTCGTGCTCCGCAACAGCAGTGGCCTTCACCATACTACCCGCATCAGCAGTGGGCTTATCCGCCGTACCCAAATCAATATCAGCAGTGGAGCTCCCCGCCATGGCAACCATGGGCTACACCACCTTGTCCGTATCCCACAGCAAGAAATCCAAAGGAACAACCCGGCATCCTTGGGCCCAAGCCATCTCACCAAGCTCATGTCGCCAATGCAGCGCCAACCTCCTCATATGCTCCAACGGATATTCAAGCTGCCATGCATACTCTCTCACTTTCTACTCCTGATGATCAGTGGTACATGGACACCGGAGCAACCTCGCATATGACGGCTAACGGAGGTAATCTCACGTCCTACTTCAATATGAGTAATAATATTACTGTCGGTAGTGGTCAAAATATTCCTGTGATTGGTTGTGGACATGCATCATTACCAAATTCCCTTCATCCTTTAAAATTACCTAATGTTTTACATGCACCAAAACTCATAAAAAATCTTATCTCTGTTCGTAAATTTACCATAGATAATGATGTGTCAGTTGAATTTGATCCTTTTGGTTTTTCTGTGAAGGATTTTCAGACAGGAATACTGTTAATGAGATGTAACAGTTCTGGTGACCTCTATCCCATTGCCACAAGACCACCTAATACAACCTTGCCACCATCCACCTTTGCCGCGTTATCCACGGAATTATGGCACAACCGTTTAGGACATCCAGGAGCTACTATCTTAAGTTCTCTGCACCGAGACAACTTTCTCCAATGTAATAAGTCTCGGAACAATTATTTTTGTAATTCATGCCCTCTTGGAAAACAAATAAAATTGCCCTTTTATAGCTCTGTGTCTCATACTTTTATGCCTTTTGATATTGTGCACAGTGACCTCTGGACTTCACCAATTCTCAGTTCAGAGGGTCATCGTTACTATGTGTTGTTTCTTGACGATTACACAAATTTTTTATGGACTTTTCCAATTCATACAAAATCTCAGGTTCATTCCGTTTTTCTTCAATTTAGAACTCACATTGAAACACAATTTGAAAGAAAGATTAAATGTTTCCAATGTGACAACGGTAAAGAATATGATAACTCTATGTTTCATAAATTTTGTAAAAACAATGGAATGTCATTTAGATTTTCGTGTCCTCACACCTCCTCACAAAATGGAAAAGCCGAAAGAAAAATTCGTACCATAAACAACATCATCCGTACCCTTCTTGCCCATGCCTCTTTACCTCCATCAATGTGGCATCATGCACTACACATGGCCACTTACCTACATAATATCCTTCCAAATAAAAAGCTTTCCCTCCAATCACCCACTAAAATACTCTACCAAAAAGATCCGGCCTATATTCACCTTCGTGTCTTTGGATGTCTTTGCTATCCTCTCATCCCTTCATCATCTAGGAATAAGTTACAAGCTCGGTCCACACCTTGTGTCTTCTTAGGATATCCCTCAAATCATAGAGGATACAAATGCTATGATTTATCTAGCCGTAAAATATTTATTTCCCGGCATGTCATTTTTGATGAAACTAAGCTTCCATTTTCTAATCTAAATGTCCCTACATCGGTTGGCTATAATTTTCTGGATGACGACACACCCTTCCTTCCATCCTATTCCTATAGTGCTCCACCCTCTAACCATCAAAATCGTACTCCACCTCTAACTACACCAGTTCAAACAAACATTTATCAACCATCACCATCTTCTTTTAATTCGCCTCTGTCACCCTCCCACAATCACACCTCACCAACCACATCATCAGCCCCATCCATAACATCACCTCCAAACCCATCATTACCAACTATCATCTCATCCCCATCCACCACATCACTTCTGACTCCTCCACCTTCACAACAAAAACCGCCCCTCTCCCCTCAAATGACAACCAGAGCCCAACACGGTATTGTCAAACCTCGCAAACTCTTCAATCTCCATACATCAACCTTAACCTCCATATCCCCTCTACCTACAAATCCCATTGATGCATTAAATGATCAAAATTGGAAAATGGCCATGAAAGACGAATATGATGCTCTTATTGAAAATAAGACGTGGGACTTAGTTCCTCGTCCGTCTAATGCTAATGTTATTCGGAGTTTGTGGATTTTCAGGCATAAAAAGAAATCTGACGGATCCTTTGAGAGATACAAAGCTCGCCTTGTAGGTAATGGTGCAAATCAACAAACGGGTGTTGATTGTGGTGACACATTCAGCCCGGTGGTCAAACCGGCTACCATTCGAACGGTTCTAAGTGTTGCCTTATCTAAATCATGGTGTCTTCATCAATTAGATGTCAAAAATGCTTTCTTGCATGGGAACCTTCATGAAACAGTATACATGCATCAACCTCCTGGATTTCGTAATTCTCAATTTCCTGATCATGTCTGTTTATTGAAGAAATCTCTATATGGTCTCAAACAAGCACCTCGCGCCTGGTACCAGCGCTTTACTGATTATGTAGCTACAATGGGTTTCTCTCACAGTATTTCAGACCACTCTCTTTTTATATATCATCATGGCAATGACATAGCTTATATTCTTCTGTATGTGGATGATATTATTCTTGCTGCATCATCTGACACTCTTAGAGAATCTATTATGGCACAACTGAGTTCTGAATTCTCCATGAAGGATCTGGGGCCTCTAAGTTATTTTCTGGGTATTTCTGTCACCCGACATCCCGAAGGCCTTTTTCTTTCTCAAAAGAAATATGCAGAAGAAATTATCGAACGAGCCGGTATGTCTTCCTGCAAACCATCCTCCACACCAGTAGACACAAAGGCGAAACTTAGTGGTTCATCTGGTAACCCTTACCATGATCCAACCGAATATCGTAGCCTTGCCGGAGCATTGCAATACTTGACGTTCACTCGACCAGACATCTCATATGCAGTTCAGCAGGTGTGTTTATTTATGCATGATCCAAAAACTCAACACATGTCTGCCTTGAAACGCATTATTCGATACATTCATGGTACCATAGATTTCGGCCTCCATCTGTACCCTTCATCCATCGACAAGCTCATTTCTTACACAGACGCAGATTGGGCCGGTTGTCCAGACACAAGAAGATCTACCTCCGGCTACTGTGTTTATCTCGGTGACAACTTGATCTCATGGTCCGCAAAACGCCAACATACCTTGTCTCGTTCAAGTGCTGAAGCCGAATACAGAGGTGTCGCTAATGTTGTGTCTGAATCATGTTGGTTACGCAACTTACTCTTGGAACTATGTTGTCCTGTCACAAAAGCTACTCTGGTATATTGTGACAACATCAGCGCAGTTTATCTTTCTGACAATCCTGTTCAACATCAACGCACCAAACATATTGAAATGGATATACATTTCGTGCGTGAGAAGGTTGCTTGCGGTCAAGTACGCGTTCTTCACATTCCCTCGCGTTTTCAGATTGCTGACATCTTCACAAAGGGACTTCCGTTGCAACTCTTTGATGACTTTCGTGATAGTCTCAACATTCGTTCACCTCCAGTTTCGACTACGGGGGTGTATTAGATATGTAAATATAGAAAGATTATTATTAGTATTAACTACAATGATTATTAGAATCATAACCAATGATTATTAGAATCATAACCACATAATTGTACTGTGTATATAAAAGACTATCAGATCAATGGAAAAGGCACGGCCTAAATTATCTTACAGAGAATTCACACTTGGGTTATTTTGAAATGTAAAGGTGATGAAAATCGCACTTGGGAGTTGAGAATTCACACGTGGGTTATTTTGATTTCTGCCTGTTCTGTTTCTATAAAATGCAACGTGACTTAAGTCACGTTGAGGTTATTTTAGACACTTTATATATGTGGGAATGAACAATTTTGTTTGTGAGAATAACAATTTTCCTATTATTTTTTGTAAGTGTTGTGATCCATAATGATAAGGACCTATTGTGATGTTGGGTATGTAGGCTTTTGGTTCTCCATGTAACATGTTTGGTGGGACCCTATATATGCATATACTTTTTTTTTCCTTCTTCTTCAGGGTTTTCAATTTTAAATTTCTCAACAAGACCCCTCCAATATACTTGTTTTGGCAGGCCATGAAATTTTCTTTTGCCGAGTTTCTGAAATGTCAAACTAATTAATGAGCTTATTGTAACCCATAGTTGGGAAATTTGACGGAGATAGAGAGGCAACAAGTTCTCTTTTAATCTTCATAGTACAACAATCATCCCTTTTTAATTTACAACGGGTCAATATTTAATATTCAAGTCAACTTTTGTTAACCAATGTAAAATGTTTATAATTGTTTATGAAACTCAAGTCTAAGGTTACACTTAAACAAAATAGATAAGCCTGTATGATACATATAATAAATATTAAATATTTGTTTTACCAGATATACCTGTGGGAAAAAAAAACTGCATGGAAGAGAATGAAAATTATTAAGAAAAAGATAAAGATAAAAAAAGTCGTAAAGAAATACTGAGAAAGTTATGTCTGTTCTTCATAGACACATGCAAGTTCATTTTATTTGTGCAATATAGCAGATATATGAGAATAGGAGTTGCAAGTTGGATGCTTAGAGAACAAAAAAGTAATGAGTAACATGACTCATTATCTGTATCCAATGTCAACAGCTATATATAATTTACAACCATTACTCATAAGTTTCAAGAAAATAATCGCTTGACTGATTCACTGGTATCTCTAACTAACAGAAACTAAATAAATTTACTTCCCACATTGAAGATAATAACTAGTAGTAACCACATGAAGATGATATGAAGTTCAAAAAGATAGAGGTGCAAGTAGCACCATTTGGTATCTAATCACGTCGCGAACTGTGAATTAAACAAAATTAATAACACCACCTCCACATTTTGTAAGCCATTAGCAGCAAATCCTTTGATAAATAATCTCACAAGTATTGTGCATGTACTCTGGCGCGATTCTCTTCCCACCATAGTCTAGCATGCATCTCCCCAAATTTTTCTCGACTGTAACATAGATAAATAAACATTAACAAACAAATCAATTTCTTAGTTTTATAACAAGCTTATGAAATGGAGACTAAGTGTAGCAGCAGAATGACCAACGGTTGCTAACAAAACAGAATACATGCACACATAAAGCATCAGAGAAGCAACTTGAATATTGAAGTCACATTTGGCGATAAATTTGGTTTGATCTGAAATCTACAAATTTACACGCGGTAACTTTGGCAAAAGCAGGATGTGATGTAAATTACTTGTGTTCCACATTCAATCGTTTAACATTGTTGCCAACTTGATGTAGAAACAACTAAGTGGTTGTTTTCAAGTCGCGTGGTTAATAAGTCTCAGCTAAAGTCAAATCACTCGGGTAATATCCAAGTTTCGTTCCTAGCTAAACTAGTCATTGACCTGATTTTACTTATACCTTGACTGAACTCTAAATTAGACATGCGCCTTTCCTCTTATGAATTGAAGAGCTAAAGACCAAAAAACTTGCTTTAGCAACAAGTATAAAGTGATTTCATTTCTATTTTTCGACCTTGTCAACCAATCATAGTCTGAACATAATTAAAACACTTATGATCCGTGAAAAGACATTAAATATCTCAAACAAGGTTGACTTCATCTAAATATCTAATAGTAGTTTTGGTGAACAATTTGGGATCTGAATTCCTGTCATCGGGATAACCATGCATTGACACAATCACATGAAATCAGTAGTCTAATCTTTTTCTGACGACTCATATTTTCACTTTGCAAAACAGGTCTAAAATACAAAGTCCGAACACGACTAAGGTTCAAATTCACAATAGTGTGCCTGTGGTGACAGAAAGGTATTTTTTTTCCAGATTTGGAATTCCTACAACTAAGGCAGCATCAATTCACATCGTCAAAAATTCTTTTCAGACTCTTGGATTCATCCATTTGGCAACTTATAAAAATATGATTCAAAGTGATGCATGCATTCATCTCAGAAATTCAAATTTATTAACTGAATGTTAATATGAATGCAGACAATGCAAATTATTTTTATTTTTTTTTGACATAAAGATGTAATTGTGAAAGAGAGTCTAACCACAGAATTGGTACACAGCATACCTGAACCTGACTCTTCTGATCTCCCTTTTGCCGCCTGGCATAGACCTGATGGTAATGTAAACACCAGGTTCATCTTCCTCAACCCATTCACTATCCGGATCACTAGCATTGCTCATCGATAAATCACCAGAGCGATCAGCTTCTCTAGAAGAGCTACTTCTTATAGAAGCAGCTACTGATGATATATCTGTCTTAGCGGCACTAATGGTTGAAACCTTTGGGGTTGAGTTCATACCACTTAAGTCATACTGATAATGTTTGGACTGCATTGAATGTTGATCATATGAATCTGAGGACGAGTACCCCATTCCCATTCCTGTTGGTCGGTATAAATTGCGTGATAGTTGTTCCTTGGTCAGAGGTGGTGTCACTGGGCTGTCTGCTATTGATTCACGCTTTGAACTCTGCTTTCAATTCACACAAATGTACAAATCAATGACAGAAAAACAATTTATTCTTATATTTATATGTTAAACTCAAAATGCTACTCACAGACTAATGTGTGACTAAATTTATAATTTCGAAATTGTTTGTGTCAATTTCAATGACTAATCACAAGGCAATCATCAATTTTAGTGACCAAAATGAGGTTTCAGTCTTCTAAAAATTGAAAACATGAATCTGAATAGACATTGGAGCAACGCGGAAAAACTACAACTAATTTTAAAAAACATATATACTTCGACAAGTTCTACCAGTTCATCACTTTGGTAGGTGGTTCATAGTGGACTAGTACTTGGAAATTACCTAACATTCCAACGACTACTCACTATACCAATAGGAAATAGAAGTTCGGTCCTACTCGTCCTAACAAGTGAGACAATAACTTGAGTGATAACAATTCGAAAAACAACATAAAATGAATATGAGTACCTTAAAACTCAACTCATATTTGTTTTCCTTTGTTTCTTTTGAATCAACACCGATCAAGTCATTGTCTCACTCATGAAAAAAGGATGATCGTGAAATTTTACTTCATAGGAACGACATCAGTAATCATTGATATTTCGAGTGATTTTCAAGTGGCAATACATTATATACCATTTATTAAAGTGATACTCATAGAAACCACCTATTTACAAGTGGTTAAATGTATATTTTTTCACACTGCAAAATTATCAATTGGCCTATACCAAAGTGAAAATGCTACTTTGTACTACTTTTATCGTACCTATTCATCTGCATACCAAATTACCAAAGTGAGAATTTACCTCGTCTTCAGATCTTGCTGGAGTTGGAAGCGGGAAGGCTTGGCGGTTAAGCCTTTGAACATTGTAAAGTTCCATAACCTTATCATAGTTCTCTGCCCACCATCTTTGAGCTTGCCATTTGTTAAATATATCGCGACTATACATCAAATGTAAACAATAATTAAGTTGCGAAGTCATCATATCATATCATCATATAAAAAAGTAATATAAATTAGTTATCCCAGAAAAAAATTGACAACTACATTGTTCCTATTGTCCAAGCCACCCAGTTTTGTTTTAGGATGTTGCATTCAAACGAAGCAATATTTTTTCAATGTTATGAAAACAACTGAGCTTTTTTACTATGTGTATCAGTGTATGAAGCATAGTTCTAATCAAGTCAACGATTGTAATTGCAGTCACAATATAAAGATTTTAGAGTTTTACTCAATGACATTGTATTCGCAATTGCGGCTGCATTAGCCGTATTTGTCCACATTCTGCTGCAATATATAAAGGTTTGCAGTGTAACCGCAGTTGTGACCGCAACCACAATTTAAAATCGTGAATCGTGGGGCTCTAAGCTTGAAATATTCAAATAATTATGATTTCTAGCCAATTAGTCATTATATCATATGATTGTGTTATTTTTGTCACCAAAGTTTCTTAGTTGAATTTGCAGTTTTTAGTGGTGTATGACAATGATGTCAATTATGCAAGTATAGATGCTTTTTGACAAAGAATTCTAAGATGAATAAAGAATAATAATTAGTAAAACCGATCATGCTTTGTGAAAATGAAGTTGTTTAAGGCCAGCATTGACCATACAATGAAGTTGTCTAGACATTCAAAAGCAGGTGGGTCCAAACTTTTGATGTCAATTACCCACCAAACAATGCAATGATTTAGATGTTTTAGTCGTTTTAATAGTACTAGCCTAAGACCACACTATTTATTAAATTTGTGATCTGAAATTCAGGGGAAAAAAAGACAAACAAAATAACTCATGTGGATTGACCCACCCACCAGCAACATAATGGTAGGGATTGCACCACAAGTCATCATGTAGGGCCAATATACACAAATGCCATGCGTGCTTTTATCTTACGATAAGATAGCATAATATGAAGACAAAAATATGAAACTTAGGTGAGAGTACGATACCATAACTTATAAACCATTTTAGTCAAACAAAAAACTTATAAATCATAAATTTGGGAAGGCTTCTTTGCTACCCAAAAAAAGAAGTTGGATATCGGTATCCATAAAATAAAATCAACTCAAAAATAAAATTTATTTGAAAATTAAATAAATTTAAAAAGGTGATGTGGCATCAAATAATTGGTGTTGAATACCATGTCCAAATTGGCTAAATTTAGTCCTCAAATATCACTAGTCATTATATATATTTTAGTATCTAAAATACATAAAAATGATAAAGTCTCTAGAGTGTATTAAGATCCATCTTGTTTTTTTTAAGATCCATCTAGTTGGTTTTTTTTGGCTAAATTACATCAGATGTCATTTAAGTTATTTAATTGTAACACATTGGTCCTTTAAGTTTTTTTCATACCACTTAGGTCCTTTAAGTTAATTAATTGTAACAAGCTAGTCATTTAAGTATTTTTCGTAACACTTAGGTCCTTTAAGTTATTTAATTGAAACTTTTAGGTCCTGAATAACTTACATT
Source organism: Medicago ruthenica (assembly GCA_018208015.1). NCBI lineage: Eukaryota > Viridiplantae > Streptophyta > Magnoliopsida > Fabales > Fabaceae > Medicago > Medicago ruthenica. The sequence goes on from CM031372.1 coordinate 43,736,857, forward strand.
TTTAAGATCTGAAATCCCCAAATTGTTACAGTTAAATAACTTAAAGGATCTAATTGGTACAGGAAAAACTTAAATGAACAACTTGTTACAATTAATTAACTTAAAGGACATATGTGGTACGAAAAAAACTTAAAGGACCAATTTGTTACAATTAAATAACTTAAAGGACTTCTATTGTAATTTAACTTTTTTTAAAGAGTAAAAAGACAAACTTTCATATATTGTGATATCTTTGTTACTATATTACACTTGGGGTGTTAACTCAATGATAAAAGCTAAAGCTGTTTTATAACTTTAAAGTAGTGAGTTTGAATCCTTTAAAAACGGTTGTATAAAAATTAGTGCACTTTAATTAATACTCGTATTATATTCTTATATAATTTAATGACTAATAAATAAGTGGGAGAGATATTTTAGAGACTAAATTTCTACTTTAGTATATAGCCTATGTTATCTATTTATCACTTTGTTAGGTCCCTATAACCCACCTAGGTTCACATTTTGTCTTGTATATATTTTAGGAGTGGAAGATTATGAGAGCACACCCCATCAAATTGCATAATAAAAGACAAAAACTGTTATTATAGGATGACAAAGTCACATAATCCGGCATGAAGAGATATGAGAAAAGAACAAATGAGCTTCCCCGACCAAACGACACAACCCAATTTAAAGGTTCCTAACACAGTTAACCTTGGCCCCACAGTTACTTTGGAGCCAGAATAAGTTTTTCTTTTGGAACACTTTTGGGATTGCTTTTAGCAAAGGCGTGGTGAAACTTCAAACAAAGGGGAAGGGGAGTTGGGCCCCACAAAACCCTTTTAGGACTTGTATGGTTTGGGCTAAGAAGTGAGAATGCTTGTTTTGGTATGAAATGGTGGTTCTTGTTCAACCTACAAATTATGGGAGAAATATAGGAAACTAATAGAAAGAAAGAGACAAAATAATGAGAGATGTAATGAATAATATAGTATAAAAAGAAGAAAAAAAGATTGAGAAGAAACATAGATGTAGACATGTAGAAAAAAAGTGTATGAGAGTTTTAGATATATTTATGCAAACTCTTATTTTATAGAGTTTAAATTTGTTAGGATGTAAGTGCAAAACAATTTACAACATAAATAAATCACAATCAATAATATGTAAAATATTTTGATGGTGTATTAGGATTAAATCTTATTTTATGCTTATGTTTGATATCACGGGAAATATATCAGAATCACGATGATCCACTGTGATTTTTGATATCAGTGTGATACCAAACATAACTATATGGATTTCACAATTCACTCATTTTCTTTAATAAATAATAATTTATTTATATTCTTGTCATCATACCCATTAACATTTACAAGGCCTTTTTTCACTGATATATTTACACTTATGGTGTTTTTTTTACCAAAAACAAAACCCTTTTACAAGAAAATGTGAAAAGGGAGTAAACAAACACATTTGTCCAATCACTTATGGTACTAGAAAGTTGGACTTATTAGGATGCTTCAACGATAAGAAGAAATGAATGAGCATAATTGGACTAAGTAATCAGGTATTGGTAAACCTCAAATCCCAATCCAAGTTCAAATTTGACCAAAAATGTGTTTGGCCTGAAATTCTAACATTTATATGAGAAATTTTATTTTCATACTCATTTTTTACTCTTAGAAATTAGCTCAAATGGGAAAGAGAGATAAGTGAGACATATATGATGTGAAAAAAAAAGTGAGATTTTGTTTTCTAAATTTAGGTTGCTTTGAGAAATAAAAAAATCCTCAATTGTTTGTTGAAGGATCATTACTCACCAAATTCAAACTTGCATAAAAGACAAATAAACCTAGCATTGAACTAGTACGACTAATAAATGTTTTATACTAAGAACAGTATACTTGAAACATACTGTAGTTGTTTAAATCACGTTTTTTCTTGAAAACAAATAAACAAACCATGTGATATCGAGATCTTAAATTTAATCCACATCTACTTTGGATTTTTTTCTTATAATTTCAGTTTTTTTTATAGTACTATAAATTTTTATTTTAATTATTTTAGTAATCCATCATATATACAGTTTGAGAAACAAATAAGTTTATAATCACAATCATGTACAAATTAATTAGGTTATCATTTTTATTCTTTGCTGTTAGTTTTTTTGTTTTGACTCAATATACTTGCTGTTAGTTATCTCCTTTTGTTTGGTAAATTATATTATTTTCCAAATAGTAAATATAAACGTATCAAAGTATATAATATATTTATAAAATAAGAGCAATGATATCTACCAAAAAACAAAAAAAAAAAAAAAAGAGCAATGAATTTATGATCACAGCATAATTTATGCATCCTTGATTTAATAAAAAAATCCTGACTATTATCTGATAAAAATTTATAGAAAAAAATTGTTTTTACTGTATAAATAAACTCACTTTAAATGGTTTTTTTCATACTAATAAAAAACTATGTCTTGGTCAAAGACAATATGAAAAAAGTTGTTTCAAAGTTAGAAAAAATAAAAGTAAAAAATGAAATTAATAGTCATGCATGGAAACAAATATCCGAAACTTTTGTTTTTACTTATAAATAAACTCACTACAAGTGAAAAATAAATCTTCTAATGGAAAACTATTTCTTGGTCAAAAAAAAATAATTTCAAAAGTAGGAAAAATAAATGAAATCAATAATCATGCATGGAAACAAATATCCGGAACTTTTGTTTTTACTATATAAATAAACTCACTTTAAGTGAATTTTTTCTTTTAACAGAAAACTACCTCTTGGACAAAAACAATAACAAAAATATTTCAGAATTAGGAAAAAAATAAATTAATGAAATCAATAGTCGTGCATGGAAATAAATATCCGAAGTTCTTTTTGGTCAAAAAAGATATCTAAATTCTTTAAGAAAAAGAAGTATATTCTTAACTCAATTCCACAATTGCTTTTTAATTTTTTTGGTAAATATTTTATTTGGTAACTAACTTTATGGTTGCAGTAAACTAAAGAAACCAATCAGAAAGACACGGTAATTTTACAACTATCTTGTTCTTAACTTAAAATCCGAACAAAGATTATTTCAATTAATGATGAATTTCACGTAAAATTAAGCAATTATACTGGCTTTAAGATAGGGATCAAACTCGACTTACCTATTCATATTCTTTAATCAAGTACTAGTTAAATTAAAATATGTATGTGCTGTAAAAGAAGAGAAAAAGAAAAGTAGCTAAAGACTAGAGACTAGAGAGTAGTGACTTTAACAGTATGAAATGTGATAATAACCCTCCAATATAGAAAAAAAATCAAAAGACACACCATAGTCATTACTCACTGTCATCATCACTAGACCACTAGCCATAATCAATCAAAGAAGAGGGTCCATGTCATTCATTGATCTCTAACAGCACCAGCCAATCTCAAAACCACATCACAAAACAATACGTTTGCCGTTAATGGACGATGAGATTGATCTCTGACCTAATCGATATTTGGACTGGATACTAAATTGCTAAAATAATAAAAACCAATAACACGACACAGTAATTTCTTTGGATTCTCAAGAAAGAGATCTTAGTGGTGCAGACCTCGAGGTCATGAGATAAATATAGTTTGGTTAAAAATTGTTCTACCAGAAACCGAGAATATGACGTAGTAATTAAAAACAACGTACCTGAACCGTATCCGCTTGAGATCATTACCACCTCTTGGAAGAGACACAAAAGTAATCAAAACACCAGGCTCCACCTGCGCCACCCACTCCTTCCCTTCCTCCTCCTCAAGCACCACCACTCTCCTCCCACTTCCTCCAACGAACGACGACGAAGACGAACTCGGCGTTCCTTCTCCACTTGATATCCCCTTCAACCTAGCTTCCATCTCCTTCCCCCACGTCCTCGTCCTCCGAAACTTCTCCGAGTCGGAAACTTCTGACTCGGAACCACCGTTTCGGAGGCGGGTCGCAGGAGTACATGGATTACAGCTTTTGTATACACCTGAAGCTTTCAATGCCATGTCTTTTATCTGACATGTCAACGATTTTACGCTCTTTGCATTGTTGTTTGATTCTGAATCTTCTTCGAGTTTCTTTGGACGTGCTATGCATGTAAGCATTTTTTTTGTTCTTTGGAATTCAGATCGTGTGTGTGTGAGAATTAATGAAACGACAAAAAAATGGAAGTGGATATAGTAATGTGGAGGGTGCGGTTAAGAAAATGTGAAAATCGAGGGACAGGTATTTGTAGGCGGCATGCGTAGCAGTGAGTGACTTCGGTTAAGAAAATCAGAGATTCTCTGAAAATATCGGAAAAAAAGAAAAAGAGAGAGAAAATTAATTAGTAAATAAATTGGGGACATATAGTACGTAGTTTCTGAAAATAAAGTAATTACAATAATAAAATGAAAAAAGAGAGAGATGTTGAATTGAATTGAAAAGAAAAGAGAAGTACCATGTGCTTGACATTGGAGTGGTGGAGGAAGAGAGAACAATGGAAGGAAGTGTGAGTTTGATTGAGTTTTTATTTTGTTTTTGGTGGGTAAGAGAAGTGTTTAGTGGAAGAGGAGAGGATTATGTGGAATATGAATGTGTGTTTTTCTCACTTTTGTGTCTTATACACTTTGGATGATGTCAACTTCAAAGAAATTTGTCCTTAAAAAAAAACTTCAAGGCAATTTCTTTTCCATTCTATTGTATTTTCACGCGGCCTACTCGTTTCTGAAAATGTATTTGGAGTTTTTGGATTATATAATCTAAAATATGACTTTTTTATATTTTTTATGCAAAAAGTGTATTTTTCACCAATTCAGATTCTAAAATTCGAACAAATAAGTAATTTGAATTTTATAATTCGAACACTCCCTATAGACTCTATTTTAAAACATGTGTACGACACATTCCTTTTTTTTTTTTCAGATTATAAAATCCGACACCTCATATTCATACTCTTGTGCCAAGAATTCAAGCGATAATAGGTTCAGATTATATGATCTGAACTATATCAATACAAAGACTGAATCTGTTTGTGACCAGGATAACCAATTTAAGAATCATACTAACCATCCTAACTTCAATCCTTGTGTTTTAAGTCATTGTTAGTTGTTCATGTCGTTTCCCAGTCAAAAACCTTATTCCTGTTTCGAACTACTTGATCGGATTATTCTGATACTTGCCCAGAGAATCATAAAATAATCAAGAAACATGACCTTTTAGAAGCGACTTCTTATGGAACTCCACCCTTTGAAATCTGAAGTTCCATCCTTTAGACTCATTTTTAATTTTTTTTTTAAAATTTTTCATATTCTCTGTAAAATCCGAAAAAAAATCTGCATTAGTTTTATTTGATTTTTAGAATTCCTTTGGTGGTATTTTTATATATTTTTTATTTTATTTGACAGATTTTATCATTTTTACTTTGTTTTTGAAAACAAAATTCACAACTGTTGAAATGAAATGAATTCTGATTGTTGCTTATATATAAGCATATTTCAGACTATATAATCATAAAATTCCAAAAAAAAAACCGGATTATATAATCCAAATGGGGGTATTTTGAAAATATAATAAGCAAAAACTGAGTAGGATTAAAAATGAAATTGCCTAACTTCAAGGGAAATGTTAAGTTTGACGGTTGCCGTTTTAAAATGGATAGTATTTTATTTGGGTGGCTCGTATAAGTTTTGGGCTCGGCCCTTTGCTCTTTAAATAACACATGAAAATTGCTTTTCTGACATTCAAAGTTTCTTAAAAACACATCGAAATGACAAAAATACCCCTGACTGTAGTTAACTACCATTGAGAAAATCGGTGATAGTTAACTACCGCTGTTCCAACGGTAGTTAACTACCGCTGCATTTTTCCTTTCTATTCATTGATAGAAAATTACATTTTAAAAAAACATTCATTTACTAAATTTTAAAAAAATGATAACTTACAAAACACACAATTACGCAAAATTAATTGTTTTAATTTCATCTTTGTTCTAATCGAGCACCAAAATTTATTTATTTGCATCATTTCAACGTGTTCTTAATAACTTTTGTATGTGAAAAAAACAGTTTTATATGACATTTGGTGCATTTTAACACTATTGTTTGTTGAAAATTGTTTTTTCAGTCATTCTCACTTACCACATTCATTCATTCAATCATTCTCAATACCTTTTAAAAACATTCATTTTGTTGGTCTATATGGCAAGGTAACACGCGCTAGAGAGGGGTGAATAGCGTTTTTAAAAGTTTATGGAGTTTAGCGAAAGCGTGTTTAGAAAACGATTTGACTTATTGGATTTGTGCATGATAACGATAACAAAAATATAAAGGCAATGATAATACACTAAGATTTATTATTGAATTGAGAGATTCAAAATCAAATCTTAATACAATCAAAGATTAATAGTTCTAACACAAAGTACAAAACTAGACAAAACTCAAACCAAACCTAAGAGCAATTAATCAAGCTACTACTAATAAACACACAAGGTATATGGATTTGATGAATTGGAACTTTATTGGATTTAACTATGATCAATATTGAGTTAGAGAAGAAACTTCATTCAAATCAATTGGTAGGTTTACAACTTAAAAGCATTGATCATAATCAATTCAATTAGCAACAATTATCATGAATTCATATAGACTAAATTGCACAAAGTCAAATAGAAGGGAAGAGAAACGACACCAAGATTTATAGTAGTTCCCCCTTTCGTCCTCGCTTCGAGGTATGTCTACTCTTTCTGATTGGTGGTGGTGGTGATGGTGGTTTCGGGTGGTGTCTATGATTGTTTAGACATTGGGGTTTCAGAATCGGACATGATGATAGAGAGAGAAAAAGGGTTGAAGGAGATGGTGGTGATTGAAGCCGGGAAAGGTAGGAGGTTGGTAGAGGAACGACTGTGAGAGGGGGGGTTAGAAGACAGAATCGGCTATGAGAGGAGAAAGAAGAAAAAAAATTGGGCTGTTATGGAGGGTGGGGCAGCACAGCTTTGGGGAAGAAGAAGAGGTAGAGAGAAAAAAAAAATTAAGGTTGCCAAAGGGGTTTAGGATGGTGATACCATGAAATAATTGTTTTCCGTGAGTGTTTCATTATGTTGTAATGTGTATTTATACAATGATGTTGTCTTGGGCCTCAGGTATCTCTAACTTGGGCATCAAGTATTTCTAACTTGAGCCTTAATTATATTTAATTAATATACAATATACTAATAATTTATACAATGAATATTTTTTATTCTAATAATATATACTATAAACAAGTATGTATATAATTACAACTGTATATTTGTGTATATGAACATGTTAGACTTTACGTGATTATGCTTGTAGGTGTCGTCGTTGACCTTCTTCAATCAAACATGGTTCTTTATATAGAGATGAATTAGATGACCATTGTTGAAGAAATATTTTTCTTCGAATATCTAAATGAATGCTGGCATAGCTTGGAGAAATTAAGGTCATCGCTTGAGTCATTAAAATCCATCAATGATGATAATTAAAGAGTTTTATAACATTTCTTAACTCAGAATAAAACTTTCCTTCTTTGAGATAATAGTCATTTCATACATCAATAATGACTACTTGAGTCAAATACTTGGTACAGAGGATCTCACTATAGAGGATTGTACAACTGTATTGACTACCATTGTTGACCTTAATCTTGGTGCATAGTTTTGCCTTTATTTATGACACATAGCTCATCAAGGTCCAGAGCTTTCAAACATTTAGCGTATAGTGAAGCACAAACTTAGAGTTTGACTGGTAGTGCATAGCTTTAACTTCATATCCAGAGATTTGACATGGTCAATGGATTTGACTTCATGTTAAGAGCTTTGACTTTTTACTGAGGCAATACTTCACCTGTACTTAGAATTTCCTGCACACTTAAACACATATTTAGAGAATCTTAATTGTTCTGAATCATGCTTTGTACATTGCTTTATTATCATCTAAACTTTAAGGGATTTGTTATTTTAACCAATTTTGGTCTAACAATCTTCCCCCTTTTGATGATGACAAACATCGACAATTTATTTATACTTTAGCATTTTGATGAACAATTTCTCACTAAGATAGAACTTTAACTTATAGTGAGGTTTGTAAGCCCCCTATGTTTAAGCCATAAAACTTAAAGTGAAGATAAACTTAAGCCATAAAAACTTAAAGTGCATGAATTCAAAATAACTGCTTATTAGCAGTATATCACCATATGGATAGGCATATTTGTAAACTAATGTCCAGTTAATTTGATGCGGAAGATACTCATCATAATCACCATGTCATTCTCTATTGCATAACCGATGAGAATTTGAGCCAAATTTCTTCCATTTTCTACTAAATTCTTTCCTATATGCGTGTATCCATGTTTGAATGTTATTTTCATGGAGCTTGTGGTCATTCTCTACACACTACTGATTGTATTATCATACACTCGAGACACTTGTTTGGTACTCTGAGCCCTTTTCAAGGCACCCTTATTTATTATTATCTTATGCTAAACCTTTTGAGCCTCCAGAAAAGAAATTTCTTTGTTGTTTTTGGTGATGAATCATGTCATACGTTTTGAGCCCAAAATGTTATATTTGTATAATATTGTTGGAGTTAGATAGAATCATATGTACTTGGTAAGATTGAAACCAAGTTTGGGGCTGCTCTTTGAAATTAGCAACATCTTAAGTTTTAGGTGGGGTACTAGTATAGATATTATGAAGAAAAAAAATGAAAAAGAAAAATCTGAAAAATGTTGGCCAAATCATCTAAAATGGTATACACAAAAAAAAAATAGAAAAAGAAGTGATGAGAATCAAAAAAATTGGCCTCTTAAAGAAAAGTAGTTCCACTAGTACTGTAACATCCCGCTTCAGACTTAAATATTTATCAGTGTCGAGACGATGTATCAGAGATGTTTTAAGTGAAGGGCAATTTGGTAAATTGCCAATTAATGGCTTTATATAAGGCAAAAGCCATTCCTTCCCTCATTTTTTTATTCCCTTTCTCTCTCTAACCACAATTCTCTCCCTCTCTCTCTCTCTAGACTCACGCCACCCTTCCTCCATCTCTCCAAAATTCAGCAAACTTCATCTCCAACCTCTCAATCCTTAAGCAAGCACCAATTTGGGAGCCAAGGAAGAAAGAAAGGAAAAAAAGGGGCAAAGCTAGGGTTTTGGAGAAAGAATCAAGTTAGGACTTTGGGTGGAAAGCATGGAAGGGAATCAAAGCAAGTGATTCATGTGAGTTCCTTTAGTATTAGAACCCATCTTATGTGAATTTTGGATAAAAATCCTTTAATTAGAAAGTTTACAATTTTTGTGCCATAATCCCTTTTGCTTGCCAATTCCTTGTTCAATCATGTTGTAAACTATTAAATTGCAATAGAAAATCATCCCTAACATTATTGGGATGCTTGGGTAAGTTGGATTGGGTCAAAATGGTGAAAAATACGTTTTTGAGCAATTTCTGAACTGTCAAGCTCGCTACAGCGTGCTGGAGCTCACTACAAAAAATCTGGCAATTTTTCAGGGGCAGAATCCCTGACAAAAGTGCATAAAGCCCTGGGAAACTAACGTTTGACAGGGGTTTTTCCAGGGGCGGAATCCCTGGCAAAACAGGTCATCGCAAATAAATTTGCCAGGGGTTAAACCCCTGGGAAACTTGCGAGGGGCAAGGCCCTGGCAAAGGTCCTCGCATTGTTCTATCTGAGTGCATTTTGTCAGAGACTTTGCGAGGGACATACCCCTGTCAAATCATTTTCATTTTTATAAAAAAATATTTAAAAATTCAATAAAAAGTTGATTAATAAATAATTTTATTTAAAAATTCAAATCAATTTCTTAATTCATTTATAAAAATTAAAACACAAATAATATTTTATTTAAAAAAACAATTTTATTTATAAAAATATATTTTCACAACCAAAATAAACATTAAAATAGAAACACAAGTAATAAGTCTCAAACTAATCTACAATTGCACAAATACATATTACAAAATTACAAGATATAAACAATTAGTATAACATCATTCAATTATGAATAAAACAAATTATGTATAACAGAGACACCAAATATATTTCTAGAAAACTTCATTAGAGTTTGATCTAATAATATACGTCAACGACACCAAAAATATTTCAGAACAAAAGAAAAAGATAAAAAAAAAACTTCATCGCATCAACGTCATCAGTACTCATTCATGCTTTTCATTAGTTGAACCTAAAACAAAAATTGAAATCAATGTAAAGCTACACATAGCAATATGCATGAGTATCAAACTTCAAAGTAACTAAGCAATTAAACTTACCAATAGATGCATTCCTTTTTTCCACTCTACATATATAAATTAGTAACTTTCTTTCCCAGTTCATTATTTCTCTAACACACATCGTACATAACTTCAATCTGTAGCATAATGTCAATTGTATCAGTTTCATATATAGTTATCTTGAAATAACTACAGTTTCACTATATGCAACAAGCATAAACAAACATTTAAGTTTCAACAGTGGCAATTTGCAAGGACAAAATTATCTCTTAGAGCTTCTCTAGTAAGTCATATAGACATAATGAATCCAGTCAATTACAAGTAAAACATCTCAAACTAATAATCCAATATTACAAGTTAAAATATATTATAGTTAATCTTAACACAATGCAGCAAATCTCAAACTAATAATCGAATAACTAATTTATATAAGCAAAAAAATCATACTCTAACTTATATTTCTCTTCACAACAACACCAAAGCACTTAAGATCAGAACTTACACACGCAAAAATATTTCGGTTACACTAATATAACTCAGAGCAAACTCAATTTCAGATTTGAACATAAAAGATTTAAACTCATTTTGAAAGGAAAATGAATATACCAGTAGGGAATGTGCAAATGACTTAGCACAACTTGCTTTAATAAGCTTCAAATTCTCAGAAATAACAACAGAACCATCAGCTGCAATACCCTAGAAAAGGCCAATTTGTTCATTACAATCCTGTTCAAACATAACCAACATGTGGGCCATTAAAACTAGCATTACACTTACACATAAGAGCTTAATTATTAATAAAACCATGTAGTAAATTATAAAGAATAGAGATATAAATTATAATTAAAGTGATTGAAAGAAGGGCTTACTGATGCGACAAAGCAGTTTCATCTTTGTTATCATAGATGATAAATCCAAAACAACCATCAAGTTCATTTGAGGACTTGATTTGCAGGGAATGGACCCATGTCACGAAGTGTTCTATAGGCTTCAATGATGAAATTCGCCTCATTGGTTCCCTTTGATAGCTCATATTGCTTTATTAGCATACTCAGGTTGTTCAAGCCACCCATGAAAGCACGATATATGTTATCCAAACCACAAAACAACTTGCATAACACATTTTTTCACGAGAACAACAACTATAACACAATAGACATACATGCACACAATTAATAAATTCAAGGTTTAAATACATTTTTGGTTTTTTTTTGTTACTAAATGTATCATTTTTTACTTGTAGTGTCTCCATTTTTTGTTTTTTTACTTTCGTTTTTATTTTAATTCCTAAACTATTTGTTTGTGTTTGAATTGATCCCTTTAATATGCAATTAGATAACTTTCTCAATTGATCTTTTGTGGTCTCAAGAATAAGTGATTTCATATTAAAACTGAAAGAAACATTGCATTAACATGCTTACAATGACATTACTAGTTTAAGAAATTTAAGAATACAAGGTTCACTACCCAAGTAAAACAGCCTTCATCGCTAATGTTAATCTAAATGATCATCTTCAAAATAGCATCAAGACCACAATCCACACACCAAATACCTAAAACCAATTGATCCCAAAAACTTAAAACTTAAATTAAGATACAAACATAAACTTCAAGTTCTCATTATCAAACAATATAGTCTAAAATATTTGTAAATCTAAATTTATATCAATTAACACTTCAAATAAGGCTTAAACTTACAACTTTCACAACAAAATAAGCATGTCTGTAGAAGAAATCCATTATAAATCCGAATATATATATATATATATATATATATATATATATATATATATATATATATATTGCCAAAACTAAACCTTATCAATATTTCTTCACAGCAACTCAACTCAATTTCAAAATAATAAAGTATCCATCGCATAAACATTGAGTTTCAAGCATAAATTAGGACTAAATTTGATTCTAATAACAACTTGGTATCATATATCCACTTAGGCCCTACTAGGAAGCTAAAAATCATCAATTTAACAAAAACGACATGCTTAATTGGTGTCTTTCTTAAAAAATCCGAAAATAAATATAAAAATCTGCAAAATTTAATTTAGAGAAGAGGTAAAAGATGTAGCTCACCAAAAAGAAGAAAAAATATGAGATGGTCACCGGTAACATTTCCGGCAACATATGGACAAGTTTTGGTGCGGTGGTCGCCAGTGAAATTCTCCCATTGGGAAATTTATTTAGGGGTTTTGATGAGAAATCTATGGGGAATAAGATTATGAACTTACGTTCACAAATGACACCCATGATGGCCGAAATTTGTGAGAGAAGGTGAAAAATGGGGTTTTTGAAATCTCAGTAATTTGAAATAAATTGGGTGGTTTTTGAAGAGGAGGAAGAGAGGAGTTCAAAGGTGTTGGTTTTATGGCCAATAGATGTCGGAGTATGTAGATCGGTCACTGTGAAGGTGGATGGTTGTGGTGGTGTTTTTCATGGAAGGAGAGAGTATGTCGCGAAGCACTAAGAGGAGAAAATAAAGGAAAGAGTTTTCAAATGAGAGAAAAAAAAGGTAAATACATTTTTTTGGTAGTGACGTTTGCCAGGGATTTTGACAGGGTTACCCCTGGTAAATGCAATTGTTCACAAAATGTCATTTGCCAGAGGTTTGCCAGGGGCTTGCTCTTGGCAAATTTGTCAGGGATTGTTGCCCCTGGTAAATAGCCCTGTGAAACCAGACTTTTTCTTGTAGTGGCTCGCTACAGCGAGCAAACCATTTTCTGGTACTGGTACAGGTCGCTATAGCGACAGAATCCATTGCTACAGCGCGCTCATCAGAAACAGCTTGGCTTGCTGAGCTGTTTCGGGTGATTTGACGCGTTTATGTGAGGCGTTTCACAACCGTTTTCCACAAAAACTTTAAAGTACCAAGGAACACCATTTTAACTCATTCATAAGGCTTACCACAGATGAAATTATAAGAGAGCAAGGAATGAGCAATGCATTGGGAATGCAAGAACAAAGGGTAGACGAACAGGAAATTATTACAAGTGGGATAGTAAGCCCCTAAGTACGACATATGATAACGATATATCTAGAACCTATGATAGGTTAGCAAGATTAAGAATGTATTCATTGAAGAGTACGAAGGTACGATTAATATATTTAGACTAGAGACGGGATTACTACTTCTTAAGATGTTGTATCCTTACCAGTATTCATATGAAAATGCTTATTGTGTCTCTTGTTGTTCCCGCTAGTTGGAGCATTGAGGGTCACATTCATGCTAAGAGAATTAATTAAAAGATTAAATGTGTCTCCTGTTTTCTCGCTAGTTAGAACACAGGGGGTTCCGGCGAGCTAGAACGGTGAAGTTACCATCCGCGAGGATAGCCGCACATAAGAGTTTAATTAAAATGTTAAGTTGCGTCTTTCGTCGTTCACGCTAGTGGGATACAGAAGGTTCACGTGTAAGTTAAGATTAATAATATGATAAGTCGAGTCTTCTGTTGTTCACATTAGTGGGACATAGGAGGTTCACGCTAGTGGGACGAGTTATTCAGCAAGGATGACCGCACGACGACAATAGGAGTCCGGTGACTAGCCTCAGATAGGAATTTTCACCGGTAGTAGGGAGATGTATTCCGGGGTTACTCCACTCGGATGCACTCCGTAAAATGAACCAAGATAATTATTGTGTGTTACACGCTAACTTTCTAACTTAATGATTAAAGAAAGTTGTATATATATATATATTACAATGAGAATATGACAGAGTAGTCATCAGATATCAGTTATCAGAAAGTGATCATAGTTTTCCCCTCGATCACTAGATAATGAGTATGAGATTATGAACATGATAAGAATATGATAGAGACATATAGAGATCCTAATTTTCCCTTGATCACTAAGATATGTAGAGACTGACGACGATTATAGGTTTCCCCGAGATTGCCAACAGTTTAGTGCATGGCGACCCTAGGTTTCCCCGAGGTTGCCAACAGTAGGTTGGGTGGAGCTCACTGAGACCTTATGTCTCATCTCAATCCTTCTGATGCAGGTACGCGGGTAAGCAAGAGGTTCGTGATGGAGTTCATCAGGGAGACGCTGAATGGAGTGCAGTTGCTCATTATGTACCAGCTCAGGAGTTTATCAGACAATTATATAAGTATATTTAGTGGTACTTGATTAGCTGTATGAACGAGCAAAATTGTATTCATTCAGTTGTATATTATTATTATTGAAAATTTTGATGTATCAAGTATCAGTTTAATGCGCATGCTAGTATTCTAGATAAAATTAGTATGGGTGTTACAATTGGTATCATAGCAGGTCGATTCAGATCGTGCCTTGGGTTATTAAAAAATTCAATAAATGTAGTGGGACGATTGGGTTCCGGATATTGTTCTAAATGTCACATCTAGTTGAGCTTGATCAACTCAACCTAGTATATGACAGTTAGTACAAATGTCTGAGAGCTGAATGGGACTGTGAAGGAATGAAGTGTATGAAGAGCGAAGATTAAGGTGTCAGATTTTTAACACAGGAATTGGCGAAGAAGTAATCAATGCCAAATGGTGGCCATCAAACAGTAAAGTAACTAAGCCTGTCAATGACAAAGTTTCAGGAACATAAGAGATATTTAAGAGTAAGGTGAAGTACCTTAACCCAGTTGGACGCGTCGTTGAACGATTCCTCGTTTGTGGAAGACATAAGGAATAAGGAATGATTTGGAACCTTAACGGGAACCGTAGTAAAAGAAGTTAAAGTGAGGTGTAGACTAAAGAAATAATTTCGGGTATAGAATTAAAGAATTGCAGCACCAGACCCAGAAACTTGGAATGAGGAATTATCAGTTGATTATCGGAACCTCTAGACTCCCAGCAAAGATAGAGTATGTAAGAATGGAAGGACTCGCACGCTTGAACTGGACAAGATTTTACATCCAAAGTTATGAGAATTAATTATGGATTAAGCAAATTATTTGGACAAATGAGACTAACCCTCAAATGTGGTCATTGCGTGTGAAGCACAAGTAAGTTAAACCCCGTCGGATCGGCCGCATCTCCAGAACCTTAAGTGCCAGAATTGTGAATTAAGAAGAGAAGATGGTATGCAACCTAAGAACTAAGATGGATGAGTAAGTAGTAGTGATAAGACCTGTTGCGTATCGAAGCGTGATTCGGATGTGCCCTATATTGTAAGAAGATTGGAAAATAAGCTAAGCTCAACGAGAATTTTACACAAAGAAAAGTGAATCAGACTACCTTCCTTTATTATGAGACATCGAGATGTTTTTGTATGAGAAACGCAAGCTTAGCGACAAGTGAAGGAGACCCCCAGAAAGGGGAAAGAGATGAGATGTAAATTTTCAGCAGAATCGGGAAAAGGATATTGAATAATAAGATGTTGAATTTTAGTGAACTGATGGATGAACAAAGTCGAACTTTCTTGATTTGATGAAGAAAGAAAGTTTAAGATAACGCAGGATTATAGTAGACCAGTTTTTGAAGAATAATCAGAATTTAGTCAAGAGTTAATTTAAGGCTTTACTATCAGGAAGATCGTCGCTAATGCACAAGTTAAAGTCGTGGTTAATGTTAAGGAGTTTTATGTTTTCAGTTGACGGGTTCTTTACGCAATTATTTTGGAAGGCCGAAAGAGATCACCTTATGTTGGTAAGCTTTTGAAGGTGATAGAAGGTACATACCTTGGATTGTTTGAAACCATATGAAGAAGGCGATAGACGAGAAGACCTTTGGAGATTGCTTCTCATAAATGGAGAATCATTTAGATAATAAGATCGGATTTTGAGTTGCGAATACAGTAACGAGTTACTGGAGGAATCCAATTGGTAATGATAAAGTGTTGAAGTTTAAGATCACTTAGTCGGGTACTTGAAGAGACGTAACATATAATTGGGCTTAAAGAGAGCCGGTAAGAGTTTGAATCTATTCTAGACGGATTGTTCTCGGAGAAACTTGAGGAGTAACCTAAAGGATATGATAGAGTTATGGAGACCGAAGATGTCTCGGAAAAGATTATGAGTATGGAATCCTTATGGATAAGAATAGAATGAATGAGAACAAGACTCAAGCCATCAGTGGGTTTAGTATACGAAAGATGTGAATATGTAAGATTATTCATGAAATCAATTCGCGAGAACAAGTATATTGTTTACGTCTGAAGAAAAACATAAAGCAAGTGGTCTAAGCCACAAGGAAAGTAACGAACGTAAGATGGTTCTAATATAGTAACCACAAGTTATAAAGGAGTATGATTGGTCAAGAGATTTTAGATGGTAATAGTGGTGTATTACTTAGAGCTGTCAAAACGGGCTACCCGACCCGTTTTGGGCCGGCCCGAACGGGTGACGGGCTTTTTAGGGCCGGGCTAAAAAGCCCTGTTTAAATACGGGCTAGAATAATAGAGCCCGAGCCCGGCCCTATATGGGCTACCGGGCAAACAGGCCAGCCCGCCTTACTTTTTAAAAAAAAAAAAAAAATCCTTTAATGAACACAAACATAAAAAAAAAACGAAAAGGAGCCAAGACAGAGATGATTCATTTAAGTAATTAAGAGGTCATAGAATCCAAACAAGTTAGAAGAAGCAGTTAAAGTTCATGAACCAAATTCTGGAAGTGAGATGAAGACACTTAACACACACTCATTTAACACAAACAAAACTTATAATTTTATGGCCACTGAAAAATCTTAACTTCCCCTAAAGAAAGTAAAAAAACGTATTTGATCGTATATGTCAATCTATTATAGTACAAGTTATGATAGTTTTTACTTAAGAAAAAAGCAGTTTAAAGTTTCATAATTCTGAACAAAACGAAAAAACATGACAGTTTCGGAAGTTACACAAAATTGTTACAAAACATAAACAAAATTAAAATCAAAACAAAAAAGAGAGAAAAAGAAATGAAGGTACCTTCATCTTGTGAATAATTGAGCGTTGGATCCAAACATTGAGAAACAATTGAAAGCCATGAACAAAAAGGTACCGCATACGAAATATAATAAAAGCATGTTTTGAAAGCCATGAATATTCTTTCTTCTCTGATAGTAAACCACACACAAGAGAGCTGAAATTTCCTCTAAGCGGGCTACCGGGCTACCCGTAGCCCACACGGGTTAGCCCGAACGGATTACAGGCTTTTACGGGCCTGGCTAAAAAGCCCTGAAAAAATTCAGGCTGCAATTTTTAGGCTCAAGCCCTACGTTTTATTCGGGCTTTCGGGCCGGCCCATACGGGCTAGCCCGTTTTGACAGCTCTAGTATTACTCCTATCCCAAATCAGAGTTGCGCAGCGAAGGAGTAATCCAAGAATGAGTTAACAAATAATTCTAAGCTGAAGCTCAGGGGACAAGAATGATTATGAAGTCCCTGCCAGATGAAATGCAGAAAAGGTATTCAGTACACAGTTTTCGTAACACAGAGTAGTAGTAAGCAGTTACGACTCGAACATATCATAAGTTCTAACAGGGAATCTTAAAAGCTAAGCTGAGGGATACTTCAAACCTCGAAACTCATGAGAAGTGGAAATCAAAGTAGATTGAGAGTATGTGGTAAGAATATGGAAGATGTGTTCCTACCACTTAAGTCTAAAGCGATTGAAGTTACCGCTAGTACGACAATCTAGTTATACAACTCAGTGACTTCAAGGGAGCTTGGTGAGTAAGCTTGACAAAAAAAAAGAATTATGCATAAGGCAACGACAATAAATATTGCACTTGCGAGATAATGTATTGGGTTTGAAGCATTGATCGGGAACAACAGATATAATGGCATATGAGTTTATTTCAGGTGGTACCCACGTCATGTAAACATGTCTCATGTATCAAATTATGTGTAGTATTATGTACTTGTCAGTCAGTACTTATACTACCTAGACAATTATGAATCATATTCCTCAACTATGTGACATGTAAGAGTAACCGTGGTATGCGGTCATTACTGCTTAAGTAAAAAGGTACCACCCAGATCAAGTTGTTAAATACCGAACACGGTCAGCTGAAGGGTTCGAAAAAGATTTGAACTCGATGTTCAGAAATGAGAAATAAGTTTATAATACCGATAGAATGTAACCGTAATTTATGTTATGGGATAACATATACTCAGGGAATAAACATGAGTTAAGAATAAGAGTAAGGTCTCCGGTTGATGTGGTATTGTTTCAATTATATTTTGATTGAGTATGATGTCTCGTTAGTCGGACGAAGATGATATGACGTACTGTGTACCCGTTAGTAGTATACACGTTTTCGAACATGTATGTAAGTTATGTGCTATGAATTATATCATATGATGATATGTAAGGTGGAGTATACCACTCATCACCTAGACTAAGCTCCTATAAGCTTTGGATATATCGGTATGTAAATATTAACACTACGATAAGAATTCGTGAATAAGTTGTGACATGAAAGATAAAAGATTATCAAACTCCTAGTAATGAAGAATTAATTATAAGTTATTAAAATAAGTGACATTGTAGACTAATTGAGGCGGAACACGAGTAGTCTGTAGTAATTCGCGAGCTCGTGAGGATTTTCATAGTGGAAGTAATGGTTATATTTGTGATGAGTAGAGCACCAGTTGTTCGGAAGAAAGGGGCAGGTACTAGAAGTGATGCCTCCTACTTGTATATGGTAGTGGAGGTAGTTGCAGTTGTCTTTACTCCCATTTGAGATTACCCAATATAAGATGCCTTTTAATGTAAGGATGATTCTATATGAAAAATGATACGATTATAACTGAACATGCCGTCATACGAGGCGAGAGTCAAGGATAAGAAATTCATTGGAATTAGATGTAGTGCATTAGACCCCTTGAATAGCGGAAATATTTGAGAAAGATAAGATCGGCTCGATATCGTCGGAATAAAAATTATGCGAACAATGAGAGAAAACGTATATAATTTAGTAGGAGTATCCAATGCTTATTAACCTTAAGATGGAATTGCTAGAAGAGAGTCAAGCAAGGGACATAGTCAAGTGAGTCGGATATGATGGTTCAGACAACCACACATTCTACTACGTAAGAGTTATGTAATGTACATCAAGCCTTTCAGTTAATAAGCAGATTGTCGAGTATTTTCGACTTATAGAATTGGAACCATGGTCGTGAAACGGTTTTGACCAGCCAGGTTTAATTGAGCTGCATGAGAAATCTACATGTCAGACTTTAGAGTAACCATGGAATCCCGATAAGCAAGTTGAATGAAAGAATATTTGGAATAACTAAGACAGGAGTATGAAGATCCATTCGTATATGATCTTAAGAGAATTATAAATTTCGAGGACGAAATTTCTTTAAGGGGGGTAGAGTGTAACATCCCGCTTCAGACTTAAATATTTATCAGTGTCGAGACGATGTATCAGGGATGTTTTAAGCAAAGGGCAATTTGGTAAATTGCCAATTAATGACTTTATATAAGTCAAAAGCCATTCCTTCCCTCATTTTCTCATTCCCTTTCTCTCTCTAACCACAATTCTCTCCCTCTCTCTCTCTCTAGACTCACGCCACCCTTCCTCCATCTCTCCAAAATTCAGCAAACTTCATCTCCAACCTCTCAATCCTTAAGCAAGCACCAATTTGGGAGCCAAGGAGAAAGAAAGGAAAAAAAGGGGCAAAGCTACGGTTTTGGAGAAAGAATCAAGTTAGGACTTTGGGTGGAAAGATTGTTAAGGAATCAAAGCAAGTGATACAGGTGAGTTCCTTTAGAATTAGAACCCATCTTATGTGAATTTTGGATAAAAATCCTTTAATTAGAATGTTTACAATTTTTGTGCCCTAATCCCTTTTGCTTGCCAATTCCTTGTTCAATGATGTTTTAAACTATTAAATTGCAATAGAAAATCATCCCTAACATTATTGGGATGCTTGGGTAAGTTGGATTGGGTCAAAATGGTGAAAAATATGTTTTTGAGCAATTTCTAAACTGTCAAGCTCGCTACAGCAAGCTGGAGCTCGCTGCAGCGTGCAGACCATTTTCAGGTACTGGTACAGGTCGCTATAGCGACAGATCCATCACTATAGCGCGCTCATCAGAAACAGCTTGGCTTGCTGAGCTGTTTCGGGTGATTTGACGCGTTTATGCGAGGCGTTTCACAACCGTTTTCCACAAAAACTTTAAAGTACCAAGGAACACCATTTTAACTCATCCATAAGGCTTACCATGGATGAAATTATAAGAGAGCAAGGAATGAGCAATGCATTGGGAATGCAAGAACAAAAGGTAGACGAACAGGAAATTATTACAAGTGGGATAGTAAGCCCCTAAGTACGACGTATGATAACGATATGTCTAGAACCTATGATAGGTTAGCAAGATTAAGAATGTATTCAATGAAGAGTACGAAGGTACGAATAATATATTTAGACTAAGAGACGAGATTACTACGTCTTAAGATATTGTATCCTTACCAGTATTCATATGAAAATGCTTATTTTGTCTCTTGTTGTTCCCGCTAGTTGGAGCACTGAGGGTCACGTTCAAGCTAAGAGAATTATTTAAAAGATTAAATGTGTCTCCTGTTTTCTCTCTAATTAGAACACAGGGGGTTTCGACGAGCTGGAACGGTGAAGTTACCATCCGCGAGGATAGCCGCACATTAGAGTTTAATTAAAATGTTAAGTTGCGTCTTTCGTCGCTCACGCTAGTGGGACACAAAAGGTTCACGCGTAAGTTAAGATTAATAATATGATAAGTCGTGTCTTCTGTTGTTCACGTTAGTGGGACACAGGAGGTTCATGCTAGTGGGACGAGTTATTCCGCAAGGATGACCGCACAACGACAAGAGGAGTCCGGTGACTAGCCTCATATATGAGTTTTCACCGGTAGTAGGGAGATGTATTCCGGGGTTACTCCACTCGGATGCACTTCGTAAAATGAACCATGATAATTATTGTGTGTTACATGCTAACTTTCTAACTTAATGATTAAAGAAAGATGTATATATATATATATATATATATATTACAATGAGAATATGACAGAGTGGTCATCAGATATCAGTTATCAGAAAGTGATCATAGTTTTCCCCTCGATCACTAGATAATGAGTATGAGATTATGAACATGATAAGAATATGATAGAGACATGTAGCGATCCTAGTTTTCCCTTGATCGCTAAGATATGTAGAGACTGGCGGCGATTATAGGTTTCCCCGAGATTGCCAACAGTTTAGTGCATGGCGACCCTAGGTTTCCCCGAGGTTGCCAACAGTAGGTTGTGTGGAGCTCACTGAGACCTTATGTCTCATCCCAATCCTTCTGATGTAGGTACGTAGGTAAGCAAGAGGTTCATGATGGAGTTCATCAAGGAGACGCTGAATGGAGTGCAGTTGCTCATCATGTACCAGCTCAGGAGTTTATCAGACAATTGTATAAGTATATTTAGTGGTACTTGATTAGATGTATGAACGAGCAAAATTGTATTCATTCAGTTGTATATTATTATTATTATTGAAAATTTTGATGTATCCAGTATTAGTTTAATGCGCATGCTAATATTCTAGATAAAATTAGTATGGGTGTTACACGTACCTAATTGTTTGTTTTGGAAAAGAGATAAAGGTTGATGGTAGTTTCATTGTTTAGGGAGTTTGTAGTTGAATCAAACTCCAAATTATTTGTTAGCCTATTTTCCCAAATTTATCCCACCTTTAACCTAAGCCATGTTATAACCTTGGAAAGACCTCTAAAAGTGTGTGTGTGTGTGTGTGTGTGTGTGTGTGTGTGTGTGTGTGTGTGGTTGCTCCTTCAATCACTTAGTTTAGGTTTTGATGATGTTTTTTTTAAGATGATGTTTTGTGTTTCTTTGCTCTTGTTAAAATAGCTTAATTTTGAAAGCGCCCTAGTTAACCTATTGAGTTTAGGAGTTTCTTGGTAGTCAAGATTTCTCAAAGTTGTGTTTTTCAGGGTTTTGATTCGATTCAAAATGTTGTTAAGCATATTTGAATCGAATCATCACTAGTCTCGTGAGCCTTTGTTCTTTAAAGGTGTGATTCGATTCAAAATCCTCCTTGGTGCTTTGAATCGATTCATTTGGCTTCTCGAGTATCTGATCTTTGCTCATTGATTTGTATCAATGTTCTTTGAATTATATCAATCTTCATATGGAAACCATGATTCGATTCAAGTCCTTACTTATGTAGTTTTTAATTGATTGAATCATCATCCAAAAAATGGTTAAATTGATTCTTAGTTCTTGACATTCGTATCAATCTTCATAACTTTCAGATCTCCTCCTTTTACACTATTTGAATCGATTCAAGATTCATGTGATTCGATTCAAGTTCGTTATTTTCTGGCTAAATTACTCTTTCCACTCACACCTATATATACCCTTACACACAATTTTTCTCATTCATATATTCAATATTCAAAAACACTCAAAAGTCTCTAAACCCTCTTTCTCTACAACTTCTTCAAATTAAACACTTTTTCTATGAACTCTTGTAGGATTTCAAGTCTAGATTGTTAGGGTGTTGTAGGATAATTGTAAGTTTGGTTTCTCTCATGGATCTTGGTGGAGCATCAAGGATCTAAAGGAAAAGAAGGTACTTTTCACCACCAAAGTTAATTGTGGGGGTTATTTCTCAACAATTCAAGGTTCAAGGGGATCAAAAAGGAGGCATAACACAAAAGATTTCTCGGAGTAGAAGATCGAAGGATTGCATGACATCTTGAGATTCTAAGACCTTGTGGATTGTCCAATTTCAAGAGATCTTGAAGATTGGATTGGTAGTGTGATTGCTTAGCATAGAAGATTAGGGAATCAAATGAATCTTTATAGTCATACTCTTGTAAACATTTTTAACAACATAGTGGAAGACCGTAGAAGAGGCGTTTTCTTCTACGAAGAGAGGACGTACCCCTAGCGAGGACGAAAAGGAGGAACCTCTATAAATATGGTGTTCTTCTTTCCCTTATCCTTTTACTTTCAGCAATCTAATTGTGTTATATGAATCTATTAAATGAATTAATTACCGTTTGTTTGTGAGTGTTAATTTTGAATTAACCTAATCTCAATTTTCTTGATTGAGGTTTATAAACATTCAACTCATTCACAATTAAACTTGGCAACTAACTTCTAAATAATTCATTCATATATCCAGTGTTCAATTTCTTAGATAGTTTGTTTTGTTATCAATTGTTTTGGTTTGAGATAATTTAGTTTTGTGATTTGAATTGTGCATTGATTATTGATTTAGAAATACAATTCAATGTTGAATTTCTTTTTCATAGTTGAATTGTTGTTATCACACATTGATTTAGTCTTATCATTTGAATCTTTAGCAAAAATCCAATAGTCATAAATATTCTCTAAAAAAAATTCAAAACTACACTTTTGCAAACGCTTTATCCGAAAAGAAGCTATTCACCCCTTGGCTTCCTTGGTTAATCGTCATATATGAAGGTGAGAAAAACACAAGACGAGGGGGGGGGGGGGGGGTTGAATTGTGTTGGCTTTTTCTTTTCTTTCTCAAAAACTTAGGTTAGTTCAGAATCAGATATAGATCAGATTCTGAAACTATTTTCAGAGTTGTTTTGCAGCGTATATAAAGTAAATGAGAGAGAGAGAGACACACACAAGCAATTTATCCTGGTTCCTTCCATAACCCAGAAGTAGTCCAGTCCCCTTGTTACTAACAAGAGATTTTTCACTATAATCACAAAGATTACAATTGCTCAAGCACACAGCTAGAGACTTCCTTGCTCAAACACACAGTTTGAGACTTCCTTGCTCAAACACACAGTATGAGACTTCCTTGCTCAAACACAAAGTATGAGACTTCCTTGTTCAAACACAAAGTATGAGACTTCCTTGCTCAAACACAAAGTATGAGACTTCTTTGCTCAAACAAACAGTTTGAGACTTCCTTGCTCAAACACAAAGTAAGAGACTTCTAGTTGCTCAAGCACACAAGCAAGAGACTTTTAATCAAATAGAATTACAAAGAAATTTGTTTGAGTTGAACACTTGATATACTATCAGTGGTGTTCACAAAATACAACACAGATTAAGACTCTT
The DNA here is from genome assembly GCA_018208015.1 of Medicago ruthenica. Taxonomy (NCBI): domain Eukaryota; kingdom Viridiplantae; phylum Streptophyta; class Magnoliopsida; order Fabales; family Fabaceae; genus Medicago; species Medicago ruthenica. Next base: position 43,761,094 of record CM031372.1, read on the forward strand.
TCTAATTTGACAGAGTTGCGTTTCAGAAAACAGAGTATTGCATTTTCAGGCTTATGAGTCTTGATATTCTTCTTCAAAACTTCAATCCTTTATAGAGGAATTAAGAGCTGTTGAGAAGAGCCAGTTTCATCAAAAGAGCCGTTGCAGTAGAAGCTATATCCAGCATTAATTCCTTCCTGACATTGTGTGCGTAACAGAGGAACAGTGGAATGGAATTTTGAATTGTTTCCTTGAAACAGGGAGAATGTTTCGACCAAGGAGACAATTGTTGCAAAGAGCTGTTCTGACCGTACAATACTTTACTGTTGACAGTTGCAATTGTTGACTTCTGCGTTTCTTTAAAACTCAGACTTTAGAAGTTGGTTATCACTATTCATCAGACGCATTTCTTTAGAAGCAGACTTCAGACGCACTGTTCATCAGACGCTGTCTTCAGAAGCTGGTCATCAGACGCTGTCTTCAGACGCACTCTTCATCAGACGCTGTCTTCAGAAGCTGGTCTTCGGACGCACCTTTAGAAGCTGTCTTCAGACGCACCTTCAGACGCTGATTGCAACACAAGCTTCAATAATTTCCTTTTGCTCTTAACTTGATCTTTCAGAACCACCATTAGATACAACAATTAATTATATGGTCCTGCACACTTAGAACAAGCATTAGCATATCCAATTTTCTTTTTAACACTTTGTTATCATCAAAACTCAAAAGAGACTTGTTCATACATTTTGTTCTAACAATCTCCCCCTTTTTGATGATGACAAACATAAGTATTAATAGAAAATTGTTGTTAATTTAATTAACAAGTTGACTTCAGGGTCTGAGGTTTGTAAGCTCCTCCTGAGTCTGATACTCCACAAGGTGAGGTTTGTAAGCCCCCCCTGAGTCTTATCCAGGTTAATTAAATTCCATTTAAATCAATAAAGATTAAATACATTCAGAATTTAAATAACAAACTGACTTCAGGGTCTGAGGTTTGTAAGCTCCCCCTGAGTCTGATAATTCACAAGGTGAGGTTTGTAAGCTCCCCTTGCGTTTTATCCAAGTTATTTAAATTCAGTTTAATTCACAGAATTGAAATTCAGTTTATCTCACAGAATTTAAATCAGAGGCTAAGAGGTGAGAAATTGTTCTCCTAAGTTAATTAATTTTCAATAATTAACTTATGTTCTGAGCTCAGAGCCTGAAATACTTGTTACTTTTACTCCCCCTTTTGTCATCAACAAAAAGAAAATTAAAAAAATTTTAAGACACAAGAGACTTTAAAACGTGAGATAAAAATGTTCAGAGCATTTTGTTCAGTACCACTGAACTGATTCAGACACAATTGTTCAGAACATATGGTTCAGTACAACTGAACTCTTTCAAAAAACAGAGGATATGGTTCAGTGCTGCTGAACTCTTTCAGACAAAACTGTTCAGTGTTTTTAAATAGGTCTGAAAGCTGAACATTTAAGATGAGAAATTGAAAGTGTGACTGTGTTTTGAGTGTTTTTGTTAAAATATTTCAGAAACTGAAAACAGATAAACATTAAACACAACTGCACATTGATGACTTTAGGAGGGGAAAAGTACAACTTTCAAAGCTTAATTCATCACTGCCCTGCAGTTATAACTTATCGGATTCTGACCATGTGTTAGACAACAGTTCAGATTCACTCTTATTAGTGGGCCACGTGTAAGGTGTCCACTTATAATGAGTTTTATCAGAAGTTTAAAAATTCAGATTCTGAAACTCAGACTCTGATGTTTTCAGAAGCTGAACTTTCTTCAGACTCTCAAAGTGAGTGTCTGTTAAGTCTTAGCTTCTGATGAACTTCAGATTCTCAGTTTCTATTCAGAGTCAATCAATTTTTTCAGAGATAAAATGCATGTTCAGATTTTTTTTAATAAAATTAAATCTATCTTTCTGTGAGGGGTTTTGTAAATATATCAGCCCATTGATGATCAGTATCAATGAATTGAATATCCAAAACACCCTTCTGAACATAATCTCTAAATAAAATGATGTTTAAATTCAATATGCTTGGCTCTTGAATGTAGAATTGGATTTTTAGACAAACAGATTGCAGCTATAATATCACAAAGATGGGTATGCTGTTTTCATGAATCTGATAGTCTTTCACATTGGTGTAGAAGCTGTTAAGTATAACAGAGAACAAATCATACCTCTGTTGAGCTTCTGATCTACCTCTCCTTGTTCATTCAGTTTGTTTCTGAACAACGATTTTTGTTCCAACAATGTTCTTGATTGGCTTTAGGAGAAGTGTCAGCTTCTGAGAGATTTTCAGCTACAGGAGGATTTTCAGCTTCTGGACATTCTTCAGACTCATAAATCTGTTCAAGTTCAGAAGTGTCCACTGAGAGCTGAAGATCTGCAGAGCTCTCAACAGCTCAGTACCAATGATCTAGTCTTTTTGGTTTCCTCCAGATCCCACAGTTCCTCCCTCTTTCATGGTCAGGGTTTGGAACACATACTTTCCTTATGTCATGTAATACCAGTAGCCACTGCCCAGGTACCAAGACTTCTCCTTTTCTTTGGTTGTTCAGCATATCTACAATAAAAATGATTTCTGACATAGGTACTCATATCTTTATGGGTCCTCTTGGGTTAGTTCTGAAAGGTTTAGTCTTTTGTTGCACCTTATGTCTGGAGTTATATGACTTAGACTTGTTCATATACCTTGGATGTGAATCCTTTAATCTTGAATAAGTCTTAGTATCAGACACTGAGTTCTTCAGAACCTGAGCTTTCAATGGTTTTGACTCAGATTTCTTCAAAACCTTAGACTTGAAGGTCTTTGGTTCTGAGCTTTTTAGAGTCTGAACCTTTGAAGACTTTAGTTCTGTTTTCTTCAGAACTTTGGACTTAAGAGTCTTTGATTGTGATTTGTTCAGAATCTTGGATTCAGAAGTAGTAGGTTCTGATTTGTTAAGAACTTCAGTTTTGCCTGCTCCTGACACAAAGCAAACTTTATGACCTTTCTTAATACAATAAGAATCAGATGACAGTTTGGCTTTCTTTTGTATCCTTTGTGTGACATTCTGAGATTTAAAAGGTTTTGTATAAACTGGTTTAGTATCTTTTGAAGATTTCATAAACACAGCCTTTTGAAAATTTGAGTCTGAATTTTTCAGAGACTAAGACTTGCTTGTCTTAGGTTCTGAACTCTTCAGACTTTGAACCTTTTCAGATTTAAAGTCTGTTTTCCTCATACTCTTAGACTTAGAACCTTTTGGTTTAGACTTTGGCAAAATTTTAGATTCTGCCTTCATCTTTCCTTTAGGTTCAGAAGTTTTGGATTCTGAGCAGTTCAGAACTTCAGAGTCAGCAGTCTCTGTTTCTGGTAAATTCTGTTTCTCAGAAATCTCAGATGCAGGTACAAAACACACCTTTGTGCCTTTCATAATATTTCCAGAACAGGATGGTATATTTGTTTCTTTTGAATGATTGAAAGGATCATTTTTAAAACCAATACCTTCTCCTCTGTTTCTGCTAATATTATAAATCATAGAAGCAATCTTACTTCTATTGATTCCAGTTAAGATAAAATCCTGAAATACAATTTCTTGTTCACTTGGAATTTCATCAGGTTTCTTATGAGCCATTTCTCTGAGTTCTCTAACTTCTTCATCAATCTCATTGATGTGATTCTGAAGTTGGAGATTCTCATCAGTCAGCAAGTAATATTTATTTTTCAAAGATTTTAATTGACTCAACTTTCTTCTGAGGTGGTTCATAAGATCTTTAACTGTTTCAATAAGTTCAAAACGAGTAAGTTCATAATATACCTCATCTTCATCTTCAGAGTCTGATCCTGACTCTTCATCAGAAGATGTTGTAGCAATCAGAGCTATATTTGCTTCTTCTTCATCTTCATTCTCAGACTCAGATTCATTGTCCAACTCATCCCATGTAGCTATAAGACTTTTCTTGAATCTGTCTTTGAAGTTGCCTGACTTTGAGTTGGTCCTTCTGAATTTCTCCTTTGATTTGTCCTTTTGAAGTTCTGGACCATCACTTATGAAATGACCAGTTTCTTTGCAGTTGAACCAGCCCTTCTGTTCTTCCCTCTTGGAATCAGATCCTTTGAAGTTACTACTCCTGTTAGAAGATTTCTTTTGTCTCTTCATCAAGTACTGAAACCTTTTAGAAAGCCTTGCCAGCTCCTCAACTTCTGAATCTTCTTCAAAACTTCCCTCAGGAGATTCTTCATCAGATTCTGAAGCTTTTAGGGCTTTTGAAGACTTTCCTTTGGATTTAAGTGCTATAGACTCAGATTTTCTAACAAGTTCATCTTCGTTGAGTCCTAGTTCGTGCACTTTGTGATAGCTTATAAGATCTTCAATACTTAGAGTATTTAGATCTTTAGCTTCTTCAATAGCAGTCACTTTAGGTCTCCGTTTAGATGGCAGACTTCTGAGGATCTTGTTCACATGATCAGCAGTAGTATAACTTTTCTTCAGAATCTGAAGTCCAGAAACCAGAGTCTGAAATCTTGAGAATATAGTCTCAATATTTTCATCCTCCTTCATTCTGAACAGCTCATACTGCTGAACCAGAAGATTTGCTTTTGCTTCTCTAACCTTTTGTTTCCTTCATAGTTAGAGCAGAGAGAGGTGAAGATGGTTTTTGCTGTTGATTTATCACTTAGCTTAAGATACTCATTGTGGGGGAAGAGAGTCCACAATGATACCTTTTACATTGTGATGCTTTTTGTAGATCTTTCTTTCAGCATCAGTAAGGCCTCTTCTATTGACAGCTACTCCTTCTTCATCAACTGGTATAGTTATACCATCTTCAATGATGTCCCATAGACTATCATCTATTCCAATGATATGACTATACATCTTGCTTTTCCACCATGAAAATTTCTCAGGATCACCAGTAAACATAGGAGGTTTATGGTGTGAGTGAGATTTCCTTTCATCTGTACAATAATCACCACCACCACTTCTGGACGTGGATTCACCAGAAGGCATGTTTTTCTCAGGATCTTTACTGACTCACTGTTAGGTGATTGAATATCAGAACCGTAGCTCTGATACCAACTGAAGGTGAGAAAAACACAAGAAGGGGGGTTGAATTGTGTTGGCTTTTTCTTTTCTTTCTCAAAAACTTAGGTTAGTTCAGAATCAGATATAGATCAGATTCTGAAACTATTTTCAGAGTTGTTTTGCAGCGGATATAAAGTAAATGAGAGAGAGAGAGAGATACAAGCAATTTATCCCTGTTCCTTCCACAACCCGGAAGTAGTCCAGTCCCCTTGTTACTAACAAGAGATTTTTCACTATAATCACACAGATTACAATTGCTCAAGCACACAGCTAGAGACTTTCTTGCTCAAACACACAATATGAGACTTCTTTGCTCAAACACACAGTATGAGACTTCCTTGCTCAAACACAAAGTATGAGACTTCCTTGCTCAAACACAAAGTATGAGACTTCTTTGCTCAAACACACAGTTTGAGACTTCCTTGCTCAAACACAAAGTAAGAGACTTCTAGTTTCTCAAGCACACAAGCAATAGACTTTTAATCAAACAAAATTACAAAGAAATTTGTTTGAGTTGAACACTTGATATACTATCAGTGGTGTTCATAAAATACAACACAGATTAAGACTCTTTCTAATTTGACAGAGTTGCGTTTCAGAAAACAGAGTATTGCGTTTTCAGTCTTATGAGTCTTGATCTTCTTCTTCAAAACTTCAATCCTTTATTGAGGAATTAAGAGCTGTTGAGAAGAGCCAGTTTCATCAAAAGAGTCGTTGCAGTAGAAGCTATATCCAGCATTAATTCCTTCTTGACATTGTGTGCGTAACAGAGGAACAGTGGAATGGAATTTTGAATTGTTTCCTTGAAACATGGAGAATGTTTCGACCAAGGAGACAACTGTTGCAAAGAGCTGTTCTGACTGTACAGTACTTTACTGTTGACAGTTGCAATTGTTGACTTCTGCGTTTCTTTAAAACTCAGACTTCACAAGCTGATTATCAGACACTGTTCATCAGACGCACTTCTTCAGAAGCAGACTTCAGACGCACTGTTCATCAGACGCACTGTTCATCAGACGTTGTCTTCAGAAGCTGGTCATCAGACGCTGTCTTCAGGCGCACTGTTCATCAGATGCTGTCTTCAGAAGCTGGTCTTCAGACGCACCTTCAGAAGCTGTCTTCAGACGCACCTTCAGACGCTGATTGCAACACAAGCTTCAAGAATTTCCTTTTGATCTTAACTTGATCTTTCAAAACCACCATTAGATACAACAATTAATTTTATGGTCCTGCACACTTAGAACAAGCATTAGCATATCCAATTTTCTTTTTAACACTTTGTTATCATCAAAACTCAAAAGAGATTTGTTCATACATTTTGTTCTAACAATATAAACTAAATATGTGTGTGTGTGTGTGTGTGTGTGTGTGTATGTTTGTGTATGTGTGTGTTATAAAGCTTGACTTTTAATGACCATTTAAAATTGCTTCAACTTCATAGCAAGATGCATTCATATGTCGACTGAAGTGGGCAAATGCCTTGACCATCCTAACTGGATTTAGGAATATACATGATGGAATAGAGTATGGTTGAGAATATGATTATGTTCTCTAAGTATGTCCCACTTGAGCTAAAGTGGTAAGTTACTTAAAGCTGGAAGTGGGATGAATAAGGATCTTATAACCCGTTCCAAAAAGGTATGTACTCTAAATATTTATGCAAATTCTGACTTCTTGTTAATTTGTTACTTGAGGACAAGCAATAGTTTAAGTTTGGGGTTGTGATGACAATATATTCGGTGATATTTTAGCTATGTTTTTCAATCATTTATTTAGTAGTTGACATCATTTTTGAGATGTTTTAGAGGAGTTGCTCATAGTTTAAGTGACATTTTGAATTGTTTTCATTTGAGTCATCGTTGTTCCATTTCTTCCCTAAACCGACAAATCTGTAGGTGTTTTGAGTCTTTTTTTGTGAGAAATCATGTAACTCAGCAAATCAAGACATCTAATGGAGTTATGGAAGCAATAAAATGAAGAACAATGGAGCTTGAGAAGGTTTTTTAAGACAATACAACATGAGAAAATTATGCCCCATGTCCAAAGATCAAAGCATGGAAGAAGAATGCTAAAAGAACGAAGATACATGGCATTTTAAGCACAATTGACTGGGTGATGCGCCCCATGACACGCCTCATGCGCCCAAGGCGCATGGTAGTGCCAAAAGACACTGATTCCCTGCCTCATCCAATTGTGTGCATGGTTCGAGGTAATTTTTGCCTTTTGCTTGTTTTGCAAGCTGTATTGGTGGAAAAGCCCAGAAACCCAGTACTAACCCATATGGAATTATGCATATAAATAAAGAGTCTTCCACACACTCTTATCCATTCATAAACTTAGTGGTGCGAGGTGAAGACAAGCATCAAGAGGAGTTCCATCCTCTCTTTGCTTATAGAGTATGTTTCTTAATTTTTTTTCTTTGTTTATGTTTTCGGTTACCATGAGTAACTAAGCACTCTATGATTAAGGTTTTAAGGTGAAACTTTGTTCATTTGTTGGATCATATTAATGCAATTTCTTTACTGAGTTATGATTGAAAGTCTTATAAAATTTTCAATTTTTCTGAACGTTGTAACGCTTTTGGACCCTAGGCATGATAAGCCCTAGAAATCTATGCTTAGACCCTGGGCAAAATAAGCCCCATATATCTATGTATGCCCTATAGGTTAAGGTATAAGAATGACAATTTTGCCTTAACCTGAAAAAAAAAAAACAAATTAAACTTTGCTTAATCATCTTTATTAATTAAGGTTGTTAAGTATGATATTTACATTATGATTGATTATTTGAGAACTTGCTTTGTAACGCCCTCATCTAGGCACATTTACCATAAGCACTTATATGGATACATCACAGTTTCATAATCAAAATCATTTATCAAGACTTAATTGTAATTGATATTGAACCTTGCATTAATCCAACAAAGAAGATATAGGGGATTAAAATAATCTTAATCGCCGTCAAACATCTGAATCAAAACCTTTTATTTTCTGCAATCAAAACTACAACTCTTTTTGTGCAAACAATTCAAACTTGCAAAACCATAAATTTGTATTGCTTTTTATAAAGAAGTTTAGTTAATTGTCGAGTTCAACACCAATCCTTATGGAGATGATAACTTACTACTATATTATTTTGAAATGGTTTAGTGCACTTGTCAAATTTGTCATCACCTTTAATATCCCGCGTAGGCGCAACTTTTATTAGTATCAGTTACGTTTTGGGTAAGAAAGGGCGAAATCGTAATTTCGAGTGGGAGGGCTATATAAGGGGTGACCAAGATATTTTCTTTCATTTTCTCATCTCCCTTCTCTCTCTAAAATTCATAAATCCTCTCCCTCTCTCTCTACAATTTCGGCCTTCACTCACCCCATTCCCTAATCCATCAATTTTCATTGCAATCTCTTGAATCACAAGCAAGCTCACTTTTGGGGGAAAACCTAGATTCAAGAGAAACTCAAGGAATCAAGAAAGGAGGAAGGAATCAAGCTAGAGTTATGGAGTAGGAAGCTTGGCTAAGTATTGATCAAGGAAATAAGGTGACTTCCTTTATATTAGTACCCTCCTTGGGTAGTTATGAGGTTTTTGTGAGGTGAGGAAAACTTGGATTAATAGGTTTAATTCTTGTTTTGTTAGCTCCACTTGTTAATACTTGATATGTTATGACTTTTCTAGCCAAAAACCCTAAATTTTGATGTATATAGACTTACTGGTGCTGAGAATTGGTTATGGTTCGTGTTGGAATTTTATGGAAAAGGTACAAGGCCTGACATCACTGAGATTCTCGTGCCACGATCATATGCATCGTGCCACGATGATGCCTCTCGTGCCACGAGAATGGCAGTGAAGGACCCCTTAAGAAAATGTATTTTTATGGCCAGAAACCCGTTCTCGCAGCGTCAGAATGTCTTTGTGCATACAGTAATGGACGAAAGGGTCATGAACGTACCTTGTATTAACACATGAGTGTGAATGGTGCTCAAAACACCATTAGGGATTGATCTTAATCGAACTCAGGCGTCATTTATGACTGCAGGGTAAATTTATCCATAGGTATCAGATAAGGGTAAGGGATTAGAATTTCAGGATACCATTGACCGGGCAGAATAGAGTGTACCTTAGTCAGTGGAACAAAGTTTTCCCCAGTTATAGGTACATTTACATGTATACCAGGACATGCCTCAGTTGTTCACGTCAGAGTGACATTGAGGATACGTGTAACATATCAGATATTAAATAGGATTAATTAATTAAAAGGTTTAATTGTGTCTCCGTTGTTCTCGTCAGTTAGAGAGGACCGGGGGTTCTGGATACAGCTGGAACGGACAGGAACCATCCGCGAGGATAACCATACACAGCAGGAGGAGTCCGGTGATTAGCCTCAGATAGGAATTTTAACCGGTTAGCAGGGAATGTACTTTGGGGTTACTCCACTCAGAGGCATTCCATAAAATCAACTCAGATAATAATTGTTTGTTACACGCTAACATACTAACAGTTTAATATCAGGAAAAATACTTTAATATGTTCAGGCAGATATCAGTTATCAGATAGTGATCTTAGATTCCCCTTGATCGCTAAGTAGCAGAACATAGTCTAGTTATCACGACTACACAGTATAGCAGACACATACACGTATAAACCCGAAATGGGTTGAGATTAGTATATGACAACCGAAGGTCTCCCCTAAGGTTGTCATACAGCCTAGGATAGGTGGAGCTCACTGAGATATTATGTCTCATCCTAATCCTTTTGATTTCAGGTTCACAGGTAGCACGCAACAAGTGTAAGGAGAAGGCTACTAACTGATCGTGCTAGTTCTAAGTTTGATTTTAGAGTATATATGTTATGTATTCAGATATTGTATTCTATTGTACTGTATCAGAGATGTTTTGTACTATGCAACTGTTGTAAAGACTTCATTATGAATATGTACATGTCCAGACTTTAAATTCTGCATTGTAGTTTAATGTATCCAATACGAAATTTTAATACTCGTATGAGATCCTAGACAATCTCTATATGGGTGTTACATCACCGATACAAAGCCTTAGAAGAAAGAAGACAGAAAAACTCCTAGAGAGCAAAAAATTAGTTATTCGATCCGATCAAATCTAATTGGTTCGAGTTGGGTAAAAGATCTGCAATTTTTATGTCAAACCCAAACCGAACCAACATGATAATTAGCGGATTGGTTTGAATTGGGTCAACGGTTCATTAAACATACTTTTTTTTTTAAAAAAAAAATCCAAAAAAAAATATAGTAAAATGATATTCTATTTCATAAATATTCTAATATTTATATTAAATTTAAGGGTAAATTACACTTTTGGTCCCTTAAATATTTTTCAGGTTTCATATTGGTCCCCTAATTAATAAAAGTAACGTTTTGGTCCCTTAAATCCTTCTCTGTTAGTCACTTTGGTCCCTTCCGTTAGTTTGTGTTAAAAAACGTTTACTTTTGGTCCCTTAAATATTTTTCAGGTTTCACTTTTGGTCCCTTAAATATTTTTCAGGTTTCATATTGGTCCCCTAATAGAGGACCAATATGAAACCTGAAAAATATTTAACGGACCAAAAGTGAACGTTTTTTAACACAAACTATCGGAAGGGACCAAAGTGACTAACAAAGAAAGATTTAAGAGACCAAAACGTTACTTTTATTAATTAGAGGACCAATATGAAACCTGAAAAATATTTAAGGAACCAAAAGTATAATTTACCCTAAATTTAATTATTTAAAATGCTAACACTTGAATTTATTCCTTGAATTTATTTGAAATGCATCAAGATTATTAAAGCATAAAAGTCTTAAACTATACTATAAAAAACCAAAAATTTAACAATTTTTTTAAACAGTTTGGTTCGTGTGTTTAAGGGTTTGAAATCATAAACTCATTACCCGAACCAAACTACTACGGGATTGAATGAGTTGGTTTGGATTGGACCCAAACTTAAATGGGTTCGAATAAATTTGGGTAGGACTAGGTTGAACGAACACATTGTATCGACTCAGAGTGGCACAGTTGCAAGTGGAAAGCAAAAAATACGAAATTGCCCTTAAATTGATAGCCGTCGTAAAAAGAGTATATTTGGGATTTTGTCCTTGAAAAACCCTAAATTCCCAAATAAAACCCATGCGTTTCGGTTTTTGACATCACGAACCTCTGGACCCAGGCCGTACTCCACCGCTCCGTTCCATTGACAGCCGCATTTTCTTCAAGCGCCGTCGCATCCCCTATCGTTCCATAGCTATAGTTTGTTGCTTTGTTCTCTGCTTTATCCACACTTTCCTTTCTTCCTCTGTTTTCTGTTTCTCTCTGTTTCTTTTCTTTTCAAACTTGGTTTCGGTTTCTTTAATTCTTTTGTTGATAATCTGTTTGATTTCTGTTTCTTTTCCAGATTTGCTTAAAATTTTGTTTGAGTTTTGGTGTTTAGGCTTTGTTTGGTAGAAAATAACGGATATTTGATAAGTTAGCTTATAGTAGAAGTTATAGCGGATAGCTAGCAGATAAGCTAGCCGAATACATTTGGGGTGCATAAAGTTAGCGGTTGAACTAGCTTATAAACATGAAATAACATAAAAAATATATGTTTAATCAATATTCTAAATTAAGATATCCGGAAAAATTGAGAGAAAAAATGATAAGGTATAAGCTTATCAAAAAACACTATAAGCTAGTAAAAATAAGCTATGAGCTTGTGAGAAAGTGACTATTACAAAGGTATTTAGTGCCCGTTCGGATTAGGCTTGTTTTGAGCTTATGCAAAACAGTTTATGCAAATAAATAAACTTTTATGTTAATTTACAAAGTTCTAACTAATGAAAATTGTATTTTTATAAATTGTTTTTGTATAAACTACATTTACAAACTTATGAAAAATAAATAAAAACTTGTTTATTTGCATAAGTTGTTCTGTATAAGCTCAAAATAAGCCTAATCCAAACGTATCCTTACTTCAAGACCTGTGGCTTTACTTCTAACTATGAATATATAATGAGTTTTGAGTAATTTATTTCATTTTTCTGCAATTATCAGATTATTAATACTAACTGTATAATAATTCCTAAATATATGAAATAGCTTCCGCTTCGCCATCCGGGATTGACAACTATCCCAAACAATGTTCCTCTTCGACCCTCCCAGTGACGAAGAAATTGAACACTCCAATCCTGAATCAGAAGAGGAATCAGAAGAAGAGCAAGGTAAATCAGAATCAGAATCTGGAGCAGAAGAGAAAGAAGAAGAGTACAAAGAACCGCGAGTTTCAAAGAAGAAAACACAGTCTCCATGGGACTTCACAAAATACTCGGAATCAGTAGCTGAAGAACATGCTCGCAGGAGTACAACCTCTGTAGACGACAAAATATATGCCGTTAGACAACGCGCCAGGCCCATTGTTGTTTTGCCCGACACCGATGACTACAGTAGCTCTGACTCTGAACCTGATAAACAAGTAAAATAATCTTGTGGTTTGGTTTTCATATGCATACATATATGTGCCCTTATAGCTTTTTACTCATTTTTTTTATTGGTTTGTTTAGGAAGATTGTAGAAATACTGGTTTCCTATGAAGCACAGCACGAACAATGACATTGAAACCAATAATAATTTAAGAAAATGACATAACTCACTGTAATCAATGTGTCGGTGTCATGTTCGGACAGTGGACACGCTTTCAATCAGCAATGTCGATGCTATAGAGCCTGTTTCAAATGTTGCATTGTAATTCATGATAGGAAAAAGTGCTTGCTTGTTTCGTTTTTTTAATTTTTTTATTGAAAAATATATTTGTTGGGTTCGTATAGGTAGAGTGCTTTAAAAAGTTATTCATGATAGAAAAAGTGCTTATATTTTTGAGAAGTTGTTCTTGAGTTATGGTAGAAGTTCAAAAATTACTATTTTTATTTTCAAATATTGGGTTTGGTAGAATGATTATAGAAGACGTACATATTTTATCTTTTTTTAGAAGTTGTTTTCGGATTGATGATAGAAAGTTGTGGTTATTTGTTTTGGAAATGGATTAATTTTTTTTTTTTGTGCGATTTGGTTTGTTTAGGAAGATTATAGGCCGGAAGAAGAAGATGAAGAGGGCAATGCTGGTGACAACAAGCCCTTTTTTGCTCCTTCTGATGGAACCTCTTTTAGTGCTGATTCATTCTTGCAACTCAATTTGTCTCGTTCTTTACTCCTGGCTTGTGAGGCTTTGGGGTATGCTAAACCAACACCAATTCAGGTTCTTTTTTGCTTTGTATTTTTTGTTATTTTGATTCTTAGCCTTATAAGTTAAGTAGCTTTGTAACTCCGTGCTATATAGGACCCTTTGTCTTGAAAAATTTACTTGGCTTTGCCTTTTGGTTACGTAGTTCTATGATCTGTAGGATTATACAAATTGAAATATTTACATGTTTTTGGGATTTTGAATCTTAATGTTAGGCGGCTTGTATACCATTAGCATTGACTGGTCGTGATATATGTGGAAGTGCCATTACCGGATCGGGAAAGGTAGTCTTTCTGTTACTTCCATTTGGCGATTTATAGTTTTTTGATACCTTGATTCTGCATTTTCGTGCTTGAGCTTTATACAACAGTGTTTCTTTTAACGCTGTCCATATCATGCTATCATGCAGACAGCTGCATTTGCACTACCTACTTTAGAGAGGCTGTTGTTCCGTCCAAAACGTGTGCATGCAATAAGGGTTCTTATTCTTACTCCAACCAGAGAGTTGGCAGTCCAGTAAGTATCCTCACATTTTAGTATAAAAGTCCTTATTCTGTTATAATTTTTGAATCACATTTATCATGTCATGTGGAGGCATTACAAATATTTAGTAGTTGTGCCAGGAGAGTAAGTAGCGTATAGAGATTGAAGTGTCATGTCAATGTTCTTTTCTTTTACTTGGCTGAGTATGCCTACCAGTATGAATGAATATCTAGGGTTGATTTCTATGGATTTGCATTCATGTTCTTAAGTACTTCACATTCAAAACCCTGAGCTTCAATGAGTATACGTAGTTCTATTAATGGCTGTGCAATGAATGAATCAACTTTTTGTTTTTCCACATACTCAGTGCCTCTCTCTTTCATTCTGTTATGTTTTTAAATTAATGAAACACATTTTTGTTTTAAATTGAAGTAAAACCATTCAATGGTCAAATTCAAATTAAGCTTTATTCAAATTAAACATTTTCTTATTGTGATTAATCAAGAACTTTCATTGAAAGATCATAGATGTAGATTTTCAAAGTACATTCCGGTGATTCATATTTCATGTTATTTACTTTCCAAATATGTTCATTCCTGATTATTTTTGGCAGAGTTCACAGTATGATAGAGGAGCTTGCTAAATTTACTGATAATATAAGGTGTTGCCTGATTGTCGGTGGTGTGCCAACAAAGGTTAGGTTACTGTTTCATTGAGTATTGTTTTTTTGGGGGTACATTTGGGCAAACATTTTAATTAATTGCCTGTTCTAGAAAGCTTAATTAAGTGCTTATTCATAAACCATTCTATGGGATCTTATTAAAGTAAACTGGAAATGTGTCATAAGTTACTTTTACAAGTGTATCCATACACTAATATAAGTTCATATGTTATGAGATAAGCCCAAAAATGATCTTTCAAACACTTCTTTGGTCTCTATTCCTATGTGATGATGTGAAAACTGTAAGAAATCCCTTTGTATCAACATGAATGTTTTTCTATGACTTACTAGATAAACGAGCATTATTATGAACTATTTCAGCCTAATCAGCTGGAAAATATACAGGATTTTATTTATAAATTAAATAATTACTGGATAAACTAGTCATTTTCATGAAAAATGCCAAACTAATCAACCAGAAAATACACAGGATTTTATTTTTAAATGAATTATTGATGATTTCATAACTCTGATGATATATATCACAGTTCAGTGACTTATTTTTATGAATAAGAGAGGGAGAGAGAAGAATATGTGATTTTTTTGTTTTAAAAAACCTCCACTATCTAGTTGGTGAGTAATGCAGGTTGTCTTCGTTGCTAGTGATTTATGCTTAAAAAGTAGTAATTTCTCATCCTAGGGGCAAGAGGCTGCCTTGAGATCAAGGCCAGACATTGTTGTGGCTACTCCAGGACGCATGATTGACCATTTGCGCAATTCTATGTCGGTGGATTTGGATGATCTCGCTGTTTTAATCCTTGATGAAGCAGATCGTCTTTTGGAGCTTGGATTTAGTGCTGAAATTCAGGAACTTGTGAGTGTTAGTCAACCCTATGATGCAGAAATCACTGTTGTTATATATGCTCGTATTTCACAATTTCTCTTGACAAGTTTTTGGAAAACAATGTCAAACACATTTGATTTTTAACAGGTTCGAGTGTGTCCCAAAAAAAGGCAGACCATGCTGTTTTCAGCAACCATGACCGAGGAGGTTGATGATCTTATTAAACTTTCCCTGTCAAAACCCGTCCGTCTTTCTGCTGATCCATCTGCAAAACGGCCAGCATCTTTGACTGAGGAGTAATTTCTTAACTTTCCCTTGCATTTTATAATTTAATCATTCATCTTCCATTGACTTCTGTTCTTTATGCTATGATATTTAACTTTATGTTGTATGATAAATGACAATCACAAATTATGGTGGTATGAACATAAAGACTTTTTAGGCTTGAAAAGAAGAGTGTTTATCGTGCATGTGCAAAGTTATTTCTATCCAAAAACCATAATTATGCAAAACTATTATTATGTTAAGCTTTTTTCAGTTTTCTGTTTGCATGGTTTTAGCATCTTGTAAAATCCCTTGAGCCTTGTTAACTATTGCTATTTTTTTCTTTCTTCAGGGTGGTTAGAATAAGAAGAATGCGTGAAGTCAATCAGGAAGCAGTTCTCCTTGCAATGTGCACCAAAACTTTTACTTCTAAAGTGATCATTTTCAGGTATCACTTCATGATTAGTTACTATGCTTACATTCAGCTTGTGATATTTGATTTCTAAAGCTGTTAGTAAATTCTTTTGCACGAATGACTGGTAGTAGCTATGAGGTTGATTTTACTGGGAACCCGTGTATATTTCCGATTTTGAATTTACATTTTTATTTCCACAGATTTTGTATTATTAACTTCTGTTCACTGTTCTTCTACCTCTAACTACTAAATACTTTCGCATTTGATATGCAGTGGAACAAAGCAAGCGGCACATAGGCTGAGGATTATATTTGGATTATCTGGATTGAAAGCTGCTGAGCTTCATGGAAATCTTACTCAGGCCCAACGTCTTGATGTATGTTGCATATTTTGATCTGTGTACTCATGGAAATCTTATTGTGTTACTGTATTATTTTTGGGATACCAAATTGATGATGCTGATTCGGATTATTTTTTGTAAAAATTATTTATATATTTTCTGCTAAAAGGAATTGCACATTGAATGCTGTTGTGTGGCAATATTTACTCACTTCCGGTTATTTGTATAGGCTTTGGAACAGTTCAGGAAGCAGCAAGTGGATTTTTTGGTTGCAACTGATGTGGCTGCTCGTGTAAGAATTCGTTGTAAAAGAATCGACTTATATTTCTTCTTCTATCACTTTGAGTATAGTATTAATATATCTTTTATCGCATATTCCCAACACAGGATAATGATAGTGAAACTAGATTAGCTTAGGAACATCAATTTATTAAGGGCATGTTTGGTTCAAACAAAAAGAATAATTTAAATGGAAGGGAGGGATTAGATGAGATGTTATATTTGGTTGAGAGAATGGAGGATTTTAGTCAATCTTCTAAAATTTTATCAACACATCATCTCTCCCTTCCAAATCCCT
The DNA here is from genome assembly GCA_018208015.1 of Medicago ruthenica. Classification (NCBI taxonomy): domain Eukaryota; kingdom Viridiplantae; phylum Streptophyta; class Magnoliopsida; order Fabales; family Fabaceae; genus Medicago; species Medicago ruthenica. The sequence continues at coordinate 43,777,956 of CM031372.1, forward strand.
CCAGTATTGGTGGGGAGCCAAACGTGAGTCAAGAATACTGATTTTGCTGTCTTCCCTTCCCCCTCCTCCAAAAAAAGAAAAGAGCGATAAAAGTTTAAAATAATCCCTCCCATCCAACCAAACACTACCTAAGTTTATGAGCTCCTATTAGCATTTTCTTTTGTCGTTTTGAATAAAGATCTGACAGACACTTAATTTTACTTACAGGGCCTTGACATTATTGGTGTTCAAACAGTTATCAATTTTGCATGTCCTCGTGATCTTACCAGGTATACTCTATGAAACATATCTTGGATAACTGAAAACTCGGCTCTTGATGACTAATATTAACACATGTTAGCAGTTTTGTACTTGTACATCCTTCAGTTTTTGTTACCATAAATCATTCTCTCAGCTGTTGACTTTCACATCTTTATAAACTCTGAAGCTATGTTCATCGAGTGGGTCGTACTGCAAGAGCTGGGAGAGCAGGGTCTGCTGTCACATTTGTTACTGATAATGACCGGTCACTTCTAAAAGCTATTGTGAGTATCATTTGTAGAATTGTTGACCACTTTTTATAATATGCCTTGAAAAACCATTATTTTTAATTCTTTTCATGGGTTGCTGCATGTTTATTCTGCCAGTAATTTGGTTTTCTATTTGAAAGGTGTGTTGATTCTCTTATAAGGGAGATAACATGCAAACTAAAACGAGAAAAAAAAAAGTTTACACATTAATCATGGCACTATATAATCTTAAATGTGAATATTGATTTTCAATTGATTAGGCAAAGAGGGCTGGTTCAAAGCTGAAAAGCCGCATTGTTGCAGAGCTATCTATACTCAAGTGGTCTCAAGTAATTGAGCAAATGGAGGATCAAATTTCTGAAGTACTTCAAGAAGAGAGGTTTCGATTACATTTAGTTGTTAAGGCTTCATTGTTTTTTCTTTTTCTTTTGTAATATTGTACTAAATTCTTATTTTTTTCAATTTCCTCAGGGAAGAAATGATCCTAAGGAAAGCTGAAATGGAGGCCACAAAGGTATTGATCAGTTACTTTTGTCTGTTATTATATTGTCTTAATAGTCTGTATTGTATTCTTTGAATTTAGTTACACCTCCATTTTCTCATTTTTAATATTTTCCTGTCAATAAAATCACACACTTCTATATGATATTGCAGGCCGAAAACATGATTGCACATAGGGATGAGATCTTCTCCCGCCCCAAAAGAACCTGGTTTGTTACAGAGAAGGAGAAGAAGCTTTCGGCTAAAGCAGCAGAGGTATGGTATAGTTTTATTTTGCTGATATTCCTCTAAATGCAGGCATTGATTCTCCCATTCAACCGTGGATCACTTTAGAATTCTAAGAACAATAATAATATGATTAGCCATAAGTTGTGTGTCTTGCCATTCCATTCAAGGTCTTAGTATTATATACATTTACGATTACTGTTAATTACAATAATTCAATCCTAACCATATACATGGGCTATCCTAAAACCAAGTTTTCTTCTAATCGATTGTACCATATATACGTGATGTGATACAGTAAATACCTAAGATTTTCTAACCTAGTATTATGCATGTGAAGAAGGCTCGTTATTTCCCTTCGATGTTCTGCAATCTTTAACAGTGAAGGTGGCATGCTGGCCGAACTAGTGATTAACTGACTTTTTGGTTCCGATTCCGCAAAATATTGGCTAAAATGCAGCCTTGTGTTAATAAGAAATTAAATGACTATTAACAGGCATCCTTGGATAAGGAAGAGGGTTCTTCTCAGAAGGTGGTTAGTGTCCAGCAAGCTGAAGACCTTAAAATGAAGGAAAAGAGGAAGCAGGAGCGAGAGGTAAGAAGTATTTCCCAATCTTGTTGTGCATAATGATCAGTTTGTGTTGTTGCATATGGAAGGTACATATGGTTGCTTAGAAGGTACATATGGTTGCTTGTCAGCTTTGTTACGACTTGCTTGTTTAATTGATGAAAATATCTTCAATGTAGAAAAATATGCCTAGAAAGAAGCGCAGAAAGTTGGAAGCTGCTAGAGAGATGTTGGAGGATGAGGAACATGAGGACAAGCTAAAAGTAATCACTTCTCAACTATTAACTTTCTCTATATGGTTAACCTTGGGGTGCATTTCCTTATTCCTCACTTTCTGTTACACTGAAAATGAAATGCATAAAATTGCAGGGTAAAGGGACAGATAAGAATGATAAGGGTGGAATGACACTTGTTGATCTTGCATACCGACGTGCAAAAGCAGTAAAGGCCGTCAAGAGAGCACTAGATTCTGGAAAGGTTGTGAAGAAGCCTCAAAAGAAATCTAATAAATCTAATCCTTCGCAAAAGACTTCTTCAAGGACAGAAGAGATGTGGGAGCTATTCCAGACTGACATGAAGGATAAAAAGCCGAAACAGATAGGTTCTGGAGTAGGAAAGGTCAAGAAATCGTTCAAAAGCAAGTCAAGGTATCATTTAAAAAACCTATCTCATTTCTGAAACTACTATCTGATCTTTTTAAGCATTGATAAAATTATCGATTTCGTTCTGGACTGATTCATCTGGACTGCAGTGCTTATAAAATAAAATGTTATTCAAATTCCCCTTCAGGTACAAGAGGAAGTAGTCTGTGAGGCTAAAATGGAATGTCAGGAAATTTGCAATGTGCCCTTATCAGATTTATATCTAATCAATTTTGTTATCATAGCATCTGATCGAGTTCCAAATGTTATCAATAGAAAAATATTAATGGCAAACTCTTGATTTTGTTGCTTTTACGTTTGCTGTTATTAGGACACCACCATTATGCCATGATTTGAGCTGCTGTTATTGATATTTATGTGGCTAAGTTGTAAAAAGAATTACATTGCTAATTTTTAATATATACACCATCCTGTTATTTGCAAAAATTCACATTTTAGGTTCATTTAACAAATGATGTATGTGGTTTATAATAAAGACCACATACATCATTAATTGAATGAATGTTAAATGTAAATTTTTGCTTATAATAGTGACCGGACGGTCTAGTTCATAATATGGATTACCTTTTTTCTATTAAAAGAATTACTGTAGTGACCATGCATGGGGTTTGAGGTAATTATGTTGTGTGGGGATGGATCCAAAAATCTTTTACAAGAAAAGGGAGATTGATTAGAGACCAAAGAGGAGTGATGGGAAAATTCAAGAAATGTAAGCATGGGTTAATGAGAAAAGTAAAGAAAAATTGTAATTGTACATAAAACTAACTGTATTGGAAAACAGTATCGTTTTATCCGATAAAATATCTATGTAAAGCTATAACTAGTATAAGTAACCCTGCAAAGCACGACTTAGTATTCGTTGAATAAAACTATACTATATCATTTGGTAACGTGATACAAAACTATATTTTTAAACAAAAATGATGAGAATAATCCTTAAAAAAAAATTACGAGAAGAATAAAAGGGTTTTGGTCTTGCGATAGAGTTGTGTCATTTACATGGTGAACTCAACCTCAATTCCCAACATAGAGTAGGCGAACTCATTTTTTTTGATCTGGCTGAGCAACTCGCAAAATGAGTAATATCAACTGTTAATCAGCAAATTAAAGGTAGTTTAAGAATATTATAACAAATCACAAATTTGTTACAATAACAATCCCCAAGTTTTTTATTTTACAATTTACTCACTTTAGAGGATTTAAATCTCACTTTTTTATATGTTTTTAATTGTAGAGAGTTTATTCTCGTATCTACGTCTGATTGTTTTTAGAAAGATAAAAATGCAATAGAGCGAAAACATCAAGTGAAAACTATGACCTCGAAACTATTTCCGCTGTGTAAGTTTTAAATATTATAATTAATAATAGTCTTCTCTTCTTTTTTATTTTGCTGAAGGGGGAGAAGTCCGCCAAGAGGATCATGTTGGAATATTTTATTATTTAATTATATTTCGATATCATTATGTGGACAAATATCGTAGTAATAATTATATTAGCTATTTATCAATGTAGAGCCTTAATTGATTAGTGATCAATTTAAGTAATAAGGCTAATTAGATTTATATTTAGATAATTAATTAATTAATTAATTGATATGGACTCAATATGGGTGGATGTCCGGATGACCCATTAACGGAATAATGGGAAACCCTAATGGTCATCCAATATAAAAGAGGCTATGGTCCCCAATACACCGTACACGGCAAAACTGGTTGAGGAAGAACCAAATCAGCCGCCGCTAACGCTGTTGTGTGTTTCAGATCATCTCCTCTCTTTGGTTATCCTTGTTGATGAGAGGGCTGCCATGAAAGCTTCATTCAGGTATTCCTAATACCTTAATTCTTGATATCCTTGATAAATCAAACATGTCGAAGATCCGATCATAATCATGTTCAATGTTTTGATTGCTTCTGCTATTGATTCATAATGATTGAACATGTTTTATGAATTCTGTTTTTATTAAGACCTAAATTTCCAACAAGTGGTATTAGAGCGGTCTTCATGTTTGATTTATTGGGATTTTATGTTCACATATATTCGGTTGTATGTCGATGGTTGTGGTTTTATTTATTTTATTCATCCATGCCTTTATTTTATAGCATGATTGTTCATCGATGTCTTATTTTGTTCATCGATACCTTCATATTATCCATTAAAAGTTCTGCGATGACTTTCTTTGGTCATGTGATATTGTTCCCAAATTGATTTCTCAAGGAAACGTATGAATTGCATTGTCTCTTCTTTGATTTACGGTTTCAGTTAAAATTATGAATTGAAATAGGTCTTTATTTTACTTTTGGTGTATGTTTTTGAACCCGTGACGTGATTTGCTTCTAATCATATATATGATTGAATATGGAATATTTTCTTTAATTCTTCCAGCGAGGGCAATTTCATTTTTGCATGAGGTGGAATTTTATTATAAGATTTTTTTTTAGTCCTCTCTGGGAATTCGGGACTCTGGCATATTTTTTCGGTGAAAATCGATTGATTTGGAAATAGATTGATTGTGGTGTCATCAATTTTTATTTGTTGTTATTTTTGTTTCATTATCCTCTTGATGGCTTTGTCTTGTTTCGAGTTGAATAATGGAGATACTCTTGTACAATTTTTTTGTGTTGCGTAAATCATGTAGAAAGCTTATTTCAAGATTGTTTTTCCTTTCTGTGCGCGAGTATTTGAATTCTAATACAAATTTTGGTAGCAAATAAAGAATGTATTAGAATTTAAATTTGGCACAGTGATTTATTTTAAAAACAATAATATATATTTGTGGAAGATTTGTTGCCTTGATGAATTTCGAAATTTTGTGATATAATTTGGTAGTACAAAATAAGGATATGGAATTGATGGAAGAATTGAATTTTATTTTGATTTTGGTCATTTGGTTAATATAATTTTCAAATATCACTATCATATCTTGCAGTTTAATTTCTATTTGAAATTAGTTTTGATTCACAAAGATTTTGTACATAAAGTTTATTTTGAGAAGTAGGCAAATAAAATGTTAAAATATATTTGTGATATATATGTTGCCTTTTAATAATGAATCTCAAAATATTATGAAGAAATTTTTGGTATAGAAAGTAAGAATTCGATTCTTTAAAGTTTGAAAAATAATAATTCTAGTTTTGTTTGTTTATTTATAGACATAAAGTTTGTTCCTTTAGTTAGGAAAACATTTATGCTAGAGTTATGTTTTATTTTGTTTAAAGAATCATTCAGTTTATATATGTGAATCAATTGTAGCATGAATATTTTTGGCATATAAGATTCAATTTTCTTGAGATTTAAAATTGAATATTTGGTTTATAGCATGATTGTGATGTTTGATTTTATTGGTATTAAGATTCTACAATAACATCATTTTTCTTTTCCTCCAATCATGCATTTTTGACATATTTCATGTTATTTATGTTTTCGCTTTTATGCGATACCTGTAAATGTATTGTCATACACACATTGGTGTGATTTTTGACTTGCATCTTCTTTCAAATTCTTGTGAACTTGTCTTCACACTTAAGGGTTGCTGAGTGGCCTTATGGTTACTTAGCGACATAATGGACTAATTCGGCCTACATTATGTTAGTAGTGCCTTGTAAATTTAAAGACCATTCCCATTTAAAAACATTTAATTTATTGTGAAATGTCTAGTAATTGCAGTTGTTTTGGTTGAAGCAACATGTTGCCAAAGTAACCTCTGTTGCGTAGATTTAATTCAACTGAACTTACAAAAGACGTAGTATGCAATTATTCATGCGAGTTGTAGTCGGCCCCAAGGAAGGCACAACTTGGCCGGATAATTACATGCATGTGATAGTAAATGTGTGGTGATTATAAAGTAATTTTCCATGTAAATAATAGGATACCCTAAGGTGACTATTATTTGACAGGATTTATCACCCCATTTAATATATATTAAAATTATCTAGTAATTGCGGTTGAGTCGGTTGAAACAATAATGTTGCCCAAGTAACCTCTGTTGCATAGATTCGACTCAACTGAAGTTGCAAAAGATGTAGTGTGTAATTATTTATGCGAGTTGTCGTCGGCCCCAAGGAAGACACAACTTGGCCGAATAGTTACATACCTGTGGTGGTAAATATGTGGTGGTTATAAAGTATTTTTCCATGTGGATAATAGGATGCCCGAAGGTGACTATTATTTGACAGGACTTATCACCAATGTTTGATCATTGCGTTGAGAGTATCGCTTGCAGTTAATTTTTACAATCCGAAGATTGGGAATTAATGGTGCGCTTGATATCTTGTTTAGGTCTTTTAATTTACAAATAAAGATGCACATGTCTCTATAATATTTTATTGACATGTGTGATGATGTTGTGTGAGTGTAAACTTATTCATATATTTAAGAGTTTACATTCACGTATATTATGGTAAACATGTGACAATTATAAGAATTTATTCTTTGTCAAAGTAAATTGTCATTGTTTGATCATTGTTGTAAAATACCACTAGCAATTGATATTATTGTTTAAAGACTTGATATTAATGGTGCACTAGATATTTTTGTGAGTGTTTTTACTTCTCTTGTTCTCTTTAAGCTAATACAGTTTATGTATCAGTTAATTTGAGTTAAATTTTATAACTCTTAAAAGTTTTAACTTTTAGGAATTAAAGAATAATATTAACATTGTTCTTGGATCTAGACCTTATATAAGGGTGGTGAAACTCGCATTCTCTCGCAAATTCAGTATCTAATGTGAGGATCAAGTTTGACAAGTGAGTGTACATCAAATCTTATAGGTCTTATGTGATCATAAAGTTAAAAGATCAGAAATCCTATCAGTGTTATTTAAGATGATAATTTTTTGTCACATTTTCTTTGCTTAAACTAATGTGCTTTTAAAGCAATATAGAGAAAGACAATCTCTCATTGGAGAGTGATATTTCATTAACATTATTAGGCAAAGAAAATATTGAGCACATTATGTAAATATTTAATCTTGCTGATACATTATAATTTCGACTATCAGATGACTTATTCGAAAATTCAGTAATTTCAACTATCATATGACTTGTTCGAAAATTCAGCATTTAGTATTCTCTTTGCACAATTAAGTTTATAACTGTTAAAGTTAGAAATGATCCTTTAAAGGATCAATTCATAAAGTGTGCAAATAAAGAAAAGCTGAAGCAAGAGAAAATAAAATAGTGCTCATTCGGAAAATACCTCAAAAGATAAGGGCAAATAAAGAAATGTAATCTTGACTTACTTATGTCCAATGATGTTGAAAGATATATCAATTTAGAATGGACAAAGTCGATAAAGATTGTTTTATTCATTTTTAAACTAATTTTAGATTGTCGTTACTAGCTTATTTTTGCATTTAAAAGACAATTTGGTGAATCATTATTTGAATTAATTTTTGTTTTAATTTCTCTTTGAATAAATCAAGATATTTTGAGTTTTATTTTCAAATTATGATTCAATGTGTCTTTTAAGTTTAGTTATTAGAGTCAATTCAGTTATGACTTGTGACATTCTATATTGTTTAAGGGTTTGAAAACTATAAGTTTTTCTTCCCACAGATTAAGGAAATTTTGAGACATAAATTGTTAAGTTTCCTTGAGGATATTGAGTTTGGGGGAGAGATATGGTAATTGTAACATCCCGCTTATAAGTATCAGCTAATTGTGTAAGAAGTCATTAAGCAAGCATGACAATTTGGAAATATTAAGCAATGGCAATATGGTAAATATGGCTTAAGGGGGAGATTGTTTTTAAAATGGGGAAACAAGATATTTCCCTCATTTATCTTCCTTCCCTTCTCTCTCTACATGCTAGAATTTTCTCCTCCCTTCCTCATGAAACTCGGCCACCATCATCCTATCCTCCATCCTCCAAAATTCATCATTCTCCATCTTACAATCCTCAAGCCTTGTGCTAGCTCTCAATTTTGGGAAGTGTGGAGCAAGGAAAAACAAGGAGATATCAAGAATCAAGCTTGGGGTTTTGGGAATAGATCAAGCTAGGGATTGAAGGGGAACTTGGCAAGGAAGCAAGCTAGCAATCAAGGTGAGCTCCCTAGGGGTTATAGAACCCACCTTGTTGAGTATTTCATGAGTTTTAGTATTTGAACAAAGTTATGATCATTTGAACTCTAGTTCTATTTTGCTAGCAATCCTTGATCAATACATGTTGTAACCTGTTAATGAGCCTTTGAATTTACCATTTAAACTGTTGTGAGGTTGGGCATGATTGGATAGACCAAATTTGGTGGAAAACATGTTTTAAACTTGCCAAATGATGTCCAACTGCAGGTAAAATCGTGTCACGATTTTACCAGCGTGTCACGATTTTACAGGCAGAAACCAACACGATTTCTGGGTATGAAATCGTGACACGATTGCCAAATCGTGTCACGATTGCCCAATCGTGTCACGATTTTGGGTTGGACAGGATCACATGATTTTTCGATTTTACTTGCACCGTTTCGGCTATCCAATACTGCTTCGGACTTAAGGATCAACATGTAATGATTAAGCATTGCTAAAGAGCATATCAAGACCTATCCTAGAGATGTTTAAATCCACAATATAGAGTGAGGATAGGCATAAGCTTGAGAAGATGGATGACTTAATCCTCAAGTCATTGTAGAGAAACATAAGAGCTAGTTTTGGGATTATCCCTTACTCAGCAACTATTCATACACAATTAAGTATAAGCAAGCTCAAGAATGATATAGACTTCAAGTTTAGAGCCTTATATAGGTTAAGAGTTCAAGAATTAGTAAGATAAAGCCGTGGCCTTCGTTGTTCACGCCAGTGGGACACGAATGGTCCACGCAAAGTTAAGAATAAGATTAATCCCTTTAAGTCGTGACTTTCATTGTTCACGCCAGTGGAACATGAAAGGTTCATGCATAAGTTTAAAGAATATTATTCGCGTCTTCCGTCGTTCACGCCAGTGGGACACGGGAGGTATACGCCTCAGTTAAGACTAATGTTAAGCCGTGACTTTCGTTGTTCACGCCAGTGGGAAACGAAAGGTTCATGTATAAGTTAAGATTAATAAGAAAGTATATTAATTCGCGTCTTCCGTCGTTCACGCCAGTGGGACACGGGGGGTATACGCGTAAGTTAAGTCGTGTCTTCTGTCGTTCACGCCAGTGGGACACAGGAGGTTCACGCCAGTGGGACGTGTTATTCCGCAAGGATGACCGCACGACGATAAGAGGAGTCCGGTGTTAGCCTGATATGATAGGAATTTTCACCGGTTATCAGGGGAATGTGCTTCGGGGTTACTCCACCCGGGGGCATTCCGTAAAATGAACTCAGATAACATTGTTTGTTCAACGCTAACAGCTAACATAAGACATTTATCAGTTGATATTTTAATATGTTATCAGACAGAGAATAGTTATCAGAAAAGTATCAGATAATCAGTATCAGACTCAGACAGTGATCCTAGGTTTCCCCCCCTGATCACTAGTTTAGCAGGATGTAGTTCAGTTTATGACTACACAGTTTAGCAGGATCGGTCAGATAGCCCACTATGGGTAAGGTTAAGACTTGGCGATCATAGGCATCCCCAAGATCGCTGAGGTAGGCACGGCGACCCTAGGTTCCCTGTGGTTGCCAACAGTAGGTAGGGTAGGAGCTCACTGAGACATTATGTCTCATCCCTATCCTTCTGGTGCAGGTTTTCAGGTAGTCACGTGGTTTCAGATGAAGATCTTCAGGAAGATGCTGGATGGAGTGCAGATGCTCGTCAAGGTCAAGCTCAGGAGGTTGACAGATTATCTATGTATATGAGAATGTAATTGTAAATGATATTTGGATATTTGTATAAACGAGCTATTTGTACTCATTCAGTAGTTCTATATTGTATTTATTATTGAAAATTTTAATGTACCCAGTATCAGATTAATACGCATGCTAAATATTCTAGATAATTTAGTATGGGTGTTACAGTAATAGAACAAAATTGAATGAGGAAGACTTAGTTCTAAATTAATTCATATAGTTACTATTATTATAGTACATTTGGATCCTCATGAGGACATTATTGTTCTTCCTCACAATCAAGTTAAGAAGTTAATCCATATAGATCAAACTCAACACCCTCAAGAACTAGGGCATCTGGTGTCATAAAGAATTAACTAATAAGAGAAATTCTATTTGAAATACTCTATTAAGACAGTCATGATACTAGTTTGCTTATTATCATTTTGGAGCTGCATAAGATGGATTTCAATATAGTGTTTCTTAATGGTGACATTAATGATATAATATGGTGCAACGGAATAATGCTTTTGTGTCAATTGATACAAAGTAGATGGTTTGCAAAGTCGTGAAATCCACTTATAAGTTAAGAAATTTGTCTCTTTAGTGTTACCACAAATTCTCATAAAGTAATTGTCTCATTTGGTTTTGAGATAATATTAAGTAGAGTTGTGGATTTAGTAAGCTCAGTGGGAGTAAAATTTATATTCCTATTTTAATGTGTCGATTTTATTTTATTTAGTCAACTATGATAGATGTTAGTAATGTGAAACCAAGGAAATCTCTAACAAAAGTTAGTGATGAAAGATCCTGGGGACACCTCTTTTGTATTAGACATTTCAATACTTAGAGATTCTTCTCAAGGTATTATTCGGATATCACAAAAGAGTTATATCAGTAAAGTTGAAAATAAATTGACATTAAAGTTTATAAATTTTTGGATGACCTCAATCACCGAGAGAGACTTTTCAGTCTCAAATATTGTCCATTAGGAAATTTTTGAATTCAGAAATTTAAGTATTTTCCTACACTTTGCCTATAGGATTTTTATGTACGATTTTATTATACGCATTTGGAAATAGCGTATATAATAAGATTGTTTGGCAGATATTTGAGCAATTCAAAGTTTGAATCGTTGGAAACGCAACCATAAGAATTTTTTAAAGAGAACAAGAGAGCTTATGCTCACATCAGGGATCTGACAATTTGAAGATCATTAGTGTGTTAGACTCTGACTTTTGGATGTGTGTATATAATACTCATCCTAACTCAGGAAATGACTGTAAGTATTTATGTCACTTGGTTGCAAAGTAAAAAGGGATTGAAAACCCATTTAAATTATAGTGACATAATGTAGTCATATAATGTTTTAATAACAAAGTTTATAGGTTCATTATATTATAAATTATTGTTGTTAAATGATAGAACATTAGAGACAAAATTTATGCTAGGTGACCCACTAATCAAAGACATGACACATAAGGTCTTTCATATCGTTGTTGTTATTAAGAATGTCTTAGATTAGTGGGAGTCTATTTTATTCTATGTTCTATACTTTTGTTTTGATATCAATACATACTTTATGTTATGATTTTCTGCAGAAATAAAGTTCATGAGGTTATTAATGTTATTACCATTTCTGTATCATTTGTGCAAATATTGAATTTGCAAACTTCGGATTGATCTCACTAAAGTTTTCAGTTGGACCAGTTGGAAATAGACATGATTTAGAGATCACATCACATGCAATTTCCATGTCACTCATCCATATCGATCTATGTCATCAAGTGCATTGATATGGTGGTCGTCGGGGTTCCGTCACATTATACGTCAGTGACGACAGCCGCGGTGGTCCCATTATTAATGTATGAGGTGGACCAGATTGTAAAGTTGAAATCTAAAGATAAATAGCATTCAGACGCGCGCCTAAAGAATTCTGGTATAATTATTAAGATATGTAGCCCAAGTGGGAGATTGTTGGAATATTTTATTATTTAATTATATTCCGATATCAATATGTGGGTAAATATCGTAGTGATAATTATATTTGTTATTTATCAATTTAGAGCCTTAATTGATTAGTGATCAATTTAAGTAATAAGACTAATTGGATTTCTATTTAGATAATTAATTAATTAATTAATTAATTGTTATGGGCTCAATATGGGTGGATGTCCGGATGACCCATTAACGGAATAATGGGAAACCCTAATGGTCATCAAATATAAAAGAGGCTATGGTCCCCAATACACGTACACGGCAAACTCTCTCTTCTCCCCATCTGAAGAGAACTTGAGGCATAAAGGTACCGATTGAGGAAGAACCAAATCAGCCGCCGCTAACGCTATTGTGTGTTTCAGATCATCTCCTCTCTTTGGTTATCCTTGTTGATGAGAGGGCTGCCATGAAAGCTTCATTCAGGTATTCCTAATACCTTAATTCTTAATATCCTTGATAAATCAAACATGTCGAAGATCCGATCATAATCATGTTCAATGTTTTGATTGCTTCCGCTATTGATTCATAATAATTGAACATGTTTTATGAATTCTGTTTTTATTAAGACCTAAATTTCCAACAGATCAAAGTTATGGTGTTTTATATGCAATTATTAAGGGGACTTTTGTCATCAAATTCACAGTTTTTCAATCATAAAAAAGTTATGATGTTATGTCAAAACTAGGCTAGATTAGATATTTAGATTTCATGTAAAATGATGTTTCTATCTATAATTCCTGCAAAACACCCACATGATCGTTCGTTTCTGCATATAACTATAATTGATTCGAGATTAAGGGTTGAAGAAGAACTGAAGATACCATCAACAAGTTGAATATTGGGTTGTATTCAACCTTGGGATTTTTTTTGTATTAATTTTTATGAACAATTTTCTGTGCAATTTTCATTAACAAGATGTCTCAATCTTCATTGAAATATTGGGGCAAACGTACCCATAAAGCGATGAAGAAAATGAGAACTGCCTAAACAAATCATTGTGTGATCTTCTATTTTCTGTACTCTTTTTCTGCTTGGTTTAAACCAGGAAAATTTGCAACTTGTGCATAATTTTTCGGGTTTTTGGGTATCTTTGTCTTGAGAAAGATTTTACCTTTATTCGAATTTTCTACTATTCTTTTGATACAACAAATTTTGAGAAGTTTATTCTCAAACGCCGCAGAAAATTTAAGTCATAACGACTAAATCTAGACGATTCAAGGTACACAAAATCAACCTTGTTCAAAAGCTTAAAAAATTGTGTTTTTCATTCTTTATCGTTTTACGAGCAACTCATGTGTGTGCTTCGATACATTCAATTTTAAAACTAGTTTTTCATTAATATCGATTTAAGTCAATTAAATTATCTTTATATTAATCACCTAGATTAATTTGATAAGTCATTAAATTGAAGTTTCTTTTGAATTCACCTCTACGCCAATCACATTTTTAAATTGATTTAGTTTTGTTCTGGACCGGCCAGATGACCAACATCCTGATATCTTCCTGAACATATATATGTGATTCGTCATGTAGGTTCCTTAACGGGCTGACCTATTCAGAATAAATCTGAAGCGTACATGTGCCATGACTTATCAATATATATATATATATATATATATATATATATATATATATATATATATATATATATATATATAGACACACACACACACACACACACACACAATATGTATAAATCCTGATAATATCCTTGTACCACTATCTAGGGTACATCCTATCCTGAACTGATACGTGTACCCTCAGTGTCACTCTGACGTGAACAACTGAGGCACGCCCTGATGTACATATAAATGTACCTCCCTGGTTAAGGGTATCCTGAAACTAACCCTTAACTAACCTGAAATCCTATGGATATAAAACCCATCTCTTTGTATGATACCGGATAACATCCCGCCTAAGACTCGAATATTTAATAATATTGAGACGATGTATCAGAATGTTTTAAGCAAAGGACAATTTGGTAAATTGTCAGTTAATGGGTTATTTATGTGGCAAGGGTAATATTCCGCTTGGATGTAACGGTTAACAGTGTTAGAAACTTGTGAAGCAAGCGTGGCAATTTAGTAAATAAGTGATTATGGCATTTTGGTAATATTGGTGGTTTGGGAGGGAAAGATTTATAAAAAGGAAATGAGATATTTTCTTCTCATTTTTACTCTCATCTTCTCCCTCTCCCTCTCCCAAAATCGGTTCCCCCTTCTCTCTTCTCTACTATCCACGCCACCTCCTCCCCTCTCCTCCAAGATTTATCAATCTTCATCCATGATTCTCAAGCTTTATGCTAGCCCTCAATTTTGGGAAGATTGGAGCAAAGGAAAGCAAGTAAAGATCAAGAATCAAGCTTGAGTTTGAGAAGAGATCAAGCTAGGGAAATGGAAAGGACTTGGTAAGGAAGCAAGCTAATGATTGAGGTGAGTTCCACAGGGTTTTATAACCCGTTTGAGTAGGTTAAATTCATTTGTTCAAGTGGAGTTTAAAGTTTAGAAATTGTGCTCTTTATCCTTGGATGCTAATTCCTTGTTAAACTAAGTTATGATCTACCATTATGTCTTGGAATTATTTCCTATAAGCTGTTTGGATGATTGAAGATGTTTGGATTAGCCTAGGAAGCAAAATTTTGAGTGCTGCTGAAGCCAAAATCGTGCTACGATTTCTGGGCATCGGGCTACGATTTTATGCCCTGATTTCATGAAAACTTTCGCAAAATATCGTGCTCCGATTTCTTGAAATCGTGCTACGATTTGCACTTTTCCCAGCTTCTTGTTCGTGAGTTTTGGCTTGGTATTAGGGTAGGATGAGGAATAGGAATGGCATTAGGAAATGAATACTTATACCCTAAGTTATATAGACATAAAAAGGGATTAGTAATGGGATTATCTCTTTGTAAGTGAAATCCCTACATTCACTTAAGTACATGCAAGCCAAGATTAATTCAGAATCCAAGCCTAGAACCTTTTATAGGTTAAGTAATTAAGAGTGATTAATTAAGAGTGCATTAGTTATGCACAAGAATAAGAATTTACGAGATAAGGATGCATTAGACATGCATGAGTTTATAAGTTATATATATATGTAAGAAGAATAAGAACAAGAATTAATCAGATATTAAGCCGTGGCCTTCGTTGTTCACGCTAGTGGGACACGAATGGTCCACGCAAAGTTAAGATTAAGATTATTATTAATATTACTAAGTCGTGACTTTCGTTGTTCACGCTAGTGGGACACGAGAGGTTCATGCATAAGTTAAAACATATTTTAATTTGCGTCTCTCATCGTTCACGCTAGTGGGACATGGGGGGGTATACGCATAAGTTAAGATTATTAAGTCGTGTCTTCTGTTGTTCACGCTAGTGGGACACAGGAGGTTCACGCTAGTGGGACGTGTCATTCCGCAAGGATGGCCACACGACGACAAGAGGAGTCCGGTGTTAGCCTGATATGATAGGAATTTTCACCGGTTAGAAGGGAGATGTACTTCGGGGTTACTCCACCCGGATGCACTCCGTAAAATGAACCAAGATAAGTATTGATTGTTCAACGCTAACCTCTAACTTAAAGATATAAAAGATTAATACGTTTATTTGTATAAGTATTGAGAAATAGGACAATTAGTTCCTAGTAATAAGAAGTGATCATAGTTATTTCCCCCTGATCACTAAGTATGAGATAAGTCAAGTTAGCCTTTGATGAGATAAGATTAAGACATGCAGCGATCCTAGTTCTCCCCCTTGATCGCGAAATAAGTAAAGATAAGACTTGGCGATCGTAGATATTTCCCAAGATCGTCGAGGTAGGCACGGCGACCCTAGGTTCCCCGAGGTTGCCAACAGCAGGTAGGGTAGGAGCTCACTGAGACATTATGTCTCATCCCTATCCTTCTGGTGCAGGTTTTCAGGTAGCCACGTGGTTTTCAGATGAAGATCTTCAGGATGATGCTGGATGGAGTGCAGATGCTCGTCAAGGTCAAGCTCAGGAGGTCGACAGATTATCTATGTATATGAGAATGTAATTGTAAATGATATTTGGATATTTGTATAAACGAGCCATTTGTACTCATTCAGTAGTCTTATATTGTATTTATTATTGAAAATTTTAATGTACCCAGTATCAGATTAATACGCACGCTAAATATTCTAGATAATTTAGTGTGGGTGTTACAATTGGTATCAGAGCAGGTCGATTCAGACCGTGCCTTGGGTCATTAAAGATTCAATAAAAGTAGTGGGACCATTGGGTTCCGGATATTATTCTAAAGGTCACATCTAGTTGAGCCTGATCAACTCAGTCTAGTATATGACAGTTAGGATAAATGTCCGAGAGCTGAATGTGACCAAGGAGGAATGAAGTTTATGAAGGGCGAAGATTAAGACGATGGAATTCTATGACGAAGTTGGCGGAGAAATAATCAACGCCAAATGGTGGCCATTGAACCGTAAAGTGACTAAGTTTGTCTATGGTGGAGTTTCAGGAAGGTCAGAAATATTTAAGGATAAGGTGAAGAGCCTTAACCCAGTTGGACGCATCGTTGGACGATGCCTCGTCTGCGGAAGACATAAGGATTAAGGAATCATGGAATGCTCTAAGGAATGATGTGGAACCTTGACGGAAACCGCAGTTTGAGGAGTTAAAGTGAAGTATGGATTGAGTATCAATTCTGAGTACAGAGTTAAGGAATTGCGGTACCAAACCTAGAGACTTGAAATGTGGAATTATCGGTCAGTTTCTGAAACCTCTGATTCTCAGCAAAGATTGAGTGTTGAAGAGTCGAACTTGAATCGGATGAGATTTTAATGTCCGGACAGTTAAGAGAATTAATTATGGATTAAGTGAGTTATTTGGACAGGTGAAACTAACCACTCAAGTGTGGTCAATGAGTATGAATCGCAAGTAAGTTTAACCCCATCAGATTAGCCCCGTCTCCCGAGTCAGATATGTGGAATAAGAAGAGAAGATGGTATGCAACCTAAGAACTAAGATGGATATTGAATAATAAGTTGCTGGAATTTAGAATACTGATGGACGAATTAAGTTGAACACTTTTGGTTAGACGAACAGTATTGAATTTCCTTGATTGGTTAAAGAAGGTAAGTTTAAGATAACACAAGGTTATAGTAGACCATTGTTGAAGGATGATCGGAATTTCAGCCGAGAAATTATGTTGAGATTTTAATATATGGCGGATTATCTTGAACATGAAAGTTTAGGGTTGAGGTTAATGATAAGGAGTTGTATGCACCCCATTGAAGAGGTTCCTTCCACAAATTTTATAGAACAGAAAGAGATCACCTCGTGTTGATAAGTTCCGAGGGCAGTAATGAGGTATAGACTTGAATTGTGAATACAATAACGAGTTACTGGAGGAATCCAATAGATCATGATAATGTGAAAAAGTTTAAGATCGATTAATCGGGCACTCGAAGAAACGCAACCTATGTGGGGCGTTCTAGAGAACTGGTAAGAATTTGGAACTTTTCAGGACGGATTGTTCTGTAGAAACTCAAGGGTAATTTAAGGGACATGATAGAGCTAAGGAGACCAAAGTTGTCCCGGGAAGATTATGAGTATGAAATCTTTACGGATAAAGAAAGATCGAATAGTAACAAGACTCAAATGAAAGGTATGAACCGTCAGAAGCTATAAGTGTTTTTAGAAGTTGCCACAAATGGATGTACATGAATTTAAGCTGCCTCAGATATATTTCCAGTCGGGTTTCTGCAATGTTTAATGATTCTACATGAAGAGCTGACCTAGAGAAATGGTAACGTCAGACAAATTTGCTACAGTGATTACAAGTGATAGAGTAAAATGATTGATTGATGGAATTCTATATGCCAATAATGAAGTTTTCCTCCGATGCTGACTCGAGTGTCAAAAAAATCAGAGTGGCGCAGCGGAGTGGTAATCCAAAAATGATATAATGAACAACGCTAAGCTGAGGCTTAGAGTATGAGAAGATGTTAAGTGCTTAATCCCTATTATATGGGATAGTAGTAAGTATAAGCGATTTGAACATATCATGAATTCTAATGGAAAGTTATGGAAGTTAGGTTGATGAATACCTTAAACCTCGAAATCCATGAGGAATGAAATATTTGAATAGAGGCCTTGATCAGATACGACAATGCAGTGGCGAGTGAGTTTAATTCCATGTTGTAACCATGTCATGTTAACCTATATTAACCGAAAATTTTGGAAAGTCTCGAACTTAATGTTCACCAGTAAAGGAAGGAGAACTTTTACGCAGATTAAAAGTATTCGTAGTCCACAGTAGAGGACTATGTAATTTCAGGTTATGACTAAAGGATTAAAGGCTAGGTGTGCTATTATTGGTAGCAATCAAGTAGAGTTTTCCATTGAAACCAAGAATCTTGAATTCGACGTCCAGGACGAGGAATAAGTTTGTGAAACCGGTGAATTGTAACCATAAATTTTACATTATATGTTGTTGTATACTTAAGAATAAATATGAGTAACATTGGCGGGGCAAACCTGGCAAGCCAGTTGAAAGGCAAATCCCGGATGTTACGAAATGAGTTAAGAGTAAGAAAAGAACCCCAATTGATGTGGTAGTGTCTCAAATATGTTAAGATTAAGAATGATGTCCCGTTAGTTGGACAAAGATGAGGTAATCTAAAGTGTACACGTGCTCGTATATGTATGTAAGTATATGCTATGAAATATATTATTTAATGATATGTGAGACGACTTAAGCCACTCATCACTTGGACTAAATTTCTATAAGTTTGGGAATATAGGTGAAGAAAACATTTATGCTACGACAAGAAAACGAGAATAAGTTGTGACAAGAACGATGGGAGATTGGCAAACTCCTAGTATGAAGAATGATTCCTAAGTTATTAAGATAAGTAACATCATAGATCAATCGAAGCAGAACGCGGGTAATCAGTAAGTTTTATGAGCCCTTGAGGAATTCCGTAGTGGAAGCAATGATTAAGATTATGGAAAGTAACGCACCAGGATGCCTCCTCCTTGTATTTGTATAATGGAGGTAGTGCGGTAGTTCTACTCTCATTAAAGAATGGTATATTTATGGTAGAACCATATATGTAGGATGCCGTTGTATAAGGCAAGGATCGAATACAAGAATTTAATGGAATCGTCGAGAATAATAAGAAAGTTCAATGTCGTCAAAGTAAGATTACGCGGACTATGACGAGATTATAAGATTCAGCACAAGTGTTAGGATTGGATAACTCTAGTTTGGGTTTGCAAGGAGTGTATAAACAGGGATATAGTCAGCAAGTTGGATGCGATGGTTCAAATAACCTCATATTCTGCTACGCAAGGATTGTGTGATGCACATCAAGTATTCCAGTCAACGAAAGATTGACGGATGCATTCGACTTATAGGGTTGGAATCTAAGGGATTCCGATAAGTAAGATGAACTGGAATCTTGGCTAATGAAGAAAGTAATGTGTGAGATTAATTCATATATGATAGTGGATTCTAAATTTCGAGGACGAAATTTCTTTAAGGGGGGTAGATTGTAACATCCCGCCTAAGACTCGAATATTTAATAATATTGAGACGATGTATCAGAATGTTTTAAGCAAAGGACAATTTGGTAAATTGTCAGTTAATGGGTTATTTATGTGGCAAGGGTAATATTCCGCTTGGATGTAACGGTTAACAGTGTTAGAAACTTGTGAAGCAAGCGTGGCAATTTAGTAAATAAGTGATTATGGCATTTTGGTAATATTGGTGGTTTGGGAGGGAAAGATTTATAAAAAAGAAATGAGATATTTTCTTCTCATTTTTACTCTCATCTTCTCCCTCTCCCTCTCCCAAAATCGGTTCCCCCTTCTCTCTTCTCTACTATCCACGCCACCTCCTCCCCTCTCCTCCAAGATTTATCAATCTTCATCCATGATTCTCAAGCTTTATGCTAGCCCTCAATTTTGGGAAGATTGGAGCAAAGGAAAGCAAGTAAAGATCAAGAATCAAGCTTGAGTTTGAGAAGAGATCAAGCTAGGGAAATGGAAAGGACTTGGTAAGGAAGCAAGCTAATGATTGAGGTGAGTTCCACAGGGTTTTATAACCCGTTTGAGTAGGTTAAATTCATTTGTTCAAGTGGAGTTTAAAGTTTAGAAATTGTGCTCTTTATCCTTGGATGCTAATTCCTTGTTAAACTAAGTTATGATCTACCATTATGTCTTGGAATTATTTCCTATAAGCTGTTTGGATGATTGAAGATGTTTGGATTAGCCTAGGAAGCAAAATTTTGAGTGCTGCTGAAGCCAAAATCGTGCTACGATTTCTGGGCATCGGGCTACGATTTTATGCCCTGATTTCATGAAAACTTTCGCAAAATATCGTGCTCCGATTTCTTGAAATCGTGCTACGATTTGCACTTTTCCCAGCTTCTTGTTCGTGAGTTTTGGCTTGGTATTAGGGTAGGATGAGGAATAGGAATGGCATTAGGAAATGAATACTTATACCCTAAGTTATATAGACATAAAAAGGGATTAGTAATGGGATTATCTCTTTGTAAGTGAAATCCCTACATTCACTTAAGTACATGCAAGCCAAGATTAATTCAGAATCCAAGCCTAGAACCTTTTATAGGTTAAGTAATTAAGAGTGATTAATTAAGAGTGCATTAGTTATGCACAAGAATAAGAATTTACGAGATAAGGATGCATTAGACATGCATGAGTTTATAAGTTATATATATATGTAAGAAGAATAAGAACAAGAATTAATCAGATATTAAGCCGTGGCCTTCGTTGTTCACGCTAGTGGGACACGAATGGTCCACGCAAAGTTAAGATTAAGATTATTATTAATATTACTAAGTCGTGACTTTCGTTGTTCACGCTAGTGGGACACGAGAGGTTCATGCATAAGTTAAAACATATTTTAATTTGCGTCTCTCATCGTTCACGCTAGTGGGACATGGGGGGGTATACGCATAAGTTAAGATTATTAAGTCGTGTCTTCTGTTGTTCACGCTAGTGGGACACAGGAGGTTCACGCTAGTGGGACGTGTCATTCCGCAAGGATGGCCACACGACGACAAGAGGAGTCCGGTGTTAGCCTGATATGATAGGAATTTTCACCGGTTAGAAGGGAGATGTACTTCGGGGTTACTCCACCCGGATGCACTCCGTAAAATGAACCAAGATAAGTATTGATTGTTCAACGCTAACCTCTAACTTAAAGATATAAAAGATTAATACGTTTATTTGTATAAGTATTGAGAAATAGGACAATTAGTTCCTAGTAATAAGAAGTGATCATAGTTATTTCCCCCTGATCACTAAGTATGAGATAAGTCAAGTTAGCCTTTGATGAGATAAGATTAAGACATGCAGCGATCCTAGTTCTCCCCCTTGATCGCGAAATAAGTAAAGATAAGACTTGGCGATCGTAGATATTTCCCAAGATCGCCGAGGTAGGCACGGCGACCCTAGGTTCCCCGAGGTTGCCAACAGCAGGTAGGGTAGGAGCTCACTGAGACATTATGTCTCATCCCTATCCTTCTGGTGTAGGTTTTCAGGTAGCCACGTGGTTTTCAGATGAAGATCTTCAGGATGATGCTGGATGGAGTGCAGATGCTCGTCAAGGTCAAGCTCAGGAGGTCGACAGATTATCTATGTATATGAGAATGTAATTGTAAATGATATTTGGATATTTGTATAAACGAGCCATTTGTACTCATTCAGTAGTCTTATATTGTATTTATTATTGAAAATTTTAATGTACCCAGTATCAGATTAATACGCACGCTAAATATTCTAGATAATTTAGTGTGGGTGTTACATATCCCTATCTTAGATTAATCCTTGAAGGTTCATGAGTATCTCTACCCCAAAGCATATCAAAGATCATTGGCATGGTACAGTTGTTTGTAATTAAAAAGTCATTATGGACAACTTCGTTTTGCGACCCTGAGCGTCGCTCTGCGATCACCTGCGTCTGAACCTTCAGACTCTGAAGTCAGCTTCTGAAGCCAGAGTCTGAAGCCTGCGTCTGAAGCTTTGCAGAGCAAAGTCTAGGCAATGGCTAGGCGACGGTAGGCAGTAGCAAAACTCTGCTACTTCGCAGAGCAAACTCTTGGTCGCTCTGCGACTGTAGCCGAACATAGAATTTTTCTAAAAACGTGTTTCAATCTTAAAAACCTTGGTACGCAACTGTCCAGTGATCTTTGAAAACATGCCAGGAACTCATTTTTGAACTTTAAAACATGTTGTAATCAAGGATTAAACAGGATCAAGCATAGTATCAAAAATAGGGGAAAACTATCCTTTTTCCTAAACCTTAGCAATTTTGTTGTGAATCTTACACAATATAACCCACAGAGGATATTGCTACTCTAAGGAACTCACTTAGAATTATGCTGGTCTTTGACAAGCTTCCTTTACCAAAACCCTAGCTTGTTCTTACTTTTTCCTTAAGCTTCCACTTACTTCAACTTTCCCAAAACTTGCTTGCTTGCTTACAGCTCAAGGAATCAGGGAAGATAACTGGTGGATCAAAGCTGCTGCTGATGCAAACCGAATTCTAGAGGGAGAGGGAGAGAAAATCTGATTTAGCGAGAGAAGGAAATGTGAATAATGAAATATTTATGCCTGTCGCGGTGATTTTTGGATATCAAGCTATTAGTTAGCGTTGACTCGCAATTTTAAGATTCACCACCGATCTTTTATTTTTCCAAGGAAAAGGGAGAAAGTTCGAAAAAAACCTATTTTTTGAGAGATCAAGGTCCGGGGGTTGGTTACGCAAAGGGAAGGTATTAGCACCCTAAATTTCTATAGTACTCTATAGGAACCTCTTGTTTTATCTTTATCTTTATGCTAAATTAATTATTTGTTTGTAAATAAATGCCTAAGTGTAAAAAGATTAAAGAGATGAGTTTAAAAAAGAAAGAAAATGTTTTTGTTATTTTGTTGATTTGGAAAGACAAAGTCTTTTGCCTACATACCCGAATGGGATCAAAATCGTGTAGTTCGGGGTAAAAAGCCGAGTGATTGGTTTTGATTGATTTTAAAGTTTTGAAAATGTTTTGAGGAAGATAAGAGGCCGAAAAGGCATAGAAGAAATAAAATGTGAGTTTGATTGATTTTAAATTGAAGAAAAAGTTTAAGTCATTAAAGATTGATTAAAGTTTGATTAAGAAAGAAAAGACACTTGGTTTAAAATCCAAGGTTGAATTTTTTTGAGATTTTTGATTATATGAAATGTTTTTTTTTTATTTTTGACTATTTGACTTTTTTGAGAAAGTTTTGATTAATTCCTATGGTCCAGAGACTAGAGATGCTGAGATAAACTAAAGCGCGCCGGATCCCTCAAAATGACGTTGGATCAAGTGAGGGTCCTTTTCCTCGGATACGGTCATTATTACATTTTTATCGTTTTAGACATAAAGCATAATAAATAAATATGAGTGTCGGTGCATATTCTCATTTATATTTTTACATTGTCTCTAAATACATTCTAATGAAATAAAAATGACAAAATAATAAATAACAAATAAAAATTGCAAATGCATTAAAGTAAATATGCTAAAAACGTAAATAAAGAAATAAAAATGCATGAAATGCAATACGTAAAATAAATATGATGCGTAAAATAAATAAAGAAAATAAAAAAAATGCATGAAATGCAAGACATAAAATAAATATGTTGCATAAAATAAACAAAGAAAATAAAAAAAAATGCAAGACATAAAATAAATATGTTGCATAAAATAAATAAAGAAAATAAAATAAAAAAATGCAAGTTATAAAATAAATATGTTGCATAAAATAAATAAAGAAAATAAAAATGCAAAACATAAATTAAATATGTTGCATAAAATAAATAAAGAAAATGAAAAAAAAATGCATGAAATGCAAGACATAAATTAAATATGTTGCAAGAATTAAAAAATGCATGAGGTACTGAAAATTAAAGATAATGAAATGAAATGCATGGAGCTAAATAAAAAAAATATAACTAAAAAGAAATAAAAAAGAAAAAGAATGGGAGAAAATAGAAGAGGGGGTGCAGGGAGGAAAAAGGGGGGTGTAAGAAGCAGTCAGAAAAAAAAACAGAAGAAGAGGGAAGAGGGCCGCGCTGGGTCTAGCGATTGGGTCAAGTTTATAAGTGTTTCTGTAATATCCCGCTCAGACGTAACTTTAATTGATGTTTATGGATTAATGAGCAACTAGTGGCACAAATGTAATTATGGGGGAGAAGAATTTAAATAAGAGAAATATGAGATATTTCTCATTTATCCTCATCCTTTCTCTCACTAAAACCAGCTGAAATCTCCCTCCCTCTCTCTCTCTCTAAGATCGGTCATCATCATCATCACCACTATCCTTCTAATCATCATCCAAAACTTGTGGAATATTGGCTAGAAGCTTAGTTTAAGGAGTTGGAACAAGAAGAAGTTAAGGGGAAAAGCAAGAAAGATCAAGTTAGCAAGTTAGGGTTTTGAAGACAAGCTGAACTAGCACCAAATCAGTTTTGAGGTGAGCTCCACCGGGTTTTAGAACCCACTATGAGTGAGAATTACAAATGAATTTATAAGTTATTAAGAATTACTAGTTAGTTGCCCCAATTTCTAATCCTACCTTGATCCTGTTTATTCCTTGTATTTGATATGTTTTTGAGTACTAAAATGAGTCCCTGTTGTGCTATCAAAGATCACTAGGCAGTGGGTTTAAGTTACAAAGTTGAAAATATGATTTTCCAGAAAATTTCTGGGTTCTCCTACAGTCGCAGAGCGACGCCAGGGTCGCAGTGCGAAGTAGCTGAACCCAGCCACTGCCTATCCAATGCCTTGACTTTCGCAGTGCGAAGCGTTCAGAAACTGAGTTCACAGTGCGAAGTTTCCCACGCTCTGCAAAGCTTCAGACGCAGAACTTCGCAAAGCGAAGTCTAGGGGTCGCAGAGCGAAACCACTCAGTATGGCATTTTTATTTTAAACAACTGAGCCATGCTATGATCTTTGATATGCAATAGGGCAAGAATATTTATGAACTTACAAAGACTAATACATGACAAGGATAGGCATATTAATGAGAGATGAATATCTTGATTTATAAGTTATTAAAGAAAGGTTAAGCAGCTAGTTTGAGGTTTATCCATCATTAAGTAATTCCATGCACTCAATTGATTATGTGCAAGCACAAGTAAGATTCAATATCCAATTCAGAACCTTTTATAGGTTAAGTATTCAAGATTTATCATTTTTAAAGAATGAGAAATAATTATTAAATGGCTAGATGTGTCTCCTGTAGGCTCGTTAGTTAGTATACAGGGGGTTCCTGTGAAGTACCGCCTTAAATGGCTGTCGGAACAGTGAAGTAACCGCTCGTGAGGGCAGCTACACATCCAAGTCAAGAAAGTTAATGTGTCTCCTGTAGTCTCGCTAGTTAGAATACAGGGGGTCCCCGTGAAGTACCGCCTTAAATGGCAGCTGGGACGGTGAAGTAACCGCTCGCGAGGGCAGCCACACAAAGTAAGAGGAGTCCGGTGTTAGCCTGATATGATAGGAATTTCACCGGTAAGAAGGGAGATGTATTCTGGGGTTACTCCACCTGGATGCACTCCGTAAAATGAACTCAGATAATTATTGTTTGTTCAACGCTGACTACTAACTTTATAATTAAGAATTATGTATATTAATACTTATGAAATTTTATGAGTATATGACGAATAGTCAGTAAAGAAAGAAGTGATCATAGGATGTCCCCAAGATCACTAAGTATAAGTTTAAGCTTAAGGATTGAATATGAAATGCATAAGATAAATATATATGTAGCGATCCTAGTTTTCCCCTGATCGCGAAATATGTAAAGAATGACGGCGATCGTAGGAATCCCCAAGATTGCCAAGAGTAGGCACGGTGACCCTAGGTTCCCCCGTGGTTGCCAACAGTAGGTAGGGCCGGAGCTCACTGAGACATCATGTCTCATCCCTTTCCTTCTGGTGCAGGTTCTCAGGTAGCACGACGCAAAGGTAAAGAGCATGTTTTGGATTGATCGTGCTGACTACTTGGTTTTTGGATATTTGTATTCAGTTGTTGTAAAATGATGTAAATTATCCTGACTATGTTGTATTGGATTCAGTTTGTAGTAATGACTCAAGTTATGTATTAATTAAATGTAAACTTTCTATATTGTATTTAATGTATCCAGTACGAAATTTTAACACTCGTATGAGATCCTAGGCAATCTCTATATAGGTGTTACAGTTTCTTCCACCAGAAAATCCATTTCCCCTCTTCTTCTCCTTCTCTCTTCATTCTCACTCTCTCTAAAGCAAAAATGCTCTCCCCTCTCTCTAATTTACAGACGGCCGGAAAACTTCTCCGGCGCGGCGGCCGCCGGTAGCGCCACCGCGCCGGAGTTAAATACTCTCCTTTTTAAAAAAACTTACACTTTTTTTTTAAAACCCTTTTGCTTCCTTTCCTCGAAAATCATATTGGTTTTCTGAAAATCTTTTTCAAAACGGCTAGATCTAGGTTTGAAGTTCGAAGGAAAATCACCGTTTATTTGATTTTTGGATTCGGTTTTGGGTTCTGTTGTTGTTGTTGATTCGGTTCCGATTCTGGCTTTTGTTTATGGTTTCTGGTTACGGCTTTAGTTTTGAGATGCTTGGTTTCGGATTTTGGTTGATTTGGGTTGTGAGGGTTTGCTTCGGATTGAGATAGTTTGTGGATTCGGTGGTGATTGTGAGTTGTCGCGTCGAATTTCGGTTATCAAGCTATTGAGAAGCGTTGAATCACTAATTTTAAATCACGACTGAACTTTTAATTTTTCGGGGAGAAAAGGAAAAAAGTTCGAAATTACCTTTAAAAAGAGATTTTAGGTTCGAGAGTCGATTATGCGAGGGGAAGGTATTAGCACCCCTCACATCCGTTGTACTCAACGGAAACCTCTTAGTCGGCTTAGGCTTAAAATGTTTTCAAAGTTTTGCTTGCGTGTTTGAATATATAAAAGGGAAAAAGAAAATATGATATAAAGGGAAAAAAGAGATAAAATACAACGAAGGGGAAAAAAAGAAAGTTTTTATTAACGGGCTTGACAAGATGTGAATCCTGCTCCTACGTATCTCCCGGTAGTCGGAGAATTCAAAGCGTACGTAGTTCTTTGAGTAGAAAAAGTTTGTATGTTGGTTCGTTTTAATTAAAAAAAGATTTGATAACGCACAAAGGCGTAAAACGTTTAAATGAAAAAAGAGACGAACGCACATCAAGGCGATGGAACTCGCACAAGGCGTAAAAGTTTTAAGACGAAAAGGCGGACGCACATCAAGGCGATAAACTCGCACAAGGCGTAAAAGTTTTAAAGATGAAGACGGACGCACATCAAGGCGATAAACTCGCACAAGGCGTAAAAGGTTGAATGATGAAAAGACAGACGCACATTAAGGCGATAACTCGCACAAGGCGTAAAAGGTTTGAAAAAGGAAGCGCGCAAAGGCGCGAAAGGTTCAAATTGACCACGGGGGCCAAGAAAAGATTAAAATGGTCACGGGGGACCAAAGAAAGGTTAAGCGTGCTAGACGCGTCGAAGATGGAATGACGATTGCCCGAACGACGAGACATAAGTCACGCATTCGTGCAACCGAGGTTTGGGGAGACATACGTCAAGCCATTCCTTTTTCATTCAAGTTCTCGTTTCGTTGAAAAACAAAGAAATCTCAAAGGGACAAAACATTTAGTTAGAAACTAAAAGGAAAGTTGTAAAAAAGAAATCACGAACAAATTTGTTGTTCGAGTTTGTTGAAAATTATGAACATTAATTGTTGCTTAAGTTATTAAAACTCAAGAACAAGTGTTTATTAAAGTTTGAAAGATGAACAAAAATCATAAAAACATGCATAAATTTGGAAAGTGCACAAGTTCGGCTCAATTTGAGTTTGATTTAAAAAGAGTGAGCAAGCTCGGCTCAAGTTCATGTTTTGATCGAAAATCATGAACAACATTATTGTTCAAGTTTTGTTTTGAAGAAAAAGAACTTAGCTTATTGCTCAAGCTTGTTTTTTTGAAATTTAAGAACATAACTTGTTTTGCAAGTTACTCAAAATTAAATGCACGAACTTGTGAAATTTCCAAAGTCATGCAATATTCTTGATATGGTTTGAACAAAAATGATTTTTAAACCTCTTTGGTTCTGAATCAAAGGCTGGAACCTAAAAAATTTGGCATTTGGAAGCCTGATTCATGTTCTGAGTTTCACATACTTCGCAGAGCAACCAAAACTTGGCTCTGCGAAGTCAGGTTCTGATGTGGTCGCACTGCGAACATAACTTTGCTCTGCGAAGTATGCGAAAAATTGAACTCAGAAGCTGTTTCTGAACAGAAGTTCAGAAACTGCTCCTGAGCAAGCTTCAGAACCTAAAGGGGGTTAAGAAGCTTTGCAAATTTGGGAGAAAAGGAGCACAACAGCTCAGTTTTAGCACTTGGTCACTTTGAGATTTCTTTTGAGTTTCAAAAGGGTTTTTTTGTACAAAAATGAAATTAAACAAGACAAATGATGCAAACAGCAAATCAAAATGAAAGATAAGGACTTTAGGATACTTACAGAACTCCTAGCAATGCTTGTGCAAGAGATAGGAAGTGGCTTGCTTGATTGATTAGAGGTTATGGACAAATAACTCTAATTGGTTTTGCTTTGAGTATGAACTGCTTTTCTACTCTCTCAATGCTGCAATGTAGTGGTTTTTTGGTGTAAATTTAGTATGTATTGAATGTATATGACTGTGTTCTGAATTGTATGCCTTGCATTCCCTTTTATAGGCCAAAAACCAAATCTATGCAATGATGGAAAAATCTATAGAATCTAGCTGATTTGTGGGCTAAATCCAGGCTAAATGGCTTTGCATTTAATGCTAAAGGATAAAAGTTACTTTGCCTTGTGCCAAGGGTCAAGACCTTGACTGATTTCAGCTACAAATGCAACTGATCCTTGATAGCAATGATGAGAAAAAACTGAAAAAACAGGGCAGCTGCAATTAGGTGATTCTTGGGATCAATCCTTGCAATCTTGGAAGGTCAAGCAATGAAAACGTGTACTGCCATGTACAGAGAGATTTGGGGAAGCAAAAAGAGCATGTGGGCTGGTGTGTGGGAGGAGAAATCCAGCTGAAAACAGGGCACACCAAACAGCTTTTTTGCAAGCAAAACCACTTGTGTTTGACTGGTTTTGGTGGAGAAAGAAGGAAGAAAAGGGATCAAGCAGCTGGCTGGCAAGCTCAGGTTGGATGATAGGTCAATTGGGAGGGACAAGAGCTGACCAAGGGCAGCCAATTTGCTTGAGCACATGCTAGGTTGGAAGAAAATCCTTCTTACCTTTACCTTTAATGTCACACCTTAATCCTTGCTTTGTGCACTCAATCAGCCACAATTGATGATCATAACAATAATAGATAATAATAACAATAACTAAAATGAAAACAAAAACAAGATAAATCAAAAAAATAAAATTCTGCAGAAATTTCGCAGAGTTCGCAGTGCGAAGGTAACTTCGTAGTGCGAACTCCCTTTTTTTTGAAATTTTTTGTATTTTCTTAAAAAATAAAATAAAAATAAGAATTAAATAAATAACAAAACAATAATGATAAAATGATGAAAATGACAAGGATGGTAAATGATGAAAATGATAACGGAAATAAAAATAGTACTGATAATGATAATAGTAATAAAGATGAAAATAAATAATAAAATGATGAAAGAAGGTTAATAATATTAGTAATTAAACAATGATAATAATAAATAATAAATTATTGAATGAAGATAATAATATTAGAAAAAGGCCATAACAATAGTATGATAATATTAATGATAATGATAGTAAAGATGATGGTGACACAGATTAATAAATAAAATCTAAAAATGAAGATAAAAATAATAAAAAGGCAAATAAATAAGAAAAATTGAAAATTATAAATGACATGAGAAATAATAATATGATAGTGAACTAAAAATATGAGTCAAAAATGGGGTATGACAGATGCCCCTATTTAAGTTTCTTCGCCCCGGAGATTGAAAGTGAAATTTTGAAATTGACGGGTCGAAGAGACTTAAATATAAAGTACACCATTTTTGACTAAATATTTTTCTCGAATTGAAAATGCTTTGAATGTATGCATGCAATGCTGCAAATGCTCGTAATGCAAGTGTGAATGCAAAGACGGCAAAGATGACCCGAATGGGGATAAAAAGGAGACAAAAAGGGGTACCCGAGTTTGTTAAAAAACGGGATCCGACTTTACTGGGGAACATGGTTCCACTGGGGGAAGAGTTGTCTACTATCAGAACAATAGCTTAATAAAGACAAAAGATCAAGGTTATTTTGGTGGTTTCACCGGGGATTTCATCTTACCTACTACCGTTATAATGGTAGCTTTATGAGGGTAAGAGAAGACAGAGTATGCTAATCACTGGGGGAATTGTTTTACCTACTACCGTTGCGACGACAGCTTAATGAAGGTAAAAAATGTAAAGGTCAACCGTTCGGGTTAAATTCCGAACTGCCACTGGGGATGAGAAAACAAAGGATAAAAGTCAGCTGTTCGGGTTAAATTCCGAACTACCACTGAAGACAAAAAGCAAAGTAAAGGTCAGCTGTTCGGGTTAAATTCCGAACTACCACTGAATGAGAACAAGAGATAAAAAGTCAGCTGTTCGGGTTAAATTCCGAACTACCACTGAAGACAAAAAGCAAAGTAAAGGTCAGCTGTTCGGGTTAAATTCCGAACTACCACTGAATGAGAACAAAAGATTAAAAGTCAGCTGTTCGGGTTAAATTCCGAACTACCACTGAATGAGAAACAAAAGTAAAAAGGGACAGTTGTTCGGGTTAAATTCCGAACTACCACTGAACGAGAAACAAAAGTAAAAAGTCAGCTGTTCGGGTTAAATTTCGAACTACCACTGAACGAGAAACAAAAGCTGTGCACAAGTGTTCGTTAAAGAACTGTCACTTGGCAACAATACCGGGGGATATGCGCAAGCCGTTCATTGAAAAACTGTCACTTGGCATAAAAAGGTGACATCTCTGGACCAGATACACTGGGGATGACACTTGAGGAAAAGGAGGTTACGAATCGTTCACGATTGATTGGTGAGACTCATGGTGGTTAGAGCAACCATGTATGAATGATATTGTGGTACGTTGTATGCATGAATGTACATATGCATGAGTGTATGAATGTATGAATGTACAAACACTTGAATGTACGAATGTATAAATGTATGAATGTATGAATGTATGAATGTACGACTCTCACTGGGGATGTCGTGTGAAAGATTGACTTGTAATGGGGATACACAAATCGTTCGTCAAAGAACTGCCCCTTGGTATAAGAATACGATGAAAGATTGCACAAGCTGTTCGTTATAGAACTACCACTTGGCATAAAAAAAGGGGTGACATCACTAGACCAGAAAGACTGGGGATGACACTCGACTGATTTGATTTATTGCATGACCGATAAACTTGGTGAAACAAGATTTAGACCGGTAAAATGGACGGTGGACCGACGTCGCATTGCAAACACTCGGTAATCTTCAATGGGGATGATGACACAAGGGATACATCCAAAACATTGACGGGGTAAAGCCGCAATAACTGATAAAGAGATAAATACCTCACGGGGAGATTGTTAATCCAATGGGGATTGTGCCAATCCGCTGGGGAGAAAAACTGGTGATTCCGCCAGGAATGCTTATGCTTTGGTTGGCAAATCTTTGCCTGAGTCGTCCTTTCGGGCTCTCGATTCATCGGGGATATTCCCTTTTGATTCACTGAGGATTCTGTTGGGGAATCCCTCTTAGCAATTGACCATGCTCGGCCTGCGAAGCTTCATCCGTTTTCGGGACAGACATTGATGCACACTCCAAATATTCATGAGTTCAGAAGGAATGCGTTTGTTATTTTATAAAAGATAAAAGACTCACAAAATAATTTTTTTTTTTGAAAAGGTTTTGTTTTAAGTACTATCATCAAAAAATAGAATTGAATGAATAGAATAGAATAAAACGGGAATTTTGATAAAAAGCAAAAGAATGTTGGGAAGTGAAATTTATTAAATGGGGTGGTAGCTTGCAAAAGGCGTGGCTCCACTGATCTTACAAAGTTTTTTTTTTTAAAAAAAAATGGTAAATATAAAAGGGAGGGTAGATTGAACACGATGACCACTATTATCCCTAACAACTTTGAATCCCTTGTTCGGATGCTTCAGATTCGGAATCTTCAGACAATTGATGTGCTCCAAACGAATCACGACCAATCCGATGTAGTTACTTTGTCTTTTGATCCTTAATTTTTGCATAGGTCGTCCTTTCAGATGTTTGACCTATCAGGATGATTATTTCTGTTTATGTCTCTATTTTTTTCCTGGACCGCCTTTTCAGGTTTTTAGTCCACTGAGACGTTCATTTTTTTGTTTTTAGACAAAGTATTTCTTGACTACATCGGAATTCACAGGACGCGGAAAATCCTCGCCGTCCATCGTTGTGAGAATCAAGGCTCCCCCGGAGAAAACTCTCTTGACGACATACGAGCCTTCGTAGTTAGGCGTCCATTTGCCCCTAGAATCGGGTTGAAAAGATAGGATCCTTTTGAGCACGAGGTCTCCTTCTTGGATTTCACGGGGACGAACCTTCTTGTCAAAAGCTTGTTTCATCCTCTGTTGATACAGTTGTCCATGACATAAAGCAGTCATGCGTTTTTCCTTGATTAAGTTCAACTGATCGTATCTGTTTTGACACCATTCAGCCTCTGACAACTTAGCTTCCATCAAGATTCTCAATGACAGGATCTCGACTTCTACGGGGAGCACTGCTTCCATGCCGTATACTAAAGAGAAAGGGGTCGCCCCTGTTGATGTACGTACTGAAGTACGATACCCGTGCAAGGCATATGGTAGCATCTCATGCCAATCTTTGTATGTGACTACCATCTTTTGCACTATTTTCTTGATGTTTTTGTTTGCTGCTTCAACCGCACCATTCATCTGAGGCCTATAAGGAGAAGAGTTATGATGCTCGATCTTGAACTCTTTGCATAGCTCCTTCATCATTTTGTTATTCAGATTGGTCCATTGTCCGTGATGATCTTGTTGGGAATACCATATCGACAGATGATATGATTCTTAATAAATCAGACTACCACTTGTTTGGTGACGTTGGCATATGATGCAGCCTCAACCCATTTGGTGAAGTAGTCAATCGCCACTAGGATGAAGCGATGTCCATTTGAAGCTTTGGGTTCAATCCTACTAATCATGTCAATGCCCCACATAGAGAAAGGCCATGGTGAAGAAAGGACATTCAGAGCCGTAGGTGGCATGTGGATCTTGTCCGCATAAATTTGACATTTGTGGCATTTCCTGGCATGCTTGTAGCAATCGCTTTCCAAGGTCATCCAGTAATATCCGGCCCTTAAGATCTTCCTAGCCATTGTGTGCCCACTGGAATGAGTTCCGAAGGAACCTTCATGTATTTCATGCATTATGAGATCTGCTTCTTGTTCATTAACACATCTGAGCAGCACCATATCAAAATTCCTCTTGTATAAAACTTCTCCATTTAGAAAGAAGTTGCCAGCTAATCTTCGCAAAGTTTTCTTATCCTTGTTGGATGCCCCATGCGGGTACTCTTGCTTTTGGAGGAAACATTTGATGTCATGGAACCATGGCTGGTTATCTATGACTGCCTCGGCTGCAAACACATGTGCAGGCCTTTCTAGGTGTTGAACCTTGATTGTTGGAATTTCATTCCGGCGGCTGACTTCATACATAGAAGACAAGGTTGCCAAAGCATCTGCCATTTGATTCTCATCTCGAGGAATGTGATGCAGCTTGACTTTGTTGAAAAAGGTTAGCAAACATCTTGCGTAATCTTTGTAAGGGATCAAGCCGGTGTGGCGAGTTTCCCAATCTCCATTGATTTGATTAATCACAAGAGCTGAGTCTCCATAAATATCGAGGTTCTTGATCCTTAGATCAATGGCTTCCTCAATTCCTAAGATACAAGCTTCATACTCTGCCATATTGTTTGTACAGTCGAATGATAGTCTCGCAGCAAAAGGGAGATGTTTGCCCTCAGGGGTAACGATGACTGCCCCAATTCCATTGCCATAGACATTGACAGCTCCATCAAAGATTAACTTCCATCTAGATTCGGGATCTGGACCTTCGCCGAGTAGTGGTTCGTCACAATCCTTCATCTTTAGATACATGATTTCTTCATCGGGGAAGTCAAACTTAATTGGTTGATAATCCTCAATTGGTTGATGAGCCAAATGGTCGGCAAGAATACTGGCTTTGATGGCTTTCTGAGTGTGGTATTCGATGTCATATTCTGATAACAACATCTGCCAACGGGCGATCCTTCCGGTTAAAGCGGGTTTTTCAAAGATGTACTTGATCGGATTCATTTTGGATATCAACCAAGTAGTATGATTGAGCATATAGTGACGAAGATGCCTAGCAGCCCAGGCTAATGCACAACAAGTCTTCTCAAGTAGAGAATATCGGGACTCACAGTCCGTAAACTTCTTGCTTAAGTAGTAGACGGCGTGCTCTTTCCTACCGGTCTCGTCTTGTTGTTCGAGTACACAACCCATGGAGTCCTCCAATACGGTTAAGTACATGATTAAAGGTCTTCCTTCAACTGGAGGAATAAGTATTGGAGGTTCTAGCAGGTACTCCTTGATGCTGTCAAAAGCTTTCTGGCAATCCTCTGTCCATACCACCTCTTGATTTTTTCAGAGCAGCTTGAAGATGGGCCCACAAGTGGCTGTCATATGGGATATGAATCTAGAGATGTAATTTAAACGTCCTAGAAATCCCCTTACTTGCTTCTCAGTTTGAGGAGCAGGCATTTCTCTGATAGCTTTGACCTTATCGGGATCTACCTCGATACCCTTTTGACTGACAATGAAACCTAGGAGTTTTCCCGATCTCACGCCGAATGTACATTTGTTGGGGTTGAGGCGAAGCCGATATCTTCTTAGGCGTTGAAACATCTTTAACAAATACTCGACATGCTCCTCTTCAGTTCCTGATTTGACAATCATGTCGTCGACATACACTTCAATTTCCTTGTGTATCATGTCGTGGAAGAGAGTAGTCATGCCCCTTTGGTAGGTAGCACCCGCATTTGTTAAGCCAAAAGACATCACTTGATAGCAAAAGGTGCCCCAAGGTGTAATGAAAGACGTTTTTTCTCTGTCTTCAACAGCCATTTTAATCTGATTGTACCCAGAAAAGCCATCCATGAAGGAGAACACCTTGGATTTGGCAGTATTGTTGACCAATATGTCAATGTGGGGTAAAGGGAAGTCGTCTTTTGGACTAGCTTTGTTTAAATCTCGGTAGTCGACGCACATCCTGACTTTGCCATCCTTCTTGGGAACAGGCACTATGTTGGCCAACCATTGAGGATATTCTGATGTAACGAGAAATCCAGCATTAATCTGCTTTTGCACTTCCTCTTTGATCTTAAGAGCCATGTCAGGGCGAGTTCTTCTCAACTTCTGCTTGACTGGCGAACATTCAGGTTTTAGAGGTAAATGGTGCTCCACAATCTCAGGATCCAATCCTGGCATATCTTGGTATGACCATGCAAAGATATCCACATACTCTTCAAGAAGCTTGACTATTTTCTCTTTGACGGACGCATCCAACAATGCTCCAATCTTAATTTCCTTCTTTTCTTTTTCAGAACCCAAGTTGATAACCTCTACTGCTTCCTCATGAGGCTGAATGGTCTTCCTCTCTTGTTCTAATAGGCGCTTGATCTCATCCGGGATTTCTTCATCCTCTTCCTCTTCCGCTTCGTAGACAGGGAATTCAAAGTTGGGAGGGAGCCTAGGGTTAAGGTGTTCGACGGGTTTATTGGTGCTTAGTCTGCATATGATGGATGATTAATTTTAGCAAAAGATGAAAAAATGCAGACTCTTTGAAATTGAAAATAGAAAATGTTTTTTTTTGGTTTTTTGTATTACCATTTTTTTTGAAAATAACAAAAAAGAAAAAGACAACGTATAAATACGCAAAGGTTGTGATAGAAACAACGATTTTTATTAATTGATGATAGTACATTAAATAAGCCCTACATGAGTCTCCCTTCGCTTCGGGCGAGACGAAGGGGTTTTTTGAAAAAGATAAATAAACAAACACATTACTTTGAAGACTGAATAACAGAAGGAACATCGACAGCAACCCAATTGCGGCAAGCTCCTCCGGGCGTTACAAGGACATGTGCTGTTTCTTTCGGCCCATCTTCAGTGATGGCGTTAGCTTCCTTTGTGGAATGAATGAAACTGGCACTGCGGAAAATGTTCTCGAGCGGTTCAATGCTAGTGCTTGGTTCGGTAACTCTTGTAGTTGGAGTGAAACCTAACCCTTCTCTATGCTTATGCTCCGGCGGGCTTATCATCTTTCCCCTATCCGGGAGTAAGTCATCTTGTACCACTCTTTGTGCGCTCTTGAAAGAAGACATGGATGCTCCGTTCTTTGTGGCGCTCTCATCATCTAAGGAAAGACCTTGGAATGATGTCCCATCAACAATATCAGCACCAATGAAAGAGAAAGCTGACAGATGGCTGATCAACAGAGCTTCCTCTCCTCCCACAGTTACTAGCTTTCCATTCTGCACAAATTTCAGCTTTTGATGCAGTGTGGACGTCACCGCTCCGGCCTCATGGATCCACGGTCGGCCTAACAAACAACTGTACGCTGCTTGTATATCCATTATTTGGAAGGTTATTTGGAAGACAGATGGCCCGATTGTAATAGGTAAATCCACCTCTCCGATCACTGATTTCTTCGAGCCATCGAAGGCTTTAACAACTACCCCACTCTGCCTCATGGGGGTCCCTTGGTAGGAGAGCTGGTCAAGGTTTGTTTTGGCCATTATGTTTAATGAAGAGCCGGTGTCCACAAGTACGTTTGATAAAGCATCCGACTTGCAGTTCACCGATATATGTAATGCCAAATTATGGTGCCTTCCTTGCTCGGGGAGTTCCTCATCACTGAAGCTCAAGCTATTGCAGACAGTGATGTTTCCGATAATGCCTCCGAATTGGCCAAGGGTTATGTCGTGCTCCACGAAGGCTTGGTCCAAGACTCTCATCAATGATTCTCTATGAGCGTCGGAGTTTAACAATAAGGACAGCATAGAGATTTTGGAAGGCGTTTGCAACAACTGGTCCACGACCTTGTATTCGCTCTTCTTGATTAACTTTAACACCTCATCGAGATCTGAATCGGCATTAGCCCCACTGGATTGACCTACATCTTTATTTGTGCAGGGGTCTTGGGTTGGCTTTGGTTTAAATACCGGGGTACTGACCTTCTCTTGGACTGTTGTGGGAAGAACACGTCCACTCCTTAGCACTTTGCTACTGTCCGTGATATTACCGACAGGGGCTAAGGGGGGAATGGGCACCTCTTGACCGTTGTTCAACATGGTTGCAAGGTACTTGTAAGGAACTGCTTTGTTGGAAGTGTACGGGGTAGGTCCCGGTAAACATATTACGAGTGGAGTAGCAGCAGGCTCCTGGCTGCTGTAGGCTAACTCCAAGTGTTCCGGGATATCAAACTCCGGGATTATGACACATACACTTTTGTCCTTTTTTGCGACAACAAGCTCCTTTTTGTCCATTAGTCCTTGTATGTCATTTTGGATTTGCATACATCCTTGAGGACTCACCGAACACTCTTCGCAACTAGCATGATCGTGCTTGAACATAGTTGCTTTACACATCTTGATGTGTAGTGGGACCAGGGGCGTCCTGATATCCTGGGCCTTCAAAATAGGACTGGCCTCTTGGTGTTCTTGAACCATGTTGATTGAGGAGCCATGATTCGGCAAAGGGTTGGTTTGGATGTAATACCCTAAACCCCACATTTTAATTTTAATAAAAATACAATAATTAAATAAGCATACAAGGGTGTCACACATCTTCATCAATTCAAAAAGGACTTCATTTAAATTAAAAACGTCGCAGCGGAAAAGTTATCAAAACATCAAAGTAGTTTTTCACATCTTTAAAATCCACAACAAAACTGAATTCGAAAGAATTCTAAAACAAAATCTGAAATAAAATAAATCCTCATTCCCTAGTGTTACTAATCAGAGCGACGACTCGATAAAACTCCCAAAAGCGGCAAAAGTAAATAAGAAGGCTCCAACGCCATCCTCTGAGACTCACTGCTACTAATTATCTTCTTCCTGTGAATCTGTACCCGGCGAGAGTACAGTCCAATTTAAGAGGGTGAGAATATATCCAACACAAGAGAGGTACAAACACATGTGTAGATTCAGATAAAATAATTATCAATTGCAGTTAGGCATGTATATATTGCAGTCAAGTAATATTCACATTTATAACATATACATTCTTTAAAATACAATCAATAGGCATCAATTCAACATCTTATAATAACAAGTAAGCTTCAAAAACAAGTAATAACATTAAGTAGTCATTAACAAAAACACTGATCATTCACACATAATCATATAGGAGCACATCATTGAATATCACATCTTTAAATAGTTACACATCTTAAAATAACACATTTTTTAAT
Source organism: Medicago ruthenica (assembly GCA_018208015.1). Classification (NCBI taxonomy): domain Eukaryota; kingdom Viridiplantae; phylum Streptophyta; class Magnoliopsida; order Fabales; family Fabaceae; genus Medicago; species Medicago ruthenica. The sequence continues at coordinate 43,816,748 of CM031372.1, forward strand.
TACACATCTTCAAATAGAATTACAACTATGTATGCAATGCCCCTAACTCGACTCTATATGCATGTGGTACCGGTTTTGGATATCAGAGGTGTGTTACTGATTTATCCCCCATCTTTAAATCACATCTTTAAATCGGACTGACCATGAATGCATGAACATCAAATAATGACTCAACAATGCACATCTTTATATGACTCAACAATTACACATCTTTATATAACACATCTTTAAATCACACATCTTCAAATAACACATCTTTATATAACACATCTTTATATAGCACGTCTTTAAATTACACATCTTCAAATATCACATCTTCATATAACACATCTTTAAATCACACATCTTCAAATATCACATCTTTATATAACACATCATTAAATCACACGTCTTCAAATAACACCTCTTTATGTAACACATCATTAAATCACACATCTTCAAATAACACATCTTTATATAACACACCAATTTCACATCATCAAATAATTCACAAATTACACTTAGTCAAATAATTCATCAATTACACTTCGTTAAATAACTATCAATTACACATCTTCAAATACTTTATTATTTACACATCGTTAAATAACACATCTATTTCATATCCTAATACGTAAGAATTAAATAAACTACTTTATTATAATTCTTTGACCCAGGAACAAACTTCAAAAGTATCTCCCAATTATCCAAATAAGAAAAGCATGAGTTCAATTTTAATTCAAATAACTTTATTTACTTCGGATTTGCACAACACTCAATTAATAGGCAAAAGCAAAAGCAAGGCAATTTGTTTAGAATCCTATATTCAAATCATGAGAGTGAACCAATAGATAAATATTTTCAATAAATCACTTACATGATACTATTTTTTTTAAAAGAATTTATTCAAACCATTTGAATCAATTTGCATTGTAATAAATCACTTACTTGACTAGATGAATCAGACATAACTTATTACTATTAAAGATGCTTTACGGCACATATTCTTTGCATTGTAATGAGACCAGTATACAATAGCATCACAACATGTTTGCAGACGATAATATATATTAGTACAGTAAGAATATGTCATTCACAAAACTAGAAATTAGAAAAACAACGAAGTCAATCATCTCACCCCATAGTGGACTATTGTCGCTAAATTACTAACACATTTAAGCCATAAACCAAGTTCAAGCAGCTCTATACTGTAGTCCTAATTTTTTTTTTTTAATTCAATCACAAAGAAACTTCAATTCAAAAAGAAAGAATCCTCAAATCATGAATTTAGAGATAAGAATATACCCAAAATCATAGCAACAAATTAGAACACGAATTTAACATCAATTCATTAAAAGATCATGAAAACATGGAAGAAAAACACAAACCCTTCACTACCCATATGCTCATACAACCCTTATGGTGAATAGAGACTCCCCCCTTACCTCTAGTTTGCAGAATTTGATATTCCTACGGTAAAATCTCTCTCCAGGTTCTTCTCACTTGTCTCCTTGCTTCTTCTCTCCACAACCCTAGTTTTCCTTTGATCTCTAATCTTTTCTTGTTTGTTGTAACCCTAATTCTCTAATGCTCTCCTCTATTTATAACCTTTTAACAGGGCTAGGTTTCTCTCATAACTAATTAACGGTTTACTCTTCATTATTTACACCTCCTTCTATCCTATTTAATTAAAACACTACTTAATTCCTTCATTCAAACCCCCCCTCTTTACTATTACACCACTGCTCTTATTTTTTCTAAAAACATCCCTTTCTCCATAATTTCTCTTAATCTCCTATTTTTCAACAACTAGCTAACTCATCTATTCTCTCAATACCCACAATCCAACAACTTATTTTGAAAACACCAAACAGATAATTCCTAATAATATTAATATTACTAATATTATATAACAATAATACCAATAAATTAATATTTAAAAATCGGGGTGTTACAATTCTCCCCCACTTAAAGAATTTTCGTCCTCGAAAATTGTCTAAAGAAAACTGTCTTACCCACACTTGAAGCATCTTGCTTCTCCCCCACTTTGCTTAGACCCACCCAATAGAACGAAACAAGTATCGACAGTACTTGCATACATGTCGCATACAAGGGGATAAAAAAAAGTTTTGGCCTGACTGGACCGACCTGCTCTGATACCAACTTTGTAACACCCTAAACCCCACATTTTAATTTTAATAAAAATACAATAATTAAATAAGCATACAAGGGTGTCACACATCTTCATCAATTCAAAAAGGACTTCATTTAAATTAAAAACGTCGCAGCGGAAAAGTTATCAAAACATCAAAGTAGTTTTTCACATCTTTAAAATCCACAACAAAACTGAATTCGAAAGAATTCTAAAACAAAATCTGAAATAAAATAAATCCTCATTCCCTAGTGTTACTAATCAGAGCGACGACTCGATAAAACTCCCAAAAGCGGCAAAAGTAAATAAGAAGGCTCCAACGCCATCCTCTGAGACTCACTGCTACTAATTATCTTCTTCCTGTGAATCTGTACCCGGCGAGAGTACAGTCCAATTTAAGAGGGTGAGAATATATCCAACACAAGAGAGGTACAAACACATGTGTAGATTCAGATAAAATAATTATCAATTGCAGTTAGGCATGTATATATTGCAGTCAAGTAATATTCACATTTATAACATATACATTCTTTAAAATACAATCAATAGGCATCAATTCAACATCTTATAATAACAAGTAAGCTTCAAAAACAAGTAATAACATTAAGTAGTCATTAACAAAAACACTGATCATTCACACATAATCATATAGGAGCACATCATTGAATATCACATCTTTAAATAGTTACACATCTTAAAATAACACATTTTTTAATTACACATCTTCAAATAGAATTACAACTATGTATGCAATGCCCCTAACTCGACTCTATATGCATGTGGTACCGGTTTTGGATATCAGAGGTGTGTTACTGATTTATCCCCCATCTTTAAATCACATCTTTAAATCGGACTGACCATGAATGCATGAACATCAAATAATGACTCAACAATGCACATCTTTATATGACTCAACAATTACACATCTTTATATAACACATCTTTAAATCACACATCTTCAAATAACACATCTTTATATAACACATCTTTATATAGCACGTCTTTAAATTACACATCTTCAAATATCACATCTTCATATAACACATCTTTAAATCACACATCTTCAAATATCACATCTTTATATAACACATCATTAAATCACACGTCTTCAAATAACACCTCTTTATGTAACACATCATTAAATCACACATCTTCAAATAACACATCTTTATATAACACACCAATTTCACATCATCAAATAATTCACAAATTACACTTAGTCAAATAATTCATCAATTACACTTCGTTAAATAACTATCAATTACACATCTTCAAATACTTTATTATTTACACATCGTTAAATAACACATCTATTTCATATCCTAATACGTAAGAATTAAATAAACTACTTTATTATAATTCTTTGACCCAGGAACAAACTTCAAAAGTATCTCCCAATTATCCAAATAAGAAAAGCATGAGTTCAATTTTAATTCAAATAACTTTATTTACTTCGGATTTGCACAACACTCAATTAATAGGCAAAAGCAAAAGCAAGGCAATTTGTTTAGAATCCTATATTCAAATCATGAGAGTGAACCAATAGATAAATATTTTCAATAAATCACTTACATGATACTATTTTTTTTAAAAGAATTTATTCAAACCATTTGAATCAATTTGCATTGTAATAAATCACTTACTTGACTAGATGAATCAGACATAACTTATTACTATTAAAGATGCTTTACGGCACATATTCTTTGCATTGTAATGAGACCAGTATACAATAGCATCACAACATGTTTGCAGACGATAATATATATTAGTACAGTAAGAATATGTCATTCACAAAACTAGAAATTAGAAAAACAACGAAGTCAATCATCTCACCCCATAGTGGACTATTGTCGCTAAATTACTAACACATTTAAGCCATAAACCAAGTTCAAGCAGCTCTATACTGTAGTCCTAATTTTTTTTTTTTAATTCAATCACAAAGAAACTTCAATTCAAAAAGAAAGAATCCTCAAATCATGAATTTAGAGATAAGAATATACCCAAAATCATAGCAACAAATTAGAACACGAATTTAACATCAATTCATTAAAAGATCATGAAAACATGGAAGAAAAACACAAACCCTTCACTACCCATATGCTCATACAACCCTTATGGTGAATAGAGACTCCCCCCTTACCTCTAGTTTGCAGAATTTGATATTCCTACGGTAAAATCTCTCTCCAGGTTCTTCTCACTTGTCTCCTTGCTTCTTCTCTCCACAACCCTAGTTTTCCTTTGATCTCTAATCTTTTCTTGTTTGTTGTAACCCTAATTCTCTAATGCTCTCCTCTATTTATAACCTTTTAACAGGGCTAGGTTTCTCTCATAACTAATTAACGGTTTACTCTTCATTATTTACACCTCCTTCTATCCTATTTAATTAAAACACTACTTAATTCCTTCATTCAAACCCCCCCTCTTTACTATTACACCACTGCTCTTATTTTTTCTAAAAACATCCCTTTCTCCATAATTTCTCTTAATCTCCTATTTTTCAACAACTAGCTAACTCATCTATTCTCTCAATACCCACAATCCAACAACTTATTTTGAAAACACCAAACAGATAATTCCTAATAATATTAATATTACTAATATTATATAACAATAATACCAATAAATTAATATTTAAAAATCGGGGTGTTACATTGGACGTTTGGATTTGAGTCCTTGAAGGTCAGAACCTTGGTACGAATTAGCTTTTGGACCTCATTTTTGAGAGGGAAGCAATGTTCAATGTCGTGACCCGGTGCCCCTTGGTGGAAAGCACAAGTAAGGTCAGGGCGATGCCATATGGGTAATACACTCGGCACGGGAGGTGGTGCTCTTGTTTGTACGAGATTTCTTGCAAGTAAAGCCGGGAGCAAGTCCGCGTACTTCATGGGTATCGGGTCGATTGCCGCTCTCGGGTGATTCTGATGATTAAAGGGTTGTTGAGGATTTTGAGGTCGGAATTGCTGCTGACCTTGTGGGCGCGGTTGTTGATAATGTGGTTGTGGATTTTGTGGGTGTTGTTGTTGATAAGATTGTTGATAATGAGGGGGAGGCCTTTGTGGGACCTGAATTTGGTAGTTTGGAGGTGTAGAGATGGAAGGTGAAATGGCAGAGACATGTGGATATGCCGAGTACCCTTGATGAGGTCCTCCATGGCCGATCATGCCAATATCCTGCTCTTTCTTTCTTGGGTAGCTACTCCCGAATCTTTTCGTGCTGCTAGATGGAGCACTTTCCTTCACTAAGCGTCCTTCTCGGACCGCATCCTCCAAACGTACGCCTATGCTTACCATTTCTGTGAAGTCACTTGGCGCACTTGCAATCATTCGCTCATAGTAAAAGGAACCAAGAGTGTTCAAAAAGATCTTGGTCATTTCATTTTCTTCTAGAGGCGGGCTAATCTGAGCCGCCACCTCTCTCCACCTTTGTGCGTACTCCTTAAAGGTCTCTTTGTCCTTTTGGGCCATGGCTCGGAGTTGGTCCCGGTCAGGGGCCATGTCCAAATTGTATTTATATTGGCGGACAAATGCCTCTCCCAAGTCGTTGAAGGTTTGGATCTTGGTACTATCCGAACCCATGTACCACTTTAAAGCGGCACCGGTTAAACTATCCTGGAAGTAGTGGATGAGCAATTGATGGTTGTCGGTTTGAGTCGACATCCTCCTAGCGTACATTACTAGGTGGCTTTGCGGGCAAGTGTTCCCCTTGTACTTTTCAAAATCCGGGACCTTAAATTTAGGAGGGATTTTGACGTTGGGTACAAGGCAGAGGTCATGGGCGTCCTTTCCGAATAAATCTTTCCCTCGGAGGGCTTTAATTTCCTTTTGCATTTCATCAAATTTTTCTTGGAAATCAGCCATCCTATCTTGGGCACCTAAACTTTCGGCATGAAAGATAGGCCCGTGATCAAACGGAGTGGTATGAACCACTGGTGCAGAGAAGGCCGCAGTAGCCTGGGTGAAGGTAACTTCGGGTTGAGAGACCGGAGTCTCTTGAAGAGTAGTGGGAATAGGGATGAATTCTTCACCAAAGTCGAATGGCATGCCCCATGTACAACCGGGGGGTCTAGTGTATTGCTGAGCACTGGTATGTAATGTTGGAGTTGAAGTAGATGCTGATGCTTGAGCTTGAGAGCTAGAGGGAGGAGGAGGTGTTGGGATTTGTGCGGCCGCTAGTAACTTTACCAACTCCGTTAACTTTTCCATCTCCGTCCGCATTGATGTCAACTCTCCACGGAGCTCCTGATTCTCTTGTTCTAAATTCTCCATCCTTTTCTTTACGGTTGCTCGGGTATTGTTTGTGTGGGTTGCTTTGGGACGACGAGCCACTTTTCCTTACGGGAAGACACGTAGTGTTGCGGAGAAAATGCGAACACTGAAGACTCAATTCAGATTATAAGAAATCCTGAGGATAAGAAAAGGGAAATGAGTTTTGGACTCGAAGACGAACGTATGCACGATATGAATGATGTATGTAGATGCATGAAAAAAAAATTTTATTTTGCTTTACAAGGAAATTAAAAGCGTGTGCAATTAATATTAGCAATTAGAAGTATTAAAGGCCGGGAAATTAACATTGTCCAAAATATATTTATTTGATTGAATAACATTGAGATTACAAAGTGTAACTAATGCTAATACAAATCAAATAGCCGCTCGCTTTTCGGCCTTGTCTATTTCCTCCCTATAGAAATCTACGGTATCCTTGCAGAACTTCATAAACATCTGGACTTTCGTAGGGATGACAAAGTAAGCATGACCATCTCGGCCTTTGCTAGTTTCTTCGGAAGTTTGGCAATGACCAAGTTTGAGAATGCGACCAATCTAGTGAAGTCCTCACTTAGTCGGGTGGCGTCTTGCCATACAAACTCAATCACTTCCTTGCGTTGGGCTAGCTGGATATTTGCACTTCTAATCTCATCAAGGAGTCGTGCAATGTGGTTTCCATGCTCTCTTGCAATCTTATCGAAGTATTCTTCGAATTTCTTGATGTCCGCTTCGAGACGATTGCATTGTAGCTTCCCTTGATGAGAAAGACCTTCATATCTTTGCCGTTGGACACGTTCGGCTTAAAGCTTCTCCTTGTAGTCCTTTACGACTTCTTGGAGTTGTTGATTTTTCTCTTGAAATCTCAACCTCCATTTCTTTTGAGCTTCGATAGCTAGCTCGCCGAACTTTTTGAGTTCTTGGTTGGAATGCAAGATTCTTTCCAATTCCTCGTCCTTGGCTACAAGGTTGGCATCCGCACTAACCAAACCGCCACCAATCTAATCTCTTTTCCCCTCGGAGATCTTTAGCCTCTTTTGGCACACTAGGAGAGAATTTGTCGCTTCATCTCGATCTCTCTTTGTCCTAGTGATTTCTTCTAAAGCTTGAAGGTGCTTTAATTCTAGCTCTCCATTTTTATTTTGGAGTTCTCGAATTTTAGCTTTGAGCTCCTCCGCTTCTTTGTTGGGAATGGTTGTGCTTGGCTTAGGTGTAGGAGATTTTGGAGGGCATATGACCTCAAAGGGTAGCTTGATTGTTTAAACCCTCTTCTTCACCCATTGAGTATATAGAGGCTTGGCCACACAATTCTTCTTGCCAACCATTCCTTTGCGCACTTGGCTCCAAGCCCTTCGGATTCTTTCTAGCAAGGCCGGGTCTTGATCTCCTTCCCTTAAGAAGAAAGGTTCTAACAAGAGATCACCGGGTTTGTCCTCCATTGGATAGCCTAGCTGGCGAAGAGAAAGGACCGGATTGTAGTTAATGCATCCCTTAGTACCAATGAGGGGTACATTAGGGAAATCCCCACAACTTAGGATGACTTCCGGGTCCTCTAAATCCGGAGAAAACCAATGAATGTCTTTCTCGGTGAGAGCTAACATTCTTTGCGACCATTGAAGCTTAGCCCGGTTTTCCATAAAATCCCGACTTCTTGGCATGTGGGATGTCAACCAAATTTGTACCAAAGAGGTACAACAAAAAATTGTGTGCCCTCTCCCTTGTCCATGCCTTGAATAAAGGGAATAATAAAAATCAGCCAAAAGGGTGGGAACCGGATTTTTAGTCATGAATACTTCTATGGCCGGAAGGTCTACAAAGTCGTCCATATTGGGGAATAGAACTATTCCATACACCAAAAGGGCTAGGATTGCGTTGAATGCTTTCCCCTCTTTGTTAGCCAACAAAAACCAAGCTTGGGTCTCCAAAAACCTTCTCGTGAAACCCTTAGTGTTCCCTCTAGTTTCCAACTGAGGTGCTATGTCCTGAACATTAAGGTGTAAGGATTCGGCGATGGCCTCTAAAGTAGGGTCTTTTCCCGGATCGAGATAAAGCCCATTGTCTTTCATGCTACAACCCAAAATCCTCTCAAATTCTTCCAAGGTTGGAGCTAATTGGAAGTCTTGAAAGGTAAAGCACCGGAGAGGTGGGTCGAAAAACTGAGCCAAAGTGGTTAAGGCCACCGAATCTATCTTCACGGGTAGGAGGTCGAGTATTAATCCATAACTTGCCTCGAAGTTGCTCTTGTCGACCGATGAGAGCCGTCTACTCAAAGCTAGCAAACTTTCCACTTTAGGGACCTTGATCTTGAAAGTGAGCGTATTTCTATTTTTGGAGGCCATATTCTTCTTGCTAATATTGGGTTGCTCTTTTTAATTTCCTATATAAAGCAAAGTGGTATGCGAAAATTATTTTCCATGAATGTAAATGTATGCATAGGTATGACATGTATGTTCAAAATTTCCCCCCATCCTCACATGTAGGCTCTAAAGGTGAGATTTCCTAAAAAAGGTCCCTAGAGTCATAGATCTCACATGGAATTAAGGTCGTCCATTGCGGATTTGCACGCAAGACTTAAATACCTTCCACGTGAAAATCTCCTCTAGGCGGGGTTTGGCATCCTACCTCACCGACATACGTCAACGCGGGGTTCCGCTCACAACCACCATTCTAACTTAATTTTCTCTCGAGCTCGGGTAGAGAGCCTCACACGTCCGGCATTAACCCGAACAATGTGGAGTAACCTCGCTCAAGGAACATCCCCACAATTGATATATATAGATATGAAACAAAATGATATATAATTATAGAGCAAAAGAATAACAACAAATAATGATAACAAGCTACAAATACGCAAGTAAAATAAAACATTTTAGCCTAAAAGCCGACTGAGATAGGTTTGACTCGTCATACAAAAACAAAGTGTTTTATGCATGTCCCCAGTGAAGTCGCCATTTTTGTCGCCTCGAATTTCGGATATCAAGCTATTGAGAAGCGTTGAATCACTAATTTTAAATCACGACTGAACTTTTAATTTTTCGAAGAGGAAAGGAAAAAAGTTCGAAATTACCTTTAAAAAGAGATTTTAGGTTCAAGAGTCGATTATGCGAGGAGAAGGTATTAGCACCCCTCACATCCGCTGTACTCAACGAGAACCTCTTAGTCGGCTTAGGCTTAAAATGTTTTCAAAGTTTTTCTTGCGTGTTTGAATATATAAAAGGGAAAAAGAAAATATGATATAAAGGGAAAAAAGAGATAAAATACAACGAAAGGGAAAAAAGAAAGTTTTTATTAACGGGCTTGACAAGATGTGAATCCTGCTCCTACGTATCTCCCGGTAGTCGAAGAATTCAAAGCGTACGTAGTTCTTTGAGTAGAAAAAGTTTGTATGTTGGTTCGTTTTAATTAAAAAAAGATTTGATAACGCACAAAGGCGTAAAACGTTTAAATGATAAAAGAGACGAACGCACATCAAGGCGATGGAACTCGCACAAGGCGTAAAAGTTTTAAGACGAAAAGGCGGACGCACATCAAGGCGATAAACTCGCACAAGGCGTAAAAGTTTTAAAGATGAAGACGGACGCACATCAAGGCGATAAACTCGCACAAGGCGTAAAAGGGTGAATGATGAAAACACAGACACACATTAAGGCGATAAACTCGCACAAGGCGTAAAAGGTTTGAAAAAGGAAGCGCGCAAAGGCGCGAAAGGTTCGAATTGAGCACGGGGGCCAAGAAAAGATTAAAATGGTCACGACGGACCAAAGAAAGGTTAAGCGTGCTAGACGCGTCGAAGATGGAATGACGATTGCCCGAACGACGAGACATACGTCACGCATTCGTGCAACCGAGGTTTGGGGAGACATACGTCAAGCCATTCCTTTTTCATTAAAGTTCTCGTTTCGTTGAAAAACAAAGAAATCTCAAAGGGACAAAACATTTAGTTAGAAACTAAAAGGAAAGTTGTAAAAAAGAAATCACGAACAAATTTGTTGTTCGAGTTTGTTGAAAATCATGAACATTACTTGTTGCTTAAGTTATTAAAACTCAAGAACAAGTGTTTATTCAAGTTTGAAAGATGAACAAAAATCATAAAAACATGCATAAATTTGGAAAGTGCACAAGTTCGGCTCAATTTGAGTTTGATTTAAAAAGAGTGAGCAAGCTCGGCTCAAGTTCATGTTTTGATTGAAAATCATGAACAACTTTATTGTTCAAGTTTTGTTTTGAAGAAAAAGAACTTAGCTTATTGCTCAAGCTTGTTTTTTTGAAAATTTAAGAACATAACTTGTTTTGCAATTTACTCAAAATTAAATGCACGAACTTGTGAAATTTCCAAAGTCATGCAATATTCTTGATATGGTTTGAACAAAAATGATTTTTAAACCTCTTTGGTTCTGAATCAAAGGCTGGAACCTCAAAAATTTGGCATTTGGATTCCTGATTCATGTTCTGAGTTTCACATACTTCGCAGAGCAACCAGAACTTGGCTCTGCGAAGTCAGGTTCTGATGTGGTCGCACTGCGAACATAACTTTGCTCTGCGAAGTATGCAAAAAATTGAACTCAGAAGCTGTTTCTGAACAGAAGTTCAGAAACTGCTCCTGAGCAAGCTTGAGAACCTAAAGGGGGTTAAGAAGCTTTGCAAATTTGGGAGAAAAGGAGCACAACAGCTCAGTTTTAGCACTTGGTCACTTTGAGATTTCTTTTGAGTTTCAAAAGGGGTTTTTGTACAAAAATGAAATTAAACAAGACAAATGATGCAAACAGCAAATCAAAATGAAAGATAAGGACTTTAGGATACTTACAGAACTCCTAGCAATGCTTGTGCAAGAGATAGGAAGTGGCTTGCTTGATTGATTAGAGGTTATGGACAAATAACTCTAATTGGTTTTGCTTTGAGTATGAACTGCTTTTCTACTCTCTCAATGCTGCAATGTAGTGGTTTTTTGGTGTAAATTTCGTATGTATGAAATGTATGTGACTGTGTTCTGAATGGTATGCCTTACATTCCCTTTTATAGGCCAAAAACCAAATCTATGCAATGATGGAAAAATCTATAGAACCTAGCTGATTTGTGGGCTAAATCCAGGCTAAATGGCTTTGCATTTAATGCTAAAGGATAGAAGTTACTTTGCCTTGTGCCAAGGGTCAAGACCTTGACTGATTTCAGCCACAAATGCAACTGATCCTTGATAGCAATGATGAGAAAAAACTAAAAAAACAGGGCAGCTGCAATTAGGTGATTCTTGGGATCAATCCTTGCAATCTTGGAAGGTCAAGCAATGAAAACGTGTACTGCCATGTACAGAGAGATTTGGGGAAGCAAAAAGAGCATGTGGGCTGGTGTGTGGGAGGAGAAATCCAGCTGAAAACAGGGCACACCAAACAGCTTTTTTGCAAGCAAAACCACTTGTGTTTGACTGGTTTTGGTGGAGAAAGAAGGAAGAAAAGGGATCAAGCAGCTGGCTGGCAAGCTCAGGTTGGATGATAGGTCAATTGGGAGGGACAAGAGCTGACCAAGGGCAGCCAATTTGCTTGAGCACATGCTAGGTTGGAAGAAAATCCTTCTTACCTTTACCTTTAATGTCACACCTTAATCCTTGCTTTGTGCACTCAATCAGCCACAATTGATGATCATAACAATAATAGATAATAATAACAATAACTAAAATGAAAACCAAAACAAGATAAATCAAAAAAATAAAATTCTGCAGAAATTTCGCAGAGTTCGCAGTGTGAAGGTAACTTCGCAGTGCGAACTCCCCTTTTTTTGAATTTTTTTGTATTTTCTTAAAAAATAAAATAAAAATAAAAAGTAAATAAATAACAAAACAATAATGATAAAATGATGAAAATGACAAGGATGGTAAATGATGAAAATGATAATGGAAATAAAAATAGTACTGATAATGATAATAGTAATAAAGATGAAAATAAATAATAAAATGATGAAAAAGGTTAATAATATTAGTAATTAAACAATGATAATAATAAATAATAAATTATTAAATGAAGATAATAATATTAGAAAAAGGCCATAAAAATAGTATGATAATATTAATGATAATGATAGTAAAGATGATGGTGACACACATTAATAAATAAAATCTAAAAATGAAGATAAAAATAATAAAAAGGCAAATAAATAAGAAAAATTGAAAATTATAAATGACATGAGAAATAATAATATGATAGTGAACTAAAAATATGAGTCAAAAATGGGGTATGACATGAGTGATTATGGCTTTGGTGATGATGGCCGTGAGTGGTTGTGGCTTGATTTGTGGTTATTTTGGATTTTTGGTTTTGTTTTCCGGTGGCCGGATTCTGGACTGTTGGTGGTTCACGGTAGTTGGGCACTCTGACTAATTCTGACTAAATGGGGTGTACTTGGGATCCGTGAACAGTACACTCAGTGTACTATTTATAGTGAAAAAGGACTGTGGACCAAATGGACAAAAATGCCCCTCCAGGGGTCTGGACCAAAAATGACTGAAAAATAAAATAGTAAAATAAAAGTAATAATAATAAAAAAAATGAAAATAAAAGAAAACACTAATAAAAAAAGAATTACAAGAAAGGAAATAAAAATAAAAATAAAAATAATAATAATAATAATAATAATAAAAATAATAAAATAAAAAACGGTCGCCTTCGGAACAAAAATGAGGTATTTTAAAATACCTCCCTGCCTAAATTTCGTCTGAAACGACGAAAACTTCTGGCTTAAAAAGACGAGAAAAGCAGATTGAAAATGGGTCAAAAATGGGGTATGACAGATGCCCCTATTTAAGTCTCTTCGTTACGGAGATTTAAAAGTGAAATTTTTTAATTCGACGGGTCGAAGAGACTTAAATACAGAGTACACCATTTTTGACCAATTTCGACTGCAAAATGCTTTGGATGTGTGTCATGTATGCAATGTTATGAATGCTTGCGATGCAAGTATGAATGCAAGACGGCGAAGATGACTCGATTGGGGATAACAAAGCAAAAGGATGCCCGAGTCTGTTAAAGAAACGGGATCCGACTCCACTGGGGATAACATGGTTTCACTGGGGAAAAATGTCAGCTGTTCGGGTTATTGCCGAACTAGCCACAAGAAACAAAGATAAATGTCAGTTGTTCGGGTTAATGCCGAACTGCCACTAATGACAAGAAAACAAAGATAAATGTCAGCTGTTCGGGTTAATGCCGAACTGCCACCGACGACAAGAAACAAAGGTAAATGCCAGCTGTTCGGGTTAATGCCGAACTGCCACTGACGACAAAAAAAAAAGATAAATGGCAGCTGTTCGGGTTAATGCCGAACTGCCATTGACGACAAGAAACAAAGATAAATGTCAGTTGTTCGGGTTAATGCCGAACTGCCACTGACGACAAGAAACTGCCAATGACGACAAGAAACAAAGATAAATGTCAGCTGTTTGGGTTAATGCCGAACTGCCACTGATGACAAGAAACAAAGATAAATGTCAGCTGTTTGGGTTAATGCCGAACTGCCACTGACGACAAAAGACAAGATAAAAGATGCACAAGTTGTTCGTTAAGGAACTGCCACTTGGCATAAAGAAGGTGACATCTCTGGACCAGACACACCGGGGATGACACTTGGGGAAAAAAGATGGTTCCAAATTGTCTATGATTGATTGATATGAAAAGATAATTAAATCAAGACTCAGGGTAGTTAATGCGGCCATGTATGAATGATACTATCTTTATTGTATATGCATAAATGTGTATATGCATGAATGTATGAATGCATGAACGACGATACAACTTGTATGACTGGTATGACTGATTAACTCATGTGACTGTATGAAGGTTTGACCTGATGAAACAAGATTAGACAGGTGAAATGGAAAGTGGACCGACGCCGCATTACAAACACTCAGTAATCTTCATTGGGGAATGATGCCACTGGGGACATATCAAAACATTGACGGGGTAAAGCCCGACATATGCAACAGCTGATGAGGAGTAAACACTTCCTAGGGGGAGCGTGCTAATCCAAAAACTTGGTAGAAGAACTGGTGCTTCTATGATCATGCTTATCTGTTGTTTTTTGAATCCCTAATTTTTGCCTGGACCGCCTTTTCAGGTTTTCAGCCCACCGGGAATTTATTCTTTTGTATGCCCCTAATTTTTGCCTGGACCGCCCTTTCCGGTTTTCGATCCACCGGGACGCTCATTTTTTCCTAAGCCGCCCTTTCGGGTTTTCAACTTACCGAGCTCTTTTCTTTTTCTCTTTTTCTTTTTCTCTTTTTTTTTTGCATATACTTTTTCTTTTTTGATTTAAGCAAATGACCAAGTTCAAAACTGCAGAGTTTACCCGTTCTCAAGATAGCTGTTGACACACCCTTCACTTATTCATGAGTTCAGAGAAAATGTGTTTGTTGTTTGTGCTTTCCAAAAGACATGAAAAACATTTATGATTTTGAAAAATATTTTGTTTCAAGTACTACCATCAAAATAGAAGAAGTTTTTATAAACTGAATAAATGGGAATTCCAAATGAAAGGCAACATGCTCAAATTTATTTAAAAGAGTGGTGACCCGCCAATGGCACGGCTCCACGGATCTTACAAAGTTTGGAAAATGGTAAATATAAGGGAAAGGTACATTGAACACAATAACCGCTATTCTCTCTGACAACTTTGAATTCCACTGTTTAGATGCTTCAGATTCAGAGTCTCTTTGACAGCTAAGGTGCCCCAAGTGAGTAAAGGCCAACCCAATGCAGTTACTTTGTCTTTTGATCCTTAATTTTTGCATAGATCGCCCTTTCGGGTTTTCGACCTATCAGGATGATTATTTTTCTGTTTTATGTCTCTAAATTTTGCCTGAACCGCCCTTTCGGGTTTTCGATCCACCGAGACGCTCATTTTTGCCTAAGCCGCCCTTTCGAGTTTTCGACTTACCGAGCTGTTCTTTTATTTTTTAGACAAAGTATTTCTTGACTACATCGGCATTCACAGGACGGGGAAGCTCATCACCATCCATAGTCGTAAGAGTCAATGCGCCACCGGAGAAAGCTCTATTCACGACATATGGGCCTTCATAGTTAGGCGTCCATTTGCCCCTGGAATCGGGTTGGAAAGACAAAACCTTCTTGAGCACGAGATTTCCTTCTTGGAACACACGGGGACGAACCTTCTTGTCAAAAGCCTGCTTCATCCTCTTTTGATATAGTTGTCCATGACATAAGGCATTCATGCGCTTCTCTTCAATCAAGTTCAACTGATCATATCTGTTTTGGCACCATTCAGCCTCTGACAACTTGCCCTCCATTAGAACTCTCATTGATGGAATCTCAACCGCCACAGGGAGTACTGCTTCCATGGCATATACCAAGGAAAAGGGGGTTGCCCCTGTTGAGGTACGCACTGAAGTACGATATCCATGTAAAGCGTATGGTAACATCTCATGCTAGTCCTTGTAGGTGACCACCATCTTCTGCACTATCTTTATGTGATGTGACGAGAATGTGATGTGATCTGACGAAACCTTTATGTGATAATGATCATGTGTATAATTACCCTTTTGCCCTCATGTCTATATTGAACACAAGGCATAGACCGTGTCATCCTTGTCTAGTTCAATATTGGGCCCATAGACATTTCTCATGTTATGTAGGAGGGGCAAATTCCATCTAGGTCACTCATGTCCCTTAGCATGATTCATGGAGTACCCATGAACCAACTTTATAGTCATCCTATTACAGACAACGTTTGAATGGTGATAAAGCACTCGACTCCTACATCTAGGGTACATAGTGGTTTCAGGTCAAAGGGTGGAATATACCACTATCACTATAAGAATATCTTGTGACACTTTTCATAACTTTTACTATGTAGTATTCTCATAGCGGGTCAATCCAGTATAAATATTACTCCTAATATTTATACGTATGTGAAGACTTGATAACTCTTTATCTATGATCCGTGAAATGTGATCATCAGTCTACCCACATAATAGTCTCTATGCTTTAATGTTATCCCATTTCACAATAAAGCTTGACTACGGATACTTTAAGAATAATGTCCTTTCGTTTAGTGAGTCTCACGATTAAGTCACACTTAATGCTCCATTAAACAGACTAATTATTCTAGGGAATTTATTATGAAACTAAACAAAAGAATAAATAAATGCCTTATATATATATATAAGTCATGATACAAAGCCAAATCCAATCAAAATAGATTGGCTATTAGGGCTTACTCCAACACGAAATTCATGCAGAAACCACATAACTTCTAAGTCGAGACGACAGTAGAAGCAAAGTTCAGTCCTGGAGTATTCATCGTCTAAACCAGGTAAGGGCCAGAAAATCCCAGGTCTTCTCCCATGCCCTTTGCATGTTCCTGGAGCAGTGCAGGTGAATCGAATAACCAAGCCTGAATGTAGAGGCCTAATACTACAATGAGGTCTGTAGGGTAAAAAGTAGTGGAAACCTTGTCCTCCACAAGTAGATCTCCTGCATTCTGCTAGTATTCGACGATCGAAGAAATCTTTGAAAGTGGGAAAGACTTCCTCTATTGAAAATCCTGCTTTTGAAAGGATTTTCAGTATCATTAGCAAGTATTTTGCCCCTTCCACGCCATGGGAAGCTGCTTTGCGCAAGATACGGTGAATGCCATCCGAAATGTTGGGCTCATCATAAAGAAGTCTTGCTGTTTTCACTAGGCTGAATGATTCATGACCACTTTGAATCATTCGTTGCATGAAAGCAAATTTTTGGGCAGAAGGAAAATGGTCATAGAAATACCATAGACAGTTACGTGGTAGAGCCCTGAAAACTATCTTCTTATTCGCCAGTCGACGATGAGTAATGGAAGTTCCCCCAAAGTTGAGCAAGTTATGGGTACCAGTTGCTGCTATTTTTTGAGCAATGGTGATTAGCAAGTCTTCTGAGAGTCTATCCATGGTGGAAAGAAAAAGGCAGTTGGTTTTTTAGAAAAGTTTTCTGGAAAGGAAATGACAATGAGTGAAGTGAAAAGTGGATTTTTATACTCATTACTAAGAGGGAACTGAAAAGACCACTGATTTGAAAAGTTGAAAAAATTCAGCCGCGTGGCGAGAGGAAGTATGAAGGATCTGTGAACCAAGCCGTCAGTTACTTCTTCTAGGAGCCAAAGATCTCCGAAAATAGTGCTGTATTGATAACTGGTTTGGGAAACGTTCGAGGCAAATGACGTCATCATTTGAGAAGATGTAAGGTCTTCGTCGAAGGTTACAGTTTTTTCAAAAATGTCAGTTTTCTTCTACATTACTTTCCGTCGAACCTAACATTTTTGGGGGCAATTTGTTACCTTTCGACAAGAGGGATTTGACACAATTACTGAGGTTTGATTGGACACGTGGAAGAAGATGGGATTTTTAGTCTAAAAGGATTTCTGAAGTTGTACCTGTTCGCTCGAAAGAATCGAGACATCCAGAGCTGGTCGAAACACACATCGACGAAACGAAAAGTTAGTTATGATTCAGAATGTTTTTTTTATCGAATTGAAGATCACAACTGTCAAAGGCGCAAGATTTTAATTTCAAATAGGTTGTTTTTCTCTGTTTGTTAGCATAACGGTTGGAAGTGTGGATAGGATTGTACAGTTATTTCCTTTAGTATAAATAAGAGTTTTCCATGAGGAAAACGGGGTCACAAAATCATTATACATAACATTCTATGCACTCGAAGTATCCAAGTTACAGCGAGAAAAGAGTTACAAATCATGTATGATCCTTTTGAACAACTTTTATTTCCAATCAATGCAATTTACTTTCCTTTAAGTTAATTTTCTGCAATTTACTTTTATACTGAAATTCCTTGTCGAAGAGTTCAAGCAACCGAACTTGGAGATTTCCTGTTTCTTATTCTTATTCGAAACATACAAGAATACTCATAAAACGCAAAGATATTTGAACCAACTAGACACATAATGGCCTGAGATTACTGGTTGATCACGCAAGTAATAAACCTATAACCAGCGGTTGTTTACCAAAAACCAGGGTAAACAGTATCATTTGGAACACAGATCCTACCTTCAAACAGCTGTGTGTCGTCTGATGCCACAAAAAACTCTGAGTGACCAATCCTCCTCTGAAGGTCCATATCCATACTTTGAACCTATGCAATCCTGGACCATAGGTCACACGTGATTTCCAGCTTATGCCACCAAATGCCATCATCCACCTCGGTGACATTGAGGTTAAGATCCCTAAATTTCTCATGCAAACCACAAGTATGCATCATCAATTCTGCCTTAACTAAAGCCTTCCGACTTAAGACATCTTCCACTACGTTTGCCTTTCCTGGTAGATACTTCAAATCAAAGTCGAAGTCTTTCAAATATTCCATCCATCTTCTCTGCCTCATGTTCAATTCTCACTAATCAAACAAATACTTCAAGCTCTTATGGTCACTGAACAAATCAAACTGCACACCATATAAATGATGTCTCCACACCTTCAATGCAAATACTATGGCTGCCAACTTAAGGTCATGAGTGGGGTAATTCCCCTCACGAGTCTTAAGCTGTCTAGACGCATATGCTATCACATTCTTTCCTTGCTTAAGTACACTACCTAGGCCCTTAGACGACGCATCACAGAAAACGATGTATCGCGTATTGGGATCTGATATAGCCAACATTGTTGCCTTAGTCAATTTCTTCTTAAAAGTCCTAAAACTCTTCTCGTATTCTTCATCCCAAATAAAGGGCACATATTTCCTGGTAAGACGTGTCAAAGGTAGAACGATTTGAGAAAACTTCATGATGAACCTCCGGTAATAACCTGCTAGGCCCAAGAAACTCCTGACTTCAGCCACGTTCCAGGGTCTACTCCAATTAAGGACAACTTCAACCTTAGATGGATCTACGATCACTCCTCCCTAGGAAATGACATATCCCAAAAACTTAACTTCTGATAACGAAAATTCACACTTACTGAATTTGGCATATAATTGTTTCTCTTTGAGTCTCAAGTGCTAAGCATGTTCCTGATGATCCTTGGAATAGATCAGAATGTCGTCAATGAAGATAACAACAAACTGGTCTAAATATGGCTGGAAAATTCTGTTCATATAGCCCATGAATACCGTGGAGCATTAGTTACACCGAAAGGCATAACTAGGAATTCATAATGTCCATAACGGGTTCTGAAAGCTGTCTTGGACACATCAGAAGACTTGATGCAGATTTGATGATAACCCGACCTAATATTAATTTTAGAGAATACTGTGGCTCATTTTAATTGATCTAGGAGGTCATCAATCCTCGGGAGGGGATACTTATTTTTGATAGTCACCTTATTCAACTGGCGATAGTCAATGCATAACCGCATGCTACCATCTTTCTTCTTGACTAGCAAAACTGAAGCACCCTAAGGTGATCCACTGGGTCTGATAAAATGTTTCTGAATTAACTCTTCTAATTGAGATTTCAATTCTTTGAGTTCTGAAGGTGACATTCTGTATGGCGCCACTGATATTGGCTCCGCCCCTGGAATAAGATCAATAGAAAATTCAACCTTACGCTCTAGAGGTAGACTGGTTATGTCGGAAGGAAAGACATATGGATACTCATTTACGATCGAAATATCATTGGGACTCCATTCTGGTTCAGAAGTCACAGTGAGCATGACATAGAAACCCTAATCTTTGGCACAAATGAACTGGATTAATTGATGAGTGTGATTAATCAATTCTGATAAAGCCACTCCTTCAGCCGTATTACTAGTAGGCATGTATATACTCTTCTCTGAACATCCAATATATACATGGTTAGCAGAAAGCCAATCCATGCCAAAGATCACATCTAGTTATCTCATGGGGAGACACACTAAGTCGATGTACTATGTCTTGCTAGATATGGTGATAGGACAGTTTTCACACACATAGTTTGCTACGATTCCGCCGTCTGTAGCGGTGGATACCGTCATAGGAGGGATCAATTGTGATAATGATAACTGCAGTGTTTCTACACACTTATGGAAATAAAAGAACAAATTGCACCACAATCGAAAAGAACTCTAACTGGGTTCTGGCCAAGATAACACATACCGGCTATTAAGTCTTCATTAGCATGCGCCTTCTTGCCATCCAAGGAATACACCTTGCCTTTTCTTGTTGTAGTACCTTCACCTGCTCCCTTACCACGCCTATTAGGGAAGTCAGATATGAAATGTCCCGGTTGCTTACATCCGTAACAAACGCCGACACCCATCATGCATTCTCCTCTATGAACTCTTCCACAAGTCTTGCAGGTGGGATTAGTCCTGGGTGAGTTAGGTTGCTTCCATTTCTAAGGAGAACCCTTTGGTTTCAGCTTATCATGATACTTGTCTTTGTCTTTCCTCTTCTCATAAGCGATAGCTTTCTCCTTAGCAGTCTTTGCAAAGCCAGCTTCTGCTACCAGACTATCGTGCACCAATTCATCAAAACTAGTAGCCTTTTGAAGACTCACAGCAGTGTCACTTTCACCTCTCAACCCACACTTATACTGATTAATCTTCTAGTTTTCATTACTTGCATACTCATTGTGGGTAGAGTTGCATGCCAACTCTTCAAATTTCTTGGTAAAATCTGTAACAGACATATTCCCTTGTCTCAATTCCAGAAACTCTTGCTCTTTTTTCACCTTATACGATAATGGCAGGTACTTTTCCAGCATCGCTTCCTTGAAATTTGCCAAATTAATCGCCACGTCATTTGCTTTCATCTTAAGTTGGGTAGTTTCCCACCAATCTTCCGCTGCGTCTCTGAACTAATTAGTCGCATACACTACTTTGTCTGCATCTGAGCACTCAACCATTCGGAAGATTTTCTCCATTTGTTTCAACCACCTATTAGCCTCTTGCGGATCACCCTCACCATTGAATTCGGGGGAATGATTCCAATTGTATTCCCGAAAAACTGGGTTACCAACAATTGGGGGTGGTGGAGGCTGCTGATGGAAACCTTGCGCCTGATGCATCATCTCTGCCCATTGTTGTTGAGACTGGGCCTGCTGCTGAACTTGTTGTTGCATCATCTACATCATCTACTGATGGTGCATTACATTCTGAGCATGCTGTTCCTGATACTGCTGCTGCATTACCTGCTGCTGCATCATCTAAGCCCATAAATTGAGATTGGGATCTCCACCTCCTTCATTTGCTTGATTGACTCTAGGCCTTCCTGGTCCTCTTTATCTCCCAAACATCTTAGCCTAACTGTCATATACAAGTCAAAATGATCAAGTTTAACCAGATATAACATTTAGAATAAATATCCTGGATCCAAATGTTCCATATAGTTGGATTGTATTTTAATGACCCAAAGCACGATCTGAATCGACCTGCTCTGATACAAAAATGTAACACCCATAATGAGATTGCCTAGGATCTCATACAAGCGTTAAATTACGTACCGGATACAGTAAATTACAATATAGACATTTAAGACTGAATAACATACATATGCATAACAAAAGTCATTACATCGGACACATAGTACATAACATGTCTGATGATATATATATGTACTAACTGGCGAGTACAAAATATGTAAATGGTCTGGTACATGATACTACATAACATAGATATCCGAGTATTATAACATAGGCCGGAACATAGAACTAGCATGATCAATCGGTAGCCTTCTCCTTACCCTTGATGCGTGCTACCTGAGTACCTAAAAATTAAAAGGATTGGGATGAGACATAATGTCTCAGTGAGTTCCACCTATCCTAGGCTGCTGGCAACCTCGGGGAGACCTACGATTGTCATATACTCAACCCATTCTGGGTTTATACGGTTCTTGTCTGCTTCACTGAGTAATCGGGGAAAACTAGATTACTATCTGCACTTTTAATGTTATATCATAATTCTTGTCTTATTATAGTTAAAAGAGTTAGCATGTAACAAACATTAAATATCTGGGTTGATTTTAAAGAATGCATTCGAGTGAAGTAACACCAAAGTACATCCCTCTGATAACCGGTGAAAACTCCTATCTGAGGCTAGTCACCGGACTCCTCTTGTGGTCGTGCGGGCCACCCTTGCGGAATGTCCCGTCCCACTGGCGTGAACCTCCTCTATCCCACTGGCGTGAATAACAAGGAGACATGACTTAATTGATATTTTAATTCATTCTGATCTGCCGCGTGAACTTCCCGTTTCCCACTGGCGTGAACAATGGAAAGCACACCTTAACTGATATATTAATTAATTCTAATCTGATGCGGGAAACTTTTGTGTCCCACTGGCGTAAACAACAGAAAGCACGTCTTAGGGTATTCTGATAACTGTTAAATTCTGAGGTCAAAGACGTAGTGGTCCCGTCTTTAACACTTAAAATGTCCCGGGTCAGTGACCTACCCAATAGTAACTT
The DNA here is from genome assembly GCA_018208015.1 of Medicago ruthenica. Taxonomy (NCBI): domain Eukaryota; kingdom Viridiplantae; phylum Streptophyta; class Magnoliopsida; order Fabales; family Fabaceae; genus Medicago; species Medicago ruthenica. The sequence goes on from CM031372.1 coordinate 43,839,505, forward strand.
CCATGTTTATCTAAACAATTACTCTCAGACCTCTGATGCATTGCCTTATCCTTGTTCACCCGTAATTTTATCTGTTAAATCCCTTGCGGATACGTCAAAATGGTACTTTCTAGGAAAATAGGGTTTTTATATAAAACGATTGCAAAATGGCTTGCCTAACGAGCACCAGCTCGCTTAACGCAGCTCAGGATGAAGTTGTCAAGCCTCGCTCCAGCGAGCTAGCCCTTGCTATGGCGAGGTGGTCCAGTAGCAAAAATGTTGTGCTCGCTCCAACGAGCTCCAGCTTGCTGCAGTGAGCATATCAGTACAGCATGAAGGTGAGAAAAACACACACAAGAAGAGAGGGGTTGAATTGTGTGTACTCAAAAACAGGTTTTCTTTCTTTTCAAAGCTTAAGACTAGTTCAAAAACAAGTTCTGAACTGTTATCAAAGAGTATTGCAGCGGATTCAAAATGAAAAGAGAGAGGGAAAGAGAGACACACAATGTTTTATACTGGTTCCTTCCAAATGTTGGAAGTAGTCCAGTCCCCTTGTTTTCCAACAAGAGATTTTCACTATAATCAGATGATTACAATTGCTCAACCACAAAGGAAGAGACTTCCAGTTGCTCAACCACAAAGGAAGAGGCTTCCAATTGCTCAACCACAAAGGAAGAGGCTTCCAATTGCTCAAGACACTAAGTCAAGAGGCTTCCAAATGCTCAGACACAAAGTATTGAGACTTCCTGCTCAGACCACAAAGGAATGAGGTTACAGCTTGCTCAAAACACTAAGTAATGAGTCTTACAATGCTTAGTACGCAGACTAAGACTTAGACCAAACTGATTTACAAAGAAGGTAAGTTTGGGTTGAACACTTGATAAAATATCAGAGGTGTTCACTTAATACAACACAGGTTAAGACTCTTAACCTTAAGAAATTCTAAGATACAACAGATGAAAGAATTTCTAAGAGTTTTGTGAACTTATGAGTTTTGACAGCAAAAACAGAGCACAGGTTCAGCAGTTTTGTTTCAAGAGTCTTAGCATTTTTCTTCTTCAATTCTTCTTCCTTTTATAGAGGAAATTAGAGCTATTGAAGACTTGCAGAAATTAAGCAAAGAGCCGTTGCAAATTGAGAGCTAGGATAGCTGCAATTGTGTGCTGAACTTTTGCAGAAAACAGAGTGCAACAGCCATTTTTGAATTTGCTTTCCTTAAAAGCTGGGGAATGTTTCAGTCAGGGAGACAACTGTTCCATTGGAGTTGTTCTGACATATGCAGGCATTAAATGCGCACAGTAACAGTTGCTTTCCTTGCCACATCAGACTTCAGAAGCTTCTGCGTGAACAGTACATCAAAAGCTCTCTTCAGGAGCACTTCTTCATAAGCACTGTTCATCAGGAGCACTTCTTCAGACGTTGACTTTTCGTTGACCTTCAGACTCAGACTTCAGAAGCTGTCTTCAGACGCAAGCTTCAGACTTCCACTTCTGGAGCACTCTTCAGACCCAGTTTTCTTCCAGCTTTGCAACATTGCTTCTAAGCTTTCCTTTTCTTGCTCTAAGCTTGTTCTTTCATAACTATTATCAATTACCAATCATTAAACACGTGGTTCTGAAACAACTTGAACAAAGCATTATCAAATAACCAATTTTCTATTTAACACTTTTTTATCATCAAAACCATAAAGAGAGATATGTTCATACATAATGTTCCAACAATCTCCCCCTTAATTCAGAAGAGAGTTGTTTAACACATTTTGTTCCAACAATCTCCCCCTTTTTGATGATGACAAACACAAGTATTAAATCAGAAAATTGTTGTTAACTTAATTACCAAGTTAACTGCAGGGTGTGAGGTTTGTAAGCTCCGCCTGAGTTTGATCTATGTTAATTAAGTTCAGTTTAAATCACAAATGTGAAAATTTCAGAATTGTTGTTAAGTTTAATTAACAAGCTGACTTCAGGAGAGGTTTGTAAGCTCCCCCTAGGTCTGAGAGTCCTCAAGGTTAGGTTTGTAAGCTCCCCTTGATTTTTATCCAAGTTAATTAAACTCAATTTAAAACAATTAAGTGAAATTATCACTCAGAATTATAAACAACTTGCTGACTTCAGGTTCTGAGGTTTGTTAGCTCTCCCCCTAAGTCTGATAATCCACAGGATGAGTTTTGTAAGCTCCCTGAGTCTTATCCAAGTTATTTTAAATTCATTGTACTCACTAAGAGTAATTTATCTCACAGAAATTACATTCAGAGGCTAAGAGTTAAAATCAGTTCTCATAAGTTAATTTTATTCTGAACTTAACTTATGTTCAGAGCCTCAGGTCTTAATGCCTTTTACTCCCCTTTCATAAGCAAATTGCTGACAGAATTTAACTTATATTTTGAGCTCAGATGCCTTAATACTTGTTTTACTCTCTCCCCCTTTTGTCATCAACAAAAAGTGTTTAGAAAAGAAGGATTTCAAAAACAAAATTTCTCCCCCTTTAGGAATTTCTCCCCCTTTTTCCAAGAGAGTTTGAAAAACATGTGAGATAATCATGCAATCATATAAGTAATCAAGCAGCAAAGATGAGTATCAGAGCAAACTTGATTTTTCATGAGTATATGACATTGCATTGAAAATAGAATGTTGTTCAGAAGTAGAAAAAGATAGTTCAGAGCTTCTGATCAGAGCATTCTTTTGTTCAGACACTGCTGTTCAATATAATTTGTTCAGTATCAGAGCAAGCCTGAACCATTTTAAACAAAATTGTTCAGTTCATATACCAACTGAAAGGTTATATCAGAGCCTGATACCAAAATTGCTGCTAATATCAAGATGTAGCATTGGTTCAGTGTGGACACAAAGATTCAAGTGCTGCTGAATTCTTTCAGACCAACTGATACCAATTTTAAAATAAAATCTAAAAACCTGAACATGTCTGATACACTTTGGGCATTTAAAAAAAAATGTTTCTGTGTTAAAAATATTTTAAAAACAGACTGATACCAACTGAAATTGTTTGTTAAGCAATTTTAGCATTTGATACCAAAACAGTAAATCACATATTTATATTGATGACTTTGGAAGGGATTAAGTATAAACTTTCAAAGCTTTAATCATCATTGCCCAGAGTTATACTTATCAGATTCTGACCAAACATTAGATTTCTATCAGATTCAGTAGTCAGAAAATCGAGGTTCTGAACCTTCAGACTCTGAAGTTTTTCAGGCTTAACTCTCTTCAGATTCTCAGAAAATGAGTGTCTGATAAGTCTTAGCTTATGATAACCTCAGGGTCTCAGTTTTCATTCAGATTCAAGCACATTTTCAGGAGATAAAGTGCATGTTCAGATATTTAATAAAATTGAATCTTTCTTCTGTTAGGGGTTTTGTGAAGATGTCAGCCCATTGATGATCAGTATCAATGAACTGAATATCTAAAACACCCTTCTGAACATAATCTCTTATAAAATGATGTTTTATTTCTATGTTCTTGGCTCTAGAGTGCATAATTGGATTTTTAGACAGACATATTGCAGCAGTATTATCACAATAAATTGGAATGTTATCTGCATGAATCTGATAATCCTCTAATTGATGTTTCATCCAGAGCAGTTGTGTGCTACAACTTGCAGCTGAGATGTATTCTGCTTCAGCTGTTGACAAAGCAATAGTTGCTTGTCTTTTGCTGGCCCAGGATATAAGATTTTCACCAAGAAACTGACAGTTTCCACTGGTGGACTTTCTTTCAATCTTGTCCCCAGCATAATCAGCATCACAGAATCCAACTAGCTTATAATTTAGAGATTTCTTATACAGAAGTCCCAAATTAGTTGTTCCTTTCAGATACCTAAAGATTATCTTGACAGCAGTCATATGAGATTCTCTAGGATCTGACTGGAATCTAGCACACAGACAGACACTAAACAAAATATCTGGCCTAGAAGCAGTTAAGTATAAAAGAGAACCTATCATACCTCTGTACAGCTTCTGATCTACTTTTGAGCCATTGTCCTCTTTGCTTAAGGTGCAGGTAGGATGCATTGGTGTTGTCATCAGTTTGCAATCATCCAGCTGGAACTTCTTCATAAGCTCCTTAGTGTATTTTGACTGATGAACATAAACACCATCTTTGCATTGGTTGATTTGAATTCCCAAGAAGAATTTCAACTCACCCATCATGCTCATTTCAAATTCATCCTGCATTAACTTAGAAAACTCTTTGCAAAGGGAGGCATTAGTATAACCAAATATGATATCATCCACATATATTTGCACAATTAAGATTTCTTTCTTAACAGATTTTCTAAAGAGTGTATTATCAACTTGACCTCTTACAAAATCATTTTTAATCAAGAAATTGCTTAGTCTTTCATACCAAGCTCTAGGAGCTTGTTTCAGACCATACAAAGATTTTTTAAGTTTAAACATAAAATCTGGATTTTTGACATCTTCAAAACCAGGAGGTTGTTTAACATACACTTCTTCAGTAATTACACCATTTAAGAAAGCACTCTTAACATCCATTTGGTACAAGATGATATCATGATTAACAACATAAGAAAGAAGTAACCTGATTGCTTCCAGTCTTGCAACTAGAGCAAATGTCTCAGTATAATCAATTCCTTCTTGCTGACTATACCCTTGAGCTACTAATCTAGCCTTGTTTCTGATCACTTCTCCTTGTTCATTGAGCTTGTTCCTGAACACCCATTTTGTTCCAATGATGTTCTTATGATCAGGTCTTGCAACAAGATCCCAGACATCATTCCTTTGAAACTGGTTCAGTTCTTCCTACATTGCTACAATCCAGCCATCATCTGCAAGTGCTTCATCAGCTGTTGTGGGCTCAATCATGGATAACAGGCCAAGCATAGACTCATTCTGACTGAATGCTGATCTTGTCTTCCTTGGACTGTTCTTGTTTCCAATGATCAGCTCCTCAGGATGTGAAGACTTGTATTTGAATGAGGTTCTGGGTGGATTAGCTTCTGAAGAACCATCAGGGATTTGTTCAGAACCATCTGGTCTTGATTTGCTTCAGGAGTAGTGTCATTATCAGAGAGTTTCTCAGACTCTTCATCATTTCCAGCTTCTGAACCTTCTTCAGACTCTGAACTGGGTTCAGCTTCTGAAGGTTCTTCTGAGAGTCTGACATCTGCAAAACTCTCAACTAGCTCTGGTATTTCATTACCAGGCTTCTTATCATCAAATCTAATATTTATAGCTTCTTCAACAACATGTGTTTCAGAATTATACACCCTGTATGCTTTAGATCTCTCTGTGTAACCTAAAAAGGTACCCTTTTGAGCCTTAGCATCAAATTTCTTTAGGTAGATTTTATTGTTCAGTATGTAACATGTACAACCAAACTGATGAAAATAAGAAATACTTGGTTTTCTTCCTTTAAACAGTTCATATGCTGTTTTATTCAGAATAGGTCTGATATAGATCCTGTTCTGAATATAACATGTTGTGTTTACAGCTTCTGCCCAGAAGTACTTAGCAATTTTGGATTCATGGATCATGGTTCTGGCCATTTCCTGTAAAGATCTGTTCTTTCTCTCTACAACTCGATTTTGTTGTGGAGTTCTAGGAGATGAGAACTCATGGAGAATTCCATGATCTTCACAAAAATTTTCAAAAGGTTCATTTTCAAATTCCCCACCATGATCACTTCTGATTTTTAAAATTTTCAAATCAGTTTCATTTTGTACTTGTTTGCAGAATTTGAAAAACACATCTTATGTTTCATTTTTGGTTCTGAGGAATTTAACCCAAGTCCACCTACTATAATCATCAACAATTACAAGTCCATACTTCTTTCCATTGATTGAAGCTGTTCCAACAGGACCAAATAAATCAATGTGAAGGAGTTCTAAAGGCTTAGAGGTGGAAACAATGTTTTTAGGCTTAAAAGAAGTTTTTTGAAAACTTTCCAATTTGGCATGCACTGCACAGTGCATCTGAGTGATAGTCAATTTTGGGTAGGCCTCTAACCAGCTGTAACTTGCTAAGCTTAGAGATGAGTCTCCAGTTAGGATGTCCCAGCCTTTTGTGCCAGACCCATTTCTCATCACTCACAGACAGAAGGCAAACTACCTTCTGCTGAACCAATTCAGAAAAATTGATTTTAAAAACATTGTTTTTCCTGTTTCCTTTGAACACTACAGACTTATCTTTGTTGTTAATTACAGTACAAGTGTTCTTATTAAACAAGACTTCATAATTACTATCACATAATTGACTTATGCTAAGTAAATTATGTCTAAGTCCATCTACAAGCCAAACATCATCAATGTACAGGGAAGAATTACCTATCTTACCAGTACCAATGATCTTTCCTTTCTGACTTCCTCCAAACCCCACAGTTCCTCCCTCTTTCAGACTCAGGGTTTGGAACATAGACTTATCTCCTGTCATATGATGCGAGCATCCACTGTCCAGGTACCAGGACCTTTCCTTTTCTCTGGATGACAAGCATATCTGCAATAGAAATGATCTCAGACTTAGGTACCCAGATTTTCATGGGTCCTTTGGGGTTAGTCCTGAAAGGTTTTGGCTTTTTCATCTTGTGTGTGAAGTTATGATATTCAGACTTGTTCTGATACTTTGGATATGAATCCTTGTATCTTGAATAAGTCTGAGTTCTAGAACTTGAGTTCTTCAGAACCTGAGTTCTCAAAGGTCTGGACTCAGATTTCTTCAGAACCTAAGACTTGAAAGTCTTTGGTTCTGAGTTGTGTAGAGTCTGAACCATTGAGTACTTTGGTTCTGGTTTCTTCAGAACTCTAATTTTGTTAGCTTCAGACACAAGGCAAGCTTCAGTTTTACCTTTCTTAAAACAATCAGAAGCAGAAAACTGATTGGTTTGCTTTTGCTTGCTTTGCTTAACATTCTGAGATTGAAAATGTTTTGTATTGACTGGTTTAATAGATTTTGAAGTTTTAATAAACCCAGTTTTGAAAAATTTGAATTTGAATTATTCAGATTCTGAGACTTACTAGTTCCAGGTTCTGAACTTTTCAGACTCTGAACATTTTCAGGTTTAGAGTCTGATTTTCTCTTACTCTTAGACTTAGAACCTTTTGACTTAGATTTAAGCAAGTTTTTAACAACTGCCTTCATCTTACTCTTAGGTTCAGAAGTTTTAGAGTCTGAGCAGTTCAGAACTTCAGACTTAGTCTCAGTTTCTGCCATTTTCAATTTCTCAGAGTTATCAGAAGCAGGCACAAAGCATATACCATTGCCTTTTAAAATATTTCCAGAACAGGAAGGTGAGTTTGATTCATTTGAAGGTTTGAATGAATCATAGCCAATGCCTTCACCTTTGTTTCTGACCATATTATAAAGCATAGAGGCAATTTTAGTTCTATTGATTCCAGTTAAAATGAAATCCTGAAGAGCTATTTCATGTTCATTAGGAATCTCTTCAGATTTCTTATGAGCCTCTTTTCTGAGTTCTTCAACTTCTTCATCATATTCAATTATTTGATTCTGAAGTTTAAGATTTTCTTCAGACAGCAAGTTAGTTTTATATTTCAAAGATTTAATTTCTCCTAACTTGCTTTTTAGATAACTCATAAGATCTTTAACTGTTTCAATTAATTCAGATCTAGTGAGTTCAGAATATACCTCATCTTCATCATCTGAATCTGAACAGGATTCTGCATCAGAAAATGCAGTTGCCATCAAGGCTAGGTTTGCTTCTTCTTCATCAGATTCAGACTCATTGTCCAGATCATCCCATGTTGCCATGAGACTCTTTTTAAGCTTGTTTCTGAAACTGCTGGACTTTGAGCTGGACTTCTTTGCTTTCTCTTTAGACTTTTCCTTCTGAAGATCAGGACAGTCAGCAATAAAATGCCCAGGCTTCTTGCAGTTGTAACAACCTTTCTGATCTTCCCTCTTTGAACCAGATCCTCTAGAGTTACTGCTTCTGTTAGAAAATTTTTTCTTTCTGTTCATTAGATACTGAATTCTTTTAGAAAGCATTGCAAGCTCATCAGCATCTGAATCTTCTTCAGAATTTCCTTCAGGAAATTCTTCTTCAGATTCAATTGCTTTCAAGGCTTTAACAGGCTTTCTTTTTGATTTCAGAGCTAATGATTTTGGTTCTCTAACATACTCATCCTCATTGAGTCCCAGTTCATGCACCTTGAGAGAGCTTATAAGATCCTCAATACTTAAAGTATTCAGATCCTTAGCTTCCTCAATAGCAGTCACTTTGGGTCTCCATTTGGATGGCAGACTTCTCAAGAGTTTGTTCACATGATCAGCTGTGGTATAACTCTTCTTCAGAATCTGAAGTCCAGAAACCAGAGTCTGAAATCTTGAGAACATTGTCTCAATATTTTCATCCTCTTTCATTCTGAACAGTTCATATTGCTGAACAAGAATGTTAGCCTTAGCTTCTCTAACCTTTTTATTACCTTCATAGTTAGAGCAGAGAGATGTAAATATGGCTTTAGCTGTTGACTTGTCACTCAGCTTCTGATATTCATTGTGAGGTAATGAATCCACAATGATGCCTCTGACATTGTGGTGCTTTCTATATATCTTCCTCTCAGCATCACTGAGTCCTCTTCTGTTCATAGCAACACCTTCTTCATCAACTGGGATTGTGATTCCATCTTCTATAATATCCCATAGTGAATCATCTATACCAATGATATGGCTGTACATTTTACTCTTCCACCATGAGAACTTCTCAAGATCACCAGTAAACATTGGAGGTTTATTGTGTGACCTGGATTTTCTTTCATCAGTGCCATAATCATATGAGAAAGATGTTCCAGTACCTCTTTGATTTCTGGGTTGGGGTGGAGGTGAACCTTCATTATCAGATGACATGTTTTTCTCAGGATCCTACTGACACACTGTTAAGTGTTAATATCAGAACCGGAGCTCTGATACCAACTGAAGGTGAGAAAAACACACACAAGAAGGGGGGGTTGAATTGTGTGTACTCAAAAACAGGTTTTCTTTCTTTTCAAAGCTTAAGACTAGTTCAAAAACAAGTTCTGAACTGTTATCAAAGAGTATTGCAGCGGATTCAAAATGAAAAGAGAGAGGGAAAGAGAGACACACAATGTTTTATACTGGTTCCTTCCAAATGTTGGAAGTAGTCCAGTCCCCTTGTTTTCCAACAAGAGATTTTCACTATAATCAGATGATTACAATTGCTCAACCACAAAGGAAGAGACTTCCAGTTGCTCAACCACAAAGGAAGAGGCTTCCAATTGCTCAACCACAAAGGAAGAGGATTCCAATTGCTCACGACACTAAGTCAAGAGGCTTCCAAATGCTCAGACACAAAGTACTGACACTTCCTGCTAAGACCACAAAGGAATGAGGTTACAACTTGCTCAAAACACTAAGTAATGAGTCTTACAATGCTTAGTACGCAGACTAAGACTTAGACCAAACTGATTTACAAAGAAGGTAAGTTTGGGTTGAACACTTGATAAAATATCAGAGGTGTTCACTTAATACAACACAGGTTAAGACTCTTAACCTTAAGAAATTCTAAGATACAACAGATGAAAGAATTTCTAAGAGTTTTGTGAACTTATGAGTTTTGACAGCAAAAACAGAGCACAGGTTCAGCAGTTTTGTTTCAAGAGTCTTAGCATTTTTCTTCTTCAATTCTTCTTCCTTTTATAGAGGAAATTAGAGCTGTTGGAGACTTGTAGAAATTAAGCAAAGAGCCGTTGCAAATTGAGAGCTAGGATAGCTGCAATTGTGTGCTGAACTTTTGCAGAAAACAGAGTGCAGCAGCCATTTTTGAATTTGCTTTCCTTAAAAGCTGGGGAATGTTTGAGTCAGGGAGACAACTGTTCCATTGGAGTTGTTCTGACATATGCAGGCATTAAATGCGCACAGTAACAGTTGCTTTCCTTGCCACATCAGACTTCAGAAGCTTCTGCGTGAACAGTACATCAGAAGCTCTCTTCAGGAGCACTTCTTCAGAAGCACTGTTCATCAGGAGCACTTCTTCAGACGTTGACTTTTCGTTGACCTTCAGACTCAGACTTCAGAAGCTGTCTTCAGACGCAAGCTTCAGACTTCCACTTCAGGAGCACTCTTCAGACCCAGTTTTCTTCCAGCTTTGCAACATTGCTTCTAAGCTTTCCTTTTCTTGCTCTAAGCTTGTTCTTTCATAACCATTATCAATTACCAATCATTAAACACGTGGTTCTGAAACAACTTGAACAAAGCATTATCAAATAACCAATTTTCTATTTAACACTTTGTTATCATCAAAACCATAAAGAGAGATATGTTCATACATAATGTTCCAACAATCTCCCCCTTAATTCAGAAGAGAGTTGTTTAACACATTTTGTTCCAACACAGCAGGGTCTCAGAAAAGTGATTTTTCTCCATTTTGACTTACCCAAACTTACTCTGGCTTTCTAACAGCTTTAGGAATGATTTTCAACAGCAAATTGACGGATTAACTCATGGATAAACAAGGAATTAACATGCATTAAAGATTGGGGTACTAAATATCAATCTTTTTCTAAATAATGGATTCTCACCCAAAACTAACCCAAGGTGGGTTCTAAAACTAAAGGAACTCACCTTGAGAAATAATCTGATTGCTAGCAAAGTTTCCAATCTCTCTAAGTTCAGACCCAAACTTTAGTTTCGGTTTCTTCCTTCGTTCCTCGCTTCTAATCACCAAATTGAACAGGTTTTTAGCTTCTAATCCAACATACATACACTTTCGAACCTAACTTGAAATCTATATTGAAAAGGATGGTGATGAGCGCGATTTTGAGGAAGATAGTAAGGGTAATGCATGCTTCTAAGATAATCTGCTATGGGGAGGATGATTTCTAGCTTGCATGTTGTTTTCTAAGGAGGTTGGGTGATAATGGATTGAGAGAGAGTGGCGTGAGTGAGAGTTGAGAGGAGGAGGGAAGTTTATGATCTCTTAGTGAGAGAAAGAAGTAAGAAAAATGAATGGAAAAGTTGGGGGTTAGCCCTTATATAGCCTCATGCGATAATTACTGAATTGTCCTCATTAATGAAATTTCTCGGACACATAGACTAACACGAATAATTAACTGGGTTTTAAGCGGGATGTTACACCATACATCATGAAGAGAGTCAAATAATAAGTAATTTAAATTGCTAGTCAAAAATATCAACAATCCCTGGCAACGACGCCAAAAACTCGATGGTCGAATTTAGGCAAGTGTACCAAATCGTTTACCAAGTAATAAAGTGATAAGTAGAGTATCATATCCACCGGGATTGCCGTTTCCACCAAACAATTCACGTTACTTGTATAGGAACAATAAAGTAAATAAAAGATAAGGGTTTAGAGTTTTGCAATTTAATTTGTTTGCAACAGAGCAAAATTTACCTATTTTGATTGCAGAATGTCAGTGGTGGTTAGGATTCTTCAAATCCCCTCTATTTAATTGTTGGAATTACGAAACAGTCAAGTCTTATTCAGGTTATTTATCATTATCTATCTAAGTGTTGAGTTAGTAGGGTTTTACTACCTATCAGTTGTCAAGTTGCACATGCTGATCACACGGGTAGGTACGTGTGGGGCCTTACTCTCTCAGAGATATGGCCTCATTCCCCTCCAGTTGTCGAGTTGCACATGCATATCACGCGGGTAGGTACGCGTGGGGTCTTACTCTCTCAGAAGTAATTGAAACATAGACTTGAATTAGCGTTCCTAAATTCCAATCAGTGTGGTCTCAATCTTAAAGGTTCACTCATCTATGAATCTGATAAGTACATAACACATTCTCCCTCTCGGTAGTTCTACAAACGTGCAGCCCTATCAGCGTCTACCTTACCAAGGTTCGAGGAGAATGAAGTTACTGGGCTGATTTAAGTCGTGAAGTCACTTGTTTTCCTAATTACTAACTAGTTACTTCCTGATTGGAGTAGGTTTGCACCAATATTAGTTTATGTCACCTCCCTAAGTACTTTTATCTCAGGGTTCTGCTCTATGGCTTGTTTCACTAGTTACTAAATATTTAATTCCTGATTAAGACATATATAAATATCAATATTAGGTATGTCACCTTTCTAAATGCCTAGGTATCAAGGTTATGTTTCAGAGGAGACAAATCTTACGCACGACAGTAAAATTAAATAGCATAAATGAAATAACGGAATGAAGACTTTAAATTAAATAAATTATCCAACAACCATAATAGAGGTTCATCTTAGAACCCTAGCGTAAAAAGATTTAGTTACACATGGTAACTAAATAGAAATTACAAAAGAATAAAACATACCCTAAAAAAACTTGGAGTGAGGAGATAAACTCCTCCCTTGAAGCTTTTAGTGCTTGCCTTCCTCTTGAACTACTTCGTTCTAAATGAGAAATTATGAATGAGAGGAGTGCTATTCATAGCACTACTAGAAAAATGAGTTTTCACATCAGTTGGAAAGCACTTTTCACATCAAGTGGCAACCGATGTAAGGTGGCATGATGTGGTATGTCCACACCTTTTCACATCGGGTATGGACTGTTGTGATATCCAACTTTTCACATCGGGTCTCTCTCCCACTGATGTGATACATTCTTTTTAAAATTTAACAATAGGTTTTTCACATCAGTTGTATGATAGACACTGAAGTTAAATAAGTATATTTCACATCCGTTTTTTGTCCCACCGATGTGAAATCTATTTTATTTTTTTTAAAAAAAACTTTTTTTTAAAACTGCTTACCAAATCAGCTTATACCATGTGCTTTTCTTCTATATTAAAAATATGAAAACAATTATACCAAAAAAAAATTTATATGAAAACAAATATGGACATTTTAATGCCAAAAAGAAAGTTAATAAGCTAATAAATACAATTTCATTTATAACCCTCACAAGTGAAGCTAACACTCAAAATAACATAGTGTAAACACACATAGTGACATCTTGGCATTCAATCGAATGAATTTAATTTTTATACATATAAGAATTCGTCTAGAAGAAGGAAACCAAATATGGAATAACATGAGCACCTGATGAGTGGTTTTGATGTACTCAATTCTCTTTTGAGTGAACCGAAGCAAAGTCCTGAAATCAAAGAATATAGTCAAACTTCATAACCTAAAAAATTCCCTTATAAAATAACATTAAGTATCTAGTTCTGAAAATTGCATGCTGAATTTTTTGTTTCTCTTGCTCTGTTAATATTTTCAACAAGTTGAAAGCTTACCTCTAACCAAACCATAAAAGAATGAAGTTATTAAATCATGGGCCTAGTAATAAGCTGAAGATGCATTACTATATAAGATCACTAAGATCCATCAATAATGCTTTTCTAAAATGAATGGTAGCAATCAGCTGATAAAAAAAGTAATCATGAGAAAAATAAGAAGGGGGGATAAGGGAAATGCACAAATAAAATTGTGAACAGAACAAACTCATAACCGCGAGTGCTTAAGACATCTGCCTAATTGCCAATCATAGCATAAAAGGGAAACTAATAACTACCAAAACTTAAAGAAGGATATGCTTCAATATGGTTCAGATCATTATTTAGACAGAAAAAAAATCATTTCTAGGTGGGATTTTCTCTTATGTGGGAACACTAGAGAAGAGGGGAATATAAAGAGAAAGAGAGGAACCAGTAATGACAACTGATGTTTCTTCTCCTGTGATGTTACTTGGTTGTTATTGTTACTATCAGGAAGAAGAAAAATAAATCTCGTGCCAAGTGACTAGAATGAATCTCATACCATATTGTCAAGGTGACTAAAGTACATGACACTACATTTTAAAGGTTTGGTATATAAACTTGAAACTAAAGAGTTTGTGATTGTCATCACATTGTTGAGATGCATTTAATCAGTATAAGTGGATTATTCAATTATTGTAATGTTACTTGTTTAGATATCGAGGCACACTTTCAATTACAACTAATTATGCGAATTGTGTTTTTCTGATTGTGTTTACTATCATTGCAGGATGGACGTTGAGTGAGGTTGGGTCAAGGTTCTTAGCAAATCCATAACTTTCAGGTGAAGCACAAGAAAATATACCAAGCTTTTATAGGATGCCTACTCATGTATCTATACAAGAAAGCATAAAAGTTTATTATCTATCATTCTACATTGATTTTTGAGTTTACAACAGTATCTATTCATGAAACCGAGCTTTTATAGGATATTTGCTCATGTATTAGAAGCATTGGTCACTTCCATATTTCTTTAAAATATGGGATTTAGCATAATTGCGGAATGACTGTATCAAACTATTGGTTAATTAATCCTTTCACATCTTGTAGTTGGATTAAGTCAAATACCTATAGTTGGATTGAGTCAAATACCTATAGTTCATCAGAACCATACAACTCATTTCAATTCCACCGAGCTAAGACAAAACCAGCCCCGTACGGGAGGAAACAGTACCTAAAAACTCCTAAACACAGCAGCACCCAGCAGAGGCAGCATTGCATAGCAGGTGCGCACAGCACACCAGCAGCTGCAACCTGTTAACATAGACAGCGCAGTTGTACCAACACGCAGAGCAAGACATATTTGAACAAGACAAAGTCACAAACCAATCGAACTATAAAAACAAAACGAGCTGAAAATTTAATTACAAAAAAAAACAGAAATTGAAACCTCAAACTAATATAAAGGGGACAAAAACGAAAGGGGAAAAAAAATCAAAAACCTGCAAATATGAATTTAAGCAGGAGAAATAAAATAACAAATAAGCATAGTTTCAATTATTAGTAAGTCTAGCGCCAATTTAACAAACTGACCAACAGAGTAGAATCCACACACATGTTTGAAAGTAAACTAAAAAACACAGATTCAACCAGAACTAACTTATTCAGAATCAAGTATCAAAAGCAAGTTAACCGAAGTTGAAATTCTGGTATGCTCTATCACAGCTAAACCGATTCAGACATGTATGTTACATCATTTGTGCAGGCTAACATAACAAAAAAATAATTCAGATTATATTAGATGTAAATTCAGATTATTTTACGGTGTTTCTTATCCAAAATTTGCTTTAGTTGATAATATGTCAGGAGTTATCACAAGACAAGATTCCACCAATAAACCAAAGTTTTGATGATATCCAAACCATGTGTACTATTTAAATTTTTTATGCAACCGTATAGATGCTAACATTAAAAATTATGCAAACCTAAGAAAATTTGTATGCCCAATTTGCTTACCAATCACCAAACCATCAGGTGACAGGACAGCAGAGCTTACCTCCATAAGTATAACAAGAGTTTCAGATGTTAAACCATGTATTATACACCTTCAGTTTGTAGGAAAGCTCTTCAGAATAAAGAGCTCCAAAAGCAAAGTAGTGTCTAGTTGAAACAGAATATATGTTCTTCCTAGCTTCTTCTTCACTGTCAAAAAAAAAAACCACACACACTAAAAGATTAAACCAAAACACAACAACCATCCATTCACACACATTATTTAGAATCAATAGCACCAACGTTTCTAATGGAACGTGTGTCGGTGTGACATGTGACGCTTAATAGATCAATATTCTTGTAGATAACTATATTTTATTTTTATATATACAACCAAACGCAAATTGTCAAAGATATTAATTCAATTCAATTGAGACTAATAATAGAAACCCAAAACCTAAAACAATGTCAAACTGAATAAAACCCTATGCAGCACCGACAACACAGGACCAAAAAAATAAATATAAGAAAATCAACTCACACGGAGCTTCTTAACATGAATTTATCTCATTTTTAACAAAAACCCTAAATGCAAACAATCAAACCAGAAATTGAAGAAGCAAAAACAAGGAAAACAATTCACCTTCAGATTGTGATGGTTTCGAGCAACAGCGATGGATTAAGGACGACGATGATGACGAACACGGCAGAGAGAAGGATTTCGAGCGAAGGTGATGGTTTCGAGCACAGCTGTGATGACGACGAACACATCAGAGAATATGATTTCGAGCGATTGAGGGTTTCAAGTGATTTTTGCGGGTTTTGATTGAGAGAAGATGAAGGTTTCGAGTGATTGAGGGTTTGAGATTGAAGGGTTCGAGCAATTGAGAGAAGAGGAAAAACGTGAGAGTGAAATTGGGAAAGTGAAAATTGTATAGAAGGACACAGTTTTCCCTACAGGTATGATGTACCTGATGTTAAATGTAGTTCGTCAAATTTACAAAACTGCCACCGCGTTTATATTTCCCTACAGGTATAATTTCCACTGATGTTAAAAAGGTTCAGTGACTAATTTTCCCCTCAGGCATTCACAGTAGCCGTGTTACTTTCCACATCAGGTATTTGACCACTGATGTGGATACCCTGATGTTAAATGTCATTTTTCTAGTAGTGTAGGGAGAGCTTCTACCTGAAGTTGGGCTAAAATACCGGGCTTTTGCCAAGTAACAAAATTCAGTCTTGGCCTGCAAGAAACATGCGCTAGGCGAATGTGAGAGACACCTACAACCATGCACTCGGTGCATGAGCATGTTCCTATGCGCACTGTAACACCCATATAGAGATTGCCTAGGATCTCTTACGAGTATTAAAATTTCGTACTGGATACATTAAATACAATACAGAAAATTTGCTTATTAATTATACAATACATGAGTTCCTGATACAATCTGAAAATCTGGTACAAACGTTCTCCATAATATATATATATATACATCATGAAACATAATCATATACAACATCCTAGTAACGTAAGCAGCACGATCAATCCGTAGCCTTCTCTTTACCTTTACGTCGTGCTACCTGCGTTGAACCTGCACCAGAAGGAAAGGGATGAGACATAACGTCTCAGTGAGCTCCTACCCTACCTACTGTTGGCAACCTCGGGGAACCTAGGGTCGCCGTGCCTACCTCGGCGAACTTGGGGATACCTATGATCGCCAAGTCTTAACTCTACCCGTAGAGGGTCATCTGACTAATCCTGCTAAACTGGTGACCAAGGGGAGACCTAGGATCACCGTCTGATAACTGCTAACTGATATCTGATAAGTGTTTCATGACTGATAATGTAATAGGTTATTAACTGATAAATTATGTTAGCTGTTAGCGTTGAACAAGCAATATTATCTGAGTTCATTTTACGGAATGCCCCCGGGTGGAGTAACCCCGAAGCACATTCCTCTGATAACCGGTGAAAATTCCTATCATATCAGGCTAACACCGGACTCCTCTTGTCGTCGTGCGGTCATCCTTGCGGAATAACACGTCCCACTGGCGTGAACCTCCTGTGTCCCACTGGCGTGAACAACAGAAGACACGACTTAATAATAATAATCTTAACTTACGCGTATACCCCCCCGTGTCCCACTGGCGTGAACGACGGAAGACGCGAATTAATAATCTTTAATCTTATGCATGAACCTTTCATGTCCCACTGGCGTGAACGATGAAAGTCACGACTTAATAGTATTAATCTTATTCTTAACTTTGCGTGGACCATTCGTGTCCCACTTGCGTGAACATCGAAGGCCACGGCTTAATATCTGTGTATTTCATGACTACTTAACCTATAATAGGTCCTAGGCTTGGATTCTGAATTTATCTTGGCCTGCATGTACTTAAGTGAGTGTAGGGATTTCACTTACAAAGAGATAATCCCATTACTAATCCCTTTATATATCTATATAACTTAGTAGTATAAGTATTCATCTCCTAATGCCATACCTATTCCTCATCCTACCCTAATTCCAAACCATTCCTTAAGAACAAGAATCTGGGTAGTGGGAAAATCGTAGTCCGATTTGCAAATATCGTAGTCCGATTTTTGCCGTAAACTTCATGAAAAACAAGGCACAAAATCGTAGCCCGATATCTAGAAATCGTAGTCCGATTTTGGCTTCTGCAGAATTCATAATTTTGCTTCCTAGGCTATTCCAATCCTGACCAATCAACATAGCAGCTTATGGGAATGAATTTACAAGACATAAGGGTAGATAATAACATGATTAAGCAAGGAATTAGTACACAAAGGATTGGGGCACAAATACTAAACCTTGATTCAACTTGTAAAGAGCACTAAAACTACTCAAACGGGTTATACAACCCTATGGAGCTCACCTTAACCACAATTTGGTGCTTGGTAATTCTGATTCTCAAAGCCTTGGCTTCACTCTACTACTTTCTCTTGAATCTTCTTTGACTCTCCTTGTTTCTTCTTTACTACTTCTTGTTCTAACTTCCCAAATACCCAGCTTGCTAGCAAAATTTCCTACTAGAGTTGGATGAAGTTTGGATGAGTGATGGGGAGAAGGATGAGGGCGTGTGATTGGGAAAGGAGGGAGGAGAAAACTGATTTTCTAGAAGTGTATAGAGAATGAGAAAAATGGTATGGGGAAATATCTTGTTCCCAATTTTAAAACAATCTCCCACTTAAGCCTTATTTACTATATTGCCATTGCTTAATATTACCAAATTGCCATGCTTGTTTAATGACTTCTAACACTGATAATAATTGCTTCTAAGCGGGATATTACACGCACAGAAATGCATGCCAGGCGCATGTGAGTGATGTCTGGGTGCTGAATCTTTTGCTATGGACCGAATTGCTATTTTTAAGCCCAACTCTTGCTCGGGTCTATTTGATTGAATTATGTTTTTTTTCTTCTTCTGAAGAAGCTAAATTATAGACCAAATTATCATGTTAATTAACAAAAATAAAGTTTTAAATTGAGTTTATATCCAATCAGAACAAAGGAAACAAAATCTTTAGTGACGAAATGTTTATCTAACCTTTATTGTCTTAGATACACTATACCTCATTTGATTAGTGTAATACTCAATGTAGGATGATCATAGACCAAATTATCATGTTACTTCACTAAAATAAGTTTTAAATTGAATTTGTATCCTAGGAAGAAACTTTGTTGACCAAAATTTATCTAAC
Source organism: Medicago ruthenica (assembly GCA_018208015.1). NCBI lineage: Eukaryota > Viridiplantae > Streptophyta > Magnoliopsida > Fabales > Fabaceae > Medicago > Medicago ruthenica. The sequence goes on from CM031372.1 coordinate 43,858,337, forward strand.
CATTTTTGCCTTGGACTTGGCAAAGTCCTACTATGGTTCATTTGATTAGTGTAATACTCAATGTTTGATGATTAAAGACCAAATTAACATGTTAATTCACTAAAATAAAGTTTGTTTTGATTGTTGGGGACAACCAAATTATTTTGTTTTGATTGTTGTTATTAGTTTTTAATCTTGAGTTTTGTTGGATCACAATCTTAAGTGTGGGAGAATTTGATCAGTGCAGTTTTGAACATTATTTTTAGCCTTACATTTTGACATTTTGAGAGATTTTTAACCTTAATATATTATTTTTAGCATGATTCTATATTTCGGGACTGATTTGTGCGTTACTGTAATTATTGGATTAATTTTCGTTTTTAATGTGTGTTGACCCTATTCACTGTGAAGACCATAACTTTGTGTGCAAATATCCAAACGAGACGTACAAATAGGCGTTAGAAAGCTTAGGAATTTATCTAGAACTTTCATGCTGAGCACGAAGCCAGATTTGGAAGTCCATCTGGTTAAATATATGAATCTACGGAGCACTACATATCATTGTGGAGTTTTGGGCCACTCAATATTTTGCAATGGACCGAATTGCTATTTTTAAGCCCAACTCTTGCTCGGGTCTAATTTACTGAATTATGTTTTTTTTCTGAAGAAGAAGATAAACTAGTTCACCAAAATTGACAACAGGGAGATCAAACTTCAGACATTGAGAGAAGGAAACTTCAAAGTCTCAAGTCAACACTCCCAAACCAAGCCAACTCAAATGTGTATACTTAGAAATAAAGCTGCAAATAGCAAAAAACTTCATCTTTTGTTCATCCGTATTCATAGTAATTTTAGTGCAAACCTCTTGTAATGGAACCTTAAGAACCCTAAATCAATTTGTTAGTGAAAAGGTATTTCGTGTATGAATTTCTTGAGGTTTGGTTTCTAATACAATTTTGTTTATGTCTTTAAATCTTAACTTCGTCTCTCTCTCTCTAATATTTTTTGCTTGTTCAGTTAGTTTTATAATCAATCAAGAGTATATACTCGAACAAATGATACATTAGAACCTATGATATAAATGGTGCTGTTGTTGGGGGATCTCTCATTAAGATTAACCAAATTAAAAACTTCACTAATAACTCAATGAGCAAGACATTCTCATTAGTAATTGTCATTGCTATTAACCCATATAATATAGGACACGCTAGTTAGTTAATTAGTATAAGGAGTTAAACTAGTGTAATATAGGTTTGTTAGGAGTTAGTTAGTTAGTTAGTTTTTTTATTGAGTTAGTTAGTTAGTTTTTTTTATTGAGTTAGTATCAATGAACTAAGTCATCATATATTATATATATCAGAGGAACTCGTTGTATTTTACACCTTACAAAAAAGAGCATTGAACAAATAGCAAAGTAATATAATTATACTATAATAACAGAGAGAGCGTTGAAGATCATCATACATCCACTGAAAGAGTACGTAATCCAGAAATGACATTTTTCAAGCTTATTGGGGTTGTATTGAGGCCAGGAAGAAGAGGAAGAAATAGGATGCAATATCAAGAATACAATGTTGCTGGGTTTCGAAGGGGAAGAAGAAATAGGATTCATGATCAACAAAACAATGTTGTTGAATCTTTCTTTTTCTTTCTTTTTTTCTTTTTTCTTCAAGCATTTTTTACTTTTGAATATTGTTGTGCTACATGCAAGATATAATGATTTTTAATTTTATTTTTCTAACTAATTTGATTGTGCAGTGAAATTATCTTCACAGGCTAATTACATATCATTATGATGAATTAATATGAAATTTACATGTCAGTATGAATTAGCAACCAAGCACGTTAATTATTTTCCAATAGAATAAGAATTTATATCATGTATGAATTAATAAGATTTTAGGAAATACTTGTCATAAAAAAAAGATTTTAGGAAATATGAATATAATTTGGCGACCTTATTTCTAATCAATTCTTAATTAAAAAAATATATATAACAATTTTAAGTTAGTCCTTTCAGTATAGTTAACTCTAATATTTTCTTTCCACCTTCAATAACAAGTATAGATGTATAGAGGACAAAACAAGAGATACGATTTTGTAAAATTAAAAGTTCATTTTTGTACCCAAAAAAAAAAATTTATTCATTTTAAGTATCGAATGAACTATTGGAACACCTATTTTAAAATCACATAATTTTTGTCTCTTTCTGGGATACTTTTGAACTTAAAAATAATTATGCAACATATTTTAAATAATTAAGGGTTAATAGTGCTTTACCCCCTGTAATATTGGTCATTTCCGGTTTTCCTCCCTGTAATTTTTTTTTTAGATTCCGTCCTTGTAATTTGAAGATTTTTGGTTTTGGACCTTGATGGTTTTTGACTGTACAAAATTGATGATATGACACGGGGGTAAACCGAAATTTGCTCAAATTAACAGCGGGATAAACCGAAATTTGCTCAAATTACAGGGGTGTAAACCGAAATTTGCTCAAATTACAGGGGGCGAAATTTTCCATGAAGGTCCAAAACCAAAAAAATTTCAAATTACAAGGATGAAATCTAAAAAAAAAAATTACAGGGGGAAAACCGAAAATGACCAATATTACAGGGGTAAAGCACTATTAACCCTAAAATTAACCATAGTATTATTCACAATGCCATCAACATTGCTTGATAACTCCTCAGTAGTAGAATCCCCTAGCCAATATCAACCCTTTTCTGAACAACAGTATCATATAGAGGATTTATAATTAAAATGGTATTGCCAACAGGCTCCCCTGAAAGTCTAAGGTTCATCACTTATTTTGTAACACCCATAATAAGATTGCCTAGGATCTTACACGAGTATTAAAATTTCGTACTGGATACATTAATTTACAATATAAAAAGTTCATTCAAAATATTACATCACATTGTAATATTACAATCCAAAGTTAAACAACATTTCGAGAACATATACAAGCCATAATACAGATAACCATAACAAAACAACAGCACGATCAGTCCGTAGCCTTCTCCTTACCCTTGTTGCGTGCTGATTGCGATCCTGCCTGTGAACCTGCACCAGAAGGAATGGGATGAGACATAATGTCTCAGTGAGCTCTACCCAACCTACTGTTTGGCAACCACAGGGAACCTAGGGTCGCCATGCCTACCTTGGCAATTTAGGGGAATTCTAGAATCGCCAAGTCTTATAAACCAGCCTATGACTTTAACTATAACCTTCCTGTAACTGTAAACTTTCTATGACTGTAACTATAACAACTTTAACTATAACTATAAATCATAAAACGAATAAAGTGTTTTATGTTAGCTGTTAGCGTTGAACAAACAATTATCTGAGTTCATTTTACGGAGGGCACCCCGGGTGGAGCAACCCCGAGATACGTCTCCCTATAAACCGGTGAAATTCCTATCATATCAGGCTAACACCGGACTCCCTATGAAACGTGTGGACAACCCTCTCGGAGAAGTCTCATCCGGCGAATCCCGGAGTCTGATGAACACGCCCTATGACTGTGAAACGTGCAAGCACGCCAATATCTTTGAGTATTTCTTTAACTTTGACATATAATCATATAATCAGTACTATGATCGTATAACATTCCTATGACTTATAACATATAACCTTATGATTCTTGGCTCATCGTTCTCATGAGTCACCTATGATTGTTGGAGAACCAACACTATAAACATATCTTTTACTATGATTGCTAAACATTCCCATGCCTATGTATTCCAAAGGAACACTTCTATAACTTTGTTCACCTCTTTAGGCTCTCAAATAATCAAGCTATAAGCCTTCCCTAATGATCTAATCATGCTCTAAGGGATAGGTCCTTTAACATTTAAATGAGATACATAGCCATTGCACATCGCTTAATGAGTTTGAGATAGTATTGGATGGCTGAAATGGTGCAAGAGAAGTTGAAAATTTTTCATGTTCTGTCCCCTTCAAAATCGTGACACGATTTGGCAATCGTGTCACGATTGCATGCCCAGAAAACGTGTTTTGCACTGCCTATAAAATCGTGACACGGTTGTAAAATCGTGACACGATTTTACCTGCAGTTGGACAGCATAGGGCAATTTCAAAGCATAATTCTCACCATTCTTGGCACAATTCAATACACCCAATCATCATACAGCTTAAGGCATATTTCTAAGACATATTAACAACCTATAACATGTTTATTCAAGGAAAATCCATCAAAGGGAACTAGGGTCCTATGAACCACAAATTTGATCATATAACTTAAAACCTCAAAACTTAAACAAGGAGGGTTCTAAAACCCACTAGGAGCTCACCTTAATCCCAAAAGATGCTTGCTAAGTTGATAAATCCAAACCCTAGCTTCAAGCTCCAAAGTCTCAACTTGTGAAAACTTCTATCCTTGGCTTTCCTAGCTTTCTCTTACTCCAATGCTAAGTTGATAAATCCAAACCCTAGCTTCAAGCTCCAAAGTCTCAACTTGTGAAAACTTCTATCCTTGGCTTTCCTAGCTTTCTCTTACTCCAAAATTCCAAAACTAGCTTGCTTGGGAGACAAGAATTTAGGAAGGAGTTAGATTCTATAAGGAGGATGATTTGATGATGATGATGATGAGAAGTTGGGGGACGAAATTGAGGGAGAAAGGGAGAGCCAATTTTCTGATTTTCTTTCAAATGGTAAAATGAGATAAACATGTGTATTTTTCATATTTATCTCTTTGCCCTTTTTATTCTTTATTTACAATTTTGCCATTCCCTCAATTCACTACTTTGCTATAGCTTGCTTAATAAGTTTCCACACTATTAACCGTTACATTCAAGCGGGATATTACACTCTACCCCCCTTAAAAGAAATTTCGTCCTCGAAATTTAGAAATTACCTGTAAAAAGATGCGGGTAGCACTCCATCATCTCTGATTCCAATTCCCAAGTAGCTTCACCGTAGGGAGAACCTTTCCATATGACTTTAACAATTGGAATCTCTTTGTTCCTTAATGCTTTGACATCACGTTCAATAATCCGTTCCGGTTCGGGCCGGAAGGTCAAATCTGATCTTAAGTCGATGGCTTCCAACTCTACTGGTTGGTAAGGATCAGGAATAAACTTCCTTAACTGTGAGACATGGAAAACATCATGTAATCCTGACATCGCCGGTGGCAGAGCCAATTGGTAAGTTGCTGGACCGACACGTTTAAGTATCTCAAATGGCCCAATAAATCTTGGACTCAATTTCTTTGTCCTGAAAACACCTCGTAGTCCCAGCTTAGGGGTAACTTTCAGGAAAACATGATCTCCTACTTCGAACTCTAGAGGTCTTCGCCTCTTGTCCGCATAACTCTTCTGTCGACTTTGAGCAGTTCTAATCTTATCCTGAATGGATTTAATCTTTAAAGTGGTTTCCTGGATTAAACACCCATAATAAGATTGCCTAGGATCTTACACGAGTATTAAAATTTCGTACTGGATACATTAATTTACAATATAAAAAGTTCATTCAAAATATAAGATCACATTGTAATATTACAATCCAAAGTTAAACAACATTTCGAGAACATATACAAGCCATAATACAGATAACCATAACAAAACAACAGCACGATCAGTCCATAGCCTTCTCCTTACCCTTGTTGCGTGCTGATTGCGATCCTGCCTGTGAACCTGCACCAGAAGGATGGGATGAGACATAATGTCTCAGTGAGCTCTACCCAACCTACTGTTTGGCAACCACAGGGAACCTAGGGTCGCCATGCCTACCTTGGCAATTTAGGGGAATTCTAGAATCGCCAAGTCTTATAAACCAGCCTATGACTTTACTATACCTTCCTGTAACTGTAAACTTTCTATGACTATAACTGTAACTATAACAACTTTAACTATAACTATAAGTCATAAAACGAATAAAGTGTTTTATGTTATCTGTTAGCGTTGAACAAACAATTATCTGAGTTCATTTTACGGAGGGCACCCCGGGTGGAGCAACCCCGAGATACGTCTCCCTATAAACCGGTGAAATTCCTATCATATCAGGCTAACACCGGACTCCCTATGAAACGTGTGGACAACCCTCTCGGAGAAGTCCCATCCGGCGAATCCCGGAGTCTGATGAACACGCCCTATGACTGTGAAACGTGCAAGCACGCCAATATCTTTGAGTATTTCTTTAACTTTGACATATAATCATATAATCAGTACTATGATCGTATAACATTCCTATGACTTATAACATATAACCTATGATTCTTGGCTCATCGTTCTCATGAGTCACCTATGATTGTTGGAGAACCAACGCTATAAACATATCTTTTACTATGATTGCTAAACATTCCCATGCCTATGTATTCCAAAGGAACACTTCTATAACTTTGTTCACCTCTTTAGGCTCTCAAATAATCAAGCTATAAGCCTTCCCTAATGATCTAATCATGCTCTAAGGGATAGGTCCTTTAACATTTAAATGAGATACATAGCCATTGCACATCGCTTAATGAGTTTGAGATAGTATTGGATGGCTGAAATGGTGCAAGAGAAGTTGAAAATTTTTCATGTTCTGTCCCCTTCAAATCGTGACACGATTTGGCAATCGTGTCACGATTGCATGCCCAGAAAACGTGTTTTGCACTGCCTATAAAATCGTGACACGGTTGTAAAATCGTGACACGATTTTACCTGCAGTTGGACAGCATAGGGCAATTTCAAAGCATAATTCTCACCATTCTTGGCACAATTCAATACACCCAATCATCATACAGCTTAAGGCATATTTCTAAGACATATTAACAACCTATAACATGTTTATTCAAGGAAAATCCATCAAAGGGAACTAGGGTCCTATGAACCACAAATTTGATCATATAACTTAAAACCTCAAAACTTAAACAAGGAGGGTTCTAAAACCCACTAGGAGCTCACCTTAATCCCAAAAGATGCTTGCTAAGTTGATAAATCCAAACCCTAGCTTCAAGCTCCAAAGTCTCAACTTGTGAAAACTTCTATCCTTGGCTTTCCTAGCTTTCTCTTACTCCAATGCTAAGTTGATAAATCCAAACCCTAGCTTCAAGCTCCAAAGTCTCAACTTGTGAAAACTTCTATCCTTGGCTTTCCTAGCTTTCTCTTACTCCAAAATTCCAAAACTAGCTTGCTTGGGAGACAAGAATTTAGGAAGGAGTTAGATTCTATAAGGAGGATGATTTGATGATGATGATGATGAGAAGTTGGGGGACGAAATTGAGGGAGAAAGGGAGAGCCAATTTTCTGATTTTCTTTCAAATGGTAAAATGAGATAAACATGTGTAATTTTTCATATTTATCTCTTTGCCCTTTTTATTCTTTATTTACAATTTTGCCATTCCCTCAATTCACTACTTTGCTATAGCTTGCTTAATAAGTTTCCACACTATTAACCGTTACATTCAAGCGGGATATTACACTCTACCCCCCTTAAAAGAAATTTCGTCCTCGAAATTTAGAAATTACCTGTAAAAAGATGCGGGTAGCACTCCATCATCTCTGATTCCAATTCCCAAGTAGCTTCACCGTAGGGAGAACCTTTCCATATGACTTTAACAATTGGAATCTCTTTGTTCCTTATGCTTTGACATCACGTTCAATAATCCGTTCCGGTTCGGGCCGGAAGGTCAAATCTGATCTTAAGGTCGATGGCTTCCAACTCTACTGGTTGGTAAGGATCAGGAATAACTTCCTTAACTGTGAGACATGGAAAACATCATGTAATCCTGACATCGCCGGTGGCAGAGCCAATTGGTAAGTTGCTGGACCGACACGTTTAAGTATCTCAAATGGCCCAATAAATCTTGGACTCAATTTCTTTGTCCTGAAAACACCTCGTAGTCCCAGCTTAGGGGTAACTTTCAGGAAAACATGATCTCCTACTTCGAACTCTAGAGGTCTTCGCCTCTTGTCCGCATAACTCTTCTGTCGACTTTGAGCAGTTCTAATCTTATCCTGAATGGATTTAATCTTTAAAGTGGTTTCCTGGATTAAACACCCATAATAAGATTGCCTAGGATCTTACACGAGTATTAAAATTTCGTACTGGATACATTAATTTACAATATAAAAAGTTCATTCAAAATATAAGATCACATTGTAATATTACAATCCAAAGTTAAACAACATTTCGAGAACATATACAAGCCATAATACAGATAACCATAACAAAACAACAGCAACGATCAGTCCATAGCCTTCTCCTTACCCTTGTTGCGTGCTGATTGCGATCCTGCCTGTGAACCTGCACCAGAAGGAATGGGATGAGACATAATGTCTCAGTGAGCTCTACCCAACCTACTGTTTGGCAACCACAGGGAACCTAGGGTCGCCATGCCTACCTTGGCAATTTAGGGGAATTCTAGAATCGCCAAGTCTTATAAACCAGCCTATGACTTTAACTATAACCTTCCTGTAACTGTAAACTTTCTATGACTGTAACTATAACAACTTTAAACTATAACTATAAATCATAAAACGAATAAAGTGTTTTATGTTAGCTGTTAGCGTTGAACAAACAATTATCTGAGTTCATTTTACGGAGGGCACCCCGGTGGAGCAACCCCGAGATACGTCTCCCTATAAACCGGTGAAATTCCTATCATATCAGGCTAACACCGGACTCCCTATGAAACGTGTGGACAACCCTCTCGGAGAAGTCCCATCCGGCGAATCCCGGAGTCTGATGAACACGCCCTATGACTGTGAAACGTGCAAGCACGCCAATATCTTTGAGTATTTCTTTAACTTTGACATATAATCATATAATCAGTACTATGATCGTATAACATTCCTATGACTTATAACATATAACCTATGATTCTTGGCTCATCGTTCTCATGAGTCACCTATGATTGTTGGAGAACCAACGCTATAAACATATCTTTTACTATGATTGCTAAACATTCCCATGCCTATGTATTCCAAAGGAACACTTCTATAACTTTGTTCACCTCTTTAGGCTCTCAAATAATCAAGCTATAAGCCTTCCCTAATGATCTAATCATGCTCTAAGGGATAGGTCCTTTAACATTTAAATGAGATACATAGCCATTGCACATCGCTTAATGAGTTTGAGATAGTATTGGATGGCTGAAATGGTGCAAGAGAAGTTGAAAATTTTTCATGTTCTGTCCCCTTCAAAATCGTGACACGATTTGGCAATCGTGTCACGATTGCATGCCCAGAAAAACGTGTTTTGCACTGCCTATAAAATCGTGACACGGTTGTAAAATCGTGACACGATTTTACCTGCAGTTGGACAGCATAGGGCAATTTCAAAGCATAATTCTCACCATTCTTGCACAATTCAATACACCCAATCATCATACAGCTTAAGGCATATTTCTAAGACATATTAACAACCTATAACATGTTTATTCAAGGAAAATCCATCAAAGGGAACTAGGGTCCTATGAACCACAAATTTGATCATATAACTTAAAACCTCAAAACTTAAACAAGGAGGGTTCTAAAACCCACTAGGAGCTCACCTTAATCCCAAAAGATGCTTGCTAAGTTGATAAATCCAAACCCTAGCTTCAAGCTCCAAAGTCTCAACTTGTGAAAACTTCTATCCTTGGCTTTCCTAGCTTTCTCTTACTCCAATGCTAAGTTGATAAATCCAAACCCTAGCTTCAAGCTCCAAAGTCTCAACTTGTGAAAACTTCTATCCTTGGCTTTCCTAGCTTTCTCTTACTCCAAAATTCCAAAACTAGCTTGCTTGGGAGACAAGAATTTAGGAAGGAGTTAGATTCTATAAGGAGGATGATTTGATGATGATGATGATGATGAGAAGTTGGGGTACGAAATTGAGGGAGAAAGGGAGAGCCAATTTTCTGATTTTCTTTCAAATGGTAAAATGAGATAAACATGTGTATTTTTCATATTTATCTCTTTGCCCTTTTTATTCTTTATTTACAATTTTGCCATTCCCTCAATTCACTACTTTGCTATAGCTTGCTTAATAAGTTTCCACACTATTAACCGTTACATTCAAGCGGGATATTACACTCTACCCCCCTTAAAAGAAATTTCGTCCTCGAAATTTAGAAATTACCTGTAAAAAGATGCGGGTAGCACTCCATCATCTCTGATTCCAATTCCCAAGTAGCTTCACCGTAGGGAGAACCTTTCCATATGACTTTAACAATTGGAATCTCTTTGTTCCTTAATGCTTTGACATCACGTTCAATAATCCGTTCCGGTTCGGGCCGGAAGGTCAAATCTGATCTTAAGTCGATGGCTTCCAACTCTACTGGTTGGTAAGGATCAGGAATAAACTTCCTTAACTGTGAGACATGGAAAACATCATGTAATCCTGACATCGCCGGTGGCAGAGCCAATTGGTAAGTTGCTGGACCGACACGTTTAAGTATCTCAAATGGCCCAATAAATCTTGGACTCAATTTCTTTGTCCTGAAAACACCTCGTAGTCCCAGCTTAGGGGTAACTTTCAGGAAAACATGATCTCCTACTTCGAACTCTAGAGGTCTTCGCCTCTTGTCCGCATAACTCTTCTGTCGACTTTGAGCAGTTCTAATCTTATCCTGAATGGATTTAATCTTTAAAGTGGTTTCCTGGATTAAACACCCATAATAAGATTGCCTAGGATCTTACACGAGTATTAAAATTTCGTACTGGATACATTAATTTACAATATAAAAAGTTCATTCAAAATATTACATCACATTGTAATATTACAATCCAAAGTTAAACAACATTTCGAGAACATATACAAGCCATAATACAGATAACCATAACAAAACAACAGCACGATCAGTCCGTAGCCTTCTCCTTACCCTTGTTGCGTGCTGATTGCGATCCTGCCTGTGAACCTGCACCAGAAGGAATGGGATGAGACATAATGTCTCAGTGAGCTCTACCCAACCTACTGTTTGGCAACCACAGGGAACCTAGGGTCGCCATGCCTACCTTGGCAATTTAGGGGAATTCTAGAATCGCCAAGTCTTATAAACCAGCCTATGACTTTAACTATAACCTTCCTGTAACTGTAAACTTTCTATGACTGTAACTATAACAACTTTAACTATAACTATAAATCATAAAACGAATAAAGTGTTTTATGTTAGCTGTTAGCGTTGAACAAACAATTATCTGAGTTCATTTTACGGAGGGCACCCCGGGTGGAGCAACCCCGAGATACGTCTCCCTATAAACCGGTGAAATTCCTATCATATCAGGCTAACACCGGACTCCCTATGAAACGTGTGGACAACCCTCTCGGAGAAGTCCCATCCGGCGAATCCCGGAGTCTGATGAACACGCCCTATGACTGTGAAACGTGCAAGCACGCCAATATCTTTGAGTATTTCTTTAACTTTGACATATAATCATATAATCAGTACTATGATCGTATAACATTCCTATGACTTATAACATATAACCTATGATTCTTGGCTCATCGTTCTCATGAGTCACCTATGATTGTTGGAGAACCAACGCTATAAACATATCTTTTACTATGATTGCTAAACATTCCCATGCCTATGTATTCCAAAGGAACACTTCTATAACTTTGTTCACCTCTTTAGGCTCTCAAATAATCAAGCTATAAGCCTTCCCTAATGATCTAATCATGCTCTAAGGGATAGGTCCTTTAACATTTAAATGAGATACATAGCCATTGCACATCGCTTAATGAGTTTGAGATAGTATTGGATGGCTGAAATGGTGCAAGAGAAGTTGAAAATTTTTCATGTTCTGTCCCCTTCAAAATCGTGACACGATTTGGCAATCGTGTCACGATTGCATGCCCAGAAAACGTGTTTTGCACTGCCTATAAAATCGTGACACGGTTGTAAAATCGTGACACGATTTTACCTGCAGTTGGACAGCATAGGGCAATTTCAAAGCATAATTCTCACCATTCTTGGCACAATTCAATACACCCAATCATCATACAGCTTAAGGCATATTTCTAAGACATATTAACAACCTATAACATGTTTATTCAAGGAAAATCCATCAAAGGGAACTAGGGTCCTATGAACCACAAATTTGATCATATAACTTAAAACCTCAAAACTTAAACAAGGAGGGTTCTAAAACCCACTAGGAGCTCACCTTAATCCCAAAAGATGCTTGCTAAGTTGATAAATCCAAACCCTAGCTTCAAGCTCCAAAGTCTCAACTTGTGAAAACTTCTATCCTTGGCTTTCCTAGCTTTCTCTTACTCCAATGCTAAGTTGATAAATCCAAACCCTAGCTTCAAGCTCCAAAGTCTCAACTTGTGAAAACTTCTATCCTTGGCTTTCCTAGCTTTCTCTTACTCCAAAATTCCAAAACTAGCTTGCTTGGGAGACAAGAATTTAGGAAGGAGTTAGATTCTATAAGGAGGATGATTTGATGATGATGATGATGAGAAGTTGGGGGACGAAATTGAGGGAGAAAGGGAGAGCCAATTTTCTGATTTTCTTTCAAATGGTAAAATGAGATAAACATGTGTATTTTTCATATTTATCTCTTTGCCCTTTTTATTCTTTATTTACAATTTTGCCATTCCCTCAATTCACTACTTTGCTATAGCTTGCTTAATAAGTTTCCACACTATTAACCGTTACATTCAAGCGGGATATTACACTCTACCCCCCTTAAAAGAAATTTCGTCCTCGAAATTTGGAAATTACCTGTAAAAAGATGCGGGTAGCACTCCATCATCTCTGATTCCAATTCCCAAGTAGCTTCACCGTAGGGAGAACCTTTCCATATGACTTTAACAATTGGAATCTCTTTATTCCTTAATGCTTTGACATCACGTTCAATAATCCGTTCCGGTTCGGGCCGGAAGGTCAAATCTGATCTTAAGTCGATGGCTTCCAACTCTACTGGTTGGTAAGGATCAGGAATAAACTTCCTTAACTGTGAGACATGGAAAACATCATGTAATCCTGACATCGCCGGTGGCAGAGCCAATTGGTAAGTTGCTGGACCGACACGTTTAAGTATCTCAAATGGCCCAATAAATCTTGGACTCAATTTCTTTGTCCTGAAAACACCTCGTAGTCCCAGCTTAGGGGTAACTTTCAGGAAAACATGATCTCCTACTTCGAACTCTAGAGGTCTTCGCCTCTTGTCCGCATAACTCTTCTGTCGACTTTGAGCAGTTCTAATCTTATCCTGAATGGATTTAATCTTTAAAGTGGTTTCCTGGATTAAACACCCATAATAAGATTGCCTAGGATCTTACACGAGTATTAAAATTTCGTACTGGATACATTAATTTACAATATAAAAAGTTCATTCAAAATATTACATCACATTGTAATATTACAATCCAAAGTTAAACAACATTTCGAGAACATATACAAGCCATAATACAGATAACCATAACAAAACAACAGCACGATCAGTCCGTAGCCTTCTCCTTACCCTTGTTGCGTGCTGATTGCGATCCTGCCTGTGAACCTGCACCAGAAGGAATGGGATGAGACATAATGTCTCAGTGAGCTCTACCCAACCTACTGTTTGGCAACCACAGGGAACCTAGGGTCGCCATGCCTACCTTGGCAATTTAGGGGAATTCTAGAATCGCCAAGTCTTATAAACCAGCCTATGACTTTAACTATAACCTTCCTGTAACTGTAAACTTTCTATGACTGTAACTATAACAACTTTAACTATAACTATAAATCATAAAACGAATAAAGTGTTTTATGTTAGCTGTTAGCGTTGAACAAACAATTATCTGAGTTCATTTTACGGAGGGCACCCCGGGTGGAGCAACCCCGAGATACGTCTCCCTATAAACCGGTGAAATTCCTATCATATCAGGCTAACACCGGACTCCCTATGAAACGTGTGGACAACCCTCTCGGAGAAGTCCCATCCGGCGAATCCCGGAGTCTGATGAACACGCCCTATGACTGTGAAACGTGCAAGCACGCCAATATCTTTGAGTATTTCTTTAACTTTGACATATAATCATATAATCAGTACTATGATCGTATAACATTCCTATGACTTATAACATATAACCTATGATTCTTGGCTCATCGTTCTCATGAGTCACCTATGATTGTTGGAGAACCAACGCTATAAACATATCTTTTACTATGATTGCTAAACATTCCCATGCCTATGTATTCCAAAGGAACACTTCTATAACTTTGTTCACCTCTTTAGGCTCTCAAATAATCAAGCTATAAGCCTTCCCTAATGATCTAATCATGCTCTAAGGGATAGGTCCTTTAACATTTAAATGAGATACATAGCCATTGCACATCGCTTAATGAGTTTGAGATAGTATTGGATGGCTGAAATGGTGCAAGAGAAGTTGAAAATTTTTCATGTTCTGTCCCCTTCAAAATCGTGACACGATTTGGCAATCGTGTCACGATTGCATGCCCAGAAAACGTGTTTTGCACTGCCTATAAAATCGTGACACGGTTGTAAAATCGTGACACGATTTTACCTGCAGTTGGACAGCATAGGGCAATTTCAAAGCATAATTCTCACCATTCTTGGCACAATTCAATACACCCAATCATCATACAGCTTAAGGCATATTTCTAAGACATATTAACAACCTATAACATGTTTATTCAAGGAAAATCCATCAAAGGGAACTAGGGTCCTATGAACCACAAATTTGATCATATAACTTAAAACCTCAAAACTTAAACAAGGAGGGTTCTAAAACCCACTAGGAGCTCACCTTAATCCCAAAAGATGCTTGCTAAGTTGATAAATCCAAACCCTAGCTTCAAGCTCCAAAGTCTCAACTTGTGAAAACTTCTATCCTTGGCTTTCCTAGCTTTCTCTTACTCCAATGCTAAGTTGATAAATCCAAACCCTAGCTTCAAGCTCCAAATTCTCAACTTGTGAAAACTTCTATCCTTGGCTTTCCTAGCTTTCTCTTACTCCAAAATTCCAAAACTAGCTTGCTTGGGAGACAAGAATTTAGGAAGGAGTTAGATTCTATAAGGAGGATGATTTGATGATGATGATGATGATGAGAAGTTGGGGTACGAAATTGAGGGAGAAAGGGAGAGCCAATTTTCTGATTTTCTTTCAAATGGTAAAATGAGATAAACATGTGTATTTTTCATATTTATCTCTTTGCCCTTTTTATTCTTTATTTACAATTTTGCCATTCCCTCAATTCACTACTTTGCTATAGCTTGCTTAATAAGTTTCCACACTATTAACCGTTACATTCAAGCGGGATATTACACTCTACCCCCCTTAAAAGAAATTTCGTCCTCGAAATTTAGAAATTACCTGTAAAAAGATGCGGGTAGCACTCCATCATCTCTGATTCCAATTCCCAAGTAGCTTCACCGTAGGGAGAACCTTTCCATATGACTTTAACAATTGGAATCTCTTTGTTCCTTAATGCTTTGACATCACGTTCAATAATCCGTTCCGGTTCGGGCCGGAAGGTCAAATCTGATCTTAAGTCGATGGCTTCCAACTCTACTGGTTGGTAAGGATCAGGAATAAACTTCCTTAACTGTGAGACATGGAAAACATCATGTAATCCTGACATCGCCGGTGGCAGAGCCAATTGGTAAGTTGCTGGACCGACACGTTTAAGTATCTCAAATGGCCCAATAAATCTTGGACTCAATTTCTTTGTCCTGAAAACACCTCGTAGTCCCAGCTTAGGGGTAACTTTCAGGAAAACATGATCTCCTACTTCGAACTCTAGAGGTCTTCGCCTCTTGTCCGCATAACTCTTCTGTCGACTTTGAGCAGTTCTAATCTTATCCTGAATGGATTTAATCTTTAAAGTGGTTTCCTGGATTAAACACCCATAATAAGATTGCCTAGGATCTTACACGAGTATTAAAATTTCGTACTGGATACATTAATTTACAATATAAAAAGTTCATTCAAAATATTACATCACATTGTAATATTACAATCCAAAGTTAAACAACATTTCGAGAACATATACAAGCCATAATACATATAACCATAACAAAACAATAGCACGATCAGTCCGTAGCCTTCTCCTTACCCTTGTTGCGTGCTGATTGCGATCCTGCCTGTGAACCTGCACCAGAAGGAATGGGATGAGACATAATGTCTCAGTGAGCTCTACCCAACCTACTGTTTGGCAACCACAGGGAACCTAGGGTCGCCATGCCTACCTTGGCAATTTAGGGGAATTCTAGAATCGCCAAGTCTTATAAACCAGCCTATGACTTTAACTATAACCTTCATGTAACTGTAAACTTTCTATGACTGTAACTATAACAACTTTAACTATAACTATAAATCATAAAACGAATAAAGTGTTTTATGTTAGCTGTTAGCGTTGAACAAACAATTATCTGAGTTCATTTTACGGAGGGCACCCCGGGTGGAGCAACCCCGAGATACGTCTCCCTATAAACCGGTGAAATTCCTATCATATCAGGCTAACACCGGACTCCCTATGAAACGTGTGGACAACCCTCTCGGAGAAGTCCCATCCGGCGAATCCCGGAGTCTGATGAACACGCCCTATGACTGTGAAACGTGCAAGCACGCCAATATCTTTGAGTATTTCTTTAACTTTGACATATAATCATATAATCAGTACTATGATCGTATAACATTCCTATGACTTATAACATATAACCTATGATTCTTGGCTCATCGTTCTCATGAGTCACCTATGATTGTTGGAGAACCAACACTATAAACATATCTTTTACTATGATTGCTAAACATTCCCATGCCTATGTATTCCAAAGGAACACTTCTATAACTTTGTTCACCTCTTTAGGCTCTCAAATAATCAAGCTATAAGCCTTCCCTAATGATCTAATCATGCTCTAAGGGATAGGTCCTTTAACATTTAAATGAGATACATAGCCATTGCACATCGCTTAATGAGTTTGAGATAGTATTGGATGGCTGAAATGGTGCAAGAGAAGTTGAAAATTTTTCATGTTCTGTCCCCTTCAAAATCGTGACACGATTTGGCAATCGTGTCACGATTGCATGCCCAGAAAACGTGTTTTGCACTGCCTATAAAATCGTGACACGGTTGTAAAATCGTGACACGATTTTACCTGCAGTTGGACAGCATAGGGCAATTTCAAAGCATAATTCTCACCATTCTTGGCACAATTCAATACACCCAATCATCATACAGCTTAAGGCATATTTCTAAGACATATTAACAACCTATAACATGTTTATTCAAGGAAAATCCATCAAAGGGAACTAGGGTCCTATGAACCACAAATTTGATCATATAACTTAAAACCTCAAAACTTAAACAAGGAGGGTTCTAAAACCCACTAGGAGCTCACCTTAATCCCAAAAGATGCTTGCTAAGTTGATAAATCCAAACCCTAGCTTCAAGCTCCAAAGTCTCAACTTGTGAAAACTTCTATCCTTGGCTTTCCTAGCTTTCTCTTACTCCAATGCTAAGTTGATAAATCCAAACCCTAGCTTCAAGCTCCAAAGTCTCAACTTGTGAAAACTTCTATCCTTGGCTTTCCTAGCTTTCTCTTACTCCAAAATTCCAAAACTAGCTTGCTTGGGAGACAAGAATTTAGGAAGGAGTTAGATTCTATAAGGAGGATGATTTGATGATGATGATGATGATGAGAAGTTGGGGTACGAAATTGAGGGAGAAAGGGAGAGCCAATTTTCTGATTTTCTTTCAAATGGTAAAATGAGATAAACATGTGTATTTTTCATATTTATCTCTTTGCCCTTTTTATTCTTTATTTACAATTTTGCCATTCCCTCAATTCACTACTTTGCTATAGCTTGCTTAATAAGTTTCCACACTATTAACCGTTACATTCAAGCGGGATATTACACTCTACCCCCCTTAAAAGAAATTTCGTCCTCGAAATTTAGAAATTACCTGTAAAAAGATGCGGGTAGCACTCCATCATCTCTGATTCCAATTCCCAAGTAGCTTCACCGTAGGGAGAACCTTTCCATATGACTTTAACAATTGGAATCTCTTTGTTCCTTAATGCTTTGACATCACGTTCAATAATCCGTTCCGGTTCGGGCCGGAAGGTCAAATCTGATCTTAAGTCGATGGCTTCCAACTCTACTGGTTGGTAAGGATCAGGAATAAACTTCCTTAACTGTGAGACATGGAAAACATCATGTAATCCTGACATCGCCGGTGGCAGAGCCAATTGGTAAGTTGCTGGACCGACACGTTTAAGTATCTCAAATGGCCCAATAAATCTTGGACTCAATTTCTTTGTCCTGAAAACACCTCGTAGTCCCAGCTTAGGGGTAACTTTCAGGAAAACATGATCTCCTACTTCGAACTCTAGAGGTCTTCGCCTCTTGTCCGCATAACTCTTCTGTCGACTTTGAGCAGTTCTAATCTTATCCTGAATGGATTTAATCTTTAAAGTGGTTTCCTGGATTAAACACCCATAATAAGATTGCCTAGGATCTTACACGAGTATTAAAATTTCGTACTGGATACATTAATTTACAATATAAAAAGTTCATTCAAAATATTACATCACATTGTAATATTACAATCCAAAGTTAAACAACATTTCGAGAACATATACAAGCCATAATACAGATAACCATAACAAAACAACAGCACGATCAGTCCGTAGCCTTCTCCTTACCCTTGTTGCGTGCTGATTGCGATCCTGCCTGTGAACCTGCACCAGAAGGAATGGGATGAGACATAATGTCTCAGTGAGCTCTACCCAACCTACTGTTTGGCAACCACAGGGAACCTAGGGTCGCCATGCCTACCTTGGCAATTTAGGGGAATTCTAGAATCGCCAAGTCTTATAAACCAGCCTATGACTTTAACTATAACCTTCCTGTAACTGTAAACTTTCTATGACTGTAACTATAACAACTTTAACTATAACTATAAATCATAAAACGAATAAAGTGTTTTATGTTAGCTGTTAGCGTTGAACAAACAATTATCTGAGTTCATTTTACGGAGGGCACCCCGGGTGGAGCAACCCCGAGATACGTCTCCCTATAAACCGGTGAAATTCCTATCATATCAGGCTAACACCGGACTCCCTATGAAACGTGTGGACAACCCTCTCGGAGAAGTCCATCCGGCGAATCCCGGAGTCTGATGAACACGCCCTATGACTGTGAAACGTGCAAGCACGCCAATATCTTTGAGTATTTCTTTAACTTTGACATATAATCATATAATCAGTACTATGATCGTATAACATTCCTATGACTTATAACATATAACCTATGATTCTTGGCTCATCGTTCTCATGAGTCACCTATGATTGTTGGAGAACCAACACTATAAACATATCTTTTACTATGATTGCTAAACATTCCCATGCCTATGTATTCCAAAGGAACACTTCTATAACTTTGTTCACCTCTTTAGGCTCTCAAATAATCAAGCTATAAGCCTTCCCTAATGATCTAATCATGCTCTAAGGGATAGGTCCTTTAACATTTAAATGAGATACATAGCCATTGCACATCGCTTAATGAGTTTGAGATAGTATTGGATGGCTGAAATGGTGCAAGAGAAGTTGAAAATTTTTCATGTTCTGTCCCCTTCAAAATCGTGACACGATTTGGCAATCGTGTCACGATTGCATGCCCAGAAAACGTGTTTTGCACTGCCTATAAAATCGTGACACGGTTGTAAAATCGTGACACGATTTTACCTGCAGTTGGACAGCATAGGGCAATTTCAAAGCATAATTCTCACCATTCTTGGCACAATTCAATACACCCAATCATCATACAGCTTAAGGCATATTTCTAAGACATATTAACAACCTATAACATGTTTATTCAAGGAAAATCCATCAAAGGGAACTAGGGTCCTATGAACCACAAATTTGATCATATAACTTAAAACCTCAAAACTTAAACAAGGAGGGTTCTAAAACCCACTAGGAGCTCACCTTAATCCCAAAAGATGCTTGCTAAGTTGATAAATCCAAACCCTAGCTTCAAGCTCCAAAGTCTCAACTTGTGAAAACTTCTATCCTTGGCTTTCCTAGCTTTCTCTTACTCCAATGCTAAGTTGATAAATCCAAACCCTAGCTTCAAGCTCCAAAGTCTCAACTTGTGAAAACTTCTATCCTTGGCTTTCCTAGCTTTCTCTTACTCCAAAATTCCAAAACTAGCTTGCTTGGGAGACAAGAATTTAGGAAGGAGTTAGATTCTATAAGGAGGATGATTTGATGATGATGATGATGAGAAGTTGGGGGACGAAATTGAGGGAGAAAGGGAGAGCCAATTTTCTGATTTTCTTTCAAATGGTAAAATGAGATAAACATGTGTATTTTTCATATTTATCTCTTTGCCCTTTTTATTCTTTATTTACAATTTTGCCATTCCCTCAATTCACTACTTTGCTATAGCTTGCTTAATAAGTTTCCACACTATTAACCGTTACATTCAAGCGGGATATTACACTCTACCCCCCTTAAAAGAAATTTCGTCCTCGAAATTTAGAAATTACCTGTAAAAAGATGCGGGTAGCACTCCATCATCTCTGATTCCAATTCCCAAGTAGCTTCACCGTAGGGAGAACCTTTCCATATGACTTTAACAATTGGAATCTCTTTGTTCCTTAATGCTTTGACATCACGTTCAATAATCCGTTCCGGTTCGGGCCGGAAGGTCAAATCTGATCTTAAGTCGATGGCTTCCAACTCTACTGGTTGGTAAGGATCAGGAATAAACTTCCTTAACTGTGAGACATGGAAAACATCATGTAATCCTGACATCGCCGGTGGCAGAGCCAATTGGTAAGTTGCTGGACCGACACGTTTAAGTATCTCAAATGGCCCAATAAATCTTGGACTCAATTTCTTTGTCCTGAAAACACCTCGTAGTCCCAGCTTAGGGGTAACTTTCAGGAAAACATGATCTCCTACTTCGAACTCTAGAGGTCTTCGCCTCTTGTCCGCATAACTCTTCTGTCGACTTTGAGCAGTTCTAATCTTATCCTGAATGGATTTAATCTTTAAAGTGGTTTCCTGGATTAAACACCCATAATAAGATTGCCTAGGATCTTACACGAGTATTAAAATTTCGTACTGGATACATTAATTTACAATATAAAAAGTTCATTCAAAATATAAGATCACATTGTAATATTACAATCCAAAGTTAAACAACATTTCGAGAACATATACAAGCCATAATACAGATAACCATAACAAAACAACAGCACGATCAGTCCATAGCCTTCTCCTTACCCTTGTTGCGTGCTGATTGCGATCCTGCCTGTGAACCTGCACCAGAAGGAATGGGATGAGACATAATGTCTCAGTGAGCTCTACCCAACCTACTGTTTGGCAACCACAGGGAACCTAGGGTCGCCATGCCTACCTTGGCAATTTAGGGGAATTCTAGAATCGCCAAGTCTTATAAACCAGCCTATGACTTTAACTATAACCTTCCTGTAACTGTAAACTTTCTATGACTGTAACTATAACAACTTTAACTATAACTATAAATCATAAAACGAATAAAGTGTTTTATGTTAGCTGTTAGCGTTGAACAAACAATTATCTGAGTTCATTTTACGGAGGGCACCCCGGGTGGAGCAACCCCGAGATACGTCTCCCTATAAACCGGTGAAATTCCTATCATATCAGGCTAACACCGGACTCCCTATGAAACGTGTGGACAACCCTCTCGGAGAAGTCCCATCCGGCGAATCCCGGAGTCTGATGAACACGCCCTATGACTGTGAAACGTGCAAGCACGCCAATATCTTTGAGTATTTCTTTAACTTTGACATATAATCATATAATCAGTACTATGATCGTATAACATTCCTATGACTTATAACATATAACCTATGATTCTTGGCTCATCGTTCTCATGAGTCACCTATGATTGTTGGAGAACCAACGCTATAAACATATCTTTTACTATGATTGCTAAACATTCCCATGCCTATGTATTCCAAAGGAACACTTCTATAACTTTGTTCACCTCTTTAGGCTCTCAAATAATCAAGCTATAAGCCTTCCCTAATGATCTAATCATGCTCTAAGGGATAGGTCCTTTAACATTTAAATGAGATACATAGCCATTGCACATCGCTTAATGAGTTTGAGATAGTATTGGATGGCTGAAATGGTGCAAGAGAAGTTGAAAATTTTTCATGTTCTGTCCCCTTCAAAATCGTGACACGATTTGGCAATCGTGTCACGATTGCATGCCCAGAAAACGTGTTTTGCACTGCCTATAAAATCGTGACACGGTTGTAAAATCGTGACACGATTTTACCTGCAGTTGGACAGCATAGGGCAATTTCAAAGCATAATTCTCACCATTCTTGGCACAATTCAATACACCCAATCATCATACAGCTTAAGGCATATTTCTAAGACATATTAACAACCTATAACATGTTTATTCAAGGAAAATCCATCAAAGGGAACTAGGGTCCTATGAACCACAAATTTGATCATATAACTTAAAACCTCAAAACTTAAACAAGGAGGGTTCTAAAACCCACTAGGAGCTCACCTTAATCCCAAAAGATGCTTGCTAAGTTGATAAATCCAAACCCTAGCTTCAAGCTCCAAAGTCTCAACTTGTGAAAACTTCTATCCTTGGCTTTCCTAGCTTTCTCTTACTCCAATGCTAAGTTGATAAATCCAAACCCTAGCTTCAAGCTCCAAAGTCTCAACTTGTGAAAACTTCTATCCTTGGCTTTCCTAGCTTTCTCTTACTCCAAAATTCCAAAACTAGCTTGCTTGGGAGACAAGAATTTAGGAAGGAGTTAGATTCTATAAGGAGGATGATTTGATGATGATGATGATGAGAAGTTGGGGGACGAAATTGAGGGAGAAAGGGAGAGCCAATTTTCTGATTTTCTTTCAAATGGTAAAATGAGATAAACATGTGTATTTTTCATATTTATCTCTTTGCCCTTTTTATTCTTTATTTACAATTTTGCCATTCCCTCAATTCACTACTTTGCTATAGCTTGCTTAATAAGTTTCCACACTATTAACCGTTACATTCAAGCGGGATATTACACTCTACCCCCCTTAAAAGAAATTTCGTCCTCGAAATTTAGAAATTACCTGTAAAAAGATGCGGGTAGCACTCCATCATCTCTGATTCCAATTCCCAAGTAGCTTCACCGTAGGGAGAACCTTTCCATATGACTTTAACAATTGGAATCTCTTTGTTCCTTAATGCTTTGACATCACGTTCAATAATCCGTTCCGGTTCGGGCCGGAAGGTCAAATCTGATCTTAAGTCGATGGCTTCCAACTCTACTGGTTGGTAAGGATCAGGAATAAACTTCCTTAACTGTGAGACATGGAAAACATCATGTAATCCTGACATCGCCGGTGGCAGAGCCAATTGGTAAGTTGCTGGACCGACACGTTTAAGTATCTCAAATGGCCCAATAAATCTTGGACTCAATTTCTTTGTCCTGAAAACACCTCGTAGTCCCAGCTTAGGGGTAACTTTCAGGAAAACATGATCTCCTACTTCGAACTCTAGAGGTCTTCGCCTCTTGTCCGCATAACTCTTCTGTCGACTTTGAGCAGTTCTAATCTTATCCTGAATGGATTTAATCTTTAAAGTGGTTTCCTGGATTAAACACCCATAATAAGATTGCCTAGGATCTTACACGAGTATTAAAATTTCGTACTGGATACATTAATTTACAATATAAAAAGTTCATTCAAAATATTAAGATCACATTGTAATATTACAATCCAAAGTTAAACAACATTTCGAGAACATATACAAGCCATAATACAGATAACCATAACAAAACAACAGCACGATCAGTCCAGTAGCCTTCTCCTTACCCTTGTTGCGTGCTGATTGCGATCCTGCCTGTGAACCTGCACCAGAAGGAATGGGATGAGACATAATGTCTCAGTGAGCTCTACCCAACCTACTGTTTGGCAACCACAGGGAACCTAGGGTCGCCATGCCTACCTTGGCAATTTAGGGGAATTCTAGAATCGCCAAGTCTTATAAACCAGCCTATGACTTTAACTATAACCTTCCTGTAACTGTAAACTTTCTATGACTGTAACTATAACAACTTTAACTATAACTATAAATCATAAAACGAATAAAGTGTTTTATGTTAGCTGTTAGCGTTGAACAAACAATTATCTGAGTTCATTTTACGGAGGGCACCCCGGGTGGAGCAACCCCGAGATACGTCTCCCTATAAACCGGTGAAATTCCTATCATATCAGGCTAACACCGGACTCCCTATGAAACGTGTGGACAACCCTCTCGGAGAAGTCCCATCCGGCGAATCCCGGAGTCTGATGAACACGCCCTATGACTGTGAAACGTGCAAGCACGCCAATATCTTTGAGTATTTCTTTAACTTTGACATATAATCATATAATCAGTACTATGATCGTATAACATTCCTATGACTTATAACATATAACCTATGATTCTTGGCTCATCGTTCTCATGAGTCACCTATGATTGTTGGAGAACCAACGCTATAAACATATCTTTTACTATGATTGCTAAACATTCCCATGCCTATGTATTCCAAAGGAACACTTCTATAACTTTGTTCACCTCTTTAGGCTCTCAAATAATCAAGCTATAAGCCTTCCCTAATGATCTAATCATGCTCTAAGGGATAGGTCCTTTAACATTTAAATGAGATACATAGCCATTGCACATCGCTTAATGAGTTTGAGATAGTATTGGATGGCTGAAATGGTGCAAGAGAAGTTGAAAATTTTTCATGTTCTGTCCCCTTCAAAATCGTGACACGATTTGGCAATCGTGTCACGATTGCATGCCCAGAAAACGTGTTTTGCACTGCCTATAAAATCGTGACACGGTTGTAAAATCGTGACACGATTTTACCTGCAGTTGGACAGCATAGGGCAATTTCAAAGCATAATTCTCACCATTCTTGGCACAATTCAATACACCCAATCATCATACAGCTTAAGGCATATTTCTAAGACATATTAACAACCTATAACATGTTTATTCAAGGAAAATCCATCAAAGGGAACTAGGGTCCTATGAACCACAAATTTGATCATATAACTTAAAACCTCAAAACTTAAACAAGGAGGGTTCTAAAACCCACTAGGAGCTCACCTTAATCCCAAAAGATGCTTGCTAAGTTGATAAATCCAAACCCTAGCTTCAAGCTCCAAAGTCTCAACTTGTGAAAACTTCTATCCTTGGCTTTCCTAGCTTTCTCTTACTCCAATGCTAAGTTGATAAATCCAAACCCTAGCTTCAAGCTCCAAAGTCTCAACTTGTGAAAACTTCTATCCTTGGCTTTCCTAGCTTTCTCTTACTCCAAAATTCCAAAACTAGCTTGCTTGGGAGACAAGAATTTAGGAAGGAGTTAGATTCTATAAGGAGGATGATTTGATGATGATGATGATGAGAAGTTGGGGGACGAAATTGAGGGAGAAAGGGAGAGCCAATTTTCTGATTTTCTTTCAAATGGTAAAATGAGATAAACATGTGTATTTTTCATATTTATCTCTTTGCCCTTTTTATTCTTTATTTACAATTTTGCCATTCCCTCAATTCACTACTTTGCTATAGCTTGCTTAATAAGTTTCCACACTATTAACCGTTACATTCAAGCGGGATATTACACTCTACCCCCCTTAAAAGAAATTTCGTCCTCGAAATTTAGAAATTACCTGTAAAAAGATGCGGGTAGCACTCCATCATCTCTGATTCCAATTCCCAAGTAGCTTCACCGTAGGGAGAACCTTTCCATATGACTTTAACAATTGGAATCTCTTTGTTCCTTAATGCTTTGACATCACGTTCAATAATCCGTTCCGGTTCGGGCCGGAAGGTCAAATCTGATCTTAAGTCGATGGCTTCCAACTCTACTGGTTGGTAAGGATCAGGAATAAACTTCCTTAACTGTGAGACATGGAAAACATCATGTAATCCTGACATCGCCGGTGGCAGAGCCAATTGGTAAGTTGCTGGACCGACACGTTTAAGTATCTCAAATGGCCCAATAAATCTTGGACTCAATTTCTTTGTCCTGAAAACACCTCGTAGTCCCAGCTTAGGGGTAACTTTCAGGAAAACATGATCTCCTACTTCGAACTCTAGAGGTCTTCGCCTCTTGTCCGCATAACTCTTCTGTCGACTTTGAGCAGTTCTAATCTTATCCTGAATGGATTTAATCTTTAAAGTGGTTTCCTGGATTAAACACCCATAATAAGATTGCCTAGGATCTTACACGAGTATTAAAATTTCGTACTGGATACATTAATTTACAATATAAAAAGTTCATTCAAAATATTACATCACATTGTAATATTACAATCCAAAGTTAAACAACATTTCGAGAACATATACAAGCCATAATACAGATAACCATAACAAAACAACAGCACGATCAGTCCGTAGCCTTCTCCTTACCCTTGTTGCGTGCTGATTGCGATCCTGCCTGTGAACCTGCACCAGAAGGAATGGGATGAGACATAATGTCTCAGTGAGCTCTACCCAACCTACTGTTTGGCAACCACAGGGAACCTAGGGTCGCCATGCCTACCTTGGCAATTTAGGGGAATTCTAGAATCGCCAAGTCTTATAAACCAGCCTATGACTTTAACTATAACCTTCCTGTAACTGTAAACTTTCTATGACTGTAACTATAACAACTTTAACTATAACTATAAATCATAAAACGAATAAAGTGTTTTATGTTAGCTGTTAGCGTTGAACAAACAATTATCTGAGTTCATTTTACGGAGGGCACCCCGGGTGGAGCAACCCCGAGATACGTCTCCCTATAAACCGGTGAAATTCCTATCATATCAGGCTAACACCGGACTCCCTATGAAACGTGTGGACAACCCTCTCGGAGAAGTCCCATCCGGCGAATCCCGGAGTCTGATGAACACGCCCTATGACTGTGAAACGTGCAAGCACGCCAATATCTTTGAGTATTTCTTTAACTTTGACATATAATCATATAATCAGTACTATGATCGTATAACATTCCTATGACTTATAACATATAACCTATGATTCTTGGCTCATCGTTCTCATGAGTCACCTATGATTGTTGGAGAACCAACGCTATAAACATATCTTTTACTATGATTGCTAAACATTCCCATGCCTATGTATTCCAAAGGAACACTTCTATAACTTTGTTCACCTCTTTAGGCTCTCAAATAATCAAGCTATAAGCCTTCCCTAATGATCTAATCATGCTCTAAGGGATAGGTCCTTTAACATTTAAATGAGATACATAGCCATTACACATCGCTTAATGAGTTTGAGATAGTATTGGATGGCTGAAATGGTGCAAGAGAAGTTGAAAATTTTTCATGTTCTGTCCCTTTCAAAATCGTGACACGATTTGGCAATCGTGTCACGATTGCATGCCCAGAAAACGTGTTTTGCACTGCCTATAAAATCGTGACACGGTTGTAAAATCGTGACACGATTTTACCTGCAGTTGGACAGCATAGGGCAATTTCAAAGCATAATTCTCACCATTCTTGGCACAATTCAATACACCCAATCATCATACAGCTTAAGGCATATTTCTAAGACATATTAACAACCTATAACATGTTTATTCAAGGAAAATCCATCAAAGGGAACTAGGGTCCTATGAACCACAAATTTGATCATATAACTTAAAACCTCAAAACTTAAACAAGGAGGGTTCTAAAACCCACTAGGAGCTCACCTTAATCCCAAAAGATGCTTGCTAAGTTGATAAATCCAAACCCTAGCTTCAAGCTCCAAAGTCTCAACTTGTGAAAACTTCTATCCTTGGCTTTCCTAGCTTTCTCTTACTCCAATGCTAAGTTGATAAATCCAAACCCTAGCTTCAAGCTCCAAAGTCTCAACTTGTGAAAACTTCTATCCTTGGCTTTCCTAGCTTTCTCTTACTCCAAAATTCCAAAACTAGCTTGCTTGGGAGACAAGAATTTAGGAAGGAGTTAGATTCTATAAGGAGGATGATTTGATGATGATGATGATGAGAAGTTGGGGGACGAAATTGAGGGAGAAAGGGAGAGCCAATTTTCTGATTTTCTTTCAAATGGTAAAATGAGATAAACATGTGTATTTTTCATATTTATCTCTTTGCCCTTTTTATTCTTTATTTACAATTTTGCCATTCCCTCAATTCACTACTTTGCTATAGCTTGCTTAATAAGTTTCCACACTATTAACCGTTACATTCAAGCGGGATATTACACTCTACCCCCCTTAAAAGAAATTTCGTCCTCGAAATTTAGAAATTACCTGTAAAAAGATGCGGGTAGCACTCCATCATCTCTGATTCCAATTCCCAAGTAGCTTCACCGTAGGGAGAACCTTTCCATATGACTTTAACAATTGGAATCTCTTTGTTCCTTAATGCTTTGACATCACGTTCAATAATCCGTTCCGGTTCGGGCCGGAAGGTCAAATCTGATCTTAAGTCGATGGCTTCCAACTCTACTGGTTGGTAAGGATCAGGAATAAACTTCCTTAACTGTGAGACATGGAAAACATCATGTAATCCTGACATCGCCGGTGGCAGAGCCAATTGGTAAGTTGCTGGACCGACACGTTTAAGTATCTCAAATGGCCCAATAAATCTTGGACTCAATTTCTTTGTCCTGAAAACACCTCGTAGTCCCAGCTTAGGGGTAACTTTCAGGAAAACATGATCTCCTACTTCGAACTCTAGAGGTCTTCGCCTCTTGTCCGCATAACTCTTCTGTCGACTTTGAGCAGTTCTAATCTTATCCTGAATGGATTTAATCTTTAAAGTGGTTTCCTGGATTAAACACCCATAATAAGATTGCCTAGGATCTTACACGAGTATTAAAATTTCGTACTGGATACATTAATTTACAATATAAAAAGTTCATTCAAAATATTACATCACATTGTAATATTACAATCCAAAGTTAAACAACATTTCGAGAACATATACAAGCCATAATACAGATAACCATAACAAAACAACAGCACGATCAGTCCGTAGCCTTCTCCTTACCCTTGTTGCGTGCTGATTGCGATCCTGCCTGTGAACCTGCACCAGAAGGAATGGGATGAGACATAATGTCTCAGTGAGCTCTACCCAACCTACTGTTTGGCAACCACAGGGAACCTAGGGTCGCCATGCCTACCTTGGCAATTTAGGGGAATTCTAGAATCGCCAAGTCTTATAAACCAGCCTATGACTTTAACTATAACCTTCCTGTAACTGTAAACTTTCTATGACTGTAACTATAACAACTTTAACTATAACTATAAATCATAAAACGAATAAAGTGTTTTATGTTAGCTGTTAGCGTTGAACAAACAATTATCTGAGTTCATTTTACGGAGGGCACCCCGGGTGGAGCAACCCCGAGATACGTCTCCCTATAAACCGGTGAAATTCCTATCATATCAGGCTAACACCAGACTCCCTATGAAACGTGTGGACAACCCTCTCGGAGAAGTCCCATCCGGCGAATCCCGGAGTCTGATGAACACGCCCTATGACTATGAAACGTGCAAGCACGCCAATATCTTTGAGTATTTCTTTAACTTTGACATATAATCATATAATCAGTACTATGATCGTATAACATTCCTATGACTTATAACATATAACCTATGATTCTTGGCTCATCGTTCTCATGAGTCACCTATGATTGTTGGAGAACCAACACTATAAACATATCTTTTACTATGATTGCTAAACATTCCCATGCCTATGTATTCCAAAGGAACACTTCTATAACTTTGTTCACCTCTTTAGGCTCTCAAATAATCAAGCTATAAGCCTTCCCTAATGATCTAATCATGCTCTAAGGGATAGGTCCTTTAACATTTAAATGAGATACATAGCCATTGCACATCGCTTAATGAGTTTGAGATAGTATTGGATGGCTGAAATGGTGCAAGAGAAGTTGAAAATTTTTCATGTTCTGTCCCCTTCAAAATCGTGACACGATTTGGCAATCGTGTCACGATTGCATGCCCAGAAAACGTGTTTTGCACTGCCTATAAAATCGTGACACGGTTGTAAAATCGTGACACGATTTTACCTGCAGTTGGACAGCATAGGGCAATTTCAAAGCATAATTCTCACCATTCTTGGCACAATTCAATACACCCAATCATCATACAGCTTAAGGCATATTTCTAAGACATATTAACAACCTATAACATGTTTATTCAAGGAAAATCCATCAAAGGGAACTAGGGTCCTATGAACCACAAATTTGATCATATAACTTAAAACCTCAAAACTTAAACCAGGAGGGTTCTAAAACCCACTAGGAGCTCACCTTAATCCCAAAAGATGCTTGCTAAGTTGATAAATCCAAACCCTAGCTTCAAGCTCCAAAGTCTCAACTTGTGAAAACTTATATCCTTGGCTTTCCTAGCTTTCTCTTACTCCAAAATTCCAAAACTAGCTTGCTTGGGAGACAAGAATTTAGGAAGGAGTTAGATTCTATAAGGAGAATGATTTGATGATGATGATGATGAGAAGTTGGGGGACGAAATTGAGGGAGAAAGGGAGAGCCAATTTTCTGATTTTCTTTCAAATGGTAAAATGAGATAAACATGTGTATTTTTCATATTTATCTCTTTGCCCTTTTTATTCTTTATTTACAATTTTGCCATTCCCTCAATTCACTACTTTGCTATAGCTTGCTTAATAAGTTTCCACACTATTAACCGTTACATTCAAGCGGGATATTACACTCTACCCCCCTTAAAAGAAATTTCGTCCTCGAAATTTAGAAATTACCTGTAAAAAGATGCGGGTAGCACTCCATCATCTCTGATTCCAATTCCCAAGTAGCTTCACCGTAGGGAGAACCTTTCCGTATGACTTTAACAATTGGAATCTCTTTGTTCCTTAATGCTTTGACATCACGTTCAATAATCCGTTCCGGTTCGGGCCGGAAGGTCAAATCTGATCTTAAGTCGATGGCTTCCAACTCTACTGGTTGGTAAGGATCAGGAATAAACTTCCTTAACTGTGAGACATGGAAAACATCATGTAATCCTGACATCGCCGGTGGCAGAGCCAATTGGTAAGTTGCTGGACCGACACGTTTAAGTATCTCAAATGGCCCAATAAATCTTGGACTCAATTTCTTTGTCCTGAAAACACCTCGTAGTCCCAGCTTAGGGGTAACTTTCAGGAAAACATGATCTCCTACTTCGAACTCTAGAGGTCTTCGCCTCTTGTCCGCATAACTCTTCTGTCGACTTTGAGCAGTTCTAATCTTATCCTGAATGGATTTAATCTTTAAAGTGGTTTCCTGGATTAAACACCCATAATAAGATTGCCTAGGATCTTACACGAGTATTAAAATTTCGTACTGGATACATTAATTTACAATATAAAAAGTTCATTCAAAATATTACATCACATTGTAATATTACAATCCAAAGTTAAACAACATTTCGAGAACATATACAAGCCATAATACAGATAACCATAACAAAACAACAGCACGATCAGTCCGTAGCCTTCTCCTTACCCTTGTTGCGTGCTGATTGCGATCCTGCCTGTGAACCTGCACCAGAAGGAATGGGATGAGACATAATGTCTCAGTGAGCTCTACCCAACCTACTGTTTGGCAACCACAGGGAACCTAGGGTCGCCATGCCTACCTTGGCAATTTAGGGGAATTCTAGAATCGCCAAGTCTTATAAACCAGCCTATGACTTTAACTATAACCTTCCTGTAACTGTAAACTTTCTATGACTGTAACTATAACAACTTTAACTATAACTATAAATCATAAAACGAATAAAGTGTTTTATGTTAGCTGTTAGCGTTGAACAAACAATTATCTGAGTTCATTTTACGGAGGGCACCCCGGGTGGAGCAACCCCGAGATACGTCTCCCTATAAACCGGTGAAATTCCTATCATATCAGGCTAACACCGGACTCCCTATGAAACGTGTGGACAACCCTCTCGGAGAAGTCCCATCCGGCGAATCCCGGAGTCTGATGAACACGCCCTATGACTATGAAACGTGCAAGCACGCCAATATCTTTGAGTATTTCTTTAACTTTGACATATAATCATATAATCAGTACTATGATCGTATAACATTCCTATGACTTATAACATATAACCTATGATTCTTGGCTCATCGTTCTCATGAGTCACCTATGATTGTTGGAGAACCAACACTATAAACATATCTTTTACTATGATTGCTAAACATTCCCATGCCTATGTATTCCAAAGGAACACTTCTATAACTTTGTTCACCTCTTTAGGCTCTCAAATAATCAAGCTATAAGCCTTCCCTAATGATCTAATCATGCTCTAAGGGATAGGTCCTTTAACATTTAAATGAGATACATAGCCATTGCACATCGCTTAACGAGTTTGAGATAGTATTGGATGGCTGAAATGGTGCAAGAGAAGTTGAAAATTTTTCATGTTCTGTCCCCTTCAAAATCGTGACACGATTTGGCAATCGTGTCACGATTGCATGCCCAGAAAACGTGTTTTGCACTGCCTATAAAATCGTGACACGGTTGTAAAATCGTGACACGATTTTACCTGCAGTTGGACAGCATAGGGCAATTTCAAAGCATAATTCTCACCATTCTTGGCACAATTCAATACACCCAATCATCATACAGCTTAAGGCATATTTCTAAGACATATTAACAACCTATAACATGTTTATTCAAGGAAAATCCATCAAAGGGAACTAGGGTCCTATGAACCACAAATTTGATCATATAACTTAAAACCTCAAAACTTAAACAAGGAGGGTTCTAAAACCCACTAGGAGCTCACCTTAATCCCAAAAGATGCTTGCTAAGTTGATAAATCCAAACCCTAGCTTCAAGCTCCAAAGTCTCAACTTGTGAAAACTTATATCCTTGGCTTTCCTAGCTTTCTCTTACTCCAAAATTCCAAAACTAGCTTGCTTGGGAGACAAGAATTTAGGAAGGAGTTAGATTCTATAAGGAGAATGATTTGATGATGATGATGATGAGAAGTTGGGGGACGAAATTGAGGGAGAAAGGGAGAGCCAATTTTCTGATTTTCTTTCAAATGGTAAAATGAGATAAACATGTGTATTTTTCATATTTATCTCTTTGCCCTTTTTATTCTTTATTTACAATTTTGCCATTCCCTCAATTCACTACTTTGCTATAGCTTGCTTAATAAGTTTCCACACTATTAACCGTTACATTCAAGCGGGATATTACACTCTACCCCCCTTAAAAGAAATTTCGTCCTCGAAATTTAGAAATTACCTGTAAAAAGATGCGGGTAGCACTCCATCATCTCTGATTCCAATTCCCAAGTAGCTTCACCGTAGGGAGAACCTTTCCATATGACTTTAACAATTGGAATCTCTTTGTTCCTTAATGCTTTGACATCACGTTCAATAATCCGTTCCGGTTCGGGCCGGAAGGTCAAATCTGATCTTAAGTCGATGGCTTCCAACTCTACTGGTTGGTAAGGATCAGGAATAAACTTCCTTAACTGTGAGACATGGAAAACATCATGTAATCCTGACATCGCCGGTGGCAGAGCCAATTGGTAAGTTGCTGGACCGACACGTTTAAGTATCTCAAATGGCCCAATAAATCTTGGACTCAATTTCTTTGTCCTGAAAACACCTCGTAGTCCCAGCTTAGGGGTAACTTTCAGGAAAACATGATCTCCTACTTCGAACTCTAGAGGTCTTCGCCTCTTGTCCGCATAACTCTTCTGTCGACTTTGAGCAGTTCTAATCTTATCCTGAATGGATTTAATCTTTAAAGTGGTTTCCTGGATTAAACACCCATAATAAGATTGCCTAGGATCTTACACGAGTATTAAAATTTCGTACTGGATACATTAATTTACAATATAAAAAGTTCATTCAAAATATTACATCACATTGTAATATTACAATCCAAAGTTAAACAACATTTCGAGAACATATACAAGCCATAATACAGATAACCATAACAAAACAACAGCACGATCAGTCCGTAGCCTTCTCCTTACCCTTGTTGCGTGCTGATTGCGATCCTGCCTGTGAACCTGCACCAGAAGGAATGGGATGAGACATAATGTCTCAGTGAGCTCTACCCAACCTACTGTTTGGCAACCACAGGGAACCTAGGGTCGCCATGCCTACCTTGGCAATTTAGGGGAATTCTAGAATCGCCAAGTCTTATAAACCAGCCTATGACTTTAACTATAACCTTCCTGTAACTGTAAACTTTCTATGACTGTAACTATAACAACTTTAACTATAACTATAAATCATAAAACGAATAAAGTGTTTTATGTTAGCTGTTAGCGTTGAACAAACAATTATCTGAGTTCATTTTACGGAGGGCACCCCGGGTGGAGCAACCCCGAGATACGTCTCCCTATAAACCGGTGAAATTCCTATCATATCAGGCTAACACCGGACTCCCTATGAAACGTGTGGACAACCCTCTCGGAGAAGTCCCATCCGGCGAATCCCGGAGTCTGATGAACACGCCCTATGACTGTGAAACGTGCAAGCACGCCAATATCTTTGAGTATTTCTTTAACTTTGACATATAATCATATAATCAGTACTATGATCGTATAACATTCCTATGACTTATAACATATAACCTATGATTCTTGGCTCATCGTTCTCATGAGTCACCTATGATTGTTGGAGAACCAACGCTATAAACATATCTTTTACTATGATTGCTAAACATTCCCATGCCTATGTATTCCAAAGGAACACTTCTATAACTTTGTTCACCTCTTTAGGCTCTCAAATAATCAAGCTATAAGCCTTCCCTAATGATCTAATCATGCTCTAAGGGATAGGTCCTTTAACATTTAAATGAGATACATAGCCATTGCACATCGCTTAATGAGTTTGAGATAGTATTGGATGGCTGAAATGGTGCAAGAGAAGTTGAAAATTTTTCATGTTCTGTCCCCTTCAAAATCGTGACACGATTTGGCAATCGTGTCACGATTGCATGCCCAGAAAACGTGTTTTGCACTGCCTATAAAATCGTGACACGGTTGTAAAATCGTGACACGATTTTACCTGCAGTTGGACAGCATAGGGCAATTTCAAAGCATAATTCTCACCATTCTTGGCACAATTCAATACACCCAATCATCATACAGCTTAAGGCATATTTCTAAGACATATTAACAACCTATAACATGTTTATTCAAGGAAAATCCATCAAAGGGAACTAGGGTCCTATGAACCACAAATTTGATCATATAACTTAAAACCTCAAAACTTAAACAAGGAGGGTTCTAAAACCCACTAGGAGCTCACCTTAATCCCAAAAGATGCTTGCTAAGTTGATAAATCCAAACCCTAGCTTCAAGCTCCAAAGTCTCAACTTGTGAAAACTTATATCCTTGGCTTTCCTAGCTTTCTCTTACTCCAAAATTCCAAAACTAGCTTGCTTGGGAGACAAGAATTTAGGAAGGAGTTAGATTCTATAAGGAGAATGATTTGATGATGATGATGATGAGAAGTTGGGGGACGAAATTGAGGGAGAAAGGGAGAGCCAATTTTCTGATTTTCTTTCAAATGGTAAAATGAGATAAACATGTGTATTTTTCATATTTATCTCTTTGCCCTTTTTATTCTTTATTTACAATTTTGCCATTCCCTCAATTCACTACTTTGCTATAGCTTGCTTAATAAGTTTCCACACTATTAACCGTTACATTCAAGCGGGATATTACACTCTACCCCCCTTAAAAGAAATTTCGTCCTCGAAATTTAGAAATTACCTGTAAAAAGATGCGGGTAGCACTCCATCATCTCTGATTCCAATTCCCAAGTAGCTTCACCGTAGGGAGAACCTTTCCATATGACTTTAACAATTGGAATCTCTTTGTTCCTTAATGCTTTGACATCACGTTCAATAATCCGTTCCGGTTCGGGCCGGAAGGTCAAATCTGATCTTAAGTCGATGGCTTCCAACTCTACTGGTTGGTAAGGATCAGGAATAAACTTCCTTAACTGTGAGACATGGAAAACATCATGTAATCCTGACATCGCCGGTGGCAGAGCCAATTGGTAAGTTGCTGGACCGACACGTTTAAGTATCTCAAATGGCCCAATAAATCTTGGACTCAATTTCTTTGTCCTGAAAACACCTCGTAGTCCCAGCTTAGGGGTAACTTTCAGGAAAACATGATCTCCTACTTCGAACTCTAGAGGTCTTCGCCTCTTGTCCGCATAACTCTTCTGTCGACTTTGAGCAGTTCTAATCTTATCCTGAATGGATTTAATCTTTAAAGTGGTTTCCTGGATTAAACACCCATAATAAGATTGCCTAGGATCTTACACGAGTATTAAAATTTCGTACTGGATACATTAATTTACAATATAAAAAGTTCATTCAAAATATTAGATCACATTGTAATATTACAATCCAAAGTTAAACAACATTTCGAGAACATATACAAGCCATAATACAGATAACCATAACAAAACAACAGCACGATCAGTCCGTAGCCTTCTCCTTACCCTTGTTGCGTGCTGATTGCGATCCTGCCTGTGAACCTGCACCAGAAGGAATGGGATGAGACATAATGTCTCAGTGAGCTCTACCCAACCTACTGTTTGGCAACCACAGGGAACCTAGGGTCGCCATGCCTACCTTGGCAATTTAGGGGAATTCTAGAATCGCCAAGTCTTATAAACCAGCCTATGACTTTAACTATAACCTTCCTGTAACTGTAAACTTTCTATGACTGTAACTATAACAACTTTAACTATAACTATAAATCATAAAACGAATAAAGTGTTTTATGTTAGCTGTTAGCGTTGAACAAACAATTATCTGAGTTCATTTTACGGAGGGCACCCCGGGTGGAGCAACCCCAAGATACGTCTCCCTATAAACCGGTGAAATTCCTATCATATCAGGCTAACACCGGACTCCCTATGAAACGTGTGGACAACCCTCTCGGAGAAGTCCCATCCGGCGAATCCCGGAGTCTGATGAACACGCCCTATGACTATGAAACGTGCAAGCACGCCAATATCTTTGAGTATTTCTTTAACTTTGACATATAATCATATAATCAGTACTATGATCGTATAACATTCTTATGACTTATAACATATAACCTATGATTCTTGGCTCATCGTTCTCATGAGTCACCTATGATTGTTGGAGAACCAACACTATAAACATATCTTTTACTATGATTGCTAAACATTCCCATGCATATGTATTCCAAAGGAACACTTCTATAACTTTGTTCACCTCTTTAGGCTCTCAAATAATCAAGCTATAAGCCTTCCCTAATGATCTAATCATGCTCTAAGGGATAGGTCCTTTAACATTTAAATGAGATACATAGCCATTGCACATCGCTTAATGAGTTTGAGATAGTATTGGATGGCTGAAATGGTGCAAGAGAAGTTGAAATTTTTTCATGTTCTGTCCCCTTCAAAATCGTGACACGATTTGGCAATCGTGTCACGATTGCATGCCCAGAAAACGTGTTTTGCACTGCCTATAAAATCGTGACACGGTTGTAAAATCGTGACACGATTTTACCTGCAGTTGGACAGCATAGGGCAATTTCAAAGCATAATTCTCACCATTCTTGGCACAATTCAATACACCCAATCATCATACAGCTTAAGGCATATTTCTAAGACATATTAACAACCTATAACATGTTTATTCAAGGAAAATCCATCAAAGGGAACTAGGGTCCTATGAACCACAAATTTGATCATATAACTTAAAACCTCAAAACTTAAACAAGGAGGGTTCTAAAACCCACTAGGAGCTCACCTTAATCCCAAAAGATGCTTGCTAAGTTGATAAATCCAAACCCTAGCTTCAAGCTCCAAAGTCTCAACTTGTGAAAACTTCTATCCTTGGCTTTCCTAGCTTTCTCTTACTCCAAAATTCCAAAACTAGCTTGCTTGGGAGACAAGAATTTAGGAAGGAGTTAGATTCTATAAGGAGGATGATTTGATGATGATGATGATGAGAAGTTGGGGGACGAAATTGAGGGAGAAAGGGAGAGCCAATTTTCTGATTTTCTTTCAAATGGTAAAATGAGATAAACATGTGTATTTTTCATATTTATCTCTTTGCCCTTTTTATTCTTTATTTACAATTTTGCCATTCCCTCAATTCACTACTTTGCTATAGCTTGCTTAATAAGTTTCCACACTATTAACCGTTACATTCAAGCGGGATATTACACTCTACCCCCCTTAAAAGAAATTTCGTCCTCGAAATTTAGAAATTACCTGTAAAAAGATGCGGGTAGCACTCCATCATCTCTGATTCCAATTCCCAAGTAGCTTCACCGTAGGGAGAACCTTTCCATATGACTTTAACAATTGGAATCTCTTTGTTCCTTAATGCTTTGACATCACGTTCAATAATCCGTTCCGGTTCGGGCCGGAAGTTCAAATCTGATCTTAAGTCGATGGCTTCCAACTCTACTGGTTGGTAAGGATCAGGAATAAACTTCCTTAACTGTGAGACATGGAAAACATCATGTAATCCTGACATCGCCGGTGGCAGAGCCAATTGGTAAGCTGCTGGACCGACACGTTTAAGTATCTCAAATGGCCCAATAAATCTTGGACTCAATTTCTTTGTCCTGAAAACACCTCGTAGTCCCAGCTTAGGGGTAACTTTCAGGAAAACATGATCTCCTACTTCGAACTCTAGAGGTCTTCGCCTCTTGTCCGCATAACTCTTCTGTCGACTTTGAGCAGTTCTAATCTTATCCTGAATGGATTTAATCTTTAAAGTGGTTTCCTGGATAATCTCATGTCCCAAAATACTTTTATCTTCAACCTCTGACCAACAAAGCGGTGTTCTACACCTCCTGCCATACAGTGCCTCATATGGTGCCATTCCGATACTAGAATGGTAACTATTATTATAAGAAAATTCAATCAACGGCAGATGATTATTCCAACTCTCTCCATCCTCTAAAATGCATGCTCGTAGCATATCCTCTAACGTCTGTATAGTTCTCTCAGATTGTCCATCTGTTTGAGGATGATGAGACGTACTCAACTTTAACCTTGTTCCCAAAGCCTTCTGAAAAGCTTTCCAAAGGTGGGAAGCTCAGGAGGTTGATAGATTTTATATATGTATATGAAAGAGTAATTGTATCTGACATTTGGATATTTATGTAAACGAGCAATTTGTATTCATTCAGTGGTTTGTATATTTTATTTATTGTAAATTTTAATGTATCCGATATCAGATTAATACGCATGCTAAATATTCTAGATAATTTAGTATGAGTGTTACATATTCCAAAACATGTTGCACTTCTTGGCAAATCTCCATGCACATATTGATCATAATTATTATCACATGCCATATGAAAAGAAGTACCTGACCTGTCAATGCTATTACCTCTTGATTGAGTGTTATCCAAGTGCATAACTGAGATATCCTCATGAACAATTCCCGATGTAGGAGATGATTGATGCCTTGCATTCTCATCAGTAGCATTATGAGCAATAACATGATTAGAAGTGCTAGGTATCTCACTAGCTTGAACATTGTCATACCCCAATTTTTGACCTAAAATTCTTTTTTTTTACTCGTCTTTTTAGTTCGGAATTTTTCGTCGTCTCAGACGAAATTTCGACAGGGAGGTATTTTAAAATACCTCATTTTTTTAATTTCGTCCGGGTCCGTCTTTTTGTTTTTATTATTATTTTTATTTTTGTTTTAAATGTTTTTATTATTATTTTATTTAGTGCTTTTATTTCCTTTTTAGTTCCCTTTTTAATTCTACAGCTGACTTTTCTTTCATTTGTAAAGGAGACTTTTGTCACTGATTTATTATGTTTTAATTCGTCATTTAAGTTACCATTCACTGACCATTATGGACAGTGATGGCAAATCAGTGTATATAGAGTCAGTCAATTCATCAGCAAAGGGGGGGACCAATTACCAACAAAAAAAAATCATCAGAACACAGGATCAGAGAAAAGCACAAAATAATTACATCAGAAACCAAAACAAAATCCAATCACCCCTCCACAATCACCCCTCCACGATCACAATACAACTCAACACCGCCGTCAATTTCCACCACCCAACATAACCACACAACTCAGTAACCAACACAGCCCTCCAAACCTCACTACCCCCATACGGTTCAGCCCCTCTCCCACACCACTTGGCCAAAAACCACCACCCATAATCACACGGTACGGCCTTCTCCACTGTACACAACCACGAGCCCTTCTCCCTGCACGCCTTCAACCATCCTCCCTCACCCATAAAAATCACCAGCCACGCTCACAAACAACAACCGCACATAACACGCCTTTCTCACCCACGGCCACCACCAAACAGCCCTCGCAACACGCACGCGGCCAACCACAAATCAAAAAATCAAAAACACAAGCTGAATCAACAACAACAAAACCATACCCAACTACCCTCAAAACCCAAATTCGGCCAACCAAACCCACAAATCCCAGACAGCAGCGGCCCAAAAAAACCAGCCACACCCAGTCGCGAACAGTCCCCTCAAACGCAAATTTCTCACAATCCGGCCACACCCATACAACCTTCCATAACCAGCTTGCATTTTAATTCATCTTCTTGGTGGATTTGTGTTTCTTTTTCAGATTTGTTGTGTGAGGAAAAAAGAGAGAAGGGAGAGGATGAAGGAAGAGAGAAGAGAAGAGAAGAGAGAGAAAAGATAGGAAAAAATGAACAAAAAAAACAGGTTGTCTGATTTATTTAAGTTCCGAACCGGTTCGGTTCCCTTAAACCGAACCGGTCCGGTTTTCTCTACTCTTCAACCCAATGGGCTTTGCACGCCCCAGTCTTCCACTTCCTGTTTCATTTTTCTGCCTGCTAAGTGCACCCCCTTTCCCCTTTATTTTTCATCTTTTATTTTCTTTTTATTATTTCTTTTCTTGCATTTTTAGTTTAGTCCTTTTGTTCTCATGCATTTTATTTTAATGTCTTTATTTTTAACATATCATGCATTTTTATTTCTTTTATTTTTCTTTTATGTCATGCATTTCCATTTTAGTTTTATTCTTAGCGTATTTATTGTTATGCATTCGCAACTTAGGTTTTTTTTTTCTTGTTTAACATTTTGTCATTTTTATTCCATTTCATTAGAATGTATTTAGGTACAATGTAAATATTAATGAGAATTTGCACTGACACTCACTTTATTTATTTTGCTTTATGTCTTTTATTTTTATTTTTATTTCGCTATTAAAAAAAATACAAAAAATATTAGGATAGTTTAATTTCAAAAGGGTTTCGTGGTGATCCAACGTCACCACGAGAATTCCTCGCCTTTAACTTTTATTACGTTTAGTCTTAGTTAATTAAAAACAAAAAACCAAAAACATTCAAATAATCAAAATCACAAAAAAATCTTTTCTTAATAAACCTTGATTTCCAATCAAGTGTCCGTTTTTTTCTTTTATTTTCTTTAAAAAATCATTAATCCACTTTAATTACACTTTAATCATTTTCAAAATAAAAAGCACAAACCAATCCCATTTTGCCATTTGGCTTTTATTTTTAAAACCTTTTTTTAAAACCATTAAAAAACACAAAACAAATCAAACGTCATTTTTTACCCCGAACTACGAGGTTTTGATCCCTCACGGGTACGTAGGCAGAGGACTCTGTCCTTCCAAATCATAAAAAATACAAAAAAAACATTTTCTTTTTTCACTACTTTAATTCCGCCTCTAAAAAAAAATAATAAGCAAGTTATAGCCAAAATAAATAAATAAAATCAAGAGGTTCTCGTAGAGTACTACGAACGTTTAGGGTGCTAACACCTTCCCTAAACGTAACTAACCCCCGAACCCTAATTTTTAAAATTGTGGTAATTTAGAACTTTTTTCCACTTTTTCATTTAAAAAATTAAAAGTTCAGTCGTGAAATAAAATTAGTGAGTCAACGCTAATCAATAGCTTGATCTCCGAAAATCACCGCGACAAACATTATTTTCCACTTGCTTCTTCCTTTTTCGTCTTTGAAAATCATTGTTTTTGCTAATATCACTTACTTTAACATAGTCATGACTTTACCTATGTGGATCCTCAGATTCACGACCTCTATCATCATCATTCTCATCAGAACGGTCATTTTTATTTAATTTCTTGCACCGACTTAACGGATAACCAATCATGCCACAATTGGGGAAATAATGAGGCGAATTTTCATACAACAATTCAAGATAAAACACATGCCCATCGTATT
The DNA here is from genome assembly GCA_018208015.1 of Medicago ruthenica. NCBI lineage: Eukaryota > Viridiplantae > Streptophyta > Magnoliopsida > Fabales > Fabaceae > Medicago > Medicago ruthenica. The sequence goes on from CM031372.1 coordinate 43,900,464, forward strand.
CTATCAGGATATCATCATAGATGTGTTTGGATAAATCAAGGTTCACCAGAATCTGTGCATATTGCATGTTGGAACATTGATGTGAAGTTGGAAGGAAATTGAAAGATTAAACACCAAGTAATAAGACTTTGAGCTAGTGTGATGTGAATTGAAAAAATAGAGAGTGAGGGTCCCACATAAAATAGAACACACATTAGTAGTGTTTAAATTGCGGTATTTAATTTTAAATACTTGATAATGATAAAAATAATAGTAATTATTATTTTTATTCATAAATATCATCCCACAATTTTAGTTTACGTTGGTTGTGATAAGGTTTGAGAAACCAACTGAATTTCCTAATTTTCCTTCATTCATATCCAATGAGTTTGTTTCCTTCACTTTTGTGGATTTGTTTCTTTTTTATCTTATCCACAAATGTTGTTGAACTGATTTGTGATTAAGTTTCTTTTTGACCTTATCCATTAGAGTAACTGCTGCCGCAATTTTAGCTAAAATAGTTACAAAATCTCTATATAAATAGAGGACTCCACTCAGTTCAAAAAACACACCAAAGAGTTCTATTGAGTTGTCGAGAACTCTTTCTCTCTTCTCCCTCCAGCTTGTGTTAACGAGCTATTCTTCTCCTCATCTTCTTTTTCTGTTCCTTCGGAATTAAGAGTGTTCTTAAGACCTTAGTCCCTATTCGGTATAATGTCCCTTCAGAATTAAGAAAGGTCTTAAGAACATAGTCTCTTCGATAATATATGTCCATTCGGAATAAAGAGTACTTTTAAGATCATAGCCCCTTTTTGGAATAATAATGTCCCGTCGGAATTAAGAATGATCTTAACGGTATATAAATATTCTTTCGATATTTTTCTACTCTTGGAGAAGTTAAAAAGTCAGAATGGTGGTATCACCATATTTGAGTGGTCGAAGTACCATATTGAATTTTTGGAGAACTTAAACGTTAGAATGGTGATAACACCATATTTGAGTGGTCTTAGCACCATAATAGAATGGTCACAATACCATATTAGAATGGTTTCAGTATTAAAGAGTGGTCTAAGTACCATATTAGAGGTGTAACTCTCGAACGATTTTCTACAGTGCAGTAGTTAACCGCACACACTACAAGAAAACTGTGATTTAGCGTCGGCCAAAAACCCACTCTAACAGGGGTAAAACCGACGCTAACACAGATTTAGCGTCGGATTAGCGTCGGGGTCGGGGCAGGCTAAAAAATTTGAAGCTACTGGGTAGAGTCCGCTATCTGTCCTCCGAGGCTAACATAGCATCGGTTAAGCAGACTCTAAAACCGACTCTTCGTGTGGCCGAGGCTTTTAAATTCAAAATCAAAAAAGTCAACAAATAATTTAGAGTTTGCCAGACCGACGCTAACTATAAAATTTAGAGTCGGCTGAACTAACGCTAAAGTCAACTTCAAACCAGTCAACTAAATCTTTTAGAGTCGGCCAACCCACTCTACAGTCAAACAAGTCAACTAAATATTAGAGTTGGTTTGGCCGACACTAGATTTTTTTGTTTTTTTGCTAATGTTTACTGTATACCCTGTTCTACAAAACTGAACCAGAAATCTGCAAATTAAAAAAAGTCCTTTCTATTAACCAGACAAATGAGACACATACAGTAAAAATGGTTTGGGAGGTGGAATCTTTAGTTGAGATATAGTGAAACTAAATTTAAATTACTAAATTATTACAAATGGTTTGGGAGGTGGAATCTGCAACTAAATGCTAATCATTGTCACAAGTGATACAAAATGGAATACACATGCCCTTTTTTTAGAGGAGCCATTAGATATATGAACTGTGAAATTGATTAGAGTGTAAAGTGAGTAATATTAATAGAGAAACTAATGGGATTGTATATGTACATGTACAACATATCATTATTGAAATATTAACACTCTTAGATTTTTTGCTTTACACTTGACTCACTTTAGAGGAATCAAATTTGTCTAAACATTAGTCCAGTTTGTGTCTGAATATTCTTTCCCTCTATTAGAAAAGAAAATATATTCACTACAAGAAAAAAGTCATTTTGCGACTCTTAAAATGATGGATTGCGACTGTTCCCCAACATGCGCAGAAATTGAGGTCGCAACTGCCTTGTCGCAGTGATTTTCGGAGATCGAGCTATTGATTAGCGTTGACTCACTAATTTTATTTCTCGACTGAACTTTTAATTTTTTAAATGAAAAGTGGAAAAAAGTTCTAAATTACCACATTTTTAAAGATTAGGGTTCGGGGGTTAGTTACGTTTAGGGAAGGTGTTAGCACCCTAAACGTTCGTAGTACTCTACGAGAACCTCTTGATTTTATTTATTTATTTTGGCTATAACTTGCTTATTTTTTTAAAAGAAAAGAATCAATTAGAATAGTGAGAGAAAAAAAAATGTTTTTTTTTTTGTATTTTTTATGATTTGGAAGGATAGGGTCCTCTGCCTACATACCCGTGAGGGATCAAAACCTCGTAGTTCGGGGTAAAAATGCCGGTTGATTTGTTTTGGTGTTTTTTATTAGTTTTAAAAAGGGTTTTAAAGATAAAATAAAAGCCAAGTGGCTAAATAAGATTGGTTTGTGTTTTTTAATTTTTGAAAATGATTTAAATGTTATTAAAGTAGATTAATGGTTGTTTAAAGAAAATAAAAGAAAAAGGGACACTTGATTGAAAATCAAGGTTTGATTAAGAAAAGTTTTTTTTTGTGATTATTGATTATTTGCATGTTTTTTTTTAATATTTACCTAAAACTAAAAAACATAATAAAAAACTAAACGCGAAGAAATTTCGTGGTGACGTTGGATCACCACGAAACCCTTTTGAAATTAAGCTAACCTAATTTTTTTGTATTTTTCTTTTGTAAAGCGAAAATAATAAAAAATAAAAGGCATAAAGCAGAATAAATAAAGTGAGTGTCAGTGCAAATTCTCATTAATATTTACATTGTGCCTAAATACATTCTAAGAAATGGCAAAATAATAAATAAAAATAAAAATTGCAAATGCACTAAAAGATAAATAAATATGCTAAGAATAAAAATAAAATGAGAATGCATGAAAATAAAAGGAAAATAATAAAAATAAAAATGCATGATGTGTTAAAAATAAAGGCATTAAAATAAAATGCATGAGAATAAAAGGACTAAAATAAAAATGCAAGAAAAGAAATAAAAAAAAGAGAAAAATAAAAGATGAAAAATAAAGGGGAAAGGGGGGGTGCAAGAAACAGGAAAGGGGGTGTGGATAGCGATCAGCTAGAAGAAGAGGAGAAAGGTAGATGGGCCGCATATGGGCCTGGTTCAAAGGGGGGAAATAAAACTAGGTTTTCAGATTTTTTTCTCTCATTCCTCTTCTTCCATTCTCTCTCTAAGTCTCTTCTCTCACAAAACTCTCTCCTCCTTCCCTCTAAGAACACGGCTGCCGGACTGTTTTCCGGCGCGGTGGCCGCCAGCCTAGACGGCGGCGCCACCGTGCCGGAACTAAAAAAAATCCTTTTTTTTAAAAAAAAAAACGTTTTCCAAATATCATTTTCTTTCCTCTCCACAATTCTAACACTAGATTTTTCAAATTCCTTATGAAACTACCTAGATCTAGGTTGGAAATCTTTTAGAAAAAAATACCTTTTTGCTGGGTTTTTTATGTTCGGTTCTCTGTTTTGGGTTTGGGTTGATATTGGATTTTCGGTTTTGTTGGCCGGTTTGGGTGGATGGCCGGTTTGGGGTAGGACTTTGGGGAATGGCCGCGGCTAGGAAGGGGGAGGTTTGGGGTGGAGACCGCGTGTGTTGTGAGGGAGGTGATACGGTTGGGTTTTGGAGAGGTGGAGGGTGGTTGTGGCCGCGTGTTGTTATGTTGTTGGGAGAGGCTGGATGCGGGTTTGGGCTGTAGAGGAGGAGAAGGAAGGTTGGGCGTTGGTGAGTGGCTGTTTGGTGATGGTTGTGGGGAGGCCGCGGCTGTGTTTGAACAGTATGTGGGATGTGGAGTTTGTTTCGTGACTGGTGGCTTTGTGTGCGTGAGTGGTTATGGGCCGGATTTGTATTGTGTTGTGGTAAGAGGAGGTGAGTGGATGGTTATGTGTGGTGGGTGGCTGTGGAATGGCGTATTGCTGTTTCTGTTGTGTGATTCTTGGTGTTGAGAGTTTTTTGTCGTACTCACTGAATTCTCAATTGGCTTCTCTTCCGTTGAATTCTGAAATGCCTCCTTTTAATCAAACAATACAGTTAATGATAATCAAAACAAATGATGGACAATAAAGCAGTTTAATTGACACATTAAAACAAAAAAGTCTCTGATCCAAAGTCTCCTCTAAAAAGTCAGATGTTTAAAAAAGGTAAAAAAAATAAAAAAGGAAGAAAAAATTAATAATAAAAATGCTAAATAAAAATGACAAAATATTTAAAAGAATAAAAATAAAGATAGAAATAATAATAAAAAAAACAAAAACCAAAAGACGGACTCGAATGAAATTAAAAAAATGAGGTATTTTAAAATACCTCTCTTGTCGAAATTTCGTCTAAGACGACGAAAAATTCCGAACTAAAAAGACGAGTAAAAAAAGAAATTTTAGGTCAAAAATTGGGGTATGACAGATGCCCCTATTTAAGTCTCTTCGTTCGGAGATTTGAAGATAAAATCTTGGATTCGACGGATCGAAGGGACTTAAATACAGAGTACGCCAATTTTGGACCTAACAAAAAAAGTATGAAATGCTCATGATGCAAATGTGAATGCAAGACAGCGAAGATGACCTGACTGGGGATAAAACAAAAACGAAAGGATACCCGAGTTCGTTAAAGAAAAGGGATCCGACTCCACTGGGGAATAACACAGTTTCACTGGGGAAGGGATCAACTATCGTATTGACAGCTGAGAAAGGAAATATGATATGGAAAAAGACACCGACCACAAGCTGCCCGTTTGTAGAGCTTGCCACTTGAGGTAAAGACGGAAATAAAAGTACCATGCCACTGACGACAAGAAACAAAGGTGAATGTAAATGTTGGATGAAAGGTGAAAGCTGGATGAAATACAAAAGCCGGATGAAAGATAAATGCTGGATGAAATATAAATGTTGGATGAAAGATAAAAGCTGGATGAAAGATAAATGCTGGATGAAAGATAAAAGCTGGATGAAAGATAAATGCTGGATGAAAGATAAAAGCTGGATGAAAGATAAATGTTGGATGAAACATAAAAGCTGGATGAAAGATAAATGCTGGATGAAATATAAATGTTGGATGAAAGATAAACGTTGGATGAAATATAAATGTTGGATGAAAGATAAACGTTGGATGAAAGATAAAAGCTGGATGAAAGATAAATGCTGGATGAAATTTAAAAGCTGGATGAAAGATAAATGCTGGATGAAATGTAAAAGCTGGATGAAATTTAAATGCTGGATGAAATTTAAAAGCAGAATGAAATTTAAATGCTGGATGAAATTTAAAAGCAGGATGAAATTTAAATGCTCGATGAAATTTAAAAGCAGGATGAAATTTAAATGCTGGATGAAATTTAAAAGCAGGATGAAATTTAAATGCTGGATGAAATTTAAAAGCAGGATGAAATTTAAATGCTGGATGAAATTTAAAAGCAGGATGAAGGATAAATGTCAGCTGTTCGGGTTATTGCCGAACAAAAATGATAAATGTCAGCTGTTCGGGTTATTGCCGAACTAGTCAACTGACGACAAGAAAAAAAGGATAAATGTCAGCTGTTCGGGTTATTGCCGAACTAGTCAACTGACGCCAGGAAACAAAAAGGATAAATGTCAGCTGTTCGGGTTATTGCCGAACGAGTCAACTGACGACAAGAAAAAGGTAAATGTCAGCTGTTCGGGTTATTGCCGAACGAGTCAACCGACGACAGGAAAATGGTAAATGTCAGCTGTTCGGGTTATTGCCGAACGAGTCAACTGACGACAAGAAAAAGGTAAATGTCAGCTGTTCGAGTTATTGCCGAACGAGTCAACTGACGACAAGAAAAAGGTAAATGTCAGCTGTTCGGGTTATTGCCGAACGAGTCAACTGACGAAAAAAGATTGGATAGGAAAATGCACAAGCTGTTCATTAAAGAACTGTCACTTGGCGAAAAGAGGGTGACATCTTTGGACCAGACACACTGGGGATGACACCTGGGGGAAAAAAGTGTTACAAATTATTCATGATGGAAAGATATTCAAAACAAGACTCAGGGTGGTTAATGCAGCCATGTATGAATGATACTGTTTATATTGTATATGCATGAATGTGTATATGCATGAATGTATGAATGCATGAATGATGATGTGACTTGTATGACTGGCATGACTGATTAACTTGTGACTGTATGGAGGATTGACTGGTAAGATTATATGGAAGACTGGCTTGTATGATTGTATGAAAGGCTGACTTGTATGATTGTATGAAAGACCGACTTGATGAGACAAGATTGGACGGATAAGATGGAAAGTGACCCGACGTTGCATCACAAACACTCGGCAATCTTCAATGGGGATGATGCCACTGGGGACATATCAAAACATTAAAGGGGTAAAGCCCGGCATGCAACAACTGATGGGGAATAAACACTTCTTGGGGAGAGCGTGCTAATCCAAAAACCTGGTAGCAGAACTGGTGCTTCTGTGGTCATGCTTATTTTTGTTTTGCCTTTTTTAAATCCCTAACTTTTGCCTGGACTGCCCTTTCGGGTTTTCAGTCCACCGGGAATAGGTTCTTTTGTATGCCCCTAATTTTTGCCTGGACCGCCCTTTCGGGTTTTCAGTCCACCGAGACGCTCATTTTTGCCTAAGCCACCCTTTCGGGTTTTCGACTTACCGAGCTGTTTTTCTCTCTTTTTCATATATTTCTTTTTGTATTCCCCTTTTTCTAAGCAATTGACCATGTTCAGCCTGCAAAGTTTATCCGTTCTCAGGATGGCTGTTGACACACCTTTCACTTATTCATGAGTTCAGAGAAAATGTATTTGTTGTTTATGCTTTCCAAAAAATATATATAAAAAAAAAGATTTATGATTTTGAAAAAAAGTTTTGCTTCAAGTACTACCTGTGCGCACCTCGTTTTTTTCCTCGGGAAAAAGACGCGCAAATCCTCCGAGGTCGTCCTCGAACGCTCGGAGGTGCCTTTGTGAAGCCGCCACCAAAGTTTTTGTGTAAAGGGAACGTTGATAAACCCTTAAGTTTTTTTTTGTTGTAAAGGGAAACGATAATAAAACCCTTTGACGATGAGGATAAGGATTAGGTCATCGCAACCATTGTCGGGTTCGGGAGTCGGTTACGCAAGGGGAAGGTATTAGCACCCCTCACGTCCGTTGTACTCAACGGGAACCTTCTATTTGGTTAAAGCTTGAATTGTTTTTTTTATACTTTGCGTGCATGTTCATTTATGTTAAAAATATAATAAAAGGGGGGAAAGAGATAAAAACAAACGAAGAAAAAGTTTTTATTATTATTGTGCTTGACAAGATGTCGATCTTGCTCCTACGTATCTCCCGGTAGTCGGAGAATTCAAAGCATACGTAGTTCTTTGGTAGAAAAACGTATGTGTGTTGGTTGATTTTAATTGGACGATGTTTTAACCGAATTCTTGCGATTAAACGTAGCTTGTATGCTCGCACTTGGAGACTTATTAAGCGTTCGTTCGCGAATCACATTAGAATTGTTAAAAGGTACGTCCGTTAGGGTAGAGGGTTGAATTGGTCGCTATAGGACCAAGAGAGGTACAATGGACTCCTATAAGTCAAACATTGACCGAGTGGACTCCGAAGAGTCGGGCGATTGTTCGATTGATCCACTGAGATCAAGAACGGGTACAATGGACTCGGACGAGTCGAACATTGACCGAGTGGACTCTAACGAGTCGAGGGGTTGAGTTTAATGGCCAACGGGGGACCAAAAGGTTTGGATTGACCACAAGGGGCCAAGATTTGGTTTGGTTAGGGTTGTACATATTAAAAAAGGGAATGACGATTGTCCGAGCGACGAGACATACGTCACGCATTCGTACAATCGGGGCGATGGAGAGACATACGTCACACCATCCCTTTTTCATTCATATTTTTGGATTGAATTCTTTAGAAATCCCAAGGTATGTCAAAACATATGGTTTGAAAACCAAAAAATGGGAAGGTTTAGCAAGTTTGCTAAAAACGCGCAAGTTCGTCTCATTTTGCGAAAATGCGAACGTAAACGGTGTATGTTCATCTTTGAGTTTTGAACATCATGAACAATATTTATTTTTCAAGTTTGGATTGAAAAGATGAACATAGCTTGTTTGTTCATGTGGTTTTGAGAATTTGGGAACATAACTTGCTTTGCAAGTTACCCACAAAATGGTTATACGAACTTGTGATTTTGCCAAAATTATGCAAAAAACCTTGTTATGACTTGAAGAATATGGGTTTAAAAACTCTTAGGTTCTGAGCTCTGGGGCTAGAACCTCAAAAATTGGTTGGTTTGATACAAAAACTCAGGTTCTGAGTTCTGTCATGGTCGCACTGCGACCATGACTTCGCACTGCGAAGCATGCGAAATTTTGGGTTCAGAAGCTGTTTCTGAACTTTTGTTCAGAAACAACTTCTGAACACACTCAAGACCTTATAGATGGGTGAAAAACTTTGAGTTTTTGGGGTGAAAAAGGTTGGACAAACCAGTTTTGATGTTTTGAAAACCTTGGGATTTCTTTGGAATTCAAAAGGGGTTTTTTAGGACAAAGAGTTTTGAGCCAAAATAGCTATGCAAACACAATTAAAAATGCAAGATAAAGAGCTTAGTAACTTACAGAACTCCTTAGCAAAGCTCCAGCTGCACTTGGTTTGATTTGGTTGAAAGCTTTCACAAAGGTTTTGAAGATTTGTGATGAACTTGAACTTTTGTAAGCTTTGTGTTGGATGGATTGTTTCTGGTTATTTGTGGAGGTTTGTGAGCTAAAATGAGTAGAGTTTCTGCTCTTGAAAATGCTGTGTTAACTGTCTTTGAACAAGTGCTTGTAACCTTGGGCATTGCCTCTTATTTATAGGCCAAGATCAAATCTTTGTCATCATTACACAATCCCTTGATTCAGCTGATTTGTGGCCAAGATTAAGCTGAATCCCTTTGCATTAAATGCTAATGGATAGAGGCAACCCTGCCTTGTACCAAGGGGCAAGATCCAGCTTGATTTCAGCCACAAATTCAACTTATTCTAGAAGGTAATGATGAAGAACAAAGCTGATTTGCAATTGGCTAATGCTTGGGGATCAATCCTTGCAATCTCAATGGTTGATAAATGAAAACGTGCACTGTATTGTGCAGAGATTGAGGGATGAAAAGGCTACTTATGGCTGGTGTGAGAGGGTGAAAAGCTGCTGCAAAAACAGAGTAGCAATCATGGCTTTTCAAGTGAAAAAAACCCAGCTAGTTTGACTGGTTTTGGGGGCAGCAAGCAGGAGGAAAGTCCTCAAGCAGGTGGCTGGCAACCTTGTGGTGGTTAGCAGGTCACCTGGGAGGGACTAGAGCTGCCCAAGGGCAAGCCCACTTGCTTGTCACATGCTAGGTTGGAAGAAAAAGCTTCCAACCTTGGCATTAATGGCAAGTCCTTCAACTCTGGCTTTGCTTGGCCCAATTAGCCATGAATGCTACTTAAAATAATTATGGAAATGATATGCAACAAATTCTGGAATTAAATCCAAGAAACCAAAAATCTGCAGAAAAATCGCAGACTTCGCAGTGCGAAGTGAGCTTCGCATTGCGAAGTCCTCAATTTTGAAATGTTGACTTTTCTGTTGACTTTTGTTGACTTTTGACTTTTTTCCCCTCTTTGATTTTTTTTGATTTTTTTTAAAATGCGTAGGACAAAATTAGGGTACTACAGCTGCCCCTACTTAATTGTGTCTTCGCATAGAGTACGTGAGTGCCGAGGGCATCTCATGAACTCTTTGCGGAGATCAATTAAGTAAAAAGAAGGACCCGAATTTTGTCCTTCGCGAAATGCAAATGTAAGGGTTGGTAGGGGTTGATCGTATCCAGCTGCTAACACTGGAGGTAGATCCACTGGGGGATGAAGGTAATCTTATCTAGGCACTGCTTCTAGAGGTCAATTCCTGAGGGTGGTGATTTACTCTAGGATGTCACTAGAGGTGGAACATTGAGGTAGGTGATCTTGTCTAGGTACTGCTTCTAGAGGTGGAACAAATGAGGTAGGTGATCTTATCTAGGTACTGCTTCCAGAGGTCGATACCTAAGCTAGGTGATCTTATTCAGGTACTGCTTCTGAATGTCGATTCCTAACGAGCTGTGATCTTATTCAGCCGCTAACACTGAAGGTCGATACACTGGGGGAGGTGATCTACTCTAGGTATTGCTTCTAGAGGTCGATACCTAAGCTAGGTGATCTTATTCAGGTACTGCTTCTGAATATCGATTCCTAACGAGCTGCGGTCTTACCCTAAATAGGTGCCCCTGGTTGAATGTTGATGGATGCTGGTGAATATGTGATACTTGCTGGAGATCCTTGTTAGGATGCATGCTTTATGAATGAAATGCAATGTATGAATGGTTTTAAATATGCATGCATGAATAAAATGATGTTGGTTGGGTGCCGAGCAGAGTCGGTCTTTGTTTGTGGTTGTGTTCATGACAGTTGGGCTCTCTTTTTTTTTTTTTTTTTTGGTTGGTCGGTTTGGAAGGACAGGTCCTTTGCCTACATACCCAAATGGGATCAAAACCGGTGTAGTTCGAGCCTAAGCCCGAAAATTTGTGTTTTTTGGTTGGTCGGTTTGGAAGGACAAGGTCCTTTGCCTACATACCCAAATGGGATCAAAACCGGTGTAGTTCGAGCCTAAGCCCGAAAATTTGTGTTTTTGGTTGGTCGGTTTGGAAGGACAAGGTCCTTTGCCTACATACCCAAATGGGATCAAAACCGGTGTAGTTCGAGCCTAAGCCCGAAAATTTGTGTTTTTTGCCAATAATGATTGGACTTTTGTTTGGGGTTGAGACTCCTTGGGGAGTATCAATGAGGTTTGGCTTATGGGGATATAGGATCATTTTGGAAGCATGATCGATATCCAGCCTTTGTTGGTGTTTGGATGTTCAGGGTGTTTGTTGGGGAATTTTGTTCCGCTTGACCCTTGGGGTTCTTGCGCTCCGCGTGCCGCGAGTTATGCACTTGCCTTAGCTAAGGAGCATAAGTCCTTTGGTGCAATATTTTGGTGGGAACTACCGCAATTCTTTCAGAATTCACGAAGATTCAAAATAAAGCAAAGTTTGTTTGTTTTTTCTCTTTTTTGGAAGAAAATTCTTTTGTTTATTTCCCATGTTTTAAAGCATTTTCATCATGAATAAAACAAAATTTTATGCGCTACTGAGAACATAAAATAACAAAAGGAAATTTATTCAATGCAGATTTGACCTCTTGAATGGGTAAAAATACACAAAGTGAGAAGTGAGATAGAGAAAGACAAGAAAAAGCAAAAGAAAATGTTGGTTTTGGCACAACACATGCTATTTCCTTATGACTTCGATATTTTCGTTTGTTGGAAGATGCTGACGAGGCCGATTCCTCTCCTCTTGAATCTTGTCCGGAGCTTGGATGCTGCAGTCATTGCCTTTCTTTTTTTGTTAACCCCTAACTTTTGCCTGGATCGCTCTTTCGAGTTTTTCAATCCACCGGGGTGTATTTCCTTTTTTGATGTCCTTAATTTTTGCCTAGACCGCCTTTTCAGGTTTTCAATCTAGCAGGACGCTCTCTATTGCCTAAACCGCCCTTTCAGGTTTTCGATTTAGCGAGCTTTTCTCTTTCTCTTCTTTTTTCTTTAGGCATAATACCTCTTGACTGCATCGGAGTTTATTGATAGTGGGAACTCCTCTCCATCCATAGTGGTGATGATCAGGGCTCCGCCTGAGAAAGCTTTCTTTACCACGTACGGCCCATCATAGCTGGGAGTCCACTTCCCTCGGGGATCCTTGTGGATAGGTAATATCTTCTTGAGCACTAGGTCTCCTTCTTTGAATTCTCGAGGACGGACCTTCTTGTCGAATGCTCTCTTGAGCCTCCTTTGATAGAGTTGGCCATGACATATTGCCGTCAGACGCTTCTCTTCTATGAGATTCAGTTGGTCGAACCTTGTTTGGACCCATTCAGCTTCTTCTAGCTTGGTTTCCATCAAGACCCTTAGCGAAGGAATTTCCACCTCTACGGGGAGAACAGCTTCCATACCGTATACTAAGGAGAAGGGGGTTGCCCCAGTTGAAGTGCGAATGGCTGTTCTGTAGCCATGTAGCGCAAAGGGAAGCATCTCATGCCAATCCTTATATGTTGTCACCATCTTCTGGATGATCTTCTTTATGTTCTTATTGGCTGCTTCTACCGCACCGTTCATCTTTGGTCGGTAAGGGGAGGAATTATGGTGCTCAATCTTGAAATCTTTGCATAACTCCTTCATTGTCTTGTTGTTTAGGTTTGCCCCATTATCGGTGATGATTTTGTGGGGAGTACCATAACGGCAAATGATTTCCTTCTTGATAAATCGGGCTACCACTTGTTTGGTTATGTTTGCATACGAAGCTGCTTCTACCCATTTGGTGAAGTAATCGATGGCAACGAGGATGAAGCGATGTCCATTTGACGCTTTGGGCTCGATCATTCCAATCATGTCTATGCCCCACATAGAGAAAGGCCAAGGTGAAGTCATGACGTTCAGTGGAGTTGGTGGCACATGCACTTTGTCGGCGTAAATCTGGCATTTGTGACAAGTCTTGGCATAGTGGAAACAATCAGCTTCCATGGTTAACCAATAGTAGCCCGCCCTTAAGATTTTCTTTGCCATTGCATGCCCATTAACATGGGTTCCAAAAGATCCCTCGTGGATTTCTTTGATGAGCATGTCCGCTTCATGTTTATCCACACATCTGAGTAGGACCATGTCATAATTTCTTTTGTAGAGGGTATTTCCACTGAGGAAGAACTGGGATGCCAATCTTCTGAGGGTCCTCTTGTCGGTGTGCGAGACATTTTCTGGATACTCTTGCTCTTCGAGGTATCGCTTGATGTCGTAGAACCAAGGTTTGTTGTCAAGTTCTTCTTCGACTGATGCGCATACAACTGGTTTGTCTCTACGATCCATCCTTATGATTGGTGTCTTCATTGTAAGAATTTACTTGGTACATTGATGATAATGTAGCCAAAGCATCTGCTACCTGATTTTCTTCTCGAGGTATGTAGGTGGAAATTGATTTCATCAAAATGCTTGATCAATTCTACAACCCGGGCTTGGTAGGGAATTAAATTGGGATGTCTTGTTTCCCATTCTCCTTTGACTTGATAGATGACCAAGGCTGAGTCACCGTATACTTCAAGGTTTTTGATCCTTAGATCAATTGCTGCTTCGAGGCCTAGGATACATGCTTCATATTCTGCCATGTTATTGGTGCAGTCAAAGCACAACCTTGCTGTGAAGGGCTGGTATCCATTTCTTGGGGAGATTAAAACTGCTCCGATACCGTGTCCCATGGCATTCGAGGCGCCGTCGAAAGCGAGCTTCCATTGAGCTCCTGGTTCTGGTCCCTCATCATCGCTTGTGACTTCTTTGTCATTCAAAGCTACGACATCTTCGTCTGGGAAGTCAAATTGTATGGGCTGATAATCCTCCAATGGTTGGTGAGCAAGGTGCTCGGATAAAACACTCCCTTTGATGGCTTTTTGAGCAACATATTGGATGTCATACTCAGACAGCAGCATTTGCCAACGGGCTATCTTCCCTGTGAGGGCAGGTTTTTCGAAGATGTACTTGATGGGATCCATCTTCGATATCAACCAAGTTGTATGGGTCAACATGTATTGCCTTAGACGTCGAGCAGCCCATGCTAAAGCGCAGCAAGTCTTTTCAAGTGAAGTATACCTTGTTTCACAGTCGGTAAACTTCTTGCTTAAGTAGTAGATTGCGTGCTCTTTCCTTCCCGTTTCATCTTGTTGTCCTAACACACAACCCATTGATCCTTCAAGTACGGTTAGGTATAAGATGAGGGGTTTACCCGGAACCGGAGGTATTAAGATCGGTGGTTCTTGCAGGTATTGTTTGATCTTGTCAAACGCCTCTTGGCAATCCTCATTCCAATGAACGGCTTGGTTTTTCCTTAGCAGCTTGAAGATTGGTTCGCAGGTAGCTGTCATGTGTGAGATGAACCTGGCGATGTAGTTCAATCTTCCTAAGAAACCCCGGACTTCTTTCTCGGTATTTGGCGCTGGCATTTCTTGGATGGCCTTTACCTTATCGGGATCTACTTCAATACCTCTTTGGCTGACGATGAAGCCCAATAACTTCCCGGATCTAACGCCGAAATGTGCACTTGTTAGGATTTAAGCGCAGCTTGAATTTCTTAGGCGTTCGAAAAGCTTTTGTAGATGGACTAGATGATCCTCCTCCGTTTGGGATTTGGCAATCATATCGTCGACGTAGACCTCAATTTCCTTATGGATCATGTCATGGAAAAGAGTCACCATTGCTCTTTGGTATGTTGCCCCGGCATTTGTTAATCCGAAAGGCATTACCTTATAGCAGAATGTTCCCCATGGGGTGATGAATGTAGTTTTCTCCATGTCCTCTGGAGCCATCTTGATTTGGTTATATCCCGAGAAGCCATCCATAAAGGAAAAGACTGAGAATTGGGCTGTGTTGTCCACCAATATGTCGATGTGTGGTAGCGGGAAATCATCCTTTGGGCTTGCTTTATTCAAGTCCCGATAATCCACACACATTCTCACCTTGCCATCCTTCTTCGGAACTGGCACAATGTTGGCAACCCATGTTGGATACTTGGTTACGGCTAAGAAGCCGGCATCGAATTGCTTTTTGACCTCCTCTCTGATCTTGAGAGCCATATCGGGTCGAGTTCTTCTCAATTTTTGCTTCACTGGCGGGCATTCCTGGCTTGAGTGGCAGCTTGTGTACAACGATGTTAGGGTCTAAACCCGGCATGTCTTGATACGACCAAGCGAATACGTCCACGTACTCTTGCAGAAGCTTGATCAACTTTCCTTTCACATCCTCGTGCAGGGAGGCTCCTATCTTGACCTCTTTCTTATCCTCTTCGGTCCCCAAGTTGACCTTTTCAACTGATTCTTGGTGAGGTTGTATTACCCTATCCCCTTGATTTGCAAGTCTAGACAATTCTTCAGGCGGTTCATAATCGTCCTCTTCATCATCTTCCGTTTGATTAATCGGGCAATCGAAGTCATAAGGGTTTAAGGTAGTGTTGTTTTTGGAGGGTGGATTTGTAGATCTGCATGAGTATGATTTTTTTTTAGGCTTTTTGTAGAAAAATTTTTTTTAAAACAAATGCAAAAAGGAAAAAGACTCAAATGAACATAAAAGATTGCTTTTATTCATGATTGTAAATAACTTATAAAACATGGGGGCCCCACACGACTAATCATTTGCCTTGGGCAGAGCTAAATGATTTTTTTTATTTTAAAGTAAAAAACAAACAAACACGGTTTATTACTTGATCCTGGTAATGATCTCGGGAACTGCGATAGCCCTCCAATTGTTCAAAGCTTCATCCGAAGCGCAACGGTACACCAATTCAGGCACGTCTTCGTCTACATCTTCGAGTAGAGCCACTTGATCTTCATGGATAAACCCCGCACTGATGAATGTTTCCGAAATGGGGAGGATCCCTTGCTTTGGCGGCTTTGAGAAAGTTTCGGCCGATGGATGATACCCCAACCCGAAGCGATTTTTCTTCTCCGGTATGTCCACTAACTTGCCCCATCCGGTGGGTCGGCTTTCTTCTAGGGCCTCTCTTATCGCCCTCCATGATGACATGGCTGTCCTAGCCTCTCCTTGGGCTTTGAGCTCAATGTCACGACATTCGCCACTTCCAAAGATTGGAATGGGACGTCCACAGCTTCTTCATCCGTTTCTATGTAACGGAAAGATGAGAGATGGCTTACCATCATGTCTTCTTGCCCGGAAACTACAATCATTTGGTTATCAATGATGAACTTCAGTTTCTGGTGCAAGGTAGAGGTAATGGCTCCGGCCGCATGGATCCATGGTCGTCCGAGAAGACAACTGTATGTTGGATTAATATCCATGACTTGGAAGGTTATGGTGAAAACCTTAGGCCTGATTTGGACTGGTAAGTCGATCTCCCCCATGACGGCTCTTCTTGACCCATCGAAAGCTTTTACAACCAAAGCGCTGGGCTTCATTACGGTCCCTTCACATGAGAGTTTGAGGAGGGTAGTCTTGGGCATGACATTCAATGATGACCCCGTGTCCACTAGCACTCTTGAGAGGATGTGGTCCATGCATTTCACGGAGATATGTAAGGCGCGGTTATGAATGTGCCCCTCGTCGGGTAGCTCATCGCCATTGAAACCCAAGTACCTACTTGAGGTAATATTTCCGACTATCCCATCGAATTGGTCCACCGGAATGTCCTTGGTGACATGTGCCTCACTGAGGATCCGCAGTAGTGCTTCTCGGTGTGCTTCCGAGCTGAGTAGTAAGGATAGCATGGAGATCTTGGAGGGAGTTTGACCTAGCTGGTCAATGATCTTGTACTCGCTCTTTTGGATTATCCTTAGGAACTCTTCGGCCTCTTTTTGCGGGATTGTCTTTTGAGAAGGCCCCGCTTGGTTCTCTTTTTCCTCCACGCTCTTTTCTTTGAGCGGCTCCTTTGGTAGTACAGCTGGCTGTCTTCCCGAGTTCTTTCGGAGCGAAGACTCTACCACTTCTAGTCATTCCTCCAACACCGGTAATGTTAGTGATGCTGGGCTCGATTTTGGCTAGTGGTTTTCCTTCCACATAGGCCACAGGTTGGTAATTCCACGGTACCCTCTTTGTGCTTTCAAAAGAGAAGGGTGCAGGTACGTGGAATGTTATGGGTTGTATTGGCATTGGTACCTCTCTCCTTTGGTATGGGATCTCGAGAGGTTTTGGGCCGTTAGACTCTAAGGTAGCAATGTCCGTGCCCTCCTTTATGTAGCCAATTTGGATCCAACCTTGGTCCATTAACTCTTGAAGACAGTTCTTCAACTCTTTGCACTCATCCGGGTTGACCTTGCAGGCTTCGCAGTTGACGTGCATTTCCTCGAATAATCCAAAACCGGTTAAGCGCTCCCTTATGGTTGACAGGGGAGTCCTAACATTGGCTACCCTTTTGACTGGACCAAAGTCCTCTTGTTCCTCCACCGCATTTACAGAGGGACCCGCATGCCCCGGCAATGGGTTGTTCTTCACATTGGGGCTTTCCTCTTTGAAGGATAACAGTTTCTTGTCAATAAGATCCTGCACCTTGTGTTTGAAAACCCTACAGTTTTCGATATTGTGCCCCACGGATCCTGCGTGGAAATCACATTTGGCATTTGCGTCGTACCACTGTGGATATGGTGGCGACATTGGTGGTAGTAGTCTTGTCTCGACCATACCCTTTTGGATTAGGTATGGCAAGATCTGACCATAAGACATGGGTACAGGATCAAACTGCCTACTATAGTAACTGTTCCTTGAGCTCGCCTGATTCCTTGGTGGGTACCCGCCTTGTTGCTGTTGCTGTTGATTTTGTTGCGGCAACACTACTGGTTGTCGAGGCGGATTTGCGGGAATCACTTGAGGTGAGTAACGCCCTTGAGCCGTTGCTGCTGCCACATAAGGATAGTGGTAGTGAGGCATTTGATTTGGTGGTGGGTAGGATGGACCCATTAGAACGGCATTTGTCTCCCCCTCTTTCTTTTTGTGAAAGTTGCTGGGGGGCTTTCTAGCTCCACCTTGAGCTTCTGAAGAACCTTGGATTTTTCCTCTCTTCACTCCGTCTTCTATTCTTTCACCGACCATGACTAGATCGGAGAAACCGGCAGACGTACTTCCGATCATCTTGTCGTAATATGGGCCTTGAAGTGTGCCCATAAAGGTGTCGACAAGTTCTCTCTCCAACAGTGGTGGTTGTACGCGAGAAGCTAGTTCTCTCCACCGCTGAGCGTACTCCTTGAAGGACTCGTTGCTTCTTTGTAGGAGGTTTTGTAGTTGCATCCTATTTGGAGCCATGTCCAAATTATATTTGTATTGCTTTAGGAAGGCATCAGCTAGATCCTTCCAAGTTTGGACATGGGTACGCTCGAGCTGCATGTACCAATCCAAGGACGCTCCGCTTAAACTATCTTGAAACACATGCACCATGAGTTTCTCGTTCATTGCGTAAGCCGCCATCTTCCTACAGAACATCCTTAGATGGTTCCGAGGGCATTGAATTCCTTTGTATTTCTCGAAGTCCGGTGCTTTGAACTTCGGAGGAATTACCACGTCGGGCACTAGGCACATGTCCAAGGCGTTGTGGGCACCGTATGAGCTGAAACCCTCGACAGCTTTCAATCTTTCCTCCAAAACTCGATACATTTGGGTGGTATCATTGTCTTGGTGGGTGTTGTCGGGAGCAGATTGCCTTAGCTGGCTATTCTCCACATCATGGGGAATTACTTCATGCTGGGTAGTGGAAGTTCCTTGAGGACGACGCTCTTCATTCCTTACGGGGATTGAGAATGGTGGCGGAGGTGGTCCTTGACCCTCATTTTCGAAGGGTGGGGTATAACCCACAGGTAAACCATAAGGAGGCCATTGCACATTGGATGCATCCGTTGTTGGGCGAGGGTGGCTTTCTCGTGCCGACAGAGCTTGCATTAACTCTAATATCTGATCCATTTTTCCTTTCATTCCATCAACTTCCTCTCTCAAAGCCGCTTGAGTTTGTTCCAAATTGTCCATGATCCTTTGTTTGTTAGCTCGTGTTCCGTACGAGTGTTGAATATCTGGTTCTTGGACCGAGGGCTTTCGGGGTTTTCGGGCTATGATTGCTTTGAACTGTTTGAATGGGAATGAATGAGTTTTTTTTTTTGAAAAAATGCATGAAGATGCATGTGGATGTATGTATGCTTATGAGTATGCAAAATATGCGTGTTTTTATTTTGCTTTATGGAGTTTAAAGGTGCACGATTAATATTAGCAAATTCGAAATATTAAAGACCGAGAAATTGATTATACTTCAAAATATATTTGATTAAATAACATTTGTTTACAAAGTGTAACTAATGCTATTACAAATCAAATAGCCGCTCGCTTCTCGGCTTTGCTCATTTCCTCCCTATAGAAATCTATGGTGTCTTTGCAGAACTTCATAAACTTCTGGATCTCCACAGGGATGACAAAGTAGGGCATGACCATCTCGGCCTCCGCTAGCTTCTTTGGAAGTTGGGTGATCACCAAATTTGAGAATGCAACCAATTTAGTGAAATCCTCACTTAATCGGGTGGCGTCTTGCCATACATACTCAATCACTTCCTTGCGCTGGTCTAGCTTGACTCTTGCACTTCTAATCTCATCGTGTAGTTGTGCAATGTGGTCCCCATGAGCTCTCGCAATCTTGTCGAAGTACTCTTCGAATTTCTTGATGTCTTCTTCGAGATGATCGCACTTTAGCCTCCCTTGATGAGAGAGACTCTCATGTCTTTGTCGCTGGACGCGTTCGGCTTGAAGCTGCTCTTTGTAGTCTTTCACTACTTCTTGGAGCTGTTGATTTTTCTCTTGGAATTTCAACCTCCATTTTCGTTGAGCTTCGATAGCTAGTTCGCCAAACTTCTTGAGCTCTTGGTTGGAATGTAGAATTCTTTCCAACTCTTCGTCCTTGGCAACAAGGTTAGCATCCGCACTAACCAAGCCGCCTCCTATCCAATCCCTTTTCCCTTCGGAGGTTCTTAGCCTTTTTTGGCATACTAGGAGAGAATGTGATACTTCATCACGATCTCTCTTCGTCCTAGTAATCTCTCCTAAAGCTTGGAGGTGCTTTAATTCTAAGTCTCCGTTTTTGTTTTGGAGTTCTTGAATTTTAGCCTTGAGGTCCTCCACTTCTTTGTTGGGAATGATTGCAATAGGTTTAGGTGTAGGAGGTTTTGGAGGGTTTGTGACCACGAAGGGTAACTTGATTGCTTTGACCCTCTCCTTCACCCATTGAGTATAAAGGGGTTTGGCGACACAGTTTCTCTTGCCGACCCTTCCCTTGCGTACTTGGCTCCATGCTCCCCGGATTCTCTCTAGCAATGCCGGGTCTTGATCGCCTTCCCTTAAGTAGAAAGCTTCCAACAAAAGGTCGTTAGGTTTATCTTCCATTGAAAAACCTAGTTGTCGGAGAGAGAGGACCGGATTGTAATTAATACATCCCTTAGTACCGATGAGGGGTACGTTAGGGAAGTCCCCGCAGCTGAGGATAATTTCCGGGTCCTCTAAGTTTGGTGAAAACCAATGGATGTCCTTCTCGGCGAGGGTTGTCATCCGTTGCGACCATTTGAGCTTGGCCCGGTTTTCCACAAAGTCTCGGTTCCTTGGCATGTGGGACATCATCCAAATTTGCACCACGGGAGTGCAACAAGTAATTTTGCGTCCCCTTGCTTGCTCATGCCTTGAGTAGAGGGTATGATAAAAATCCGCTAAGATTGTAGGAACTGGATTTTTAGTCATAAACACCCCTAGAGCCGGAAAGTCTACGAAATCATCCATGTTGGGGAATAAGACAATCCCGTAGACTAAGAGGGCTAAGATGGCGTTGAAGGCCATTACCTCTTTGTTGGCTAGTAAATCCCGAGCTTTGGCTTCCAAAAACTTTCTTGAAAAGCCCTTAAGGTTCCCTCTAACTTCCAAGTTAGATGCCACTTCTTGAGTGTCGAGGTATAAGGATTCGGCGATAGCTTCAAATGTAGGATCCTTCCCCGGACCGAGATAGAGTTCATGACCTTTCATGCTACAACCCAAAATCTTCTCAAACTCTTCCAAAGTTGGCGCTAGTTGGAAGTCTTGAAATGTGAAGCACCGTAGAGGTGGGTCGAAGAATTGCGCCAAAGTGGTTAAGGCGGTTGAATCTATTCTCATGGGTAAAAGATCAAGGATTAGCCCATAGCTTGCCTCGAAGATGTTCTTGTGGACCGAAGAGAGCCTCTTGCTTAGAGCTAATAAACTTTCCACCCTAGGAGCTTTAATTTTGAAGGCGAGCGTATTCTTGTTCCCGGAATCCATATTTCTCTTTTGCTAATATTTGTTCGTTCTTTTTAAACTCCTATAAAGCAAAATGATGCGAAAATTACTTCCATGAATGCAAATGTTATGCAAGGGTATGGTTTATGAAGGTTCGGAACTTCCCCCCATCCTCACATGTAGGCTCTAAATTGGGAAATTTCCTAAGAAGAGGTCCTTAGAGTCATAGACCTCACATGGAATTAGGGTTGTCTATGGACATACGTCGACATGACTTCAATTAATTCCACGTGAAAATCTCATCTAAGCGGGGTTGGACATCCTACCTCACGGACATACGTCAACGCGGGCTTCCGCACACAACCTCCTTCTAACTTAGTGTTTTTCTCAAGCTCGGGTAGAGAGCCTCACACGTCCGGCATTAACCCGAACAATGTGGAGTAACATCACTCAAGTAACCCCCACATTTGATATACATAATATGAATATAAAGCAAATAAAACAAATATAAACATAAAGCATAAATATAACATGCATGAATAAAATAAATAAACATGGCACGCAAAGAAAATAAAGCAATTGTCTTTAACCCAAATAGGTTAGGCTTGACTCGCTAGTGGGAACAGGGTCCCCAGTGAAGTCGCCAGCTGTGCGCACCTCGTTTTTTTCCATCGGGAAAAAGACGCGCAGATCCTCCGAGGTCGTCCTCGAACGCTCGGAGGTGCCTTTGTGAAGCCGCCACCAAAGTTTTTGTGTAAAGGGAACGTTGATAAACCCTTAAGTTTTTTTTTGTTGTAAAGGGAAACGATAATAAAACCCTTTTGACGATGAGGATAAGGATTAGGTCATCGCAACCATTGTCGGGTTCGGGAGTCGATTACGCGAGGGGAAGGTATTAGCACCCCTCACGTCCGTTGTACTCAACGGGAACCTTCTATTTGGTTAAAGCTTGAATTGTTTTTTTATACTTTGCGTGCATGTTTATTTATGTAAAAAATATAATAAGTGGGGAAAGAGAAAGAGATAAAAACAAACGAAGAAAAAAAGTTTTTATTATTATTGTGCTTGACAAGATGTCGATCTTGCTCCTACGTATCTCCCGGTAGTCGGAGAATTCAAAGCGTACGTAGTTCTTTGGTAGAAAAACGTATGTGTGTTGGTTGATTTTAATTGGACGATGTTTTAACCGAATTCTTGCGATTAAACGTAGCTTGTATGCTCGCACTTGGAGACTTATTAAGCGTTCGTTCGCGAATCACATTAGAATTGTTAAAAGGTACGTCCGTTAGGGTAGAGGGTTGAATTGGTCGCTATGGGACCAAGGGAGGTGCAATGGACTCATATAAGTCAAACATTGACCGAGTGGACTCAAATGAGTCGGGCGATTGTTCGATTGATCCACTGAGATCAAGAACGGGTACAATGGACTCGGACGAGTCGAACATTGACCGAGTGGACTCTAACGAGTCGAGGGGTTGAGTCTAATGGCCAACGGGGGACCAAAAGGCTTGGATTGACCACAAGGGGCCAAGATTTGGTTTGGTTAGGGTTGTACATATTAAAAAAGGGGAATGACGATTGTCCGAGCGACGAGACATACGTCACGCATTCGTACAATCGGGGCGATGGAGAGACATACGTCACACCATCCCTTTTTCATTCATATTTTTGGATTGAATTCTCTAGAAATCCCAAGGTATGTCAAAACATATGGTTTGAAAACCCAAAAATGGGAAGGTTTAGCAAGTTTGCTAAAAACGCGCAAGTTCGTCTCATTTTGCGAAAATGCGAACGTAAACGGTGTATGTTCATCTTTGAGTTTTGAACATCATGAACAATATTTATTGTTCAAGTTTAGATTGAAAAGATGAACATAGCTTGTTTGTTCATGTGGTTTTGAGAATTTGGGAACATAACTTGCTTTGCAAGTTACCCACAAAATGATTATACGAACTTGTGATTTTGCCAAAATTATGCAAAAACCTTGTTATGGTTTGAAGAACATGGGTTTAAAAACTCTTAGGTTCTGAGCTCTGGGGCTAGAACCTCAAAAATTGGTTGGTTTGACACAAAAACTCAGGTTCTGAGTTCTGTCATGGTCGCACTGCGACCATGACTTCGCACTGCGAAGCATGCGAAATTTTGGGTTCAGAAGCTGTTTCTGAACTTTTGTTCAGAAACAACTTCTGAACACACTCAAGACCTTATAGATGGGTGAAAAACTTTGAGTTTTTGAGGTGAAAAAGGTTGGACAAACCAGTTTTGATGTTTTGAAAACCTTGGGATTTCTTTGAAATTCAAAAGGGGTTTTTTAGGACAAAGAGTTTTGAGCCAAAATGGCTATGCAAACACAATTAAAATGCAAGATAAAGAGCTTAGAAACTTACAGAACTCCTTAGCAAAGCTCCTGCTGCACTTGATTTGATTTGATTGAAGGCTTTCACAAAGGTTTGAATATTTGGTGATGGTTTTGGAACTTTGTAAAGCTTTGTGGTGTATGGATTGTTTCTGGTTATTTGTGGAGGTTTGTGAGCTAAAATGAGTAGAGTTTCTGCTCTTTGAATGCTGTGTTTTCTGTGTTTTTTTTTCTAGTGTTTGTAACCTTGGGCAATGCCTCTTATTTATAGGCAAAGATCAAATCTTTGTCATCATTACACAATCCCTTGATTCAGCTGATTTGTGGCCAAGATTAAGCTGAATACCTTTGCATTAAATGCCAATGGATAGAGGCAACCCTGCCTTGTACCAAGGGGCAAGATACAGCTTGATTTCAGCCACAAATTCAACTTATTCTAGAAGGTAATGATGAAGAACAAAGCTGATTTGCAATTGGCTAAAGCTTGGGGATCAATCCTTGCAATCTCAATGGTTGATCAATAAAAACGTGCACTGTATTGTGCAGAGATTGAGGGATGAAAAGGCTACTTATGGCTGGTGTGAGGGGGTGAAAAGCTGCTGCAAAAACAGAGTAGCAATCATGGCTTTTCAAGTGAAAAAACCCAGCTGGTTTGACTGGTTTTAGGGGCAGCAAGCAGGAGGAAAGTCCACAAGCAGGTGGCTGGCAACCTTGTGGTGGTTAACAGGTCACATGGGAGGGACTAGAGCTGCCCAAGGGCAAGCCCACTTGCTTGTCACATGCTAGGTTGGAAGAAAAAGCTTCCAACCTTGGCATTAATGGCAAGTCCTTCAACTCTGGCTTTGCTTGGCCCAATTAGCCATGAATGCTACTTAAAATAATTATAGAAATGATATGCAACAAATTCTGGAATTAAATCCAAGAAACCAAAAATCTGCAGAAAAATCGCAGACTTCGCAGTGCGAAGTGAGCTTCGCATTGCGAAGTCAGCATTTTTGAAATGTTGACTTTTCTGTTGACTTTTGTTGACTTTTGACTTTTTTCCCCTCTTTGATTTTTTTTGATTTTTTTGTTTTAAAATGCGTAGGACAAAATTAGGGTACTACAATGATTAATGAAATTCTGGCAGTTAAGGTTCAGAACACTAAAACAGGGTACAATGGATTGCAAAACAGAGCACAATCAAAAGTATCAAAAGCAGCAATTTAAAAGTGTAGAAAGTAAAATGGCACAGATATTTGTTAACCCAGTTCGGTGTAAATACCACCTACGTCTGGAGGATACCAATCCAGGAAGGAAATCCACTATTGGAATTAATCCTAAGACTCAAGACACAGACCCCCTGTTCCTAGTCTTCTGACTTAATCTCCTATAGTTCTGATTTCTACTCAACACCTGAGTATAAGAAACCCCCTTCTTACTTCCTAAACAAGCAACTACAACCCAGTTATTTAACAACTCTGAACTCAACCCAGTTCTGAAGACAACTTCAATACATCAATGAATAACACTCGTACCTAAAGGCTTAGAGTGAATTACAACTCAAACACACCTAAACCAACTCAGATGAGTGGTGTACAAATAAAACTAAGTTTAAAAACACAAAGACTCAATTTCTCTGATTTTTAATCTCTGATACGTAGTCTTTAACAGGTAGCAGCACATCTCCTTTTATAGGCTTCAGCAGCTCTCTTAATTCTGTATCCAATCTTCTGCATTTGATATGTTTCTGAATTATGAATGGCTCAATAAGGAAACCAATAATTCTGCATTGTATCTTGCAAAGATCCTTCAGTAAATATAATTAAGCGTAAACACGAGACAAATCTTCTTAAGATCTTCCACAAAAAATATCAGTCTTCTAGAAACCAAATACCAGAATAAATCCTTGACAAATCTTCCAAAGATATGCACAGAAAGAATCAGATTGAATGCAAAAATCCAGCTTCTGAAGTTCAGCTTCTGAAGTCCAGCTTCTGAAGGTCAACACTGGTCAACAGATGAATAGTGCATCTGAAGTACTGTAGTGCGTCTGAAGAAGTCAACGCTGATCAACGTCTGAACAGTGCGTCTGATGTACTGTTCAGCGTCTGAAGCATTGTAGTGCGTCTGAAGGCACTTTCAGCGTCTGAAGCACTGTTTCAGAGTCTGAAGGTCCAAAACAGCTTCTGAAGGCATTTTCAGCTTCTGAACCTCCTCAAATACGGTTTCTTGTTTCTGAAGACTTCTTAAACACATGGAGATGCTTTGCTAGGACACTTTGATTTTACCAAAACATGAAGCCAACATCTAAATACTCAACAATCTCCCCCTTTGGCAAATTTTTGGCTAAAATCAATGTTTCACAAATATCAAGTTCTTCATTTCAACACAAGGAACTCAGCAATGAAAGAACTACACAATACCAAACATAGTACAGAGATAAGCAACAGACAAATGCTATGTATGCTATGTTAAACCATGTTAATCCCAACAAACACAAATGAAACACATAACACATTAGCTTCTGATAATCACAGATCAACAAACTCGGTTTCTGATCTTCACAAACACATACTAGCAACATAACCAGCTTCAAAACAACTCTCACAACTCTCCCCCTGCAACTCAGCACACATACAATACTCCCCCTTAATTCTGAACTACAGTGAATGGCTTCTGAAACTAAAACACTTCTGAAACTTGAGACACTTCACACTCAGGTACATAACAATCATGCACTCCCCCTGAGACAAACCCCCCCTCAAACACATCTTCACAACACTTCTTGCATTGGTTCTGAACTCTGAACAAAACAATTAACTTCTGAACAAATCTGAAATCTGAACTTCTGAATTCTGAACAAATTCTGAGCAAGACAACTTCTGATTCTGAACAGCTCAAACACAAGATTTTCTCCCCCTTTTTAGCCACAAAATTTTGACAAACCTCAGACTTCAATAGGGAATAAAAACTGCACAAATATCTTCAAAATCAGTCCCAGTATCAGACTCAGACTCAGGATTAAACTCAGCATTTGCAAAACTGGCAGGTACTCTATCTTCCTCACATCCAGCTTGCTTTAATTGCTATAAGTCCTCATGCAAACAAACATTTGAAGAATTACAAACAGAAACATTCCTCTCAGCAATCTTCTTCTGAAGTCTAGCAATTCTCTTCTGCACAGAAAGTCTGATGTTAGCATCTTCCTCAGATTCACTAGAATCCAGTCTCTTTGATACACTTTGTTCATTGTCCTTAACCTTGGGTTGTATAGACTTGACATTCTTCAATCCCTTCATGTTTAAATGCTCAGGCTTCTGATGACACAGTCTGTCTTCTTCTTCAGGAACCCACACATGACAATTATCCTTTGATCGACAGCCTCTCATCAGAACCTTACCTTCTTGACCAGTTACCAAACATTCTTTCTTATTGAAATTCACCTTCAAGTCTTGATCACACAACTGACTGATACTGATCAGATTTGAAGTTAACCCTTTAACTAATAACACATCATTTAGTCTTGGTAAACCATCACAGATCAAGTCACCAATTCCCAGAATCTCTCTTTTTGCTCCACCACCAAAAGTCACATATATTTTCTTGTGAGGTCTTATATTTTCCAGAAATTTACTAACCCCAGTCATGTGTCTAGAGCAGCCACTGTCAAAGTACCAGTTTTTCTTAGATGAAGCTTTCTGAGAAGTGTTAGCCATTAGACCAATATTATTACTTTTGGGTTTCCAAACCTTCTTGACATTGTTTCTGGATGCAGCAGGTTCAACTCTTCTGTACTGAAAATGCTCAGGATAGCCATATAACTTAAAGCAAAAAGGTTTAATATGCCCCTTCTTTCCACAATGATGACAGACCCAGGGATGAATTCTTCTCTTGTGTCTGTTAAACTTCTGGGGTTGCTTCTAAGGTTGCATCTGAGGTTGCTTCTGAGCTTGCTTCTGAGGTCTCATCTTGGATGTCTCAATCATAGGATCATAAGATTCAGCAGCAGGAACAAATTTTCTGTCTGGATTCTTCTGCTTGATGTTCAAACTCTCATCCTTAAATCCTAAACCCTTTTTCTTCCCTTGTTTCTGATTAGCCAAAATCTCCTCCAACACATCAGTAGTAGTATTCATCATCCTGACCTGCTTTTTCATGTTCTCAAGCTGGGAATTTAGTTGGCTCACTTCATCCTTCAAATCAGAATTTTGTACCAAAAGTTCACCTTTCTCAGCCTCCAGTTGACAAATGGTCTTCTTCTGATCCACTACTTGCTTGCAAACTTCTACACTTCTGATGTATAGATTCTTGTAATTGTCAGCCAGTTCATCATATGAGGGTTTTTCAACTCTGGCTTCAGATACTGATGAAACTTCAGACTCTGAGTCAGACACTGATAATGTCTCAGACTCTGAAAATGCATCAGACTTTGAACAAGCTTCTGAGGCCTTAACCTGAACACCAGTCTTGTCTCTTCCAGTTAGGGCAAAAACATTCTTAGCAGATTCACTCTCAACATCTTCTTCTGAATCTTCATCAAACCATGAAACAGCCAAGCTCTTCTTCTGCTTCTTAAGAAAAGTGGGACATTCTGACTTGATATGTCCATAACCTTCACACTCAAAGCACTGAACACCTTTTGATTGATTGCTCTTTTCTTCAGTCTTGACCTTTTTCAAATCATTATGAGGCTTACTATTGTTGAATCTGATGTTCTGACCTTTGGATTTGGATTTTATGTCAACAAGCTTCAGAATCTTATTAAACTGTCTCCCCAGCACCCCAAGTGCTTCTGATAAGTCATCATCATCATCATCATTAAACTCTTGTTGATCATCAACTTCTGAATTGACTGCAAAAGCTACTCCTTTCCCTTTCTTCTCAGGCTGTTTACAGAAAGCTGTTTCAAAATTTTGCAAGGATCCAATCAGCTCCTCAACCTTCATAGTGGAAATGTCATGAGCTTCTTCTATAGCTGTCACTTTCATGTCAAACCTTTTGGGAAGTGACCTGAGAATTTTTCTCACTATCTTCTCATCTGACATCTTCTCCCCAAGAGACTGAAAAGAATTTGCCATATTCAGGACATTCATGTAGAAATCTTGAATATTTTCATCCTCCATCATCTTCAAATTCTCAAACTTAGTGGTCAGCAATTGGAGTCTGGACATCTTCACCTTTGAGGTTCCTTCATGAGTGGTTTTTAGTATTTCCTAGGCATCCTTGGCTACGGTACACTGCTTGATGAGTCTGAACATGTTCATATCCACTCCATTGAATATTGCATTCAAAGCTTTGGAGTTTCCAAGAGACATATCATCTTCAGCCTTTGTCCACTCTTCTTCTGGTTTCAGCACCTCAGTCTTGTTCCCATCTTTGTCTAAAACAACTGGATGATCCCAACCTTTTAGCACAGCTTTCCAAGTTCTGCTGTCAATGGATTTCAGAAATGCACACATTATGGACTTCCAGTATTCATAATTTGTGCCATCCAGCAATGGTGGTATGTTGACATATCCTCCCTCTCTGTCCATGCTTGCCAGAAAACTCTTCCCTGGAGCTCACCCAATCACAGGTAGGGTGCCTGCTTTGATACCAATTGAAATTCTGGCAGTTAAGGTTCAGAACACTAAAACAGGGCACAATGGATTGCAAAACAGAGCACAATCAAAAGTATCAGAAGCAGCAATTTAAAAGTGCAGAAAGTAAAATGGCATAGATATTTGTTAACCCAGTTCGGTGTAAATACCACCTACGTCTGGAGGATACCAATCCAGGAAGGAAATCCACTATTGGAATTAATCCTAAGACTCAAGACACAGACCCCCTGTTCCTAGTCTTCTGACTTAATCTCCTATAGTTCTGATTTCTACCCAACACCTGAGTATAAAAAACCCCCTTCTTACTTCCTAAACAAGCAACTACAACCCAGTTACTTAACAACTCTGAACTCAACCCAGTTCTGAAGACAACTTCAATACATCAATGAATAACACTCGTACCTAAAGGCTTAGAGTAAATTACAACTCAAACACACGTAAACCAACTCAGATGAGTGGTGTACAAATAAACCTAAGTTTAAAAACACAAAGACTCAATTTCTCTGATTTTTAATCTCTGATTCGTAGTCTTTAACAGGTAGCAGCACATCTTCTTTTATAGGCTTCAGCAGCTCTCTTAATTCTATATCCAATCTTCTGCATTTGATATGTTTCTGAATTATGAATCGCTCAATAAGGAAACAAATAATTCTGCAATTGTATCTTGCAAAGATCCTTCAGTAAATATAATTAAGCATAAACACGAGACAAATCTTCTCAAGATCTTCAACAAAAAATATCAGTCTTCTAGAAACCAAATACCAGAATAAATCCTTGACAAATCTTCCAAAGATACGCACCGAAAGAATCAGATTGAATGCAAAAATCCAGCTTCTGAAGTTCAGCTTCTGAAGGTCAACGCTGGTCAACGGATGAATAGTGCGTCTGAAGTACTGTAGTGCGTCTGAAGAAGTCAACGATGGTCAACGTCTGAATAGTGCGTCTGATGTACTGTTCAGCGTCTGAAGCACTGTAGTGCGTCTGAAGGTCCAAAACAGCTTCTGAAGGCATTTTCAGCTTCTGAACCTCCTCAAATACGATTTCTTGCTTCTGAAGACTTCTTAAACACATGGAGATGCTTTGCTAGGTGTCGCGTCGAATTTCGGATATCAAGCTATTGGGAAGCTTTGAATAACTATTGTTAAATCACGACTGAACTTTTAATTTTCCGGGGAGAAAAGGAAAAAAGTTCGAAATTACCTTGAAAAAGATTTTAGGTTCGAAAGTCGATTATGCGAGGGGAAGGTATTAGCACACCTCACATCTGTTGTACTCAACGGGAACCTCTTAGTCGGCTTAGGCTTAAAATGTTTCAAAGTTTTACTTGCGTGTTTAAACATATAAAAAGGAAATATAAAAACATAATGTGAAGTGAAGAAAGAGATAAAGACAAACGAAAAGGAAAAAAAGGTTTTTTATTAATGGGGTTGACAAGATGTCGATCTTGCTCCTACGTATCTCCTGGTAGTCGGAGAATTCAAAGCGTACGTAGTTCTTTGGGTAGAAAAAATTTGTACGTTGGTTCGTTTTAGTTAAAAAGATTTGATCGCGTCCAAGCGAAAAAGTTTGAAAAAAGAGAAAGTAATGAAAGTAAATGTCAACTGTTCGGGTTGTTGCCGAACTGGCCATTGACGACAATGCATAAAAGTAAATGATTTGATAAAAGAGATTTGCACTCGGACTTGAACAAAGGTTTTAAAACGCACGAAAGCGTAAAAGGTTTTTATGTTGAAAGACGAACGCTAAGGCGATAAACTCGCGCAAGGCGTAAATGTTTTAAGAAGACAAACACACAGAGGCGTAAAGTGGTTGAAAATAAACGCGCAAAGGCGCGAAAGGTTCGGATTGACCACGAGGGCCAAGAAAAAGGGTAAAAATGGCCACAAGGGGGCCAAGGGAAGATTGAGCGTGCGAGACGCATCAAAGGTGGAATGACGGTTGCCCGAGCGACGAGACATACGTCATGCATTCGTGCAACCGAGGTTTGGGGAGACATACGTCAAGCCATTCCCGTTTCATTCAAGTTTGGTTTGGTTGAAATTCTAAGGGATCTCAAAGGGAACCAAAATGCTTTAAAAGGAAAGTTGTAAAAGAAAGGGGAATCACGAACACGTTTGTTGTTCGAGTTTTTTAAAATCATGAACATTGCTTGTTACTTAAGTTATTGAAACTCAAGAACAAGCGTAGTTCAAGTTTGAATGATGAACAAAAATCATAAAACATACACAAATTTGGAAAGTTCACAAGTTCGGCTCAATTTCGAGCTTGGTTTAAAAAGAATGAGCAAGTTCGGCTTAAGTTCGCGTTTGGATTGAAAATCATGAACAACATGGTTGTTCAAGTTTGTTTTGAAAATAAACGAACTTTAGCTTATTACTCAAGCTTGGTTTTGAAAATTGAAGAACATAACTTGTTTCACAAGTTACTCAAAATTTATCGCACGAACTTGTGAAATTTTCAAAGTTGTGCATGATTATTGATGTGTTTGAACAAAAATGATTTTTAAACCTCTTTAGGTTCTGAATCAAGGGCTGGAACCCCAAAAATTTGACATTTGGATGCCTGATTCACATTCTGAGTTTCACATACTTCGCAGAGCAACCAGAACTTGGCTCTGCGAAGTCAGGTTCTGATATGTTCGCACTGCGAGCAATACTTTGCTCTGCGAAGTATGCGAAATTTTGAACTCAGAAGCTGTTTCTGAACAGAAGTTCAGAAACTGCTTCTAAGCAAGCTTCAGAACCTAAAGGGGGTTAAAAAGCTTTGCAAAATTGAAGAAAAAGGAGGGTAAAAACTCAGTTTTAAGGCTTGGCCCCTTTGAGGTCCCTTTTGAGTTTCAAAAGGGGTTTTTGCGCACAAAATGAAATTGAACAAAGCAAAAGATGAAAACAGCCAACACAATGAAAGATAAAGATTAAAGGAGACTTACAGAACTCCTAGCAATGCTTGAGCAAGGTTGGAAGTGGTTTGCTTGATTGGTTAGAGGCTATGAACAATGCTCTAATTGGTTTTTGCTTTGTGTATGGACTGATTTGATGCTGCAATGCAAGGGATCTTGGTGTGAATTTCGTGTGTGTATGGCTGTTTTTTGGTCTATTGATTGTGTGTGCAACTGGTTTTTTCCATCGTGTGTGCAACTGGTTTTTTCAATGTGTGTGCAACTGGTTTTTTCAATGTGTGTGCAACTGGTTTTTTCAATGTGTTAAATCCTTGTGCCTTGCCATTCCTTTTATAGGCAAAAAATGCAATCTTTGCAATGATGAACAAAATCCTAGAACCTAGCTGATTTGGGGCTAAATTCAGGCTAGAACACTTTGCATTTAATGCTAATGGATAGAAGTTGCTTTGCCTTGTGCCAAGGGGCAAGACCTTGACTGATCTCAGCCACAAATGCAACTAATTCTAGAAGGTAATGATGAGAAAAACTGCAAAACAGGGCAGCTGCAAAAAGGGTGATTCTTGGGATCAATCCTTGCAATCTTGGAAGGCCAAGCAATGAAAACGTGTACTGCCATGTACAGGGAGATTGGGGGAAGCAAAATGAGCATGTGGGCTGGTGTGTGGGAGGAGAAATCCAGCTCAAAACAGGGCAGCACAAACAGCTTTTTGCAAGCAAAAACCACTTAAGTTTGACTGGTTTTGGTAGAGAAAAAGGGAAGGAAAGGGATCAAGTAGCTGACCAAGGGCAGCCAATTTGTTTGAGCACATGTAAGGTTGGAAGAAAATCCTTCTTTCCTTTTACCTTTAATGTCACACTTTGATTCTTGCCTTGCTGCACCATTTCAGTCAAAAATAGCAATAATAATAATAATAATACTAATAATAACAATTGCAAATGAAAACAAAAAGGATAAATCAAGAAATAAAATTCTGCAGAAAAATTCGCAGAGGTCGCAGTGCGAAGGTAACTTCGCACTACGAACTTCCCTTTTTTTGGATTTTTTGTATTTTAAAATGAAAGGTGGAAATGAATAATAAATAATAATAATAATGATAATGAAAATGGTAATAATAAATGCAAATAAAAATAAAAGTAATTAGGATGAAAAATGATGATAATAATAATAAAAATGATGAAAAGTTTAATATTATTAATTAATAAAATCTTAATAATAATAATAGATAATAATATATTATATTAATAATATTAAGGATAATGATGATGATAATGCAAATAGAATACTATGATAAGAATGAAATAATAAAAGGTAATAATAAGTAATGAAATAATAAAAGATAAATATAAGTCAAAAAATGGGGTATGACAGATGCCCCTATTTAAGTTTCTTCGTCCCGGAGATTGAAAGAGAAATTTGAAATGGACGGGTCGAAGAGACTTAAATATAGAGTACGCCATTTTTGACTAAATATTTTTTTGAATTGTAAATGCTATGAATGCATGTATGCAAATGTTATGAATGCTTGTAATGTAAACATGAATGCAAAGATGATAAGGATGACCACACTGGGGATAAGTGTCAGCTGTTCGGGTTGATGCCGAACTGCCACTGACGACATGAAGTAAAAGGTAAATGCCAGCTGTTCGGGTTGTTGCCGAACTGGCCACTGACGACAAAAGAATGATTGAATGTCAACTGTTCGGGTTGTTGCCGAACTTGCCATTGACGACAGGAAATAAAAGGAATGTCAACTGTTCGGGTTGTTGCCAAACTTGCCATTGACGACAGGAAATAAAAGATGTCAACTGTTCGGGTTGTTGCCGAACTTGCCATTGACGACAGGAAATAAAAGATGTCAACTGTTCGGGTTGTTGCCAACTTGCCATTGACGACAGGAAATAAAAAGAATGTCAACTGTTCGGGTTGTTGCCGAACTTGCCATTGACGACAGAAAATAAAAAGAAAGATGTCAGCTGTTCGGATGGTTACCGAACTTGCCACTGACGACGAAAGATAAAAAGATGGATGTCAGCTGTTCGGATGGTTACCGAACTTGCCACTGACGACACTGGGGATGCGGCTGACAAGCCGTTCCTTACAGAATTGCCCCTTCAATCGGGGAGAAAGGATGCACAAGCTGTTCATTAAAGAACTTGCCACTTGGCACAACACTGGGGAGTACGCACAAGCTGTTCATTAAAGAACTGCCACTTGGCGTAAAGACATGATAAAAAGACACGCAAGCTGTTCGCTCGAATTGCCACTTGGCGTAAAAGGGTGACATCTCTGGACCAGACAGACTGGGGATGACACTTGGGGAAAAAGAATTCACGAATTGCTCGTGATTGATTGATGAGACTCATGATGGTTAGAACATCCATGTATGATATGTAGTATGTTGTATGCATATGTATAAATGCATGAATGTATGAATG
The DNA here is from genome assembly GCA_018208015.1 of Medicago ruthenica. Taxonomy (NCBI): domain Eukaryota; kingdom Viridiplantae; phylum Streptophyta; class Magnoliopsida; order Fabales; family Fabaceae; genus Medicago; species Medicago ruthenica. Next base: position 43,934,733 of record CM031372.1, read on the forward strand.
TATGAATGCATGACTGTCACTGGGTACGTCATGTGAGAGATGGACTTGTACTGGGGATACCCAACATGTTTGTTAAGGAATTGCCCCTTGGTACGATGAAAAACTTGCACAAGCTGTTCGTTAAAGAACTACCGCTTGGCGAAAAGGAGGATGACATCCCTAGACCAGACAGATCGGGGATGACACTCGACTGTTTGTTGTGGGAAATGCATGATATGAATATGAGATGAATGCTAATGAATGATTATGATATGATGCATGAATTATGCTGACCTGGGGGATGACAGACGTCACGTGGGATGCTGGGGATTATGATTTGAGTGCCGAGCAAAGTCGGGCTTGGATGAGATGCCGAGCGAGGTCGGGCTCTGGTAAGATAAGACTCCACTGGGGGATATGCCAATAAGATTGGGCTTCGTTGGTGAATTTGCTGGGGATATAAGAATCATTCTGGAAGCCTGATCGATATCCAGCTGTCGATGCCAATGGTGATTGGGCTTTTGTTTGTGTAGGACGAAGATTGTTTTCCTGGAGAATTTGTTAATCCACTGGGGATTGTGCTAATCCGCTGGGGAGAAGAACCGGTGATTCCGTCGGGAATGCTTATGCTTTGATTGGCAAGTCCTTGCCTGAATTGTCCTTTCGGACTCTCAACTTATCAGGGATACTCCCGATTGATCCACAGAGGATCTTGTTGGGGAATTCCTTCCTTGCAATTGACCATGCTCGGCCTGCGAAGCTTTATCTGCTTTAAGGACAAACATCGATGTACACTCCGAATATTCACGAACTCGAAAGGAATGTGTTTGTTATTGATAAAAAAAAATAAAAGACTCACGAAATAAATTTTTGAAAAAGTTTTTTTTTTGTTTTGAAAGTACTATCATCAAGAATAAAAAATGAATGAAAGGAAATTGATAAAAGGTAAAGAATGTAATGTTGGGAAATTTATTAAAGGAGTGGTAGCCTGCCAAAGGCGTGGCTCCTTTGATGATTATGTTTGGTACTGCTGATGGCAATTGGGCCTTTTGTAGGGGACCGATGAATGTTAATGATGACTGGGCTCTTTGTGAACTGTAGGGGAGTACCAAGCATGGTTGGGCCCTTTGAATAATTGTGCACTAGGCATAGTTGGGTTTTGGTTTAAAGTTGTGGGTGCCAATGAAAATTGGGCTTTATTTGTTGGGTGCCAATGAATATTGGGCTTTGGTTTTGCTTGGATGCCGAGCGAGGTCGGGCTTTGATATGTGGATGCCGAGCGAGGTCGGGCTTTGATATGTTGGTATGATTCATATGAAATTTGCGCATGCAGTTTTAATGCCCCCATTGTTCCGAGATTGTACTGAAAAATTCGAAATAAATACCACACAAAGAGTTATATTGTACAGTTCAAGTTAATAACATGTTTATCAATAAACCAACCTATCACTCATTTAAGTAAACGAACAAATTGAAAATTAATGTAAAGGGTATTGAACACTCATCCGGCAAGTTGGTTAACATTCCGATCGAGTTATGTGTCCATCTAATCATTGTTCCTAAAAGCATGAAAGCATTAATCACAAGGTCTTCGATGGTTGTAATTTGGCCGGGTTACAAAAGAGATGTCATATGTGGGGAAATTGAATTCAAATGGCCAAGTGAGAAGGAACATTCTTTCTAATTTACACCTTCCTTTATTCGAATCACAACCTTTGGTGATACACGAACGCTTTTCTTTCGACCTTGACAACTCTTGGATTTTATTGATTTTCTTTTTCTTTTCTCTTTTGACATTTCTCGATTTGTTTTTCTTTCTTTCTTTCTCTTGGTTGTCAAGATCTTTTACGAAATTCACCATTTCTCGACTTTCACAACCTCTCTTTTTTTCAACTGAAACAAAGGCGATACCCTAATTGAATGTTCCTTTTTTGGCAAGGGATAATAATCATGATGGTTAAGGGTTCAAAATTTGAAAGAAAATTATCAGAATTTAATGATGATTTAACCATGAACTGAAAAGTTTTTTTTTATTTTGTTTTTCAAACTCCGGCAATCTCATTAAGCAATTGAGCTTATGAAAGTTGGCAGTTCATAGTCAATAATTCTGATTCGTTGGGCTCAAAAGGGTTTGACAAATGCTCACTTCTCACAGGGTGGGCTATTTGTGGTCAAGTGTTTTCACTCATATTCAAGAAATGCCTCGATCATGCCAATGCTTTTATACAATTTAAAACAACGTTTAGATTTAACATAAAAAGATCGAGTTAACAAAAAATGCCGGTCTCCTGCATATGTATAATAATTTTGAGGCTTCCTCACATTTTGGCTGGTTCTAAATGGTTCGCTGAATAAACACATTAAAACACAAATGGTATGATATAACTTTCGTGTTAAGCATATATTCTCATTTTGAGTTTAATCACGAGAAAAACAGGAAACATGCATTTTAGCCTTGCGCAAATTAATCAAATTTATCATTACCATTTATCCGTGGTTAAATCAATTAATTTTGGATCAAACCATTGTGGGAAGGTTTGTCAAATTCAAATTACCAACGATCCATAGCAAGAAATTTTGACATTTACGCATATTAAAATTAACAAGCATAAATGACGATGATTAAAATCAAACAGGCATAAATGGTGATGATCTAAAGGCCAGATAATAAAGGAAAGAGTACTCAAATAACCACAAAACAGAGTACAAATATGGCTACAAAGTATTAAACATAGGAAGTTCTAAAGAGTGTATGAGAAAATAAAATAACATAAACATCAAAAACATGAGAAAACAACAAAAAAGGGAAGCCACTCAAGGAGTGAGAGCCTCATCGTCCTCAGTCTCCTCATCCTCGTCCTCATCCTCATCATCTCCTCCATCATCACCTCCCTGGCCTCCGGCCGCTGCACCACTGCCTCCACCCTCAGAATACTCTGGCCTATCCCCCGGCCAACGACCATGAGCTGCGAACATCTCGGGTGTCGGTATCTGATCGTCGGGATCTGTTGGCCTACCCAGCTGCCTCTGAAGGCGATACATGGAATCATGCATCATGGTCATGTATCGATGAGTGGAAGCATTCTGCTCCATTATGAAAGTGCAAGTGTGATGACCTTGTGATGCTGGTGGAGGTCTAGGCCGTGGCTGCTGTGCCCTCGCCGCTCTCCTCCCTGTGCAGTGTCTGGAGATATACTCATCTGTGATTGGGTTCTTTATGGTCTCGGACACATGGGGAGGGATGGCTACTCGGGCTTCCCGGCAGAGTCCCATGATAAGACCCGGGAAAGCAAGCGGGCACATCTTCTTGGCCGGTGGCTTGATGCCACTCTCGACCACTATCTTAATCTCTTGGCAAATTGCCCTGGCCACATCTACTTGTTTATTGGTGAGGATATAGTAGATTAGGGGGGTGACGTCCAAGGTGGTGGAGGAGGTATGGCTCTTTGGCTTTATATTGTGAACTATAAGGTGGAAGATGACTTGAGCGTAGGTTGTGAGGTTGTTCTTGAGGGCTCTGGTAGGCTGCCCCGCCGCATTGAGCTCATAGCCCTTTCCGGATTGGAAGATGGTCTGGGCGTAGAGATCGTGGTTCCAATTACCACGGTTTTGGTGCTTATGGAAAGCACAAAGTTCATCATTTTCTAGTTGGAAGGGGTTTTGGAGATAAGTGTTGATGGCGTCGCGATCGAATCTAATGATCCGACCACGCACCATGGTTTGATATGTGAACTCTCCCTCCGGATCCACGGGAATGGCGTTTGCATAAAATTCCCGGATAATATCATAATTAAGGTTTAGGGGAGGTTTCACCAAAACTCCCCAACGGCGTTGGTTTATCAACCGGGCCAACTCTCGCCAGGTGCCCTGTTCGCCTATGATGAACTGCCTCTCAGCCCAGAACGTCCTGCCGAGAAGCTCTTCGTACCTCTCTTGGTTCCGGAGGCTTAGGAAACGAGAGGCGTCAAATCCCCCTTGGGGTCTAGATCCCTACGCGTCACCCCTCGAGCGTTTTCCCGCTGGTCTTGGTGCCATCTACAAGAAAAAGGGCAAAGTCAGTATGATTACAAGTGATAGGAGGTGAAACAAATGGAAATGAAAGGAAAAAATGAGAAAAACATAGGTTCTGTTTCTGCTACAGTCGCACTGCGAACTCATGGTCGCAGTGCGAAGCTATGCGAAAAAATCTGGGTTGCCCAGAAAAATGGGTCGCAGTGCGAAGTTCATCTTTGCTCTGCGACCCTGACAGAACAAATCAAGAAAATCCCTAGAAAGCTACCCTAAACTCTTAAGCTAAGCTTCAAACAAAACATGTTAGATGAATGATCAAGAATAAATGCATGGGTAATGAACACAACTAACATAGCAAATAGTTTTGATCCAATTTCTACAAAATGGGTAAAGTGGATTCGTGTAAAATCACTTAAAGATAGAAAGGGAAATGAGCCTATTTTAACTACCCATAACATACATTTACTAAATTACAACTCATCCTAGCAAGGCAAGAAGGGAAAGAAACTAATCACAACCTTAAACCCTAAAAATGGAAGCTCAAAAATTTAGAAAAACCCTAAGACCCACAACACGAATTAGAAGTAAAAGACAAGATAGAGAAGAGGAAATCATACCTTACTGCTTGCAGAGAAAGGAGATTAAAACTTGGATTTAAGAAAGAAAAAATTATGAAGAAATGGGTATGTTTTTTTTTGAGTTTTTGAAGAGTTGTTTATGAAAATGAAAAGTTTTTTTTAGTTATATGAGTTTAATAATATAATAACGGTTAGATAAGAGATAGTGGAAATGAGTGGTTGGAGGGAGTTAATGAGGGTTAGTGAATTTTGAAAACTGGGCTGACAAAATTCGCATGCTTCGCACTGCGAAGTAAGTTTGCTCTGCGAACCTCAGGGTTAACTTCGCAGTGCGAAGATATCTTTGCTCTGCGAAGTCAATCATATTCTGAGTTTTCAAAATTACTACCCTTTAACAACTTGGTCCCTCACATCCCCAACCATGGTTATATATAAAAAAAGTAATAACAAAAAATTATTGGTTGCCCCTGATAAAATGAAACAAAATGCAGTAATTATGAATGAATGTGGATGGGTGATATGCAAAGGTACGGTATACAGGGGTTTGAAACTTCCCCCCATCCTCATGTGTAGGCTCTAAAGGTAGGATTTCCTAAGAAGAGGTCCCTAGAGTCATCGATCTCACATGGAATTAAGGTTGTCTATGGACATACGTCGACATGACTTCAATTAATTCCACATGAAAATCTCCTCTAAGCGGGGTTGGGCATCCTACCTCACGGACATACGTCAACGCGGGCATCCGCTCACAACCACCATTCTAACTTAGTTTTCTCTCGAGCTCGGGTAGAGAGCCTAACACATCCGGCATTAACCCGAACAATGTGGAGTAACATCGCTCAAGTAACCCCGCAATTGATATATATAAAGATATGAAGCAAAATAATATATATAAATGTAGAGCAAAAAGAATAAACAAATAAATGACAAGAAAATATAAACACGCAAGTAAAATGAAGCAAATTAGCCTAAAAGCCGACTGAGATAGGTTTGACTCATTTATGCACAAACAAAGTGTTTTATGCATGGTCCCCCAGTGAAGTCGCCATCTTTGTATGGTGACGAACGCAAAACATAAAGCAATATGAAATATATAAATATAAAGCAAGGGAATAAAAGCATATAAAGACAATAAAAATAAAAGCATGCAAGCAAAAAGATAAAGACATTTAGCTTAAAAGCTAACTAAGATAGGCTTGACTCACTAGTGAGGAAAAATCCATAATCCCCAGTGAAGTCACCATCTTTGTCGCGTCGAATTTCGGATATCAAGCTATTGGGAAGCTTTGAATCACTATTGTTAAATCACGACTGAACTTTTAATTTTCCGGGGAGAAAAGGAAAAAAGTTCGAAATTACCTTGAAAAAGATTTTAGGTTCGAAAGTCGATTATGCGAGGGGAAGGTATTAGCACCCCTCACATCCGTTGTACTCAACGGGAACCTCTTAGTCGGCTTAGGCTTAAAATGTTTCAAAGTTTTACTTGCGTGTTTAAACATATAAAAAGGAAATATAAAAACATAATGTGAAGTGAAGAAAGAGATAAAGACAAACGAAAAGGAAAAAAAGGTTTTTTATTAATGGGCTTGACAAGATGTCGATCTTGCTCCTACGTATCTCCCGGTAGTCGGAGAATTCAAAGCGTACGTAGTTCTTTGGGTAGAAAAAATTTGTACGTTGGTTCGTTTTAGTTAAAAAGATTTGATCGCGTCCAAGCGAAAAAGTTTGAAAAAAGAGAAAGTAATGAAAGTAAATGTCAACTTTTCGGGTTGTTGCCGAACTGGCCATTGACGACAATGCATAAAAGTAAATGATTTGATAAAAGAGATTTGCACTCGGACTTGAACAAAGGTTTTAAAACGCACGAAAGCGTAAAAGGTTTTTATGTTGAAAGACGAACGCTAAGGCGATAAACTCGCGCAAGGCGTAAATGTTTTAAGAAGACAAACACACAGAGGCGTAAAGTGGTTGAAAATAAACGCGCAAAGGCGCGAAAGGTTCGGATTGACCACGAGGGCCGAGAAAAAGGGTAAAAATGGCCACAAGCCGGCCAAGGGAAGATTGAGCGTGCGAGACGCATCAAAGGTGGAATGACGGTTGCCCGAGCGACGAGACATACGTCATGCATTCGTGCAACCGAGGTTTGGGGAGACATACGTCAAGCCATTCCCGTTTCATTCAAGTTTGGTTTGGTTGAAATTCTAAGGGATCTCAAAGGGAACCAAAATGCTTTAAAAGGAAAGTTGTAAAAGAAAGGGGAATCACGAACAAGTTTGTTGTTCGAGTTTTTTAAAATCATGAACATTGCTTGTTACTTAAGTTATTGAAACTCAAGAACAAGCGTAGTTCAAGTTTGAATGATGAACAAGAATCATAAAACATACACAAATTTGGAAAGTTCACAAGTTCGGCTCAATTTCGAGCTTGGTTTAAAAAGAATGAGCAAGTTCGGCTTAAGTTCGCGTTTGGATTGAAAATCATGAACAACATGGTTGTTCAAGTTTGTTTTGAAAATAAACGAACTTTAGCTTATTACTCAAGCTTGGTTTTGAAAATTGAAGAACATAACTTGTTTCACAAGTTACTCAAAATTTATCGCACGAACTTGTGAAATTTTCAAAGTTGTGCATGATTATTGATGTGTTTGAACAAAAATGATTTTTAAACCTCTTTAGGTTCTGAATCAAGGGCTGGAACCCCAAAAATTTGACATTTGGATGCCTGATTCACATTCTGAGTTTCACATACTTCGCAGAGCAACCAGAACCTGGCTCTGCGAAGTCAGGTTCTGATATGTTCGCACTGCGAGCAATACTTTGCTCTGCGAAGTATGCGAAATTTTGAACTCAGAAGCTGTTTCTGAACAGAAGTTCAGAAACTGCTTCTAAGCAAGCTTCAGAACCTAAAGAGGGTTAAAAAGCTTTGCAAAATTGAAGAAAAAGGAGGGTAAAAACTCAGTTTTAAGGCTTGGCCCCTTTGAGGTCCCTTTTGAGTTTCAAAAGGGGTTTTTGCGCACAAAATGAAATTGAACAAAGCAAAAGATGAAAACAGCCAACACAATGAAAGATAAAGATTAAAGGAGACTTACAGAACTCCTAGCAATGCTTGAGCAAGGTTGGAAGTGGTTTGCTTGATTGGTTAGAGGTTATGAACAATGCTCTAATTGGTTTTTGCTTTGTGTATGGACTGATTTGATGCTGCAATGCAAGGGATCTTGGTGTGAATTTCGTGTGTGTATGGCTGTTTTTTGGTCTATTGATTGTGTGTGCAACTGGTTTTTTCCATCGTGTGTGCAACTGGTTTTTTCAATGTGTGTGCAACTGGTTTTTTCAATGTGTTAAATCCTTGTGCCTTGCCATTCCTTTTATAGGCAAAAAATGCAATCTTTGCAATGATGAACAAAATCCTAGAACCTAGCTGATTTGGGGCTAAATTCAGGCTAGAACACTTTGCATTTAATGCTAATGGATAGAAGTTGCTTTGCCTTGTGCCAAGGGGCAAGACCTTGACTGATCTCAGCCACAAATGCAACTAATTCTAGAAGGTAATGATGAGAAAAACTGCAAAACAGGGCAGCTGCAAAAAGGGTGATTCTTGGGATCAATCCTTGCAATCTTGGAAGGCCAAGCAATGAAAACGTGACTGCCATGTACAGGGAGATTGGGGGAAGCAAAATGAGCATGTGGGCTGGTGTGTGGGAGGAGAAATCCAGCTCAAAACAGGGCAGCACAAACAGCTTTTTGCAAGCAAAAACCACTTAAGTTTGACTGGTTTTGGTAGAGAAAAAGGGAAGGAAAGGGATCAAGTAGCTGGCTGGCAAGCTCAGGTTGGATGATGGGTCAATTTGGAGGGACAAGAGCTGACCAAGGGCAGCCAATTTGTTTGAGCACATGTAAGGTTGGAAGAAAATCCTTCTTTCCTTTTACCTTTAATGTCACACTTTGATTCTTGCCTTGCTGCACCATTTCAGTCAAAAATAGCAATAATAATAATAATAATACTAATAATAACAATTGCAAATGAAAACAAAAAGGATAAATCAAGAAATAAAATTCTGCAGAAAAATTCGCAGAGGTCGCAGTGCGAAGGTAACTTCGCACTGCGAACTTCCCTTTTTTTGGATTTTTTGTATTTTAAAATGAAAGGTGGAAATGAATAATAAATAATAATAATAATGATAATGAAAATGGTAATAATAAATGCAAATAAAAATAAAAGTAATGAGGATGAAAAATGATGATAATAATAATAATAAAAATGATGAAAAGTTTAATATTATTAATTAATAAAATCTTAATAATAATAATAGACAATAATATATTATATTAATAATATTAAGGATAATGATGATGATAATGCAAATAGAATACTATGATAAGAATGAAATAATAAAAGGTAATAATAAGTAATGAAATAATAAAAGATAAATATAAGTCAAAAAATGGGGTATGACACTAGGACACTTTGATTTTACCAAAACATGAAGCCAACATCTAAATACTCAACAATTAAGTTTGTTGTTGTTTATTAAGTTGTTGTCATGACTTGTTGAATTAATGAAAAGATTAAGTTGAATATGTGATTGTTGTGAATTAAGTTGTTGTTGTTGTGTTTTGGCAAAATAGCTTAATTTGGTGAAAATGAATAAGTTGATGTTGAAATGAATAAGTTGCTGCTATAACTATTAGAATAAGTGATTATGATGATGTTGGGTATGAATGAAGTGTTGTTGTTGTTGCTACACCATGTTTGGTTGTTAAGTTGTTGGTAAAAGTGAGTTTTTGAGTTTTTGATTAATTAAATGAAAAACCATGAGAATCCATGTTGAATTGATGTGTTGTTGTGTTTTAATTGTTCATTTTAAGTGTAATAACTCTGGGTAATGTTTATACAACGATTTTAGGATGATTGGGATCGAAAATGAGATTTTTGGGAGATTTTTGAGGTCTTCCCATAAGAGAAAGCCTATTTTCTAGTTTCCCAGAAAGTAGGGGCTCGCTAAGCGACCATAGCAAGAACAACATGTGTTGTTCCGTGCATTTTGGTCCTTTGGGGATGTTTCAAGACACCCATGGACGTTCGTTTTGTGTTGTTTTCATGTTGTTTTAATCAATTAATGATGGATAATGATTTATTGCATTAGAATGTTTATACTTGGTTGTTTTGAGACGAAATTGCTGAATTATGAAATAAACTTGGAGATTTATTTTGAGCCGAGAAATATATGTAAGTGTGTTAAATGTTTATGATGATGTGAATGGTAATGTATCATGATTTTATAGAGTGGATTAATGATGGAATAATGAAACCTTGTTGATTAAATGTGTATTGTGGACTTTGCGAATGAAGTAAAACAGAGATGTCTTGTATGATGCTTATGCTATATTTATGAATGAATGAATACGATGATGTGATGTTCAATTACTTAACTTGTTGATGTGTGGCCTTATTGATTTGACAATGCGATTGGTGTTGAATTGGTGATGATATGTTATATGATGGTGTAAATTGTATAATGAATGATGAGAATGTTTGGTGTGCATTGTCGAGTCTATATGTGGGTCCAGGCATTCATAAGTCAGTCTTATGCAAAGATGAATATGTAAAGACGAGTGGATTGTTCGGTAACATAGTTCCGATTTTCCAATTATGTAAAGACGGGTATGTAAAGACGAGGGATCAATCGGTAAAATAACTCTGACATCCAACCCGGTACCACATGCATGTAGAGTCCTTAGGCACATTGCATACACATGAGACATCGTATGTGGCAATGTTTTGGCGTGAACTTGTGCATCTAATTGGTAATTGGATACTTGGTGATTGTGATGAGATTGAATCGATTTAAATGATTTGGTATGAGTTCTTGATATGTATATAACTGTGTGGTAACCCGGATGATGATTATATGTGAATATGTTATGAATATATGTAAGATGAAACTAGGCTTGGCAATGTATATGGATGTATTGATGTTATTGTTGTCTGAACTTACATGTGTTTATTAATCTCTTATGTTCAACGTATATCTTACTCCCATTGACTTTTGTCGCCTCACCCTTGTGGTGTAGACGTCGTGCAGGTTGAAGAGTAGCATCTTGCTTGTGAGTTGATGAGGACGGCTTGAGGCATACTCATATTTATCTGCTTTTCTCGAGGAGTCTAGATTTAGGAGCTTTGACCTAGGATGTCGGGATTTTCTTTTGTTAGATTTTATGCTATGAGATCCTATGATCAAACTGTTGTTGATATATTATGTTGAGTTGTATGTTATGAACTGAGTTATGACATTTATATGATGTTGATTATGATTTTATTCCACTTCGATCTGAATATGTTGATGAAATTTTTATATCGAAATAATTGGTATGAGATGTATGTTGAAGTAGTAGCACCATGATGTGTGATAAATGCGTGATTTATCTTTTATATATGTTCTCGGGGATTGGGGTGTCACATACTTCACTTCCTGACATCTATATGCATGCCGATACGGGATTCTATCGTCATAATAATGTAAGTCAGAGATGTGTTACTGAACATACATTCGTCATTCGTCATTTTTATGCAATATGATATGATGCATGAAGACTCACTAAACACCACATAGAAAACACATAACAACATATCATCTTTACACCATAAGTCATTTCGTCATTTTACTTGTTATTATTAAACCAGCACGTCATTCGTCATTCGTATGCATCGTTTATTACGTCATTCGTCGTCATCTTAATATAATCATAACATCCTCATACATCATCATCTTACAACAATAGTATCTCATCGTTACTTATCATTATATATATATATATATATATTATCATTCATGTCTTCGTTAAATCTACATCATGTTTAGAATCTAAACCCATCATTAGTTCCCTCTCCATTCTCTACGTATTTTACCCTAGTGACATTCCTTATCCTTTGTTCTTAGTTTTAAGATTTTTACCCCTCCATCGTCATTCCTCATAATGGCTTTCATCTATACAACTAGGCTTATTAAGTTTTGAGACCCTATCATCATATATTACTTCATCGTTACTGTCGTCTATTACCTTAGATCACTATCGTCAATGCTCGGGTTACTCATGTTTTATACTCTTTAATTTATCTTTTTATTAGACTTAATCATTAATCTAAAGTTCTCTTATCATCTTCGTCGTTTATCTATGAACTATTCCTAAACAATTCCCTTTACTTCACTTATCCACCTTTCTTCGGTTCAAGCTTTAGTCCTACTAGTATTTTGAGTTAATCACCCTCGCTTATACCTAAACACACTTCCTTATCTCTGTATAATAGTTTAGGACTCTTATCCCTACTTTAGGAACTCATTTGAGGAAGAAAAGTTGGGTTTTCTAGGCTTTGGAAGGGTGCACGATCGTGCTCCCAAAAACTCACAAAACAACACATTTTGGCAGAACTGCATGCACGGGTCGTGCCACTGGGGTGCACAACCGTGCGTGCCTGACAGGTACAGGAAATCGCAGTTTTTCTGTGATTTCGCTTTTGGGGACCTCTTCCTGCTCCGTTTTCAACCTAAAACTCACCAAACTCGTCCCTAATCTTCACCATAAGGTCACCCTATTATTCAAACACAATTTTCCCCTTAACCTATCCGATTATCCACTCTTTTCACAGCTAAATTCCCAATTCATTCATCCTAGTTTTGTTCTCTCCAATTCTAATCTTCCTACATCATCATAAGTTAATATTACGTCTGTTCTTCATCATATTTTCATCATAATTTGCATTATAACAACATTCTTAAAATTAAACAACCCCCCGTCATAGGTTAAGATACCCTAAAGTGAAAGAATTCTCCCCCTTACCTCGAATCTCCGAAATCACAGCTTCTCCGCAACTAGGTTTTCTTCCGTTTCCTCTCTTCTCTTCTCCCGTTTCTACGTTCAGCAAAAAGTGACTATTCTGATTCCTAACTTTCTATTTTTACTTGGGCTAGTCTCTTATTATTATTCCTTCTCCTCCAATTTCTATTATTTTTACTTCTCCTTCCCCCCGCTTATTTATTTCCTTCTATTCTACACCTCTCCCCCTTCTATATTATTTTATTTACTTTTCCTCATCATCATATTAATCCTCATAGGACATCATTAATCATCAAAACTCTATTTCTTCGTAATTAACATAATATTCAAGCAGCATGCATCATTATACTCATAAAAATCAAGAATCCTTTAATTAACCTCATTAAATTATTAAATATAATTTTCGGGATGTTACAAAGTGTATACAAACAAAGAAGGTTTGATTTCATTGGTTGGAACCTTTTAACTCGTAACTATGCACATTGCACACTCCTCATTAAGATATGGCGCACCATGCATTATTATTTTGACTGTGTAAATAGTATCACAATTCCATTTCCAGCTTGCGGGAATCTAAGTAGGCATGATTCTGATGATCACTCAAATCCACTACCTAAAGTTCCTATAGGGTACACATGCATGAACAAATGAAAATAATAGTTTATTGGATTATTGATCATGCCATGCACTGTTTATTCATAATGCCTTATGGAATTTTTGTTTTATCTCATTGATATGATTAGTGGACTAATAAATAATTATTAACATACGTGTGAACTTTAAATATTATTTTCTTCTTGTACGTACCATCAAGCGAATATTTTCTTCCTATAACTGTTGCACGATTTTTCAGGGGTTGATTCTTGACAGTGATGTTACTGATGATGCTTTAGTTAAATTCTTTCAACAAAAGCAATGTAAAACAAAAATAAAAACAAAAAGAAAAGAAAGGGACAAAATAGATATGTTATCTGATGAGGAAACAATCGTTGGGTCAATTCTTTTTTTCACTTTTTCATGGGGTTTGAAATTGAAGATAAAATAAAGAATCGAAGATATAATACGGTATCAAAGTGGAGATTGGATAAAATCAAGATGGCACAGTAATTTTGTTTATTGAAAAAATTCATGTCCCACATTAATAGAAATAGAAATGAGGTCTAATTAGAGTTTACAATTAGAGTTTATAAGTAGTGTATTTGGACAAATTCAACTATATAACGAGTGTCACTCACTTTACAAGCTAAATTCAACTATATAAAGACTGTCACTCACTTTACAAGTTAGATAAATCAATATAAAAATTTAATACGATAAAAGAAGCACATGATTTGCCTTTTTAAATGATTAAATAATAGTTTTAGTAATAGAGAAAGATGGAGAGAAATTTCAAATAAAAAAAAAAAGAGAGATTATGGAAGATCCAATGATAATGTAAAATAGTTATACACTTATATTCAAAAAGCATCTTTGTATTCCGTCAAATCAAAGAGATCTTTTGAAATTTTTTGTATGACATAGGTAGGGGATCAATGGTTACTTACTAGATGACATCATCCAAAGTTAACTACAATTAATAACCAAGTTTGGTTAGATCTTTTTATAGACAAGTTTACCCTTATCAATTCATTAATTTCATAAATTTAAATTTAAATCTACACCATAATTTAAGTAACTAAAAATCCAACTAGAATGGAGATGAAGTGGTGCAACACACCGGTGACACATTAAATACCTAATAATAAGTTATGTTGGAACAAAATGTATGAACAACTCTCTTTTGGGTTTTGATGATAACAAAGTGTTAAAAAGAAAATTGGAATTGCTAATGCTTGATTCTAAGTGTGCAGAACCATGTTCTTGATGTTTGGTAATTAACATTGGTTTTGGAAGAACAAGCTAAGAGCAAGAAGGAAAGCATAGAAGCCTGTGTTGCAAGTTTGAAGCAAATATGTGTCTGAAGCAGCTTCTGAAGACTGAGTCTGAAGGTGCGTCTGAAGGCAGCTTCTGAAGACTGCGTCTGAAGAAGTGCGTCTGAACAGTACGTCTGAAGACTGAGTCTGAAGGTCAACGAAAGTCAACGTCTGAAGGCTGAGTCTGAAGGTCAACAAAAGTCAGCGTCTGAACAGTGCGTCTGAAGGGAGTGTCTGATGAACAGTGCTTCTGAAGGGTGCGTCTGAAGACCTGAGTCTGAAGGGAGCTTCTGATGAACAGTTCCTGAAGAAGCTTCTGAGTCTGACTTTTAAGGAAAAGCAACTGTCACTGTCATCATTAATGCCTGCAATGTCAGAACAGCTCAATGGAACAGTTGCCTTCTTCAAAGAAACATTCTCCAGCTTTTAAGGAAAACTATTCAAACTTTGTGTGCTCTGTTTTCTGCATCTTTCGCACACAATTTCAGCTGGACATAGCCTCTACTTTGCAACGACTCTTTGCTGGATTTCTGGTAAATCTTAACAGCTCTTTTATCCTCTATAAAAAAGTGAAGATTTGAAGAAGAAATACAAGACTCTGTACAGAAATACAAGACTGCAAAAACCAGAAAGCAATACTCTGTTTTACGTGTCTGTCATCAAACAACTTAGGAATTCTTACAAACTTGTTTATCTTAGAATTCCTTAAGTGTAGAGTCTCATCTGAATTGTATTTTGTGAACACCACTGATAGTATATCAAGTGTTCAACTTAAACTGTTTTTCTGTTGTAAAATGTGTTTGAACCCAAAGTCTCTAGCCTGCTTGCTGAGCAACCAGAAGTCTCATTACTTTGTGTATTGAGCAATTAGAAGTCTCTTAGCTGTATGCTTTGAGCAGGGAAGTCTCTTGACTGTGTGTCTTGAGCATTGTAAGTCTCTTGACTGTGTGTCTTGAGCATTAGAAGTCTCTTACTAGGTGTTTGAGCAACTGGAAGTCTCTATGCTTTGTGCTTGAGCAATTGTAATCAATTGATTATAGTTAAAATCCCTTGTAAGTGACAGGGGGACTAGACTACTTCCAGTTTGTGGAAGGAACTAGTATAAAAACTCTTTTGTCTCTCTCTCCCTCTCTCATTTACTTTTTATCCGCTGCACAAACAACTCTAAAAAAGTTTCAGAATCTGATTCTGAACTTAAACATAAGTTTTGAGAAAGTAAAAGAATTTGCCCACACAATTCAACCCCCCCTTCTTGTGTGTTTTTCTCACCTTCAGTTGGTATTAGAGCCCCTGGTTCTGATATTCAATCACTTAACAGTGAGTCAGTATTGATCCTGAGAAAAACATGGCTTCTGGTGATTCTGGTGAATCTACATCCAGAAGTGGTGGTGGCGGCTATGGTACAGATAACAAGCAATCTCATTCACACAATAAACCTCCAATGTTTACTGGTGATCCTGAGAAGTTCTCCTGGTGGAAAAGCAAAATGTACAGCCACATTATTGGAATTGATGACTCCTTATGGGATATCATAGAAGATGGAATTTCTATTCCATTTGATGAAGAAGGAGTAGCTGTCAATATAAGAGGCCTGAGTGATGCTGAGAGGAAGATCTACATAAAACATCACAATGTAAGAGGTGTCATTGTGGACTCTTTACCCCACAATGAATATCTTAAGCTAAGTGATAAATCAACAACAAAAGCCATCTTCACCTCTCTCTGCTCTAACTACGAAGGGAACAAGAAAGTTAGAGAAGCAAAGGCAAATCTTCTAGTTCAGCATTATGAGCTGTTCAGAATGAAGGAGGATGAAAATATTGAGATTATGTTCTCAAGATTTCAGACTCTGGTTTTTGGACTTCAGATTCTGAAGAAAAGCTATACTACTGCTGATCATGTGAACAAAATCCTCAGAAGTCTGCCATCTAAATGGAGACCTAAGGTGACTGCTATTGAGGAAGCTAAAAATCTAAATACTTTAAGTATTGAAGATCTTATAAGCTCTCTCAAGGTGCATGAACTAGGACTCAATGAAGATGAACCTGTTAGAAAATATGAGTCTATAGCACTTAAATCCAAAGGAAAGTTTTCAAAAGCTCTAAAAGCTTCAGAATCTGATGAAGAATTTCCTGAGGGAAGTTCTGAAGAGGATTCAGAAGCTGAGGAGCTAGAAATGCTTTCCAAAAGAATTAAGTTCTTGCTGCAAAGACAAAGGAAATCTTCTAACAGGAGAAGCAACTTCAAAGGATCTAGTTCCAAGAAGGAAGAACAAAAGGACTGCTTAAACTGCAAGAAAACTGGTCATCACAAAGCTGAATGTCCTAAGTTACAGAAGGATAAACCCAAGAAGTCCAGTTCAAAATCAAGCAACTTCAAAGACAAATTCAGGAAAAGTCTTATGGCTACTTGGGATGAGCTTGACAATGAATTTGAGTCTGAAAATGAGGATGAAGAAGAAGCTAACCTGGCTTTGATAGCAACAGTATCATCTGATGAGGAATCTGGATCAGAATCTGACAAGGAAAATGAGGAAGAAGCCAATTTGGATTTGGTTGCAAATGTATCTTCTGATACAAAATCAGGTTCAGACTCTGAAGATGAGGTATATTCTGAACTCACTCGTTCTGAACTTATTGCTACAGTTAAGGAATTTATGAACCACCTCAGAAGCAAGTTAAATCAATTTAAATCTTTGAAAAAGAAAAATAACTTGCTGGCTGATGAGAATCTTAAACTTCAGAATCATATCAATGAGATTGATGAAGAAGTTAAAGAGCTCAGAGAAATGGTTCATATGAAACCTGATGAAGTGCCTAGTGAGCATGAAATTGCTCTTCAGGATTTTATCTTAACTGGAATCAACAGAAGTAAGATAGATTGCTTCTATGATTTATAATATCAACAGAAACAAAGGAGAAGGACTTGGCTTCAAAAATGACTCATTTAATTTTTCAAATGAAACAAACCTTCCATCCTGTTCTGAAGATAGTATAAAAGGCACTAAGGTATGCTTTGTACCTGCATCTGACAATTCTGAGAAACAGAACTTAACAGAAACTGAGACTGCTAAGTCTGAAGTTCTGAACTGCTCAGAATCTAAAACTTCTAAACCTAAGGGAAAGATGAAGGCAGAATTTAAACATTTGCCAAAGTCTACACCAAAAGGTTCTAAGTCTAAGACTATGAGGATAACAAACTTTAAATCTAAAAAGGTTCAAAGTCTGAAGAGTTCAGAACCTAAGTCAAGCAAGTCTCAGAATCTGAAAAATTCAGACTCAAATTTTCAAAAGGCTGTGTTTATGAAACCTTCAAGGAATACTAAACCAGCTTATACAAAACCTTATAAATCTCAGAATGTCAGGCAAAACAAACAAAAGAAAGCCAATTTGTCATCTGATTTTGATTGTATTAAGAAAGGTCAAACTGAAGATTGCCTTGTGTCAGGAGCTAGCAAAACTGAAGTTCTTAACAAATCAGAACCTTTTACTTCTGAATCCAAGATTCTGAACAAATTAGAATCAAAGACTCTTAAGTCCAAAGTTCTGAAGAAATCAGAACCAAAGTGTTCAATGGTTCAGACTCTAAACAACTCAGAACCAAAGACCTTCAAGTCTCAGGTTCTGAAGAAATCTGAGTCAAGACCATTGAAAACTCAGGTTCTGAAGAACTCAGTTTCTAAAACTAAGACTTATTCAAGATTAAAGGATTCATATCCAAGGTATCTGAACAAGTCTGAGTGTTACAACTCCAGACATAAGGTGCAACAAAAGACTAAACCTTTCAAGACTAACCCAGGAGGACCCATATGGGTACCCAAGTCAGAAATCATTTCCGTTGCAAATATGATTAAATGCCAAAGGAAAGGTGAAGTCCTGGTGCCTGGATAGTGGTTGCTGGCACTGCATAACAGAAGGAAAGTCTATGTTCCAAACCCTGACCATGAAAGAGGGAGGAACTGTGGAATCTGGAGGAAACCACAAAGACTGGATCATTAAGAGCTCTGCAGAAGCTGATACTTCTCCTTAAGCCAATCAAGAACATTGTTGGAACAAAAATGGGTGTTCAGCAACAAACTAAATGAACAAGGAGAGGTAGATCAGAAGCTCTAACAGAGGTATGTTTTGTTCTCTGTTATACTTAATAGATTCTACATGAGTTGGAAAACTATCAGAATCATGAAAACAGTATAACCTTCTTTGTGATAAAATTGTTGTAATTTGTTTCTCTAAAAATTCCAATTCTACATTCAAGAGCCAAGCATTTTTGAACTTAAACATCATTTTATTAAGAGATTTTGTTCAGAAGACAGATTTAATTTTATTAAAAAGAATCTGAACATGCATTTTATCTCTTGAAAAATTGCTTGACTCTGAATAGAAACTGAGATTCTAAAGTTCATCAGAAGCTAAGACTTATCAGTCACTCAATTTGAGAGTCTGAAGAAAGTTAAGCCTCTAAAAAACTTCAGAGTCTGAGTTTCAGAGTCTGAATTTCTGACTTCTAAATCTGCATAGTTATCTAACTTTTGGTCAGAATCTGATAAGTTATAACTCTGGGCAATGATGAATTAAGCTTTGAAAGTTACACTTTGTCCCTCCTAAAGTCATCAATGTGCAAATGTGTTTTTCTGTCTTTAGTTCTGAAATATTTTAACAAAAACACAGACACACTTTCAGCTTTTCATCATACATGTTCAATTTGATATCAGACATGTTCAGTTTTTCAAACCTATTTAAAAACTCTGATCAGTTTTGTCTGAAAGAGGTCAGCAACACTGAACTAAATGCTCTGTTTTTCAGTTTTCTGAAAAGAGTTTAGCGGCACTGAACAAAATGATCTGTTTTCAGTTTCCTAAAACCAGTTAGGTGGTACTGAACAATACTGGACATATTGTACTGAACAAAAATGCTCTGAACATTTCTATCTCACATTTTTTACTCTCTTGTTTCTTAAAATTCTGGAAATTTTCTTTTTGTTGATGACAAAAGGGGGAGTAAAAGTAAACAAGTATTAAGGCTCTGAGCTCAGAACATAAGTTAATTTCTGATTAAAATTAACTTATGAGAACAGTTTATTATCTCTTAGCCTCTGCTTTAATTTTTTGTGAGATGCATTACTCTTTATTGAGTTGAAATGAATTTAAATAACTTGGATAAGACTCAAGGAGCTTACAAACCTCATCCTGTGGATTATCAGACGTAGGGGGAGAGCTTACAAACCTCACACCCTGAAGTCAGCTTGTTATTTACAATTCTGAGTGATAATTTCACTTTATTGCTTTAAGTTAAATTTACTTAACATGGATAAAAATCAAGGGGAACTTGCAAACCTCACCTTGTGGATTATCAGACCTAGGGGGAGCTTGCAAACCTCATCCTGAAGTCAACTTGTTAAACTTAACAACAATTCTGAAATAATCACCTTTTTTGATCTAAACTGAATTTAATTAACCTGGATCAGACTCAGGGGGAGCTTGCAAACCTCACACCCTGCAGTCAACTTATTAATTAAATTAAAAGCAATTTTCTATTAATACTTGTGTTTGTCATCATCAAAAAGGGGGAGATTGTTGGAACAAAATGTATGAACAACTCTCTTTTGGGTTTTGATGATAACAAAGTGTTAAAAAGAAAATTGGAATTGCTAATGCTTGATTCTAAGTGTGCAGAACCATGTTCTTGATGTTTGGTAATTAACATTGGTTTTGGAAGAACAAGCTAAGAGCAAGAAGGAAAGCATAGAAGCCTGCGTTGCAAGTTTGAAGCAAATCTGTGTCTGAAGCAGCTTCTGAAGACTGAGTCTGAAGGTGCGTCTGAAGGCAGCTTCTGAAGACTGCGTCTGAAGAAGTGCGTCTGAACAGTGTGTCTGAAGACTGAGTCTGAAGGTCAACGAAAGTCAACGTCTGAAGACTGAGTCTGAAGGTCAACAAAAGTCAGCGTCTGAACAATGCGTCTGAAGGGAGCGTCTGATGAACAGTGCTTCTGAAGGGTGCGTCTGAAGACCTGAGTCTGAAGGGAGCTTCTGATGAATAGTTCCTGAAGAAGCTTCTGAGTCTGACTTTTAAGGAAAAGCAACTGTCACTGTCATCATTAATGCCTGCAATGTCAGAACAGCTCAATGAAACAGTTGCCTCATTCAAAGAAACATTATCCAACTTTTAAGGAAAACTATTCAAACTTTGTGTGCTCTGTTTTTGCATTTTTCGCACACAATTTCAGCTGGACCTAGCCTCTACTTTGCAATGGCTCTTTGCTGAATTTCTGGTAAATCTCAACAGCTCTTTTATCCTCTATAAAAGAGTGAAGATTTGAAGAAGAAATACAAGACTCTGTACAGAAATACAAGACTGCAAAAACCAGAAAGCAATACTCTGTTTTACGTGTCTGTCATCAAACAACTTAGGAATTCTTACAAACTTGTTTATCTTAGAATTCCTTAAGTGTAGAGTCTCATCTGAATTGTATTTGTGAACACCACTGATAGTATATCAAGTGTTCAACTCAAACTGTTTTTCTGTTGTAAAATCTGTTTGAACCCAAAGTCTCTAGCCTGCGTGCTGAGCAACCAGAAGTCTCATTACTTTGTGTATTGAGCAATTAGAAGTCTCTTAGCTGTGTGCTTTGAGCAGAGAAGTCTCTTGATTGTGTGTCTTGAGCATTGGAAGTCTCTTGACTGTGTGTCTTGAGCATTAGAAGTCTCTTACTAGGTGTTTGAGCAACTGGAAGTCTCTATGCTTTGTGCTTGAGCAATTGTAATCAATTGATTATAGTTAAAATCCCTTGTAAGTGACAGGGGGACTAGACTACTTCCGATTTGTGGAAGGAACTAGTATAAAAACTCTTGTGTCTCTCTTTCCCTCTCTCATTTACTTTTTATCCGCTGCACAAACAACTCTGAAAAAGTTTCAGAATCTGATTCTGAACTTAAACATAAGTTTTGAGAAAGTAAAAGAATTTTCCCACACAATTCAACCCCTCCTTCTTGTTGGAGATTTCCAAAATAGGTGAGAAAAACTGAAAAACAGAAAATTACACATGGTAATCGATTACCATATTGATGTAATCGATTACATCAAGCAAAATTTGCAAACGGTAAACAGAGACTTTGGGTAATCGATTACCTGCATATGGTAATCGATTACCACGGAACTGGATGTGTTTTTCTGCACTTTTTCTCATAGTTTTGGGTTCCAAAAGTTGTAACTCTTCATGGGAATGACTTGTATACATTGGGAAGTTATCATTTACTGATAAATCATGAATCATTGCCTTGATTCAAGCCAAAAGTTGAATGTATATGGTTGTAACTTTTGATTAAAAGTTGCATTCTCTCATATGAAGGGGCATATGATGCACTATAAATGCATGGCATTTGTGTATCAGAAGGAGCACGTTTTTGACATCAATTACAGTCAAATTCTCCCTCATTCTCATACTCTAAATCATCCATCAATTCTCTAATGCATGAGTGAATTGTTGGAAACATATTTCTGTCAAATATTGTTAGGAGATACGCTTGGTGTGATTGTGCAATACACATCAAGGAACTCATAGTATCCTGAAGGGGATTCGCTGGACATTCCTATTGCATCCAATATAAAGTTATTGGTGGGGGCGAATCGAACCTAAAGGTTAGTGTGGCAACCCCATACGCTTTGAGTTTTCGTGCATAACCATTAATCATTTCAGGTTTCAATTGCAGCAGCCTCTTCCCAACAAATCAAGATTAATAACAATCTTTAGGTTCGATTTTATGGCTGCTTCATTGAAAGAAATGACCTCTGACTTTGTTAAGTTGGAAAAGTTTGATGGAGGAAACTTCATCCGTTGGCAGAAGAAAATGAAGTTTCTTCTCACAACATTGAAGGTGGCTTACGTTCTGAACATGGCAAGGCCCGTGGAGAAAGATGATGAAACCATTGCTGAGACCAGAGAGAGACAGAAGTGGGACAACGATGACTACATCTGCTTGGGACATATCTTGAATGGTATGTCTGATTCTCTGTTCGATATCTACCAGAGCAGCCCATCGGCAAAGGATTTGTGGGACAAATTGGAAACCAGATACATGCGTGAAGACGCTACAAGTAAGAAATTCCTTGTCTCACAATTTAATAATTACAAAATGGTAGATGGTAAGCCTGTTATGGAACAATTATATGATATTGAACGTATTCTTAACAACTACAAACAACATAACATGCATATGGATGAAACTATCATTGTGTCATCCATAATTGACAAACTCCCTCCTTCATGGAAAGATTTTAAACGATCCATGAAACATAAGAAGGAAGATATCTCTCCTGAGCAATTTGGAAATCACCTTCGTTTAGAAGAAGAATACCGAAAACAAGAAGGTATTAAAAATCAAATTACTCAAGAGAAGGTGCATGTTGTGGAAGAGGGAAAATCAAGTAAGACTTCCAAAAAGAGAAATCATGAAAATGATGAGTCTCAAAACCACAATGGTAATAACATTAAAAAGAAAAAGAAAGGTAAATGTTATTTTTGTGGGAAAGAAGGACACTTTAAGAATGAGTGCAGGTTCTTGAAAAAGAAGAACAAAGAAAAGAATTCAAGTGCAACAAATGATGATCTTGTTGCGGTCATTTTTGAAATCAACATGATTGAAGATGTTGATTCTTGGTGGATAGACTCTGGTGCTACTCGTCATGTGTGCAAAAACAAGGAATTGTTTAAGACCATAAATGAAGATGGGAGTGTTTTGTACATGGGAAATGCTTCAACTGTGCAAGTCCAAGGAAAAGGGACCATAGAGATTGAATTCACTTCTGGAAAGACACTTACTCTTAAAGATGTATTTTATGTTCCTGAAGTTAGGAAGAACTTGATTTCTGTACCATTACTTAATAAGAATGGGTTCAAATCTGTATTTGAGGGAGCTAAATTTATCCTCTCAAAATGGGGTATGTTTGTAGGAAAGGGATATTTGTGTGAGAATATGTTCAAATGTAATATTGCAAATATTAATAATAATGATATGATTTCTGCTTATATTGTTGAGTCTTGTGATTTATGGCATATGCGATTGGGACATGTTAATTTTAGAAAATTGGAGGATATGATGAAATCAAATCTAATTCCTAATCTTGATAAAAACTTTGATTCATGTACTACTTGCATGTTGACTAAAATTACAAGACAACCTTTTAAAAGTGTTAAAAGAAGTTCTAGGGTGCTAGATTTAATTCATTCAGATGTATGTGATTTACATGGTTGGCCCACCATTGGTGGTAAAAAGTACTTTGTTACTTTCATTGATGATTGCACTCGATTTTGTTATGTTTATTTAATGCATTCAAAAGATGAAGTCTTAGATAAATTCAAAATGTTTAAAGCACAAGTAGAACTTCAACATGAAACTTTCATTAAATGCTTTAGAAGCGATAGGGGAGGAGAATTCTATCATCCGAGTTATTTTGAATCCACCGGTATTGTGCATCAAGTTACTGCACCATACACCCCACAACAAAATGGAATAGCAGAAAGGAAGAATAGGACTTTGGTAGAAATGGTTAATGCCATGTTGTCCTATTCTGGATTATCTAAAGGATATTGGGGTGAAGCAATGCTTACAGCATGTTATATCCTCAATAGGGTTCCAAACAAAAGGAACAAAATAACCCCATATGAACTTTGGAAACAAAGGAAGCCAAATCTTAATTATTTAAAAGTTTGGGGTTGTAGAGCAATTGTGAAAGTGCCTGAACCAAAAAGAAAGAAGTTGGGTGAAAGAGGAATTGAATGTGTATTCTTAGGCTATGCAGAAAATAGCAAAGCATACAGATTCTTGGTTATTGAATCGAATGACTCATATTCTGTCAATACAGTAATTGAGTCAAGAGATGCAATTTTTCAAGAAGATAGATTTAAATCATTCTCTTATCCCAAGGACATTGTTCATTCTAATGTACCAAATTTAGAAAACAATGAATCAAATGTAGATACATTGGATGGTTCAGAACTTAGAAGGAGTAAGAGGATCCGAAAAGAAAAAGATTTTGGACCTGACTTCTTCATGTTTCTTATAGAAGGAACTGGTACATCCATAAATAGTTATGGACCAATTTGCTTTAACCTTGAGAGTGATCCAGTGACATATGAAGAGGCTATAAAGTCTCAAGATTCAGCCTTTTGGAAAGAAGCTATCCAGGAAGAAATGGATTCAATTATGGGTAATAAACTTGGAAAGTAGTAGATCTCCCACCCGGATCCAAACCAATAGGTTGTAAATGGATCTTTAAAAGGAAAATGAAAGTTGATGGTACCATTGATAAATTCAAGGCTAGACTAGTTGCCAAAGGGTTTACACAAAAAGAAGGAATTGATTATTTTGATACATATGCACCTGTTGCAAGAATTGCATCAATTAGAGTGCTAATTGCACTAGCATCCATCCATAAGTTTGTTATCCATCAAATGGATGTTAAAACTGCTTTCCTAAATGGAGAGTTGGATGAAGAGGTATATATGAAACAACCAGAAGGGTTTGTGATCAAAGGTCAAGAAGATAAAGTGTGTAAATTAACTAAGTCTTTATATGGGTTGAAACAAGCACCCAAACAATGGCACCAAAAATTTGATCAAGTTGTGTTAGCCAATGGATACATTATAAATGAATCTGACAAGTGTATTTACAGTAAATTCCACAATGGAAAAGGTGTCATGATTTGTTTATATGTAGATGATATGTTAATTTTTGGCACAAGTTTAGATGAGGTAGAAAAGACTAAAGCTTTCTTATCCAAAAATTTTGATATGAAAGATTTAGGCGAAGCAGATGTGATTTTAGGAATTAAAATCATAAGAGATGGTAACCACATTGGTTTATCCCAATCTCATTATATAGAAAAGGTGCTTCAGAAATTCAATCATTTAGATTGTAATCCGGTCTCTACCCCATTTGACCAAACTGTTAGTTTGCAACCAAACAAAGGTTGTCCGGTGGCACAACTTGAATATGCAAAAGTAATCGGATGCTTGATGTATGCCATGACCTGTACAAGACCTGATATAGCATATGCTGTTGGAAGGTTAAGTCGGTATACTAGCAATCCAAGTAAAGAACATTGGCATGCTGTGAAACGAGTATTAAAATACTTGAAAGGAACAATGAATTATTGTTTAACGTATAGTGGAGACCCTTCAGTTTTGGAAGGATACACAGATGCTAGTTGGGAAACTTATGTTGAGGATCATGCTTCCACAAGTGGATGGATCTTCAACCTTGGTGGAGGTGCAGTTTCTTGGGGTTCAAAGAAACAGACATGCATTGCCGACTCCACCATGGCTGCAGAATTTATTGCATTGGCTGCAGGAAGTAAAGAGGCAGAATGGCTAAGGAATTTGTTGTATGAGATACCAGTCTGGCAAAAGCCAATGGCACCAGTATCCATACATTGTGATAGTCAATCCACACTATCAAAGGCCTATAGTCAAGTATACAATGGGAAATCAAGGCATATTGGTTTAAGACATAGCTATGTAAGAGACTTGATTTCTAATGGAGTAATATCCATCATGTTCGTAAGAACAGAAAAGAATCTTGCAGATCCTTTGACGAAAGGTTTGACAAGAGACATGGTGTTGAAGACATCATTGGGGATGGGACTCAAGCCCATATCTAATTGATTACCAATAATGGAAACTCAACCCACACTTGAGTAACATCAAGTCTTGGGTTCAATGGTGAAAGTACATTATTAGAGTAATTGAAGTACTTGTTAATAGATACATCCCAAGGTTAAAAGTACTTGGACCATAAGATTAAAAAATGGTAGGTTGAGATTTTTCTCTTAATGGACATATAGCATACATTTGCTGAAATGCATACTTATGGGGCATTTCCGATATAGTCTACCTATGTGAGAATGAAGTTTGGCCGCTTCACGGAGTTCAAGGGCTTGACTCTTAAGTTTTCATGAAAAGGGATATATGACACAAGACCTTATTAATGTGTCATCTTACAGTTCTCTTTATTAATGATATTGAGATTCTATGTGTAAATTATGTACACTTGTTCTAATGAATAGTTGGTTCAAAGCTTGCCTACCATACTATTTGGGAATGAGCGAAAACTTAATTTACTAAGTAATGGTTCAAATCGTGAGATACCATTATCTGAAACCATGGAATTTCCAGTTTTATGGGATTTAGTATTTTGAAAATGGTGGGGGATTGTTGGAGATTTCCAAAATAGGTGAGAAAAACTGAAAAACAGAAAATTACACATGGTAATCGATTACCATATTGATGTAATCGATTACATCAAGCAAAATTTGCAAACGGTAAACAGAGACTTTGGGTAATCGATTACCTGCATATGGTAATCGATTACCACGGAACTGGATGTGTTTTTCTGCACTTTTTCTCATAGTTTTGGGTTCCAAAAGTTGTAACTCTTCATGGGAATGACTTGTATACATTGGGAAGTTATCATTTACTGATAAATCATGAATCATTGCCTTGATTCAAGCCAAAAGTTGAATGTATATGGTTGTAACTTTTGATTAAAAGTTGCATTCTCTCATATGAAGGGGCATATGATGCACTATAAATGCATGACATTTGTGTATCAGAAGGAGCACGTTTTTGACATCAATTACAGTCAAATTCTCCCTCATTCTCATACTCTAAATCATCCATCAATTCTCTAATGCATGAGTGAATTGTTGGAAACATATTTCTGTCAAATATTGTTAGGAGATACGCTTGGTGTGATTGTGCAATACACATCAAGGAACTCATAGTATCCTGAAGGGGATTCGCTGGACATTCCTATTGCATCCAATATAAAGTTATTGGTGGGGGCGAATCGAACCTAAAGGTTAGTGTGACAACCCCATACGCTTTGAGTTTTCGTGCATAACCATTAATCATTTCAGGTTTCAATTGCAGCAGCCTCTTCCCAACAAATCAAGATTAATAACACTTCTTGTGTGTTTTTCTCACCTTCAAGTTATTGTCATGGACTCTCCTTTTCAAAAATTAAATTTAATATTGTGTGAATTTGTTTTGGTATCAAATATTAAACTGATTGATCTTAACTAAAAAGTCAAGAAAAATATGATATTAAATATAAGTAATTGACTTGACATGAAAAAAAGAAATTGATCTTCAACGAAAGAATCAAATATATTTCAAATTGGTTATAGAGGTTATCATCAATTCTACATTTTTAGAACTATTTTTATGTCTACCAAAATTATGTATTGTACAATAGGAAATTGAGGTTGCCTTTGTGATGCAATGGTCAAAGGGGTTATTGTAAAGCTGATATCAATAAGGATATTCCCTGATTTGCAGGATACAGTTGACAGTAGCTTTTAAACTGTTGGACACAATAGAAGAGGCCTAGATATCACGAGAATTAATGCTCCTGACTATTGTCATTTCATATAGAATATTTGATATTTGATGAATAATATTAGCAATGCATTCTCATTCTTGTGGCACACATTTTTCAAAACATTTTCTTTTTTATTGTTAATCAAAATTCATGAGTTATATATTATATCAAATCAAATAATAGAAAAGAGCATATAGTGTGTTTGATATCATATTTTTATTTCTTTTTTATAATGTATATATAGCATGAATCTTCAGCAACTTGAGTAGCCAAATTCATCCTTAGGTTCTTTACAAATATTGCCGGCTTAAGTAGTTCAGTTATTAAACATTATCAAATTAAGAATATTTCATTTTGAAAATATCTTGAGCCAGCTAATTTCAAATTTGGTAGGCCATGATAGGTGGATTATTACATTCGACTAAGAGCAATTATACCACGTTTTTATCCAAAACTTGTATTGAGTTTATCGGTTTTCTCCCTTATATGTTGTTTAAGGTCTCACTTTCCATTCAATGCGAGACTTAGGTCATAATTGACATTTCTCATCAAAATTTATACTTAACATTGTTAGATTACTTATATTTTTTGAACCCGCCAATTCTAGAAGAGTTTTTTTTTCCCCTTCATTGGGGTATACTTAGGATTAGTGAGTAAACACTCATCTAGCCCTTAAATACTATTTTCTGCTTAGTAAGAAAATATTAGCGGTTCATAAACGAATCTCTAAAAATCAAATAGAAGAAATAGCAAAGAAATGTGATGAGCTTGTTTGTGACTATCATTTTTCAGCCAAAAATTTGCAAAAGAACATTAGTGCACTAATTAATTCAGTACAAACAATATAATATATTGAATGCAACAATACAATATGCAACTCAAACTATAAGATGAATTAAGCCAATGTTCATATGGGAATCTACTCAAACATCGAAGTAGCATAGTACAGTGTGATGAACTTGTTTGTCCCTTGCCTCAATTTGTGAGGCGAGGGACATCAAACGAGAACTAGCTAGGAGGTCCACGACCCTGAAAACTTACATAATCTACCAACATATTCCTATCCAAAAAGCAAAATTAATTAACATATTTTTCCTTACTCCTGAATTAAACATGTTAATTGAAATTAATAAAATTGATCATACTCTTTTTCTCTTAAGATACATCTTAAAATATCAAGCAAGTAGCAACCTTATACAAAACTTAAGAGAAATCAATTCAACTCAACTCAAACTTGGTCTCTCCCTAGATGAAGAAGAATGTAAGAACTCAATGCAATCTTCAACAGTTTCAGCACGATGTGAATCAGTGAGGTCCGATATCGAACGCGACCTTACCAAAGTAGATGAAGAAGAAACCTTCCTAGAGGATCTTCTTTTCATAGAAACACTTCTTATAGAACTTGCCACTTTTGTTCCTAACTGCACTATGAATTTCAAAGGTGATGACAATCTTGATTGTTCTTTGGTTAATTTGAAATTACCACTTCCAATTTCCCTCTTCTTGAGAAAAATTGTTGGTATGTCATTGACATTAGGACTAAAGCATACCCTTTTGCTTTTAATGGACATTTTGAAGAACTATAGGATAGTTCTAATTTAGAAAAAAAAAAGTGTTATTTTAGTTTTTTTTTGTTTGGTTTGTGAAGGCAAAGAGAAACAGAATCTGGAAAGGGGAGAGAGGTTTGAAGAGGCTGAGTTGGAATGTTTGTTAGGGAGGATAGTTGGATGGCAAGAGTATATATAGATAAATATATTGAAGGACACAAAGCTACAAAGTGAATATGGAAAAAGGATATACTAGAATTAAAATTAATTATCCTATGTCAATTTTTTTTCCCTCTTAAGTATGCTAGTGTGACAGTTTATATGAACTACTATGTTTTTATTATTCATAGATTAACAATTGTTTGTGTTAAACAAAATAAAATTTCGAGTTAATCTTGCACTCATTTTACCGCATTATAAAGGTTCGTAGTGTAATTGCAACCACTAACACAGCCGCAATTTAAAATCATGATCCTAATTGGTAAAATAAACGCAAGGAGTGTTAGGTAGGATTAGTCTTACTAGTGTTTATGTGATTTTAAACCAATCTAAAGCTTAACTTGACCTAAAATCAAGTCACTCTATCTAGAAAGGAGTAATTCTTCTATTGTCACAAGACTATAGACACTCACATAAAAACAAAATTTACAATTTATATTTTTATTATTTTTGAAATAATTAATAGATTAAAAGGTCGAATTAACAGCTTTTGAGTGTGCCTAAAGAACTTATATGTGGTCTTGTGACCATGTAAGAATAATACATCTAGTAAGACGTTTATGACATGTACAATTTATAAGCATACATAAGATATGCACACATAAGACTAATGTAAAATTAAATGTTTCCATTAATGATGGTGGAGGTGGTTCAAATCATTGTGACCATAGTCTAAACTGCAACTGAAAATATTAAATTCTGCAATTGGAACACAATGACAATAGTTAATGTAACCACTAACCACAATTTAGACATTCATATTTAGTGTCCGATGACTCTTTAAACTTAAAGGTGGGGGCCTATCATTATCATCAATGTAATTGTGGCGGTTGATTAAGAATTAGACTTGAGACAAAGCATGAACAGAAAGAAAATTGTGTGAGAATTTCTCAGACACCAAGAAAGAAAAAATAAAGGGTTTGGTCAAAAGACAAAGTGGTGGATGAGTGAAGACTTGACAAAGGGACAAAGAGTGAACCAGTTTTGTTTGTGAAAAAAGGAAGTAACATAACAGATAGACAAGGGAGTGAGAGAGAGGGAACTTGTAAACACTACGTTGCTTTTTAGGTGGAATTTTGCAGGGCCATGTCATGCTTTTGTTACCCATTTGGTTATGTTTTTGAAAATCAGAAATCGAGATATCAAGGACTGGCCCCTATTTGTTAGTATCTTGTGCAGCAAGAGAATATGTAAAAGAAATGAAGAGGGAATCGGTTTGAATGTTGAGTTGGCGTGTGAATATCGTTAAGATTAATTCTATCGTGAACAAGTGATATCATTGAATCAATAAATTTTACATTTAAATTAAACGAGATATGATATGATTTATTGATCCAATTGTGAAAAAAGCATTTGTGTATGATACAAAACTATTTTGTTTGTGCATGTTATACAAACTTATTCTTTAACCATATTCTTTTCACATTAATCACAACTTTTTCATAGATCGTGAGTTATGGCTCACAAATCATAATGAAAATTGTTGTTTTCACATACAAAGTTTCTTAAACACACATTGAAATTATGCAAATTCCCCAACGATAGTTAACTATCGTTGAGAATAAAACTGGCGGTAGTTAACTATTGTTCGATTCTCAGCGGTAGTTAACTACCGTTGCGACCTGAAACTTAAACCAACACAGCAACATCAGTAAACCATTTTTCAGAAAACTTAAACACAATAAAACTCTCTACCAAATTGCTTCAATCTCATTTTACACGAATCAACAAAATCACAAGTAAGTAAGCTTAATCCTATTAACATGCAATGTAGTTTGTATAGGGTGTTATTTTTGATAAATTTAGCAAAATGTTAGTGTTTAGGGTTAGTTTGAAAATCAATTGTTTTGTTAGATTATGATGTTATAATTGAATGTTGTTGCTGTCATTGTTGTTTAGAGTAAGTTTAGGTACACTGTGTTTGAAGGTGAGAAAAACACAAGAAGGGGGGTTGAATTGTGTTGGCTTTTTCTTCAAAAAATAACTAAGAACAAGATTCAAGTTCTGATGGGGTTCAGAATTTGAGTCAGAGGTTCTGAGTCAGAAGCAGAGTTTCAGAATCTGAGTGAAAGTTCAGATTCTAATGCAGCGGATTAAATGTTAAAGAGATAGAGAAGAAAAAGACACAAGCAATTATTCTGGTCCTTCCACAATCCGAAAGTAGTCCAGTCCCCTTGTCACTTACAAGAGATTTTTCACTATAATCCAATGATTACAAATTGCTCAAGCACACAGCAAGAGACTTCCTATACTCAAACACAAAGTAAGAGACTTCTAATGCTCAAACACAAAGTAAGAGACTTCTCAAACAAACAAAAATTCAAAGTAATATGTTTGGTTTGAACACTTGATATACAATCAGTGGTGTTCACAAAATACAACACAGTTATCAAACTTTAGACTTATGAATTTCTAAGATGAGAAGATTGTTAAGAAATTCTAAGTGTTTGATGAGTTTTGAATTTGACAGAGTATTGGCACTTGTAAAATTTGCAGAGTCTTGTTTAAACTTCAAGTCTTCAAGCCTTTATATAGGGAATTAAAGAGACGTTGAAGAATACCAAATCATCATAGAGTCCGTTGGAGAAGCTTGATCTTCAGCAGTTGATTTGTTACTTGATTTGGTTCAGGTACTATGTGTGAAAGAATTTGAATCCTTTCCCAGGAATAGAATGAATTGTTTCTTACAAAAGACAGCGTACGAACAGAGCACATGGGAATGTTGGAGCACATGGGAATGTCAGACGCAGTTCTTCAGAAGCTGGCATCAGACGCACTGTTCATCAGACGCAGTCTTCAGACGCATTGTTCATCATAAGCTGGCATCAGACGCACTTCTTCAGAAGCAGGCCTTCAGATGCTGCCTTAAGACGCTCCCTTCAGAAGCTCTTCTTCAGACGCTGCCTTCAGAAGCACTTCTTCAGACGCTGATTTTCTTCAGCTTTGCAACACTAGCTTCTATATTTTCCTTCTTGCTCTTAACTTGTTCTTTCACAACCATTGTTAGATACCAATCTTTAAGTACATGGTTCTGCACACTAGAATCAAGCATTAGCATATCCAATTTTCTTTTTAACACTTTGTTATCATCAAAACTCAAAAGAGAGTTGTTCATACATTTTGTTCCAACAATCTCCTCCTTTTTGATGATGACAAACATAAGCATTAATAGAAAATTGTTGTTAATTTAATTAACAAGTTGACTTCAGGGTCTGAGCTTTGTAAGCTCCCCCTGAGTCTGATAATCCACAAGGTGGGGTTTGTAAGCTCCCCCTGAGTCTTATCCAGGTTAATTAAATTCCATTTAAATCAATCAGATGAAAAATCAAATTGTAAATACATTCAGAATTTAAATAACAAACTGACTTCAGGGTCTGAGGTTTGTAAGCTCCCCCTAAGTCTGATAATTCACAAGGTGAGGTTTGTAAGCTCCCCTTGAGTTTTTTCCAAGTTATTTAAATTCAGTTTAATTCACAGAATTGAAAATTCAGTTTATCTCACAGAATTTAATTCAGAGGCTAAGAGATGAGAAAATGTTCTCCTAAGTTAATTACTTATCAGAAATTAACTTATGTTCTGAGCTCAGAGCCTGAAATACTTGTTACTTTTACTCCCCCATTTGTCATCAACAAAAATAAAAATTCAAGAACTTTTTAAGAGAGTTAAAACGTGAGATAAAAATGTTCAGAGCATTATGTTCAGTACCACTGAACTGTTTCAAAAACAATTGTTCAGAACATATGATTCAGTACTACTGAACTTTTTCAGACAGAATTGAATGTTTTAAAACTGGGTCTGAAAACTGAACATATAAGATGAAAGATTGAAAGTGTGACTGTGTTTTGAGTGTTTAAAACATTTCAGAATATGAAAATAGAAAAACATTGAACACATCTGTACATTAATGACTTTAGGAGGGGCAAAGTACAACTTTCAAAGCTTAAATTCATCACTGCCCAGAGTTATAACTTATCAGATTCTGACCAAGTGTTAGACTACTGTACATATTCACTCTCATTAGTGGGCCACGTGTGAAGTGTCCACTTATAATGAGTTTTATCAGAAGTCACAAAAATTCAGATTCTGAAACTCAGATTCTGATGTTTTTAGAAGCTGAACTATCTTCAGAATCTCAAAGTAAGTGTCTATTAAGTCTTAGCTTCTGATGAACTTCAGATTCTCAGTTTCTTATTCTGAGTCAAGCAATTTTTAAGAGATGAAATGCATGTTCAGATTCTTTTTAATAAAATTAAATCTGTCTTCTATGAGGGGTTTTGTAAATATATCAGCCCATTGTTGATCAATATCAATGAATTGAATATCCAAAACTCCCTTCTGAACATAATCTCTAATAAAATGATGTTTAATTTCAATATGCTTGGCTCTTGAATGCAGAATTGGATTTTTAGACAAACAGATTGCAGCAGTATTATCACAGAAAATAGGAATGTTGTTTTCATGAATCTGATAGTCTTCCAACTGATGTTTCATCCAGAGCAGTTGTGTGCAACAACTTGCAGCTGAGATGTATTCTGCTTCTGCTGTTGACAATGCAATATTTGATTGTCTTTTGCTGGCCCAGGATATCAGATTCTCACCAAGGAATTGATAATTTCCACTGGTGGATTTTCTTTCAATCTTGTCCCCAACATAATCAGCATCATAGAATCCAACCAGCTTATAATCTAAGGATTTCTTATATAGAAGTCCAAGATTAGTAGTTCCCTTCATATACCTGAAGATTCTCTTGACAGCAGTCATATGAGATTCTCTAGGATCTGATTGGAATCTTGCACACAAGCATACACTAAATAAAATATCTGGTCTAGAAGCTGTTAAGTATAACAGAGAACCAATCATACCTCTGTAGAGCTTCTGATCTACCTTTGAGCCAGTGTCTTCTTTGCTTAAATTGTAGGTTGGATGCATTGGTGTTGTCATCAATTTACAATCTTCAAGCTGGAACTTCTTCAGAAGCTCCTTTGTATATTTAGATTGATGAACATACACTCCATCTTTGCATTGGTTGATTTGAATTCCAAGAAAGAATTTCAATTCTCCCATCATGCTCATTTCAAATTCATCCTGCATTAACTTAGAAAATTCTTTGCAAAGAATGACATTAGTAGAACCAAATATAATATCATCAACATAGATTTGCACAATTAAGATGTCTTTCTTAAGTGTCTTTATGAAAAGTGTATTGTCAACTTGTCCTCTTACAAAATCATTTTTAAGTAAGAAATTACTTAGTTTCTCATACCAAGCTCTGGGAGCTTGTTTCAGACCATATAGTGATTCTTAAGTTTAAAAACAAAATCTGGATTTTTTAAATCTTCAAAACCAGGAGGTTGTTTGACATATACTTCTTCAGAAATAACTCCATTTAAAAAGCACTCTTAACATCCATTTGATATAAGATGATATTATGATTAACTGCATAGGAATGAAGTAACCTGATTGCTTCCAGTCTTGCAACTGGAGCAAATGTTTCAGTGTAGTCTATTCCTTCTTGCTGACTGTAGCCTTGAGCAACCAGTCTAGCTTTGTTTCTGATCACTTCTCCTTGTTCATTAAGCTTGTTTCTGAACACCCATTTTGTTCCAATAATGTTCTTGTGATTTGGTTTTGCAACTAAATCCCAAACATCATTTCTTTGAAACTGGTTGAGTTCTTCTTGCATAGCTACAATCCATCTATCATCTATAAGTGCTTCATCAGTTGTTGTAGGTTCAATCATTGACAGTAGTCCAATTAATGAGTCATTCTGACAGAATGTTGATCTGGTCTTTCTTGGACTGTCCTTGTTTCCAATGATCAACTCTTCAGGATGTGAAGACTTGTACTTGAATGAGGTTCTGGGTGGATTTGCTTCTGAAGAATCTTCAAGTGCATGTTCAAAACCACTTTGATCTTGATTGGCTTTAGGATGAGTGTCAGCATCTGAGAGTTTTTCAGCTTCTGCAGTATTTTCATCTTCTGGACTTTCTTCAGACTCAGAACTCTGTTCAGGTTCTGAAGGGTCCACTAAGAGCCTTATATCTGCAAAACTCTCAACTAGCTCTGGTATTTTATTACCAGGTTTCTTATCATCAAACCTAATGTGTATTGATTATTCTACAACATGTGTTTCAGGATTGTACACTCTGTATGTTTTAGATCTCTCAAAGTATCCTAAAAAGATACCCTTGTGAGCCTTAGCATCAAATTTCTTTAGGTAGACCTTAATGTTCAGAATGTAACAAGTACAACCAAACTGATGAAAATAAGAAATGCTTGGCTTTCTTCCTTTAAATAATTCATATGCTGTTTTATTCAGAATTGGTCTTATATAGATTCTGTTCTGAATATAACATGCTGTGTTAACAGCTTCTGCCCAGAAGTACTTTGCAATTTTAGATTCATGGATCATGGTTCTGGCCATTTCTTGCAAAGATCTGTTCTTTCTCTCTACAACTCCATTTTGTTGTGGAGTTCCAGGAGAAGAGAACTCATGGAGAATTCCATGTTCTTCACAAAAAGTTTCAAATGGTTCATTTTCAAATTCACCACCATGATCACTTCTGACTTTTAAAATTTTCAAATCATTTTATGTTTGTACTTGCTTGCAAAATTTGTTGAACACATCATATGTGTAATCATCAACAATTACTAACCCATAATTCTTCCTATTGATTGATGCTGTTCCAACAGGACCAAACAGATCAATGTGAAGCAGTTCTAAGGGTCTGGAGGTAGAAACAATGTTTTTGGATTTAAAAGAGGTTTTAGCAATTTTTCCTATCTGGCATGCTCCACAGAGAGCATCTGAGTGATAGTTAATGTTTGGTAAGCCTTTGACCAGTTGCAACTTTCTAAGCTTAGAGATGAGTCTCCAGTTAGCATGTCTCAACCTTTTGTGCCATACCCATTTCTCATCACTCACTGACAGAAGACAAACTACATTCTGTTCAACCAGTTCTGAAAAATTAATCTTATAAACATTGTTTTTCCTCTTTCCTTTGAACACAACAAATTTATCTTTGTTGTTGATTACAATGCAAGTGTTCTTATTAAACAGGACATCATAACCACTGTCACATAATTGACTTATGCTAAGTAGGTTATGTCTTAGTCCATCTACCAACCAGACATCATCAATGGAAAGGGAAGAATTACCTATCTTACCAGTACCATGTTGGAACAAAATGTGTTTAACAACTCTCTTATGTATAAAGGGGGAGATTGTTGAAACATTTATGTGTAAACATATCTCTCTTTGTGGTTTTGATGATAACAAAGTATTAAAGAGAAAATTGGTTATTTGCTAATGCTTTGTTCAAGTGTTTCAGAACCACATGCTTAATAAGTATTGATTGATAATGGTTATGAAGAACAAGCTAAAGAGCAAGAAGGAAAGCCAAGAAGCAAGGTTGCAAAGCTAAAAGGAAACTGGTCCTGAAGAAATGCTTCTAAAGAAGTGCTCCTGAAGTAAGAGCTTCTGAAGAGGTCCTGAAGAAGTGCTACTGAAGTGAAGCCTCTGAAGTACTCCTGAAGTGGTGCTCCTGAAGTGCAGCTTCTGAGTCTGAAGACAGCTTCTGAAATCTGGGTGCCTCTGATGAAGTCAACGCAACAGTCAACTCCTGAAGCCAGCTTCTGATCCGTACAACTGAAGCAGCTTCTGATCACTGTTCACTGAGAAGCTTCTGAAGCTGATGTGGCATGGATTTTGACCAGTACTGTGCGCATTTAATGCCTGGATGTGTCAGAACAACTCAATGGAACAGTTGTCTCCCTGACCCAAACATTCTCCAGTTTTTAAGGTGGGCCAATTCAAAAATGGCACCTGCCCTGTTCTGACTGATAAAGTGCAGCACACAATTGCAGTAACCTAGTCCAATTGCAACGGCTAATTTCCTCAATTCAAGCAAATCTTCAACAGCTCTATTTTCATCTATAAAAGGAGGAAGATTTGAAGAAGAAAAGTGTCAAGACTCTTTGAAACGTATTGCTGAAACCTTGCTCTGTTTTCTGTGTAAAAACTGTCAAAGTTCAAAACTCTTAGAAATTCTTTAGTCTTGTAACTTAGAATTTCTTAAGGTTAAGAGTCTTAACCTGTGTTGTATTAAGAGAACACCTCTGATATTTGATCAGTGTTCATCCCAAACTATTTCATTTGTAAACCAGTTTGGTCCCTAAAGTCTTAGTCTGTATACTAAGCAATTGTAACCTCACTCCTTTGTGGTCTGAGTCAGAAGTCTCTTGTCTTAGTGACTTGAGCATTCAGAAGTCTCTTGTCTTAGTGACTTGAGCATTGGAAGCCTCTTCCTTGGTGGTTGAGCATAGAAGTCTCTTTCTTTGTGATTGAGCAACTGGAAGTCTCTTCCTTAGTGGTTGAGCATTGTGTAATCTTCAGATTATAGTGAAACTCTCTTGTTGGACACAAGGGGACAGGACTACTTCTCACATTGAGAAGGAACCTGTATAATTTGTTGTGTCTCTCTCTTTACCCTTCTCTTTTCATTATTGAATCCGCTGCATAACTCCTGATAGCAGTTCAGAACTGATTCATATCAGCTTCTGAACTTGACTTAAGTTTTGAAAAAGAAAAGAACAAGTTTTTAGAGTCACACAATTCAACCCCCCCTTCTTGTGTGTGTGTTTTTCTCACCTTCAGTTGGTATCAGAGCTCCGGTTCTGATATTAACACCTAACAGTGTGTCAGTAGGATCCTGAGAAAAACATGGCCTCAACTAGTGATTCACCTCCACCCTCTCCCAGAAATCCACCATCTCCCAGAAATCAAAGAAATGTCCAATATGACTATAGTACTGAAGAAAAGAAGTCTAGGTCACACAATAAACCTCCTATGTTTACTGGTGACCCAGAAAAATTCTCTTGGTGGAAGAGTAAAATGTATAGTCACATTATTGGGATTGATGATACTCTATGGGACATTATTGAAGATGGAATCTCAATAC
The DNA here is from genome assembly GCA_018208015.1 of Medicago ruthenica. Classification (NCBI taxonomy): domain Eukaryota; kingdom Viridiplantae; phylum Streptophyta; class Magnoliopsida; order Fabales; family Fabaceae; genus Medicago; species Medicago ruthenica. Next base: position 43,973,146 of record CM031372.1, read on the forward strand.
CAGTGGATGAAGAAGGTGTTGCTGTCAACAGAAGAGCTCTGATTGATGCAGAAAGAAAGATCTATAGGAAGTATCATCATGTCAGAGGTATCATTGTGGACTCATTGCCTCACACTGAGTATCAGAAGTTGAGTGACAAGTCCACTGCAAAGGCAATATTCACATCCCTCTGCTCTAACTATGAAGGTAATCAGAAAGTTAGAGAAGCTAAGGCAAATATACTTGTTCAGCAATATGAACTGTTCAGAATGAAAGAGGATGAAAATATTGAGACTATGTTCTCAAGATTTCAGACTCTGGTTTCTGGACTTCAGATTCTGAAGAAGAGTTATACCACAGCTGACCATGTGAATAAAGTCCTTAGAAGTCTGCCATCCAAATGGAGACCTAAAGTGACTGCCATTAAGGAAGCTAAGGATCTAAATACTCTAAGTGTTGAAGATCTTATAAGCTCACTCAAAGTGCATGAACTTGGACTCAATGAGGATGAGTCTGTTAGAGAGCCAAAAACATTAGCTCTGAAGTCTAAAAGAAAACCTGATAAAGCTTTGAAAGCTATTGAATCTGAAGAAGAGTTTCCTGAGGGAAATTCTGATGAAGATTCAGATGCTGATGAGCTTGCAATGATTTCTAAAAGACTTCAGTATCTGATGAATAGAAAGAAAAGGTTCTCCAACAGAAGCAGTAACTTCAGAGGATCTGGTTCTGGTTCAAAGAGGGATATCCAGAAGGAAAGCTGCTACAACTGCAAAAAGCCTGGCCACTTCATTGCTGATTGTCCTGATCTTCAGAAGGAAAAATCAAAGGAAAAAGCAAAGAAGTCCAGCTCAAAGTCCAGCAGCTTATGAAATAAGCTTAAGAAGAGTCTCATGGCAACATGGGATGATCTGGATAATGAGTCAGAATCTGATGAAGAAGAAGCAAACCTAGCCCTGATGGCAATTGCATCTTCTGATGCAGAATCATGTTCAGATTCTGATGAAGAAGATGAGGTATATTCTGAACTCTCTAGATCTGATTTAATTAAAACAGTTAATGATCTTATGAGTCATCTTAAAAGCAAGTTAAAAGAAATTAAGTCTTTGAAAAATCAAACAAACTTGCTGTCTGAGGAAAACCTTAAACTTCATAATCAAATTTTTGAATATGATGAAGAAGTTGAGGAACTCAGAAAAGAGGCTCATAAGAAATCTGAAGAGATTCCTAATGAACAGGAAATAGCTCTTCAGGATTTCATGTTAACTGGATTCAACAGAACTAAAATTGCCTCCATGATGTATAATATGATCAGAAACAAAGGTGAAGGCATTGGCTATGATTTATTCAAACCTTCAAATGATTTAAACTCACCTTCATGTTCTGAAAATATTTTAAAAGGCAATAATATATGCTTTGTGCCTGCTTCTGATAATTCTGAGAAATTGAAAGTATCAGAATCTGAGACTAAGTCAAAAGTTCTGAACAACTCAGACTCTGAAGCTTCTGAACCTAAGGGTAAGATGAAGGCAGATGTTAAAACCCTGCCCAAATCTAAGCCAAGAGGTTCTAAGCCTAAGAGTAAGAGGAAATCAGACTCTGAACCTAAACCTGTTCAGAATCTGAAGTGTTCAGAACCTGGTCTCAGAATCTGAATAAATCTGACTCAATTTTTTCTAAGACTGGGTTTATTAAAACTTCAAAATCTGTTAAACCAGTCAATGTAAAACATTTCCAATCTCAGAATGCTAGGCAAAGCAAGCCAAAGTATATCAATCAGTTTCCTGCTTCAAACTATTTTAAGAAAGGCAAAACTGAAGCTTGCCTTGTGCCTGAAGTAAACAGAGTTAGAATTCTGAAGACCTCAGGTTCTGAAACTCAGACTTATTCAAGATATAAGGATTCATATCCTAAATATCAGAACAAGTCTGAACATCATAACTTCAGACACAAGTTTAAAAAGTCAAAACCTTTCAGGACTAACCCCAAAGGACCCATGAAAATCTGGGTACCTAAGTCTGAGATAATTTCAATTGCAGATATGCTTAACATCCAAAGAAAAGGAAAGGTCCTGGTACCTGGACAGTGGATGCTCGCATCATATGACAGGGGACAAGTCTATGTTCCAAACCCTAACTCTGAAAGAGGGAGGAACTGTGGGGTTTGGAGGAAGTCAGAAAGGAAAGATCATTGGTACTGGTAAGATAGGTAATTCTTCCCTGTACATTGATAATGTTTGGCTGGTAGATGGACTTAGACATAATTTACTTAGCATAAGTCAATTATGTGATAGTAATTATGAAGTCCTGTTTAATAAGAACACTTGCACTGTAATCAATAATGAAAATAAGTCTGTAGCGTTCAGAGGCTGTAGGAAAAACAATGTTTACAAAATAAATTTTTCTGATTTGGTTCAGCAGAAGGTAGTTTGCCTTCTGTCTGTGAGTGATGAGAAGTGGGTATGGCACAAAAGGCTGGGACATGCTAACTGGAGACTCATCTCTAAGCTTAGCAAGTTACAGCTGGTCAGAGGCTTTCCCAGTATTGATTATCACTCAGATGCTCTGTGTTCAGCATGCCAAATTGGAAAATTTACTAAAACTTCTTTTAATGCAAAGAACATTGTTTCCACCTCTAAACCTCTAGAACTCCTTCACATTGATTTGTTTGGTCCTGTTGGAACAGCTTCAATCAATGGGAAGAAGTATGGACTTGTTATTGTTGATGATTATAGTAGGTGGACTTGGGTTAAATTCCTCAGAACTAAGAATGAAACATATGATGTGTTTTTCAAATTCTGCAAACAAGTACAAACAGAAACTGATTTGAAAATTTTGAAAATCAGAAGTGATCATGGTGGTGAATTTGAAAATGAACCTTTTGAAAACTTTTGTGAAGATCATGGAATTTTCCATGAGTTCTCATCTCCTAGAACTCCACAACAAAATGGAGTTGTAGAGAGAAAGAACAGGTCTTTACAAGAGATGGCCAGAACCATGATCCATGAGTCTAAAATTGCTAAGTACTTTTGGGCAGAAGCTGTAAACACAGCATGTTATATTCAGAACAGGATCTATATCAGACCCATTCTGAATAAAACTTCATATGAATTATTTAAAGGAAGAAAACCAAGTATTTCTTATTTTCATCAGTTTGGTTGTACATGTTACATACTAAACAATAAGGTCTACCTAAAGAAATTTGATGCCAAGGCTCAAAAGGGTATCTTTCTAGGATACTCAGAGAGATCTAAGGCATACAGAGTGTATAATTCTGAAACACATGTTGTTGAAGAAGCTATACACATTAGTTTTGATGATAAGAAGCCTGGTAGTGAAATACCAGAGCTAGTTGAGAGTTTTGCAGATGTCAAAATCTCAGAAGAACCTTCAGAAGCTGAACCCAGTTCAGAAGCTGAAAACAATGAAGACTCTGAGAAACTCTCCAGCAATGACACTACTCCTGATGCTAATCAAGACCAGCATGGTTCTGAACAAATCCCTGATGGCCCTTCAGAAGCTAATCCACCCAGAACCTCATTCAAGTACAAGTCTTCACATCCTGAGGAGTTAATCATTGGAAACAAGAACATTCCAAGGAAGACAAGATCAACATTCACTCAGAATGAGTCCATGCTTGGCCTGCTATCCATGATTGAGCCTACAACTGCTGATGAAGCACTTGCTGATGATGGTTGGATTGTAGCAATGCAAGAAGAGCTGAACCAGTTCCAAAGGAATGATGTATGGGATCTTGTGGCAAGACCTGATCAGAAGAACATCATTGGAACAAAATGGGTGTTCAGGAACAAGCTCAATGAACAAGGAGAAGTGATCAGAAACAAGGCTAGATTAGTAGCTCAAGGGTACAGCCAGCAAGAAGGAATAGACTACACAGAAACTTTTGCTCCAGTAGCAAGACTGGAAGCAATCAGGTTACTTCTTTCTTATGCTATTAATCATGATATCATCTTATATCAAATGAATGTTAAGAGTGCTTTCTTGAATGGTGTAATTTCTGAAGAAGTGTATGTCAAACAACCTCCTGGTTTTGAAGATGTTAAATATCCAAATCATGTTTTTAAACTTAAGAAGTCTTTGTATGGTCTGAAACAAGCTCCCAGAGCTTGGTATGAAAGACTAAGCAACTTCTTAATGAAAAATGGTTTTGTAAGAGGTCAAGTTGACAATACACTCTTTAGAAAAACTGTTAAGAAAGAAATCTTAATTGTACAAATCTATGTTGATGATATCATATTTGGTTCTACTAATGCCTCCCTTTGCAAGGAATTTTCTAAGTTAATGCAGGATGAATTTGAAATGAGCATGACGGGTGAGCTGAAATTCTTCTTGGGAATTCAAATCAACCAATGCAAAGAAGGTGTTTATGTTCATCAGTCAAAATACACCAAGGAGCTTCTGAAGAAGTTCCAGCTGGATGATTGCAAGCTGATGACAACACCAATGCATCCTACCTACACCTTAAGCAAATAGGACAATGGCACCAAAGTAGATCAGAAGCTGTACAGAGGTATGATAGGTTCTCTCCTATACTTAACTGCTTCTAGACCAGATATTTTATTTAGTGTATGTCTGTGTGCTAGATTCCAATCAAATCCCAGAGAATCTCATATGACTGCTGTCAAGAGAATCTTCAGGTATCTGAAAGGAACAACCAATTTGGGACTACTATATAAGAAATCTCTAAATTATAAGCTAGTTGGATTCTGTGATGCTGACTATGCTGGGGACAGGATTGAAAGAAAATCCACCAGTGGAAACTGTCAGTTTCTTGGTGAGAATCTGATATCCTGGGCCAGCAAGAGACAAGCAACCATTGCTTTGTCAACAGCAGAAGCAGAATACATCTTAGCTGCAAGTTGTAGCACACAACTGCTCTGGATGAAACATCAATTAGAGGATTATCAGATTCATGCAGACAATATTCCTATTTATTGTGATAATACTGCTGCTATATGTCTGTCTAAAAATCCAATTCTGCATTCTAGAGCCAAGCACATAGAAATAAAACATCATTTTATAAGAGATTATGTTCAGAAGGGTGTTTTGGATATTCAATTCATTGATACTGATCATCAATGGGCTGATATATTCACAAAACCCCTAACAGAAGATAGATTCAATTTTATTAAAAAGAATCTGAACATGCATTTTATCTCTTGAAAATGTGCTTGAATCTGAATGAATTCCTTGATTCTGAGTTTATCATAAGCTAAGACTTATCAAACACTCATCTTCTGAGAGTTTGAATAAAGTTAAGCCTGAAAAACTTCAGAGTCTGAAGGATCAGAACCTGGATTTTCTGACTTCTGAATCTGATAAAAATCTAATGTTGGTCAGAATCTGATAAGTATAGTTATGGGCAATGATGATCAAAGCTTTGAAAGTTTATACTCTAATCCTCCCAAAGTCATCAAGTAAAAATGTGATTTTCTGCTCTGATACTCAATGTTAAAATTGCTTAACAAACAATTTTCAAGTTGGTATCAGTTTGTTTTCAAAATGTTTAGCACAGACACATTTTAAAAGCCCAGTGTATCAGACTATGTTCAGTCTTTAGAAATGTTTTTATTTGGTATCAGACTCTGAGATAAACCTTCATTTGGTATCAGGTTCTGATATCAGTTCAGCAGTCTTAACACTGTCTTTTGATATCAGACTCTGAGACAACATCCTCAATTGGTATCTAGCTCTGATATTTTTTTTAAAAAAAATAGCCCAGAATTGCTCTGATACTTTCTTGCAAGATTTGCTCTGATACCCTCTTGAGCTATTTTGCTCTGATACTGAACCAATTTATACTGAACAAGTCATGTCTGAACACAGAATGACCTGGTCAGAAGCTCCACACTTTTTCTGCTTCTGAACAGCATTCTATTTTTTTTAATGCAAGTCATATACTCATTGAAAGTCAAGTATGCTCTGATACTCATCTTTGCTGCTTGATTATCCATATGATTGCGTAAATATCTCACAACTTCAGTTGGTTTAACCCCCCCCCCCCCCAGTTCTGAATCTTATTGAAATGTTTTTAAACTTAGTGTCAGAACTCTTTTAAAACTCTTTTACAAAGGGGACATTGAACTGCTTTGATACCTGCTTTTAAACTCTTTTCAAAATCTTTTCTACTCTGAAACAGATACTTTCAAACTCTCTTGACAAAGGGGGAGAAATTTTTCTGTCTTAAGGGGAGAAAGTAGTACTTTTTGTTGATGACAAAAGGGGGAGAAAAGTAAAACAAGTATTAAAGCACCTGAGCTCAAAAATAAGTTAAAATTGTCAGAAGATAAGCTTATTAAGCTTATCAAGCTCTAATACAATTGTTAGGGTTAAGCTCTGATACAATTGTTAAGCTAGCTCTGATACTGATCAGTTAAGCTCTGATACAATTCTGACTAAATTTAACTTATGAGAACAGTTCTTAAACTCTTAGCCTCTGAAGTAAAATTCTGGCTCTGATACATGTCTGTGAGATATACATTACTCTTAGTGAGTAAATGGAAGTTAAAATAACTTGGATAAGACTCAGGGAGCTTACAAAACTCATCCTGTGGATTATCAGACTTAGGGGGAGAGATTACAAACCTCAGAACCTGAAGTCAACAAGTCATTTTAAATTCTGAGTGTAAATTTCACTATATTGTTTTAAGTTAAGATTAATTAACATGGATAAGAATCAAGGGGAGCTTACAAACCTAACCTTGAGGATTGTCAGACCTAGGGGAAGCTTACAAACCTCTCCTAAAGTCAGATTGTTAATTAAAACTTAACAACAATTCTGAAATTTTCACACTTATGTTCTTAACTGAACTTAATTAACTTGGATCAAACTCAGGGGGAGCTTACAAACCTCACACCCTGCAGTTAACCTGTTAATTAAGTTAACAACAATTTTCTGTTTTAATACTTATATTTGTCATCATCAAAAAGGGGGAGATTGTTGGAACAAAATGTGTTTAACAACTCTCTTATGTATAAAGGGGGAGATTGTTGAAACATTTATGTGTAAACATATCTCTCTTTGTGGTTTTGATGATAACAAAGTATTAAAGAGAAAATTGGTTATTTTCTAATGCTTTGTTCAAGTGTTTCAGAACCACATGCTTAATAAGTATTGATTGATAATGGTTATGAAGAACAAGCTAAAGAGCAAGAACGAAAGCCAAGAAGCAAGGTTGCAAAGCTAAAAGGAAACTGGTCCTGAAGAAATGCTTCTAAAGAAGTGCTCCTGAAGTAAGAGCTTCTGAAGAGGTCCTGAAGAAGTGCTACTGAAGTGAAGCCTCTGAAGTACTCCTGAAGTGGTGCTCCTGAAGTGCAGCTTCTGAGTCTGAAGGCAGCTTCTGAAATCTGGGTGCCTCTGATGAAGTCAACGCAACAGTCAACTCCTGAAGCCAGCTTCTGATCCGTACAACTGAAGCAGCTTCTGATCACTGTTCACTGAGAAGCTTCTGAAGCTGATGTGGCATGGATTTTGACCAGTACTGTGCGCATTTAATGCCTGGATGTGTCAGAACAACTCAATGGAACAGTTGTCTCCCTGACCCAAACATTCTCCAGTTTTTAAGGTGGGCCAATTCAAAAATGGCACCTGCCTTATTCTGACTGATAAAGTGCAGCACACAATTGCAGTAACCTAGTCCAATTGCAATGGCTAATTTCCTCAATTCAAGCAAATCTTCAACAGCTCTATTTTCATCTATAAAAGGAGGAAGATTTGAAGAAGAAAAGTGTCAAGACTCTTTGAAACGTATTGCTGAAACCTTGCTCTGTTTTCTGTGTAAAAACTGTCTAAGTTCAAAACTCTTAGAAATTCTTTAGTCTTGTAACTTAGAATTTCTTAAGGTTAAGAGTCTTAACCTGTGTTGTATTAAGAGAACACCTCTGATATTTGATCAAGTGTTCATCCCAAACTATTTCATTTGTAAACCAGTTTGGTCCCTAAAGTCTTAGTCTGTATACTAAGCAATTGTAACCTCACTCCTTTGTGGTCTGAGTCAGAAGTCTCTTGTCTTAGTGACTTGAGCATTGGGAAGTCTCTTGTCTTAGTGACTTGAGCATTGGAAGCCTCTTCCTTGGTGGTTGAGCATAGAAGTCTCTTTCTTTGTGATTGAGCAACTGGAAGTCTCTTCCTTAGTGGTTGAGCATTGTGTAATCTTCAGATTATAGTGAAACTCTCTTGTTGGACACAAGGGGACAGGACTACTTCTCACATTGAGAAGGAACCTGTATAATTTGTTGTGTCTCTCTCTTTACCCTTCTCTTTTCATTATTGAATCCGCTGCATAACTCCTGATAGCAGTTCAGAACTGATTCATATCAGCTTCTGAACTTGACTTAAGTTTTGAAAAAGAAAAGAACAAGTTTTTAGAGTCACACAATTCAACCCCCCCTTCTTGTGTTTGTGTTTTTCTCACCTTCATACCAATGATCTTGCCTTTCTGATTTCCTCCAAAACCCACAGTTCCTCCCTCTTTCATGGTCAGGGTTAGGAACATAGACCTTTCTCCTGTCATATGACGCGAGCAGCCACTATCCAGGTACCAAGACTTTTCCTTTTCTTTGGATGTTAAGCATATCTGCAACAGAAATTATTTCAGACTTAGGTACCCATATCTTTATGGGTCCTCTTGGGTTAGTCTTGAAAGGATAAGGCTTCTTTTGTACCTTTGGTCTGACATTTTAAGGTTTGAAAGGTTTTGTATAAACTGGTTTAGTATTCCATGAAGGTTTTATAAACACAGTCTTTTGAAAGTGTGAGTTTGAAGTTTTCAGACCTTGAGACTTGCTTGTCTTAGGTTCTGAGCTCTTCAGACTTTGAACCTTTTCAGATTTAAAGTCTGTTTTCCTCATAGTCTTAGACTTAGAACCTTTTGGTTTAGACTTTGGCAAAGTTTCAGATTTTGCCTTCATCTTTCCCTTAGGTTCAGAAGTTTTGGATTCTAAGTTGTTCAGAACCTCATGTTTAGCAGTCTCATTTTCTGATGAATTCTGTTTCTCAGAAATCTCAGAAGCAGGTACAAAACACACCTTAGTACCTTTCATAATATTTCCAGAACAGGATGGTATATTCGTTTCCTTTGAATGATTAAATGGATCATTTTTGAAACCAATACCTTCTCCTCTGTTTCTGCTAATATTATAAATCATAGAAGCAACCTTACTTCTGTTGAATCCAGTTAAGATAAAATCCTGAAGAGCAATTTCTTGTTCACTAGGAATTTCTTCAGGTTTCTTATGAGTCATTTCTCTGTGTTCTCTAACTTCTTCATCAATCTCATTGATGTGATTATGAAGTTGGAGATTCTCATCAGTCAGCAAGTTATGTTTATTTTTCAAAGATTCTAATTGACTTAACTTGCTTTTGAGGTGGTTCATAAGATCTTTAATTATTTCAATAAGTTCAGAACGAGTAAGTTCAGAATATACCTCATCTTCATCTTCAAAGTCTGAACCTGACTCTGTTTCAGAGAATGTTGTTGCCATTAAAGCCAGGTTAGCTTCCTCTTCATCATCTTTATCAGTTTCAGATTCATTGTCAAGATCTTCCCATATTGCCATAAGACTTTTCTTGAGTTTGTTTCTGAAGTTGCTTGATTTAGAGCTGGTCTTCTCAGATTTCTTCTTTGACTTGTCCTTCTGTAGTTCAGGACAATCAGCAATGAAATGACCAGTCTTCTTGCAGTTGTAGCAACCTTTCTGATCTTCCCTCTTGGAACCAGATCCTTTGAAGTTGCTGCTTCTGTTAGAAAATTTCTTTTGTCTTTTCATTAAGTACTGAAATCTTTTAGAAGTCTCTTGTCTTAGTGACTTGAGCATTGGAAGCCTCTTCCTTGGTGGTTGAGCATAGAAGCCTCTTTCTTTGTGATTGAGCAACTGGAAGTCTCTTCCTTTGTGGTTGAGCATTGTGTAATCTTCAGATTATAGTGAAACTCTCTTGTTGGACACAAGGGGACAGGACTACTTCTCACATTGAGAAGGAACCTGTATAATTTGCTGTGTCTCTCTCTTTACCCTTCTCTTTTCATTATTGAATCCGCTGCATAACTCCTGATAGCAGTTCAGAACTGATTCATATCAGCTTCTGAACTTGACTTAAGTTTTGAAAAAGAAAAGAACAAGTTTTTTAGAGTCACACAATTCAACCCCCCCCCCTTCTTGTGTGTGTGTGTTTTTCTCACCTTCAGTTGGTATCAGAGCTCCGGTTCTGATATTAACACTTAACAGTGTGTCAGTAGGATCCTGAGAAAAACATGGCCTCAACTAGTGATTCACCTCCACCCTCTCCCAGAAATCCACCATCTCCCAGAAATCAAAGAAATGTCCAATATGACTATAGTACTGAAGAAAAGAAGTCTAGGTCACACAATAAACCTCCTATGTTTACTAGTGACCCAGAAAAATTCTCTTGGTGGAAGAGTAAAATGTATAGTCACATTATTGGGATTGATGATACTCTATGGGATATTATTGAAGATGGAATCTCAATACCTGTAGATGAAGAAGGTGTTGCTGTCAACAGAAGAACTCTGAGTGATGCAGAAAGAAAGATCTATAGGAAGCATCATCATGTCAGAGGTATTATTGTGGACTCACTGCCTCACACTGAGTATCAGAAGTTGAGTGACAAGTCCACTGCAAAGGCAATATTCACATCCCTCTGCTCTAACTATGAAGGTAATCAGAAAGTTAGAGAAGCTAAGGCAAATATTCTTGTTCAGCAATATGAACTGTTCAAAATGAAAGAGGATGAAAATATTGAGACTATGTTCTCAAGATTTCAGACTCTGGTTTCTGGACTTCAGATTCTGAAGAAGAGTTATACCACAGCTGACCATGTGAATAAAATCCTTAGAAGTCTGCCATCTAAATGGAGACCTAAATTGACTGCCATTGAGGAAGTTAAGGATCTGAATACTTTAAGTATTGAGGATCTGATAAGCTCCCTCAAGGTGCATGAACTGGGACTCAATGAGGATGAGTCTGTTAGAGAACCAAAAACATTAGCTCTGAAGTCTAAAAGAAAACCTGCTAAAGCTTTGAAAGCAATTGAATCTGAAGAAGAGTTTCCTAAGGGAAATTCTGATGAAGATTCAGATGCTGATGAGCTTGCAATGATTTCTAAAAGACTTCAGTATCTGATGAATAGAAAGAAAAAATTCTCTAACAGAAGCAGTAACTTCAGATGATCTTGTTCTGGTTCAAAGAGGGATATCCAGAAAGAAAGCTGCTACAACTGCAAAAAGCCTGGTCACTTCATTGCTGATTGTCCTGATCTTCAGAAAGAAAAATCAAAGGAAAAAAGCAAAGAAGTCCAGCTCAAAGTCCAGCAGTTTCAGAAATAAGCTTAAGAAGAGTCTCATGGCTACATGAGATGATCTGGACAATGAGTCAGAATCTGATGAGGAAGAAGCAAACTTGGCTCTGATGGCAATTGCATCTTCTGATGCAGAATCATGTTCAGATTCTGATGAAGAAGATGAGGTATATTCTGAACTCTCTAGATCTGATTTAATTGAAACAGTTAATGATCTTATGAGTCATCTTAAAAGCAAGTTGAAAGAAATTAAGTCTTTGAAAAATCAAACAAACTTGCTGTCTGAGGAAAACCTTAAACTTCAGAATCAAATTTTTGAATATGATGAAGAAGTTGAGGAACTCAAAAAGGAGGCTCATAAGAAATCTGAAGAGATTCCTAATGAACAGGAAATAGCTCTTCAGGATTTCATGTTAACTGGATTCAACAGAACTAAAATTGCCTCTATGATGTATAATATGATCAGAAATAAAGGTGAAGGCATTGGCTATGATTTATTCAAACCTTCAAATGAGTTAAACTAACCTTCATGTTCTGATGATATTTTAAAAGGCAATGGTATATGCTTTGTGCCTGCTTCTGATAATTCTGAGAAGTTGAGAGTATCAGAATCTGAGGCTAAGTCTAAAGCTCTGAACAACTCAGACTCTGAAGCTTCTGAACCTAAGGGTAAGATGAAGGCAGATGTTAAAACCCTGCCCAAATCTAAGTCTAAAGGTCCTAAGTCTAAGAGTAAGAGGAAATCAGACTCTGAACCTAAATCTGTTCAGAATCTGAAGTGTTCAGAACCTGAAACTAGCAAGTCTCAGAAGCTGAATAAATCTGATTCAAATTTTTCAAAGACTGGGTTCATTAAAATTTCAAAATCTGTTAAACCAGTCAATGTAAAACATTTTCAATCTCAGAATGATAGGCAAAGCAAGCCAAAGCAAACCAATAAGTTTTCTGCCTCAAACTGTTTTAAGAAAGGCAAAACTGAAGCTTGCCTTGTGCCTGAAGTAAACAAAGTCAGAATTCTGAAGAGATCAGAACCAAAGTACTCAATGGTTCAAACTCTGAACAAATCAGAACCAAAGACCTCCAAGTCTCAGGTTCTGAAGAAGTCTGAGTCCAAACCCTTGAGAACTAAGGTTCTGAAGACCTCAGGTTCTGAAACTCAGACTTATTCAAGATATAAGGATTCATATCCTAAATATCAGAACAAGTCTGAACATCATAACTTCAGACACAAGTTCAAAAAGCCAAAACCTTTCAGGACTAACCCCAAAGGACCCATGAAAATCTGGGTACCTAAGTTTGAGATTATTTCAATTGCAGATATGCTTGTCATCCAAAGAAAAGGAAAGGTCCTGGTACCTGGACAGTGGATGCTCGCATCATATGACAGGGGACAAGTCTATGTTCCAAACCCTGACTCTGAAAGAGGGAGGAACTGTGGGGTTTGGAGGAAGTCGGAAAGGAAAGATCATTGGTACTGGTAAGATAGGTAATTCTTCCCTGTACATTGATAATGTTTGGCTGGTAGATGGACTTAGACATAATTTACTTAGCATAAGTCAATTATGTGATAGTAATTATGAAGTCCTGTTTAATAAGAACACTTGCACTGTAATCAGTAGCAAAGACAAGTCTGTAGTGTTCAGAGGTTGTAGGAAAAACAATGTTTACAAAATAAACTTTTCTGATTTGGTTCAGCAGAAGGTAGTTTGCCTTCTGTCTGTGAGTGATGAGAAATGGGTATGGCACAAAAGGCTGGGACATGCTAACTGGAGACTCATCTCTAAGCTTAGCAAGTTACAGCTGGTCAGAGGCTTACCCAGTATTGATTATCACTCAGATGCTTTGTGCTCAGCATGCCAAATAGGAAAGTTTTCTAAAACTTCTTTTAAATCAAAGAACATTGTTTCCACCTCAAAACCTCTAGAACTCCTTCACATTGATTTGTTTGGTCCTGTTGGAACAGCTTCAATCAATGGGAAGAAGTATGGACTTGTTATTGTTGATGATTATAGTAGGTGGACTTGGGTTAAATTCCTCAGAACCAAAAATGAAACATATGATGTGTTTTTCAAATTCTGCAAACAAGTACAAACAGAAACTGATTTGAAAATTTTGAAAATCAGAAGTGATCATGGTGGTGAATTTGAAAATGAACCTTTTGAAAACTTTTGTGAAGACCATGGAATTCTCCATGAGTTCTCATCTCCTAGAACTCCACAACAAAATGGAGTTGTAGAGAGAAAGAACAGGTCTTTACAAGAGATGGCCAGAACCATGATCCATGAGTCAAAAATTGCTAAGTACTTTTGGGCAGAAGCTGTAAACACAGCATGTTACATTCAGAACAGGATCTATATCAGACCCATTCTGAATAAAACTTCATATGAATTATTTAAAGGAAGAAAACCAAGTATTTCTTATTTTCATCAGTTTGGTTGTACATGTTACATACTAAACAATAAGGTCTACCTAAAGAAATTTGATGCCAAGGCTCAAAAGGGTACCTTTTTAGGGTACTCAGAGAGATCTAAGGCATACAGAGTGTATTATTCTGAAACACATGTTGTTGAAGAAGCCATACACATTAGGTTTGATGATAAGAAGCCTGGTAGTGAAATACCAGAGCTGGTTGAGAGTTTTGCAGATGTCAGAATCTCAGAAGAACCTTCAGAAGCTGATCCCAGTTCAGGTTCTGATGAAGATTCAGAAATTGAAAACAATGAAGAATCTGAGAAACTCTCCAGCAATGACACTACTCCTGATGCTAATCAAGATCAGCATGGTTCTGAACAAATCCCTGATGGCCCTTCAGAAGCTAATCCACCCAGAACCTCATTCAAATACAAGTCTTCACATCCTGAGGAGTTGATCATTGGAAATAAGAACAGTCCAAGGAAGACAAGATCAGCATTCATTCAGAATGAGTCCATGCTTGGCCTGCTATCCATGATTGAGCCCACAACTGCTGATGAAGCACTTGCTGATGATGGTTGGATTGTAGCAATGCAAGAAGAGCTGAACCAATTTCAAAGAAATGATGTATGGGATCTTGTTGCAAAACCTGATCAGAAGAACATCATTGGAACAAAATGGGTGTTCAGGAACAAGCTCAATGAACAAGGAGAAGTGATCAGAAACAAAGCTAGATTAGTAGCACAAGGGTACAGACAGCAAGAAGGAACAGACTACACTAAGACATTTGCTCCAGTTGCAAGACTGGAAGCAATCAGGTTACTTCTTTCTTATGCTATGAATTATGATATCATCTTATATCAAATGGATGTTAAGAGTGCTTTCTTAAATGGTGTAATTTCTGAAGAAGTGTATGTCAAACAACCTCCTGGTTTTGAAGATGTAAAATATCCAAACCATGTTTTTAAACTTAAGAAGTCTTTGTATGGTCTGAAACAAGCTCCCAGAGCTTGGTATGAAAGGCTAAGCAACTTCTTAATTTAAAATAATTTTGTAAGAGGTCAAGTTGATAATACACTTTTCAGAAAAACTGTTAAGATAGAAATCTTAATTGTGCAAATCTATGTTGATGATATCATATTTGGTTCTACTAATGCCTCCCTTTGCAAGAAATTTTCTAAGTTAATGCAGGATGAATTTGAAATGAGCATGATGGGTGAGCTGAAATTCTTCTTGGGAATTCAAATCAACCAATGCAAAGAAGGTGTTTATGTTCATCAGTCAAAATACACCAAGGAGCTTCTGAAGAAGTTCCAGCTGGATGATTGCAAGCTGATGACAACACCAATGCATCCTACCTGCACATTAAGCAAAGAGGACAATGGCACCAAAGTAGATCAAAAGCTGTACAGAGGTATGATAGGTTCTCTCCTATACTTAACTGCTTCTAGGCCAGATATTTTATTTAGTGTATGTCTGTGTGCTAGGTTCCAATCAGATCCTAGAGAATCTCATATGACTGCTGTCAAGAGAATCTTCAGGTATCTGAAAGGAACAACTAATTTGGGACTTCTGTATAAGAAATCTCTAAATTATAAGCTAGTTGGATTCTGTGATGCTGACTATGCTGGGGACAGGATTGAAAGAAAATCCACCAGTGGAAACTGTCAGTTTCTTGGTGAGAATCTGATATCCTAGGCCAGCAAGAGACAAGCAACCATTGATTTGTCAACAGCAGAAGCAGAATACATCTCAGCTGCAAGTTGTAGCACACAACTGCTCTGGATGAAACATCAATTAGAGGATTATCAGATTCATGCAGATAATATTCCAATTTATTGTGATAATACTGCTACTATATGTCTGTCTAAAAATCCAATTCTGCATTCTAGAGCCAAGCACATAGAAATAAAACATCATTTTATAAGAGATTATGTTCAGAAGGGTGTTTTGGATATTCAATTCATTGATACTGATCATCAATGGGCTGATATATTCACAAAACCCCTAACAGAAGATAGATTCAATTTTATTAAAAAGAATCTGAACATGCATTTTATCTCTTGAAAATGTGCTTGAATCTGAATGAATTCCTTGATTCTGAGTTTATCATAAGCTAAGACTTATCAAACACTCATCTTCTGAGAGTTTGAATAAAGTTAAGCCTGAAAAACTTCAGAGTCTGAAGGATCAGAACCTGGATTTTCTGACTTCTGAATCTGATAAAAATCTAATGTTGGTCAGAATCTGATAAGTATAGCTATGGGCAATGATGATTAAAGCTTTGAAAGTTTATACTCTAATCCTCCCAAAGTCATCAAGTAAAAATGTGATTTTCTGCTCTGATACTCAATGTTACAATTGCTTAACAAACAATTTTCAAGTTGGTATCAGTTTGTTTTCAAAATGTTTAGCACAGACACATTTTAAAAGCCCAGTGTATCAGACTATGTTCAGTCTTTAGAAATGTTTTATTTGGTATCAGACTCTGAATTAAAACCTTTTAAGCTGGTATCAGACTCTGAGATAAACCTTCATTTGGTATCAGGTTCTAATATCAGTTCAGCAGTCTTAACACTGTCTTTTGATATCAGACTCTGAGACAACATCCTCAATTGGTATCTAGCTCTGATATTTTTTTCAAAAATAGCCCAGAATTGCTCTGATACTTTCTTGCAAGATTTGCTCTGATACCCTCTTGAGTTGTTTTGCTCTGATACTGAACCAATTTATACTGAACAAGTCATGTCTGAACACAGAATGACCTGATCAGGAGCTCTAAACCTTTTCTGCTTCTGAACAGCATTCTATTTTAAATGCAAGTCATATACTCCTTGAAAGTCAAGTATGCTCTGATACTCATCTTTGCTGCTTGATTATCCATATGATTGCATAAATATCTCACAATCTTGGTTGGTTCAACCCCCCCCCAAATTCTGTATTCTTTTGAAATATTTTCAAACTTGGGTCAGAACTGCTTTCTAACTCTTTTAAAAAAGGGGGAAATTGAACTGCTTTGATGCATGCTTTCAAACTATTTCAAAATTCTTTCTGCTCTGATCCAGTTATTTTCAAACTCTCTTGAAAAAGGGGGAGAAATTTTCTGTGTTGAGGGGAGAAAGTAAGACTTTTTGTTGATGACAAAAGGGGGAGAAAGTAAAAACAAGTATTAAAGCACCTGAGCTCAAAAATAAGTTAAAATTGTCAGAAGATAAGCTTATTAAGCTCTGATACAATTGTTAGAGTTAAGCTCTGATACAATTGTTAAGCTAGCTCTGATACTGATCAGTCAAGCTCTGATACAATTCTGACTAAATTTAACTTATGAGAACATATTCTAACTCTTAGCCTCTGAAGTGAAATTCTGGCTTTGATATTTGTTTGTGAGATACATTACTCTTAGTGAGTAAATGGAATTTAAAATAACTTGGATAAGACTCAGGGAGCTTACAAAACTCATTCTGTGGATTATCAGACTTAGGGGGAGAGCTTACAAACCTCAGAACCTGAAGTCAACAAGTCATTTTGAATTCTGAGTGTAAATTTTACCATATTGTTTTAAGTTAAGATTAATTAACATGGATAAGAATCAAGGGGAGCTTACAAACCTAACCTTGAGGATTGTCAGACCTAGGGGGAGCTTACAAACCTCTTCTGAAGTCAAATTGTTAATTAAACTTAATAACAATTCTGAAATTTTCACATTTATGTTTTTAACTGAACTTAATTAACTTGGATCAAACTCAGGGGGAGCTTACAAACCTCACACCCTGCAGTTAACTTGTTAATTAAGTTAACAACAATTTTCTGTTTTAATACATATGTTTGTCATCATCAAAAAGGGGGAGATTGTTGGAACAAAATGTGTTAAACAACTCTCATCTGAATTAAGGGGGAGATTGTTGAAACATTTATGTGTAAACATATCTCTCTTTATAGTTTTGATGATAACAAAGTATTAAAGAGAAAATTGGTTATTTGCTAATGCTTTGTTCAAGTGTTTCAGAACCACATGCTTAATAAGTATTGATTGATAATGGTTATGAAGAACAAGCTAAAGAGCAAGAAGGAAAGCCAAGAAGCATGGTTGCAAAAGCTAAAGGAAAACTGATCCTGAAGAAGTGCTCCTGAAGTGAAGCTTCTGAAGTGGTCCTGAAGTGGTGCTCCTGAAGTGCAGCTTCTGAGTCTGAAGGCAGCTTCTGAAATCTGGGTGCCTCTGATGAAGTCAACGCAACAGTCAACTCCTGAAGCCAGCTTCTGATCCGTACAACTGAAGCAGCTTCTGATCACTGTTCACTGAGAAGCTTCTGAAGCTGATGTGGCATGGATTTTGACCAGTACTGTGCGCATTTAATGCCTGGATGTGTCAGAACAACTCAATGGAACAGTTGTCTCCCTGACCCAAACATTCTCCAGTTTTTAAGGTGGGCCAATTCAAAAATGGCACCTGCCCTGTTCTGACTGATAAAGTGCAGCACACAATTGCAGTAACCGAGTCCAATTGCAACGGCTAATTTCCTCAATTCAAGCAAATCTTCAACAGCTCTATTTTCATCTATAAAAGGAGGAAGATTTGAAGAAGAAAAATGACTAAGACTCTTTGAAACGTATTGCTGAAACCTTGCTCTGTTTTCTGTGTAAAAACTATCAAAGTTCAAAACTCTTAGAAATTCTTTAATCTTGTAACTTAGAATTTCTTAAGGTTAAGAGTCTTAACCTGTGTTGTATTAAGAGAACACCTCTGATATTTGATCAAGTGTTCATCCCAAACTATTTCATTTGTAAACCAGTTTGGTCCCTAAAGTCTTAGTCTGTATACTAAGCAATTGTAACCTCACTCCTTTGTGGTCTGAGTCAGAAGTCTCTTGTCTTAGTGACTTGAGCATTGGAAGCGTCTTCCTTGGTGGTTGAGCATAGAAGCCTCTTTCTTTGTGATTGAGCACCTGGAAGTCTCTTCCTTTGTGGTTGAGCATTGTGTAATCTTCAGATTATAGTGAAACTCTCTTGTTGGACACAAGGGGACAGGACTACTTCTCACATTGAGAAGGAACCTGTATAATTTGTTGTGTCTCTCTCTTTACCCTTCTCTTTTCATTATTGAATCCGCTGCATAACTCCTGATAGCAGTTCAGAACTGATTCATATCAGCTTCTGAACTTGACTTAAGTTTTGAAAAAGAAAAGAACAAGTTTTTTAGAGTCACACAATTCAACCCCCCCTTCTTGTGTGTGTGTTTTTCTCACCTTCAAAGGTAATAAAAAAGTTAGAGAAGCTAAGGCAAACATTCTTGTTCAGCAATATGAACTGTTCAGAATGAAAGAGGATGAAAATATTGAGACTGTGTTCTCAAGATTTCAGACTCTGGTTTCTGGACTTGAGATTCTGAAAAAGAGTTACACCACAGCTGACCATGTGAATAAAATCCTTAGAAGTCTGCCATCTAAATGGAGACCTAAAGTGACTGCCATTGAGGAAGCTAAGGATCTAAATACTTTAAGTATTGAAGATCTTATAAGCTCCCTCAAGGTGCATGAACTAGGACTCAATGAGGATGAGTCTGTTAGAGAACCAAAAACATTGGCTCTGAAGTCTAAAAGAAAACCTGCTAAAGCTTTGAAAGCTATTGAATCTGAGGAAGAGTTTCCTGAGGGAAATTCTGATGAAGATTCATATGCTGATGAGCTTGCAATGATTTCTAAAAGACTTCAGTATCTGATGAATAGAAAGAAAAAATTCTCTAACAGAAGCAGTAATTTTAGAGGATCTAGTTCTGGTTCAAAGAAGGATGTCCAGAAAGAAAGCTGCTACAACTGCAAAAAGCCTGGCCACTTCATTGCTGATTGTCCTGATCTTCAGAAGGAAAAATCAAAGGAAAAAGCAAAGAAGTCCAGCTCAAAGTCTAGCAGTTTCAGAAATAAGCTTAAGAAGAGTCTAGTGGCTACATGGGATGATCTGGACAATGAGTCAGAATCTGATGAGGAAGAAGCAAACCTGGCCCTGATGGCAACTGCATCTTCTGATGCAGAATCATGCTCAGATTCTGATGAAGAAGATGAGGTATACTCTGAACTCTCTAGATCTGAATTAATTGAAACAGTTAATGATCTTATGAGTCATCTTAAAAGCAAGTTAAAAGAAATTAAATCTTTGAAAAATCAAACAAACTTGCTGTCTGAGGAAAATCTTAAACTTCAGAATCAAATTTTTGAATATGATGAAGAAGTTGAAGAACTCAGAAAAGAGGCTCATAAGAAATCTGAAGTGGTTCCTAATAAACAGGAAATAGCTCTTCAGGATTTCATGTTAACTGGATTCAATAGAACAAAAATTGCCTCCATGATGTATAATATGATCAGAAACAAAGGTGAAGGCATTGGCTATGATGCATTTAAACCTTCAAATGAATTAAACTCACCTTCATGTTCTGAAGATATTTTAAAAGGCAATGGTATATGCTTTGTGCATGCTTCTGATAATTCTGAGAAGTTGAAAGCATCAGAATCTGAGACTAATTCAGAAGTTCTGAACAACTCAGACTCTGAAGCTTCTGAACCAAAGGATAGGATTAAGGCAGATGTTAAAACCCTGCCTAAATCTAAGCCAAAAGTTCCTAAGCTTAAGAGTAAGAGGAAATCAGACTCTGAACCTGAGAAAGTTCAGAATCTGAAGTGTTCAGAACCTGGAACTAGTAAGTCTCAGAATCTGAATAAATCTGATTCAAATTTTTCTAAGACTGGGTTTATTACAACTTCAAAATCTGTTAAACCAGTCAATGTAAAACATTTTCAATCTCAGAATGTTAGGCAAAGCAAGCCAAAGCAAACAAATCAGTTTTCTGCTTCAAACTGTTTTAAGAAAGGCAAAACTGAAGCTTGTCTTGTGCCTGAAGTAAACAAAATTAGAATTCTGAAGTATTCAGGTTCTGAAACTCAAACTAATTCAAGATATAAGGATCCATATGCTAAGTATCAGAACAAGTCTGAATATCATAACTTCAGACACAAGAAGCCAAAACCTTTCAGGACTAACCCCAAAGGACCCATGAAAATCTGGGTACCTAAGTCTGAGATTATTTCAATTGCAGATATGCTTGTCATCCAAAGAAAAGGAAAGGTCCTGGTACCTGGACAGTGGATGCTCGCATCATATGACAGGGGACAAGTCTATGTTCCAAACCCTGACTCTGAAAGAGGGAGGAACTGTGGGGTTTGGAGGAAGTCAGAAAGGAAAGATCATTGGTACTGGTAAGGTAGGTAATTCTTCCCTGTACATTGATAATGTTTGGCTGGTAGATGGACTTAGACATAATTTACTTAGTATAAGTCAATTATGTGATAGTGATAATGAAGTCCTGTTTAATAAGAACACATGTACTGTAATCAGTAGCAAAGACAAGTCTGTAGTGTTCAGAGGCAGCAGGAAAAACAATGTTTACAAAATTAATTTTTCTGAATTGGTACAGCAGAAGGTAGTTTGTCTTCTGTCTATGAGTGATGAGAAATGGGTCTGGCAGAAAAGGCTGGGACATGCTAACTGGAGACTTATCTCTAAGCTTAGCAAGTTACAGCTGGTCAGAGGCTTACCCAGCATTGACTATCACTCAGATGCATTGTGCAGTGCATGCTAAATTGGAAAGTTTTCTAAAACTTCTTTTAAATCAAAGAACATTGTTTCCACCTCTAAACCTCTAGAACTCCTTCACATTGATTTGTTTGGTCCTGTTGGAACAGCTTCAATCAATGGGAAGAAGTATGGACTTGTTATTGTTGATGACTATAGTAGGTGGACTTGGGTTAAATTCCTCAGAACCAAAAATGAAACATATGATGTGTTTTTCAAATTCTGCAAACAAGTACAAACTGAAACTGATTTGAAAATTTTAAAAATCAGAAGTGACCATGGTGGTGAATTTGAAAATGAACCTTTTGAAAACTTTTGTGAAGACCATGGAATTCTCCATGAGTTCTCATCTCCTAGAACTCCACAACAAAATGGAGTTGTAGAGAGAAAGAACAGGTCTTTACAAGAAATGGCAAGAACCATGATCCATGAGTCTAAAATTGCTAAGTACTTTTGGGCAGAAGCTGTAAACACAACATGTTATATTCAGAACAGGATCTATATCAGACCCATTCTGAATAAAACTTCATATGAATTATTTAAAGGAAGAAAACCAAGTATTTCTTATTTTCATCAGTTTGGTTGTACTTGTTACATACTAAACAATAAGGTCTACCTAAAGAAATTTGATGCCATGGCTCAAAAGGGTACCTTTTTAGGATACTCAGGGAAATCTAAGGCATACAGAGTGTATAATTCTGAAACACATGTTGTTGAAGAAGCTATACATATTAGGTTTGATGATAAGAAGCCTGGTAGTGAAATACCAGAGCTGGTTGAGAGTTTTGCAGATGTCAGAATCTCAGAAGAGCCTTCAGAAGCTGAACCCAGTTCAGGTTCTGATGAAGGTTCAGAAGCTGAAAACAATGAAGACTCTGAGAAACTCTCTGATAAATACACTACTCCTGATGCTAATCAAGACCAGCATGGTTCTGAACAAATCCCTGATGGTTCTTCAGAAGCTAATCCACCCAGAACCTCATTCAAGTACAAGTCTTCACATCCTGAGGAGTTAATCATTGGAAACAAGAACAGTCCAAGGAAGACAAGATCAGCATTCACTCAGAATGAGTCCATGCTTGGCCTGCTATCCATGATTGAGCCTACAACTGCTGATGAAGCACTTGCTGATGATGGTTGGATTGTAGCAATGCAAGAAGAGCTGAACCAGTTTCAAAGGAATGATGTATGGGATCTTGTTGCAAAACCTGATCAGAAGAACATCATTGGAACAAAATGGGTGTTCAGGAACAAGCTCAATGAACAAGGAGAAGTGATCAGAAACAAGGCTAGATTAGTAGCTCAAGGGTACAGCCAGCAAGAAGGAATAGACTACACTGAGACATTTGCTCCAGTTGCAAGACTGGAAGCAATCAGGTTACTTCTTTCTTATGCTATCAATCATGATATCATCTTATATCAAATGGATGTTAAGAGTGCCTTCTTAAATGGTGTAATCTCTGAAGAAGTGTATGTAAAACAACCTCCTGGTTTTGAAGATGTTAAATATCCAAATCATGTTTTTAAACTTAAGAAGTCTTTGTATGGTCTGAAACAAGCTCCCATAGCTTGGTATGAAAGGCTGAGCAACTTCTTAATTAAAAATAATTTTGTAAGAGGTCAAGTTGATAATACACTTTTCAGGAAAACTGTTAAGAAAGAAATCTTAATTGTGCAAATATATGTGGATGATATCATATTTGGTTCTACTAATGCCTCCCTTTGCAAGGAATTTTCTAAGTTAATGCAGGATGAATTTGAAATGAGCATGATGGGTGAACTGAAATTCTTCTTGGGAATTCAAATCAACCAATGCAAAGATGGTGTTTATGTTCATCAGTCAAAATACACCAAGGAGCTTCTGAAGAAGTTCCAGCTGGATGATTACAAGCTAATGACAACACCAATGCATCCCGCTTGCACCTTAAGCAAAGAGGACAATGGCTCTAAAGTAGATCAGAAGCTGTACAGAGGTATGATAGGTTCTCTCTTATACTTAACTGCTTCTAGTCCAGATATTTTGTTTAGTGTATGTTTGTGTGCCAGATTCCAATCAGATCCTAGAGAATTTCATATGACTGTTGTCAAGAGAATCTTCAGGTATCTGAAAGGAACAACTAATTTGGGACTTCTGTATAAGAAATCTCTAAATTATAAGCTAGTTGGATTCTGTGATGCTGACTATGCTGGGGACAGGATTGAAAGAAAATCCACCAGTGGAAACTGTCAGTTTCTTGGTGAGAATCTGATATCCTGGGCCAGCAAGAGATAAGCAACCATTGCTTTGTCAACAGCAGAAGCAGAATACATCTCAGCTGCAGGCTGTAGCACACAACTGCTCTGGATGAAACATCAATTAGAGGATTATCAGATTCATGCAGACAACATTCCTATTTATTGTGATAATACTGCTGCTATATATCTGTCTAAAAATCCAATTCTGCATTCTAGAGCCAAGCACATAGAAATAAAACATCATTTTATAAGAGATTATGTTCAGAAGGGTGTTTTAGATGTTCAGTTCATTGATACTGATCATCAATGGGCTGACATATTCACAAAACCCCTAACAGAAGAAAGATTTAATTTTATTAAAAAGAATCTGAACATGCATTTCATCTCTTGAAAATGTGCTTGAATCTGAATGAAATCCTTGATTCTGAGTTTATCATAAGCTAAGACTTATCAAACACTCATTTTCTGAGAGATTGACTAAAGTTAAGCCTGAAAAACTTCAGAGTCTGAAGGATCAGTACCTGGATTTTCTGAATTCTGAATCTGATAAAAATCTGATTTTGGTCAGAATCTGATAAGTATAGATATGGGCAATGATGATTAAAGCTTTGAAAGTTATACTCAAACCCTCCCAAAGTCATCAATTTAAAAATGTGATTTTCTGCTCTGATATTCAATGTAGATTGCTTGACAAACAATTTTAATTTGGTATCAGTCTGTTTTCAAACTATTTAAGCACAGACACATTTTTTAAATGCTCAAAGTGTTTCAGACATGTTCAGTCTTAAGAACTTAATTTATATTGGTATCAGCAGTGAAATGTCAATTTGATATCAGACTCTGAGGTAAACCTTCATGTTTTGAAATCAGGTTCTGATACAAGTTCAACAGTCTTACAACTGTATTTTGGTATCAGACTCTGATATATTTCTTTAAGTAAGCTCAGAATTGCTCTAATAACTTCTTGTTTTGCTCTGATACTGAACAAACCATGTCTGAACACAGAATGCTCTGATCAGAAGCTCAGAACTGTTTCTGCTTCTGAACAACATTCTATTTTTCATGCAAGTCATATACTCATTGAAAATCAAGTATGCTCTGATAACTATCTTTGCTACTTGATTATCCATATGATTGCATAAAAATCTCACAAATTTTTGTATCAATCCCCCCCAATTCTGAATCTTTTTGAAATATTTTCAAAATTGGTGTCAGAACACCTTTAAAATTCTTTAAAAAAAAAGGGGGAGATTGAACTGCTTTGATACATGCTTTCAAACTCTTTTAAAATCATTTTCTGCTCTGATCCAGATTCTTTTTCCAACTCTCTTGACAAAGGGGGAGAAATTTTCTGTGTTAGGGAGTTAGTAAAACTTTTTGTTGATGACAAAAGGGGGAGAAAAGTAAAACAAGTATTAAAGCACCTGAGCTCAAAAATAAGTTAAAATTGTCAGAAGCTAAGCTCAAAAATAAGTTAAAATTGTCAGAAGCTAAGCTTATTAAGCTCTGATACAATTGGTAAGCTAGCTCTGATACATAAGTTCAGCTCTGATACAATTGTTAAGCTAGCTCTGATACATAAGTTAAGCTCTGATACAATTCTGACTTATGAGAACTGTTTTAAATTCTTAAGCCTCTGAATTGAAATTTATGCTCTTATGAATTTGAAATTAGGCTCTGATATTTTTTTTTGAGATATATAACTCTTAGTGAGTTAAGATGAATTTAAAATAACTTGGATAAGACTCAGGGAGCTTACAAAACTCATCCTGTGGATTATCAGACTTAGGGGGAGAGCTTACAAACCTCAGAACCTGAAGTCAGCAAGTTATTTAAAATTCTGAGTGCTAAATTTCACCATATTGTTTTAAGTTAAGCTTAATTAACATGGATAAGAATCAAGGGGAGCTTACAAACCTAACCTTGAGGACTGTCAGACCTAGGGGGAGCTTACAAACCTCTCCTGAAGTCAGATTGTTAATTGAACTTAACAACAATTCTGAAATTTTCACATTTGTGTTTTTAACTGAACTTAATTAACTTGGATCAAACTCAGGGGGAGCTTACAAACCTCACACCCTGCAGTTAACTTGTTAATTAAGTTAACAACAATTTTCTGTTTTAATACTTATGTTTGTCATCATCAAAAAGGGGGAGATTGTTGGAACAAAATGTGTTTAACAAGTCTCTTATAAAGTAAGGGGGAGATTGTTGAAACATTTATGGTTAAACATATCTCTCTTTATGGTTTTGATGATAACAAAGTGTTAAATAGAAAATTGGTTATTTGCTAATGCTTTGTTCAAGTGTTTCAGAACCAAGTGCTTAATAAGTATTAACTGACAATGGTTATGGAAGAACAAGCTAAAGAGCAAGAAGGAAAGTGTCGCGGTGATTTTCGGAGATCAAGCTATTGATTAGCGTTGACTCACTAATTTTATTTCACGACTGAACTTTTAATATCTTAAAAGAAAAGTGGAAAAAAGTTCTAAATTACCACATTTTTAAAGATTAGGGTTCGGGGGTTAGTTACGTTTAGGGAAGGTGTTAGCACCCTAAACGTTCGTAGTACTCTACGAGAACCTCTTGATTTTATTTATTTATTTTGGCTATAACTTGCTTATTTATTATTTTTTTTAGAAGAAAAGAATGAATTAGAATAGTGAGGAAAAATAAAAATGTTTTTTTTGTATTTTTTATGATTTGGAAGGACAAGGTCCTTTGCCTACGTACCCGTGAGGGATCAAAACCTCGTAGTTCGGGGTAGAAATAACGTTTGATTTGTTTTGTGTTTTTTATTGGTTTTAAAAAAGTTTTAAAGATAAAAAGCCAAATGGCAAAAGGAGATTGGTTGGTGTTTTTTTATTTTAAAAAGGATTAAAGTGTAGTTAAAGTAGATTAATGATTATTTAAAGAAAATAAAAAGGAAAAAAAAACGGACACTTGATTGAAAATCAAGGTTTATTAAGAAAATATTTTTTTGATTTTTGAATATTTGAATGTTTTTGTTGTTTTTTTTAATAATAGCTAAATAAGACTAAAACGTAACAAATGGTTAAAAACGAGGGATTTCCGTGGTGACGTTGGATCACCACGAAACCCTTTTAAAATTAAACTAACCTAATATTTTTGTATTTTTTTTAAGCGAAATAAATAAAAAATAAAAGACATAAAGCAAAAAAAAAGTGCGAGTGTCAGTGCTTATTCTCATTTATGATTTACATTTGTTCCTAAATACATTCTAATCAAAATAAAAAAAATGACAAAACAATAACTAAAAGGGAATTGCAAATGCACTAAGATAAGTAAATATGCTAAAAGTAAAAAATACAATGAAAAATGCATGAGATGAAAAGAAAATAATAAAAAAAAATAAAATAAAAATGCATGATGTGTTAGAGATAAAGGCAATAAGATAGAATGCATGAACTCAAATAAAAAAGGAGTCTAAAAATGAAATGCAGGGAAAGAGATAAAAAATAAAAAGAAGAAAAATAGAGAATAAAGGGGGGTGCAGAAGCAAAGGAGGGGGGTGTAAACAGAAGCAGAAAAGTAGAGGGAAAAGGGAGACAGATGGGCCGAAGCTGGGTCATGCTACTGGGCTGAGGGAGAAGAGAAAGAAAATCAGACCGGTTCGGTTCAAGTGAACCGAACCGGTTCAAGGTTTACATAAAATAGCCAAAGGGGCTGGTTTTTTCATTTTCCAATCTTCTTTCTCTCTCTTCTCCCCTTCATCTCTTCACTCCTCTCTGATCTCCTTCTACCTTCTCTTAACCTGGCCTGAAACACGAAAATAAAAAAAAGCGTAAGGTTGAGGTGTCGTTGGGTTTGGTGAAGGGCGTGTTGTGGTGGCTGGATTCGTGAGGAGGCCGTGAGGCCGTGAGTGGGTAGGGAGGTGGGTTGATTGCCGTGTGTATTGGTTTGGGTGTGTTGAGGGAGGTGGTGGCTGGATTGTGGTGGAGGGAGGAGAGAGGCGCGCGTGTGTTTGGGAAGGGTGTGGCTTGGCCGTGAGGTGTGATTGGGTTTGGTATAGTGGTGAGGGCCGTGAATGTGTGGAGGAGGGATTTGGTTGAGTTTTGGGTTGATTTGTGCTGATTGGTGGTTGTGTGGGAGGAGATGGGGAAGTGGATGAGTGGTGGCCGCAGGTGATGGCTTTGTGCGGTGGTAGTAAGTGGTTGCTGCTACGTTTTGGGTTTTGGGGTGGATGAGGCGTACGTATTGTTGTTGTGGTGGAGGTTGGTTTCTGATCGTGTTCTCTTATTGAATTTTTGTTGGTAAATGGCTCCCCCCCATTTGACTGATTCTGACTGACTCTATATACATCAAATTGTCATCACTGTCCATAAAGGACAATGAATGACCACTTAAGTGACAAATTAAGACAAAATAAATGTTAAGAAAGTCTCCTGTACAAAAGGGTCAGATGTTTAAAAAGAGTAAGTAAATAAAAAAGGAAGAAAAATAAATAAAAATGTTAAATAAAATAACAATAAAAATATTTAAAAGAGTAAAATATAAAGATAGAAATAATAATAAATAAAAAACCAAAAACCGAAAGACGGACTCGAATGAAATAAAAAAATGAGGTATTTTAAAATACCTCTCTGTCAAAATTTCGTCTGAGACGACGGAAAAATTCCGAACTAAAAAGACGAGTAAAAAATAAATTTTAGGTCAAAAATTGGGGTATGACAGAAAGCTAAAAAGCAAGGAAAAGCAACCAGTACTGATGCTGATGTGGCATGGAAAAGCAACCAGTACTGTGTGCATTTAATGCCTGGATGTGTCAGAACAACTCAATGGAACAGTTGTCTGCCTGACCCAAACATTCTCCAGCTTTTAAGGTAGGCCATTTCAAAAATGGCACCTGGTCTGTTCTGACTGATAAAGTGCAGCACACATTTGCAGTAACCTAGTCCAATTGCAACGGCTAAATTCCTTAATTCAAGCAAATCTTCAACAGCTCTATTTTCATCTATAAAAGGAAGAAGATTTGAAGAAGAAAAACGCTAAGACTCTTGAAACAAAGAACTGAACTCTTGCTCTGTTTTGCTGTCAAAAATACGCAAGTTACACAATCTCTTAGAAATTCTTTCATCTTTGTAATTTAGAATTTCTTAAGGTTAAGAGTCTTAACCTGAGTTGTATTAAGAGAACACCTCTGATATTTGATCAAGTGTTCATCCCAAACTATTTCTTTTTGTAAACCAGTTTGGTCCCTTAAGTCTCAGTCTGAATACTGAGCATTTGTAACCTCATTCCTTTGTGGTCTGAGTCAGAAGTCTCTTGACTGGGTGTCTTGAGCATTGGAAGTCTCTTGTCTTAGTGACTTGAGCATTGGAAGTCTCTTCCTTGGTGGTTGAGCACAGAAGCCTCTTTCTTTGTGATTGAGCAATTGGAAGTCTCTTTCTTAGTGATTGAGCAAATTGTAATCTTCAGATTATAGTGAAACTCTCTTGTTGGAAAACAAGGGGACAGGACTACTTCTCACATTGAGAAGGAACCTGTATAATTTGCTGTGTCTCTCTCTTCCCTTATCTCTTTTACTTATTAATCTGCTGCATAACTCTGAGATAATAGTTCAGAACTGATTCATATCAGATTCTGAACTTGACTTAAGTTTTGAAAAGTAAAAGAAACAAGTTTTAGAGTCACACAATTCAACCCCCCCTCTTCTTGTGTGTGTGTTTTTCTCACCTTCAGAGAATAAGTTTGAGTTGAACACTTGATATACTATCAGTGGTGTTCATAAAATACAACACAGATTCAAGACTCTATACTTAAGAAATTCTAAGATAAGAAGTATATGAGAATTTCTAAGTTATTTTGATGACATTCAGATTTGGCAGAACTAATTTCAGAAAACAGAGTATCATGTTTTCAGTCAATGAGTCTTGTAGTTCTTCTTCAAAACTTCAATCCTTTATAGAGGAATTAAGAGCTGTTGAGAAGAGCCAGTTTCAGCAAAAGAGCCATTGCACTAGAAGCTACATCCAGCATTTAATTCATTCCTGTCATTGTGTGCGCAAACCAGAAACAGAGCACAACAATTTTGAATTGTTTCCTTAAAAGCTGGCTGCGTGTTTCATCCAAGGAGGCAACTGTTGCATTGAGCTGTTCTGACTGTACAGTGCTTTACTGTTGACAGTGACAGTTGCTTTTCCTTAAAATTCAGACTTCAGAAGCTTTTCTTCAGAACTGGCTTCAGACACTGTTCATCAGAAGCTGTCTTCAGACGTAGTTCTTCAGAAGCTGGCATCAGACGCAGTCTTCAGACACACTGTTCATCAGACGCAGTCTTCAGAAGCTGGCATCAGACGCACTTCTTCTGAAGCAGGCCTTCAAACGTTGCCTTCAGACGCTCCCTTCAGAAGCTCTTCTTCAGATGCTGCCTTCAGAAGCACTTCTGCAGACGCTGATTTTCTTCAGCTTTGCAACACTAGCTTCTATATTTTCCTTCTTGCTCTTAACTTGTTCTTTCACAACCATTGTTAGATACCAATCTTTAAGTACATGGTTCTGCACACTAGAATCAAGCATTAGCATATCCAATTTTCTTTTTAACACTTTGTTATCATCAAAACTCAAAAGATAGTTGTTCATACATTTTGTTCCAACAGTCCTTGGTTGAAAATGACATCCATTGACCTTCTGACATTATTAACAGTCATTGCAGATGTCCCAAATGCTTCAGAATCAAGTTCTTCAGTTTCTTCAATGTGCTTCCAATTTTAAGTCTTCAAGTATTGAGTCTGGAGTCTTTAGAGTCTGGAGCATTCTTCAGAGTCTGGAGTCTTCAGAGTCTGGAGCATCTTCAGATTTTGCCTTATTCAGATTTTGCCTTCTTCAGATTCTGACTTCAAGCTTAGTTTCTCAATAAAAAAAATTTGCTCTTTATTTATTCTTTCAGAACCAATATGAGATCATATCCTTGTAAATTTTTATCTATGGTCCTGTACACTTGAACAAATATTAGCATATCCAATTGATCTTTTAATACCTTATTATCATCAAAACTTAAGAGGCATTGTCTAAACATATTTTGTTCCAACAGTGTTTGTTTTGAAGTTAAATTAACACAAATTGTGATAGTTTTATGAAATGCATTCAAGGAGTTTGATGAAATGCCCAAATGAATAATTCATTGTTTTTTTGCTTTTGTTTTGCATAGATATGTCTGATATCCTAAATAGAACCCAACTAGGGAAAGAGACGATGATGAATAGTCTTAGGAAGTAGCGAACGGAGGTAAACCCACATATTCCTAAGAAGGGAAGATGTAGGAACCCGAGAGGTGTAGAGAGCTCACAGACGGCCTAGTCGCAGGTGGTTGATCCTACAGATATGCCTGTGTATGACACTCGAGACGAGAGATACGACCCGACTGAGCAGCATTATGTTGATGGGACAGAGGATCCGTTTTTCAGCCGCCAGTGTAGAGGATGATGAGGCTGAGGCTGAGGATGAGGTTGAGGCAGCAGGACATGCCATCTGTAATATCCCGCTTAAAAGTATCAATTTAACGTGTTAGAAACTTCGTATGCAAGCAATGGCAAGGTTGTAATTAAGAGGAGTGGCATAGTTGTAATTTGGGGAAATTGGCAAATGGATAAATATGAATTTTTACAAGTAAATTCTCATTTTCTAGTAAAGGGAAAAACTGAATTTTTCTTCCCCTCTCCCTCACTTTTGCGCCCTCCATCTTCATTCCAACATCCTCATCAATCTTCAACCCTTAACCTAGTATATTCCTCCCCAAACTCTCTTGTGATAAGCAAGCTTTTGTTGGTGAAACTTGGAGCAAGGAAAGCCAAGGAGTAGAGGATTTCTTGAGTAGAGATTTTGGAGCTTGAAGCTAGGGTTTTGAGTTAAAGTTTGGCAAAGATTGGAATCATGTTTAAGGTGAGCTCTTAGAGGGTTTTAGAAACCCACTTTGTTTAAGTTTGGAAGTTATAGTATTAAGAGCTATTTTGATAATTTCATGCCTAAATCCCTTGTTGGTTTGTGTAAATATGAATTAGTATGTGATGAGTTGATCATATGTCATAGAAATCCATTCCCATAAGTTAATTGATGATTGGGTATGTTTGGGTTAGCCTAGGAAGTGAAATTATGAGTGCTTCTGAAGCTGATGTGGCATGGAAAAGCAACCAGTACTGTGTGCATTTAATGCCTGGATGTGTCAGAACAACTCAATGGAACAGTTGTCTGCCTGACCCAAACATTCTCCAGCTTTTAAGGTAGGCCATTTCAAAAATGGCACCTGGTCTGTTCTGACTGATAAAGTACAGCACACATTTGCAGTAACCTAGTCCAATTGCAACGGCTAAATTCCTTAATTCAAGCAAATCTTCAACAGCTCTATTTTCATCTATAAAAGGAAGAAGATTTGAAGAAGAAAAACGCTAAGACTCTTGAAACAAAGAACTGAACTCTTGCTCTGTTTTGCTGTCAAAAATACGCAAGTTACACAATCTCTTAGAAATTCTTTCATCTTTGTAATTTAGAATTTCTTAAGGTTAAGAGTCTTAACCTGAGTTGTATTAAGAGAACACCTCTGATATTTGATCAAGTGTTCATCCCAAACTATTTCTTTTTGTAAACCAGTTTGGTCCCTTAAGTCTCAGTCTGAATACTGAGCATTTGTAACCTCATTCCTTTGTGGTCTGAGTCAGAAGTCTCTTGACTGGGTGTCTTGAGCATTGGAAGTCTCTTGTCTTAGTGACTTGAGCATTGGAAGTCTCTTCCTTGGTGGTTGAGCACAGAAGCCTCTTTCTTTGTGATTGAGCAATTGGAAGTCTCTTTCTTAGTGATTGAGCAAATTGTAATCTTCAGATTATAGTGAAACTCTCTTGTTGGAAAACAAGGGGACAGGACTACTTCTCACATTGAGAAGGAACCTGTATAATTTGCTGTGTCTCTCTCTTCCCTTATCTCTTTTACTTATTAATCTGCTGCATAACTCTGAGATAATAGTTCAGAACTGATTCATATCAGATTCTGAACTTGACTTAAGTTTTGAAAAGTAAAAGAAACAAGTTTTAGAGTCACACAATTCAACCCCCCCTCTTCTTGTGTGTGTGTTTTTCTCACCTTCAGAGAATAAGTTTGAGTTGAACACTTGATATACTATCAGTGGTGTTCATAAAATACAACACAGATTCAAGACTCTATACTTAAGAAATTCTAAGATAAGAAGTATATGAGAATTTCTAAGTTATTTTGATGACATTCAGATTTGGCAGAACTAATTTCAGAAAACAGAGTATCATGTTTTCAGTCAATGAGTCTTGTAGTTCTTCTTCAAAACTTCAATCCTTTATAGAGGAATTAAGAGCTGTTGAGAAGAGCCAGTTTCAGCAAAAGAGCCATTGCACTAGAAGCTACATCCAGCATTTAATTCATTCCTGTCATTGTGTGCGCAAACCAGAAACAGAGCACAACAATTTTGAATTGTTTCCTTAAAAGCTGGCTGCGTGTTTCATCCAAGGAGGCAACTGTTGCATTGAGCTGTTCTGACTGTACAGTGCTTTACTGTTGACAGTGACAGTTGCTTTTCCTTAAAATTCAGACTTCAGAAGCTTTTCTTCAGAACTGGCTTCAGACACTGTTCATCAGAAGCTGTCTTCAGACGTAGTTCTTCAGAAGCTGGCATCAGACGCAGTCTTCAGACACACTGTTCATCAGACGCAGTCTTCAGAAGCTGGCATCAGACGCACTTCTTCTGAAGCAGGCCTTCAAACGTTGCCTTCAGACGCTCCCTTCAGAAGCTCTTCTTCAGATGCTGCCTTCAGAAGCACTTATGCAGACGCTGATTTTCTTCAGCTTTGCAACACTAGCTTCTATATTTTCCTTCTTGCTCTTAACTTGTTCTTTCACAACCATTGTTAGATACCAATCTTTAAGTACATGGTTCTGCACACTAGAATCAAGCATTAGCATATCCAATTTTCTTTTTAACACTTTGTTATCATCAAAACTCAAAAGATAGTTGTTCATACATTTTGTTCCAACAGTCCTTGGTTGAAAATGACATCCATTGACCTTCTGACATTCTTAACAGTCATTGCAGATGTCCCAAATGCTTTAGAATCAAGTTCTTCAGTTTCTTCAATGTGCTTCCAATTTTAAGTCTTCAAGTATTGAGTCTGGAGTCTTTAGAGTCTGGAGCACTCTTCAGAGTCTGGAGTCTTCAGAGTCTGGAGCATCTTCAGATTTTGCCTTATTCAGATTTTGCCTTCTTCAGATTCTGACTTCAAGCTTAGTTTCTCAATAAAAAAAATTTGCTCTTTATTTATTCTTTCAGAACCAATATGAGATCATATCCTTGTAAATTTTTATCTATGGTCCTGTACACTTGAACAAATATTAGCATATCCAATTGATCTTTTAATACCTTATTATCATCAAAACTTAAGAGGCATTGTCTAAACATATTTTGTTCCAACAGTGTTTGTTTTGAAGTTAAATTAACACAAATTGTGATAGTTTTATGAAATGCATTCAAGGAGTTTGATGAAATGCCCAAATGAATAATTCATTGTTTTTTTGCTTTTGTTTTGCATAGATATGTCTGATATCCTAAATAGAACCCAACTAGGGAAAGAGACGATGATGAATAGTCTTAGGAAGTAGCGAACGGAGGTAAACCCACATATTCCTAAGAAGGGAAGATGTAGGAACCCGAGAGGTGTAGAGAGCTCACAGACGGCCTAGTCGCAGGTGGTTGATCCTACAGATATGCCTGTGTATGACACTCGAGACGAGAGATACGACCCGACTGAGCAGCATTATGTTGATGGGACAGAGGATCCGTTTTTCAGCCGCCAGTGTAGAGGATGATGAGGCTGAGGCTGAGGATGAGGTTGAGGCAGCAGGACATGCCATCTGTAATATCCCGCTTAAAAGTATCAATTTAACGTGTTAGAAACTTCGTATGCAAGCAATGGCAAGGTTGTAATTAAGAGGAGTGGCATAGTTGTAATTTGGGGAAATTGGCAAATGGATAAATATGAATTTTTACAAGTAAATTCTCATTTTCTAGTAAAGGGAAAAACTGAATTTTTCTTCCCCTCTCCCTCACTTTTGCGCCCTCCATCTTCATTCCAACATCCTCATCAATCTTCAACCCTTAACCTAGTATATTCCTCCCCAAACTCTCTTGTGATAAGCAAGCTTTTGTTGGTGAAACTTGGAGCAAGGAAAGCCAAGGAGTAGAGGATTTCTTGAGTAGAGATTTTGGAGCTTGAAGCTAGGGTTTTGAGTTAAAGTTTGGCAAAGATTGGAATCATGTTTAAGGTGAGCTCTTAGAGGGTTTTAGAAACCCACTTTGTTTAAGTTTGGAAGTTA
Organism: Medicago ruthenica; assembly: GCA_018208015.1. Lineage (NCBI taxonomy): Eukaryota > Viridiplantae > Streptophyta > Magnoliopsida > Fabales > Fabaceae > Medicago > Medicago ruthenica. The sequence continues at coordinate 44,008,072 of CM031372.1, forward strand.
TAGTATTAAGAGCTATTTTGATAATTTCATGCCTAAATCCCTTGTTGGTTTGTGTAAATATGAATTAGTATGTGATGAGTTGATCATATGTCATAGAAATCCATTCCCATAAGTTAATTGATGATTGGGTATGTTTGGGTTAGCCTAGGAAGTGAAATTATGAGTGCTTCTGAAGCTGATGTGGCATGGAAAAGCAACCAGTACTGTGTGCATTTAATGCCTGGATGTGTCAGAACAACTCAATGGAACAGTTGTCTGCCTGACCCAAACATTCTCCAGCTTTTAAGGTAGGCCATTTCAAAAATGGCACCTGGTCTGTTCTGACTGATAAAGTGCAGCACACATTTGCAGTAACCTAGTCCAATTGCAACGGCTAAATTCCTTAATTCAAGCAAATCTTCAACAGCTCTATTTTCATCTATAAAAGGAAGAAGATTTGAAGAATAAAAACGCTAAGACTCTTGAAACAAAGAACTGAACTCTTGCTCTGTTTTGCTGTCAAAAATACGCAAGTTACACAATCTCTTAGAAATTCTTTCATCTTTGTAATTTAGAATTTCTTAAGGTTAAGAGTCTTAACCTGAGTTGTATTAAGAGAACACCTCTGATATTTGATCAAGTGTTCATCCCAAACTATTTCTTTTTGTAAACCAGTTTGGTCCCTTAAGTCTCAGTCTGAATACTGAGCATTTGTAACCTCATTCCTTTGTGGTCTGAGTCAGAAGTCTCTTGACTGGGTGTCTTGAGCATTGGAAGTCTCTTGTCTTAGTGACTTGAGCATTGGAAGTCTCTTCCTTGGTGGTTGAGCACAGAAGCCTCTTTCTTTGTGATTGAGCAATTGGAAGTCTCTTTCTTAGTGATTGAGCAAATTGTAATCTTCAGATTATAGTGAAACTCTCTTGTTGGAAAACAAGGGGACAGGACTACTTCTCACATTGAGAAGGAACCTGTATAATTTGCTGTGTCTCTCTCTTCCCTTATCTCTTTTACTTATTAATCTGCTGCATAACTCTGAGATAATAGTTCAGAACTGATTCATATCAGATTCTGAACTTGACTTAAGTTTTGAAAAGTAAAAGAAACAAGTTTTAGAGTCACACAATTCAACCCCCCCTCTTCTTGTGTGTGTGTTTTTCTCACCTTCAGAGAATAAGTTTGAGTTGAACACTTGATATACTATCAGTGGTGTTCATAAAATACAACACAGATTCAAGACTCTATACTTAAGAAATTCTAAGATAAGAAGTATATGAGAATTTCTAAGTTATTTTGATGACATTCAGATTTGGCAGAACTAATTTCAGAAAACAGAGTATCATGTTTTCAGTCAATGAGTCTTGTAGTTCTTCTTCAAAACTTCAATCCTTTATAGAGGAATTAAGAGCTGTTGAGAAGAGCCAGTTTCAGCAAAAGAGCCATTGCACTAGAAGCTACATCCAGCATTTAATTCATTCCTGTCATTGTGTGCGCAAACCAGAAACAGAGCACAACAATTTTGAATTGTTTCCTTAAAAGCTGGCTGCGTGTTTCATCCAAGGAGGCAACTGTTGCATTGAGCTGTTCTGACTGTACAGTGCTTTACTGTTGACAGTGACAGTTGCTTTTCCTTAAAATTCAGACTTCAGAAGCTTCTCTTCAGAACTGGCTTCAGACACTGTTCATCAGAAGCTGTCTTCAGACGTAGTTCTTCAGAAGCTGGCATCAGACGCAGTCTTCAGACACACTGTTCATCAGACGCAGTCTTCAGAAGCTGGCATCAGACGCACTTCTTCTGAAGCAGGCCTTCAAACGTTGCCTTCAGACGCTCCCTTCAGAAGCTCTTCTTCAGATGCTGCCTTCAGAAGCACTTCTGCAGACGCTGATTTTCTTCAGCTTTGCAACACTAGCTTCTATATTTTCCTTCTTGCTCTTAACTTGTTCTTTCACAACCATTGTTAGATACCAATCTTTAAGTACATGGTTCTGCACACTAGAATCAAGCATTAGCATATCCAATTTTCTTTTTAACACTTTGTTATCATCAAAACTCAAAAGATAGTTGTTCATACATTTTGTTCCAACAGTCCTTGGTTGAAAATGACATCCATTGACCTTCTGACATTCTTAACAGTCATTGCAGATGTCCCAAATGCTTCAGAATCAAGTTCTTCAGTTTCTTCAATGTGCTTCCAATTTTAAGTCTTCAAGTATTGAGTCTGGAGTCTTTAGAGTCTGGAGCATTCTTCAGAGTCTGGAGTCTTCAGAGTCTGGAGCATCTTCAGATTTTGCCTTCTTCAGATTCTGACTTCAAGCTTAGTTTCTCAATAAAAAAAATTTGCTCTTTATTTATTCTTTCAGAACCAATATGAGATCATATCCTTGTAAATTTTTATCTATGGTCCTGTACACTTGAACAAATATTAGCATATCCAATTGATCTTTTAATACCTTATTATCATCAAAACTTAAGAGGCATTGTCTAAACATATTTTGTTCCAACAGTGTTTGTTTTGAAGTTAAATTAACACAAATTGTGATAGTTTTATGAAATGCATTCAAGGAGTTTGATGAAATGCCCAAATGAATAATTCATTGTTTTTTTGCTTTTGTTTTGCATAGATATGTCTGATATCCTAAATAGAACCCAACTAGGGAAAGAGACGATGATGAATAGTCTTAGGAAGTAGCGAACGGAGGTAAACCCACATATTCCTAAGAAGGGAAGATGTAGGAACCCGAGAGGTGTAGAGAGCTCACAGACGGCCTAGTCGCAGGTGGTTGATCCTACAGATATGCCTGTGTATGACACTCGAGACGAGAGATACGACCCGACTGAGCAGCATTATGTTGATGGGACAGAGGATCCGTTTTTCAGCCGCTAGTGTAGAGGATGATGAGGCTGAGGCTGAGGATGAGGTTGAGGCAGCAGGACATGCCATCTGTAATATCCCGCTTAAAAGTATCAATTTAACGTGTTAGAAACTTCGTATGCAAGCAATGGCAAGGTTGTAATTAAGAGGAGTGGCATAGTTGTAATTTGGGGAAATTGGCAAATGGATAAATATGAATTTTTACAAGTAAATTCTCATTTTCTAGTAAAGGGAAAAACTGAATTTTTCTTCCCCTCTCCCTCACTTTTGCGCCCTCCATCTTCATTCCAACATCCTCATCAATCTTCAACCCTTAACCTAGTATATTCCTCCCCAAACTCTCTTGTGATAAGCAAGCTTTTGTTGGTGAAACTTGGAGCAAGGAAAGCCAAGGAGTAGAGGATTTCTTGAGTAGAGATTTTGGAGCTTGAAGCTAGGGTTTTGAGTTAAAGTTTGGCAAAGATTGGAATCATGTTTAAGGTGAGCTCTTAGAGGGTTTTAGAAACCCACTTTGTTTAAGTTTGGAAGTTATAGTATTAAGAGCTATTTTGATAATTTCATGCCTAAATCCCTTGTTGGTTTGTGTAAATATGAATTAGTATGTGATGAGTTGATCATATGTCATAGAAATCCATTCCCATAAGTTAATTGATGATTGGGTATGTTTGGGTTAGCCTAGGAAGTGAAATTATGAGTGCTGCTGAAGCCAAAATCGTGCTCCGATTTATGGGCATCGTGCTACGATTTTATGTCCTGTTTTTCATGGAACTTTCGCATAAAATCGTGCTCCGATTTTATGATATCGTGCTACGATATTGGCCTCCCTCAGCATCATTTTTCGTGAGTTTTGGCTTGGAAATAGGGAAGGATAAGGGATAGGCATGGCATAAAGAGATGTATACATGTACTCCTAAGTTATATAGATGTGTTTAGGGATTGGTAATGGGATTATTTATTTGTAAGTGAAGTCCCTACATTCCCATAACTATGTGCAAACTTTAGAACATGAAAGTATGAATGTATTACCCATCATAGTTATAGACAAGTTAATAGAGTTGGATCTCCGACAATTATAGGAGGCTTATGAGAACGATAAGCCAAGATTATAGATTACAGGTTATAGATTACAGGAAATGTTTATATGATCAAAGTAACAGGCAAGTATATATATTTATACACTCTTTTATCAAAGTCAAAGTATAATAATAATTCAAAGTCAAAGGCATGTTCAGCAGACTCCGGGATTCGCCGGATGGGATCTCTCCGAGAGGGTTATCCACATGCAATTTCATAGGGAGTCCGATGATAGCCTGATATGATAGGAGTTTCACCGGTTCATAGGGAGCTGTCCTCGGGGTTACTCCACCCGGGCCGCACTCCGTAAAACGAACTCAGATTAATTGTTTGTTCAACGCTAACAGCTAACATAAAACTGCTATAGAACTGTTATATGTTTTATGTTTCACAGTTAAAGTCAAAGTTACAGTTATAGTCACAGTTATAGTTATAGTTATAGACAGTTATCAGGAAGTGATCCTAGGTTTTCCCCTCGATCACTAAGTTAAAGTTATAGGCAGATTACAGTTATGATTATAGACAGCTACAGCAAAGGTTATAGGCAGTTTAAGTTTACAGTTACAGGCAAGTTATAGTTAAAGTCATAAGCAGGTTAAAGACTTGGCGATTCTAGAATTCCCCTAAATTGCCAAGGTAGGCATGGCGACCCTAGGTTCCCTGTGGTTGCCAAACAGTAGGTTGGGTAGAGCTCACTGAGACATTATGTCTCATCCCATTCCTTCTGGTGCAGGGTTACAGGCATGTCAGAGGTTCGTGATGAAGTTCTTCATAGAGATGCTGGATGGAGTACAGTTGCTCGTTGCGTATCTGCTCAGGAGCTTAACGGACATTGTATAAGTATTTGTAATAGTAATGGATTATTTGTACAACGAGTAAACTGGTATTCATTCCTTGTGATGTATTATTATTTTTATTATTGAAATTTTTAAATGTATCCAGTATCAGTTTAACGCACATGCTAATATACTAGTTAAAGTTAGTATGGGTGTTACACCATCCCGGAAGAGCCTCCCTTTCCTGGAGGTCATGAGGACCTATCACTCTTGTCCAAATACGTGAGTCATGTTGCAGTGCCGCTCTAGCATAACGCCGAGAATGTAAGTGTTTTTTAACTTTTTATTTAATATTATTGATTTAGTAAATTTTAAATGTTAAGTGTTTAAGTGATTAATTGTTTTATTGTTAAATGATTATGTGCTTAAGTGATTAATTGGTTCATTTTTAAGTGATTAAATGTTAAGTGTTTATGTGTTTAAGTGATTAAGTGATTAAATGATTAATTGTTTTATTGTTAAGTGATTAAATATTAAGTGTTTATGTGTTTAAGTGATTAACTGATTAAGTGATTAATTATTAATTGTTTTATTGTTAAGTGATTAAATATTAAGTGTTTATGTGTCTAAGTGATTAACTGATTAAGTGATTAAATTATTAAGTGGTTAATTGATTTATTCTTAATTTATTTGTTTTTCAGATTTGCTATGTGCGCAGTTTTAGATGCGTAAATTCTGGGCCAAAGGTGAGAGAGCTTAGCCGCCCTAAACAAAGTATGGATTGGTTTTGGAAACCTATGAGGGCGTCTGGATTATATGATCTGCCATACACTGGGTATAAGAGTGTGATGCATGCCATGATCTGTGCATTGTGCGAGAGGTGGCACCCAGAGACTAGCAGTTTCCATCTGCCGGTGGGAGAGATGACCATCAACTTGGACGATGTGGCTAATCTTCTCCACGTTCCCATTGAAGGGTGTCTGCTAGACTATGAGAAGAAGGTGCTCAGGAGCATGCATGATGTGAACATGATGAGGAGGTGGTTAGGTGTTGGGGAGGCTGCTGCAGTGAAGGTATACAAGAAAGAGTTTGGCGCATATATTAATTTTACTATGTTGAAGGAGTTTTATGAGGAGCATCTGAATGTAGCTAGACGGCTGGAGGTGCCACAATCAAGGAAGGAGTTGCAGGAGAGAGATAGGAGGAGACAATGTTGTGTTAAAAGTTTCTTGCTATATCTTCTCGGATGTACGTTGTTCGCCAATAAGACGAACAGAAACATTGAGTTCATATTGTTGGAACAAAATGTATGAACAAGTCTCTTTTGAGTTTTGATGATAACAAAGTGTTAAAAAGAAAATTGGATATGCTAATTCTTGTTCTAAGTGTGCAGGACCATATAATTAATTGTTGTATCTAATGGTGGTTCTGAAAGATCAAGTTACGAGCGAAAGGAAAATATTGAAGCTTAAGGTGCGTCTGAAAGACCAGCGTCTGAAGGTGCGTCTGAAAGACTAGCGTCTGAAGACAGAGTCTGATGAACAGTGCGTCTGAAGGCAGCGTCTGATGACCAGCTTCTGAAGGCAGCGTCTGATGAACAGTGCGTATGTAGGCAGCGTCTGAAGACCAGCTTCTGAAGAAGTGTGTCTGATGAACAGTGTCTGAAAGACCAGCTTCTGAAGAACTGCGTCTGAGTTTTAAGGAAAAGCAGAAGTCAACAACTGTCACTGTCATTATTAAAGTACTGTACAGTCAGAACAGCTCTCTGCAACCTTTGCCTCCTTGGACGGAACAAGCAGCCAGGTTTTAAGGAAACAATTAAAAAAAAAGTTAATGCTCTGTTCCTGAGTTCGCACACCAGAACAGAAGGAATTAATGTTGGCTGAAGCTTCAATTGCAACGGCTCTAATTGCTGACATGGCATTTTCACAACAACTTTTTATTCCTCTATAAAGGATTGAAGATTTGAAGAAGAAGAAGATTAAGGTTCAAGACTCTGTTACTCTGTTTTCTAGAAACGCAAGTCTGCCAAATTGTATAGAGTCTGAATCTGTGTTGTATTTTGTGAACACCACTGATAGTATATCAAGTGTTCAACTCAAACATATTCTTTGTAATTCTGTTTGATTAAAAGTTTCTTGCTTGTGTGCTTGAGCAACTAGAAGTCTCATACTTTGTGTTTGAGCAAGGAAGTCTCATACTTTGTGTTTGAGCAAGGAAGTCTCATACTTTGTGTTTGAGCAAGGAAGTCTCATACTGTGTGTTTGAGCAAGGAAGTCTCAAACTGTGTGTTTGAGCAAGGAAGTCTCATACTGTGTGTTTGAGCAAGGAAGTCTCTAGCTGTGTGCTTGAGCAATTGTAATATTTGTGATTATAGCGAAAAATCTCTTGTTAGTAACAAGGGGACTGGACTACTTCCGGGTTGTGGAAGGAACCAGGATAAATTGCTTCATCTCTCTCTCTCTCTCTCATTTACTTTATATCCGCTGCAAAACAACTCTGAAAATAGTTTCAGAATCTGATCTATATCTGATTCTGAACTAACCTAAGTTTTTTGAGAAAGAAAAGAAAAAGCCAACACAGTTCAACCCCCCTTCTTGTGTTTTTCTCACCTTCGGTTGGTATCAGAGCTCCGGTTCTGATATTCAATCACCTAACAGTGAGTCAGTAAAGATCCTGAGAAAAACATGTCTTCTGGTGAATCCACATCCAGAAGTGGTGGTGGTGATTATGGTACAGATGAAAGGAAATCTCACTCACACCATAAACCTCCTAGGTTTACTGGTGATCCTGAGAAATTTTCATGGTGGAAAAGCAAGATGTATAGTTGTCAAACCCCATTTTTATTATTATTATTATTTTAAATCCTGTTAGTTTATTATTATTTATTTTATGGTTTTTTATTTTTATTTATTTTATTTTCATTTTTATTATTTGATATTATTATTTAATTGTTTTTTATTTATTTTCATTTCCATATGATCCATTGCTGTCCAGACCCCAAGGGGTATTTTTGTCCGAATTTTTGTCCAAACCCTAATTACAGGGCCTATATAAACACAATAATTTATGGCACAAAGGAGATTCGGCCACCACCACCCAGAAACCCTAATTTTCTTTCTCTCACAAAATCAACACAAACAAATCAGAAATCAAAAAAACCAGTACAATAACAACAACTCAGCCGAATCAAAATCAAGACACGGCCGAGCCAGACACAGTCACCAAAACATAATTGATTTTTTCTTCCTACTGTTTTCCTTACCATTTTACCCCTGAGTCTGAAGAGTCTAAGTCTGAGGAATGAGCTTCTGAAGATCAGCTTCTCAAGGTTTCGCAGAGCAAAGTCTTGGTCGCTCTGTGACCGTAGCAGAACTCAGCTTCTGAAGTTCAGCTTCTAAACAGTGCTTCTGAAGTTCAGCTTCTGAACAGTGCTTCTGAAGTTCAGCTTCTGAACAATCTTCTGAAGTTCAGCTTCTGAACAGTGCTTCTGAAGCATCAGAAGCTGATCATCAGAGTCTGAGGCATCAGAAGCTGATCATCAGAGTCTGAAGCATCAGAAGCCGACCATCCGAGTCTGATTGATCAGACGACCCAAATCTAAACCTGCTGGCCCAACGTATTTGGGCCTGTTTATTCCCTATCTGACCTTTTTCCTTACTTCCTGCACCCCCATTTTATTTTTTACACCTCCCTGTTATTTCTTTTTTCTTTGCATTTTTATTATTTGTTTTTTTATTGTTCTTTTGTTTTTAACATCTTATTTATTTACATCTCACATCACCTCATGCATTTTTATTTTCTTTATTTATTTTATGCAACATATTTATTTTATGTCTTGCATTTCATACATTTTTATTTTCTTTATTTACTTTATGCAACATATTTATTTTATGTCTTGCATTTCATGCATTTTTATTTTTCTTATTTATTTTTACGCATTTTGCAATTTTATTTTTTGTTTATTATTTTGTCATTTTTATTCTATTAAAATGTATTTAGGACCAATGTACATATAAATGAGAATATTGCATCGACACTCACATTTATTTATTCCGCTTTATGTCAAAAATCAAGATAAGTGATTAGTATAATCCAAGGAAAATGGGACTTTCATTTTGATTCAACGTCATTATGAATTCCCTCGCGTTTAGTTTATTTTATCACACTTAATCTTTCCAAATTCCAAAGTAAAAAACCATAAAAAGTCAAAAAATTCAAATATTTAAAATCCCATCAAAAATATGTTTATTAACCAACCTTGAATTTCAAACCAAGTGTCTTTTCTTTTTTAATCAAACTTTAATCAATCTTTAATCATCTTAAACTTTTTCTTCAATTAAAATCAATCAAACTCACATTTTATCTCTTCTATGCCTTTTCGGCCTCTTTATCTTTCTCAAACATTTTCAAAATTTAAAATCAATCAAAACAAATCACTCGGCTTTTTACCCCGAACTACGTGATTTTGATCCCGCTCGGGTACGTAGGCAAAAGACTTTGTCTTTCCAAATCAATAAAAAATAACAAAAAAAATATTTTCCTTTCTTTTAAATTCATCACTTTAACTTTCTTTCACACTTAGGCATTTATTTACAAAATAAGTAATTAATTTAGCATAAAGATAATAAAATAAAACAAGAGGTTCCTATAGAATACTATAGACGTTTAGGGTGCTAATACCTTCCCTTTACGTAACCAACCCCCAGACGTTGATCTCTAAAAATCTAGGGTTTATACGGACTTTTTCCATTTTCCTTGAAAAAAATAAAAGATCGGTGGTGAACTTAATTTTGTGAATCAATGTTAATTAATAGCTTGATATCCTAAAATCACCGCGACAATAATCATATCATTGGAATAGATGATAGTCTATGGGACATCATTGAAGATGTTATAACTATACCAGTTGATGAAGAAGGAGTAGCTGTTAATAGAAGAGGCCTTACTGATGCTGAAAGAAAGATCTACAGAAAGCATCACAATGTAAGAGGTATCATTGTGGACTCTCTACCCCACAATGAGTATCTTAAGCTAAGTGATAAATCAACAGCAAAAGCCATCTTCACCTCTCTCTGCTCTAACTATGAAGGAAACAAAAAGGTTAGAGAAGCAAAAGCAAATCTTCTGGTTCAGCAGTATGAGCTGTTCAGAATGAAGGACGATGAAAATATTGAGACTATGTTCTCAAGATTTTAGACTCTGGTTTCTGGACTTTAGATTCTGAAGAAAAGCTATATTACTATTGATCATGTGAACAAGATCCTCAGAAGTCTGCCATCTAAATTGAGACCTAAAGTGACTGCAATTGAGGAAGCTAAAGATCTAAATACTCTAAGTATTGAAGATCTTATAAGCTCTCTCAAAGTGCATGAACTAGGACTCAATGAAGATGAACCTGGTAGAAAATCTGAGTCTATAACACTTAAATCCAAAGGAAAGTCTTCAAAAGCCCTAAAAGCTTCAGAATCTGATGAAGAATCTCCCGAGGGAAGTTCTGAAGAAGATTCAGAAGCTGAGGAGCTGGCATGGCTTTCTAAAAGGTTTCAGTACTTGATGAAGAGACACAAGAAATCTTCTAACAGGAGCAGTAACTTCAAAGGATCTGGTTCCAAGAAGGAAGAACAGAAAGGTTGCTTCAACTGCAATAAGACTGATCATTTCAAAGCTGAATGTCCTGAGCTACAGAAGGACAAATCAAAGGAAAAATTCAAGAAGATCAACTCAAATTCAAGCAACTTCATAAACAAGCTCAAGAAAAGTCTTATGGCAACATGGGATGATCTTGACAATGAATTTGAATCTGATAAGGATGATGAAGAGGAAGCTAACCTGGCTTTAGTGGCAACAGTATCCTCTGATACAGAGTCAGGTTCAGACTCTGAAGATGAAGATGAGGTATATTCTGAACTTTCTCGTTCTGAACTTATTGATACAGTTAAGGATCTTATGAACCGTCTCAGAAGCAAGTTAATTCAAATAAAATCTTTGAAAAAGAAATGTAACTTGCTGACTGATGAGAATCTTCAACTTCAGAATCACATCAATGAGACTGATGAAGAAGTTAGAGAACTCAAAGAAATGGTTCATCAGAAACCTGATGAAATTCCAAGTGAACATGAAATTGCTCTTCAGGATTTTATCCTAACTGGAATCAACAGAAGTAAAATTGCTTCTATGATTTATAATATTAGCAGAAACAGAAGAGATGGTATTGGTTTCAAAAATGATTCATTCAATCATTCAAAAGAAATAAACATACCATCATGTTCTGGAAATATTATGAAAGGCACTAAGGTGTATTTTGTACCTGCATCTGAGATTTCTAAGAAACAGAATTTACCAGAAACAGAGACTGCTGATTCTGAAGTTCTGAACAACTCAGAATCCAAAACTTCTGAACCTAAGGGAAAGATGAAGGCAAAATCTAAAACTTTACCAAAGTCTAAACCAAAAGGTTCTAAGTCTAAGACTATGAGGAAAACAGACTTTAAATTTGAAAAGGTTCAAAGTCTGAAGAGTTCAGAACCTAAGACAAGCAAGTCTCAGTCTCTGAAAAATTCAGACTCACATTTTCAAAAGACTGTGTTTATGAAACCTTCAAGGAATACTAAACCACTTTATGCAAAACCTTTCAAACCTCAAAATGTCAGACCAAAGGTGCAAAGGAAACCATATCCTTTCAGAACTAACCCAAGAGGACCCATATGGGTACCTAGGTCTGAAATTATTTCTGTTGCAGATATGATTAAGAGCCAAACAAAAGGGGAAGTCATGGTGCCTTGACAATGGCTGCTCGCATCTCATGACAGGAGAAAAGTCTATGTTCCAAACCCTGACCATGAAAGAGGGAGGAACTGTGAGATCTGGAGGAAACCAAAAAGACTAGATCATTGGTACTGAGCTGTTGAGAGCTCTGCAGATCTTCAGCTCTCAGTGGACACTTCAGAACCTAAACGGATTTTTGAGTCTGAAGAATGTCCAGAAGCTGAAAATCCTTCTGTAGCTGAAAATCTCTCAGATGCTGACACTTCTCCTAAAGTAAATCAAGAACATTGTTGGAACAAAATGGGTGTTCAGCAACAACCTGAATGAACAAGGAGAGGTAGATCAGAAGCTCAACAGAGGTATGATTTGTTCTTTGTTATACTTAACAGCTTCTACACCAATGTGAAAGACTATCAGATTCATGAAAACAGCATACCCATCTTTGTGATATTACTGCTGCAATCTGTTTGTCTAAAAATCCAATTCTACATTCAAGAGCCAAGCATATTGAATTTAAACATCATTTTATTAGAGATTATGTTCATAAGGGTGTTTTGGATATTCAATTCATTGATTCTGATCATCAATGGGCTGATATATTTACAAAACCCCTCACATTAGACAGATTTAATTTTATTAAAAAGAATCTGAACATGCATTTCATCTCTTGAAAAAATTGCTTGACTCTGAATAGAAACTGAGAATCTGAAGTTCATCAGAAGCTAAGACTTAACAGATACTCACTTTGAAAGTCTGAAGAAAGTTTAGCTTCTGAAAACATCAGTCTGAGTTTCAGAATCTGAATTTTTGACTTCTGATAGAACTCATTGTAAGTGGACATTTTACACGTGGCCCACTAATGAGAGTGAATCTGAACAGTAGTCTAACACATGGTCAGAATCTGATAAGTTATAACTGCTGGGCAGTGATGAGTTAGCTTTGAAAGTTGTACTTTGCCCCTCCTAAAGTCATCAATGTGCAGTTGTGTTTAATGTTTTTCTGTTTTCAGTTTCTTAAATGTTTTAAAAACACTCAAAACACAGTCACCCTTTCACTTTCTCATCTTATATGTTCAGTTTTCAGACCCATTTAAAAACTCTCAATTCTGTCTGATAAAAGTTTAGCAGTACTAAGCCATATGTTCTGAACAATTGTGTCTGAAACAGTTCAGTGGTACTGAACAAAATGCTCTGAACATTTTTATCTCACGTTTTAAACTCTCTTGTGTCTTAAAATTCTTGAATTTTCTTTTTGTTGATGACAAAAGGGGGAGTAAAAGTAACAAGTATTTCAGGCTCTGAGCTTACAGAATATAAGTTAATTTCTGATATGTAATTAACTTAGGAGAACAGCTTCTCATCTCTCAGCCTCTGATTAAATTCTGTGAGATAATTCTGAGTGATTTTTGACTTAAACTGAATTTAATTAACATGGATAAGACTTAGGGGGAGCTTACAAACCTCACCTTGTGAATTATCAGACTCAGGGGGAGCTTACAAACCTCAGACCCTGAAGTGAACTTGTCAATTTAATTTTGAGTATCACTCTTTATTGATTTGAATTGAATTTAATTAACCTGGATAAGACTCAGGGGGAGCTTACAAACCTCACCTTGTGAATTATCAGACTTAGGGGGAGCTTACAAACCTTAGACCTTGAAGTCAACTTGTTAATTAAATTAACAACAATTTTCTATTAATACTTATGTTTGTCATCATCAAAAAGGGGGAGATTGTTGGAACAAAATGTATGAACAACTCTCTTTTGAGTTTTGATGATAACAAAGTGTTAAAAAGAAAATTGGATATGCTAATGCTTGTTCTAAGTGTGCAGGACCATATAATTAATTGTTGTATCTAATAGTGGTTCTGAAAGATCAAGTTAAGAGCAAAAGGAAAATATTGAAGCTTAAGGTGCGTCTGAAAGACCAGCGTCTAAAGGTGCGTCTGAAGATAGTGTCTGATGAACAGTGCGTCTGAAGGCAGCGTCTGATGACCAGCTTTTGAAGGCAGCGTCTGATGACCAGTGTCTGAAAGGCCAGCTTCTGAAGAACTGTGTCTGAGTTTTAAGGAAAAGCAGAAGTCAACAACTGTCACTGTCAACAGTAAAGTACTGTACAGTCAGAACAGCTCTCTGCAACCTTTGCCTCCTTGGACGAAACACGCAGCCAGGTTTTAAGGAAACAATTCAAAAAAACGTTAATGCTGTGTTCCTGAGTTCGCACATCAGAACAGAAGAAATTAATGTTGGCTGAAGCTTCAATTGCAACGGCTCTAATTGCTGACATGGCATCTTCACAACAACTCTTTATTCCTCTATAAAGGATTGAAGATTTGAAGAAGAAGATTAAGGTTCAAGACTCTGTTACTCTGTTTTCTGGAAACGCAAGTCTGCCAAATTGTATAGAGTCTGAATTTGTGTTGTATTTTGTGAACACCACTGATAGTATATCAAGTGTTCAACTCAAACATATTCTTTGTAATTCTGTTTGATTAAAAGTCTCTTGCATGTGTGCTTGAGCAACTAGAAGTCTCATACTTTGTGTTTGAGCAAGGAAGTCTCATATTTTGTGTTTGAGCAAGGAAGTCTCATACTTTGTGTTTGATCAAGGAAGTCTCATACTGTGTGTTTGAGCAAGGAAGTCTCAAACTATGTGTTTGAGCAAGGAAGTCTCATACTGTGTGTTTGAGCAAGGAAGTCTCTAGCTATGTGCTTGAGCAATTGTAATCTTTGTGATTATAGTGAAAAATCTCTTGTTAGTAACAAGGAGACTGGACTACTTCCGGGTTGGGGAAGGAACCAGGATAAATTGCTTGTCTCTCTCTCTCTCTCTCTCTCTCTCTCTCTCTCTCTCTCATTTACTTTATATCCACTGCAAAACAACTCTGAAAATAGTTTCAGAATCTGATCTATATCTGATTCTGAACTAAACTAAGTTTTTTGAGAAAGAAAAGAAAAAGCCAACACAATTCAACCCCCTTTCTTGTGTTTTTCTCACCTTCACATATTTCTTGAGACGGTGGTGGACCTGACTCAAGTCAATAGGTGGTCGTGGGGAGGGATGGCCTTGGCTCACCTGTATCATTATCTGAATGAGTCCACCTGTGCGGATACGAAGACGGTGGCTGGCAATGCGCCCCTCCTGATGGTAATAAATTTAATTTTGTTAGTATATTAAATTTATGATTTAATTAGATTATAATTTTGTTTGTTCATATATTAAATATATGATTTAATTAGATTATAATTTTGTTTGTTCGTATAATAAATTTATGATTTAATTATATTATAATTTTGTTTGTTCGTATATTAAATTTATAATTTTATTAAATTATTATTGTGTTTGTTTTTCGCATGAATGGATTTTGGAGCATTTTCCAGGTCCTTACCCAAGGAAGAGGAGTAAGAATTGGGCCCTGTATATGCCATGCGCCTGGAGATGGCTTCCTACCAGGGGACATTCTGATGTTATGCATTACTGTGTGCTACTTGATCGTTTGGAGGTTGATGACGTCAGGTGGTGTACATACGAGAACGGGGGGGGCCCTTCCATTTGAGGAGATCTATACTTATTTCGGATGGGTGCCCTGTGGATAGCGGGGGGTGTATTGTCATCTGCCTGAGCGAGTGAAGAGGCAGTTCGGGTTTGTGCAGGACATCCCCATAGATCTTTCCTTTGTGCAGCCTATTCCTACAGATCAGGTCCTACATGCTTTCACTAAGTTCCGTGTGCATTGCCTTCCTCTTGATCAGTGGGGTCTGAGGGTAGTTGGTGAGTGGCAGCATGTCCCTGGATATATGGTTTGGTATGCCAAGGTATCTCGTCCGAAGATTCTGCCACCTCTTGATATATCTCCTCCCAGGTCGGCAAACCGGGAGCAGCTTGTAACGGAGGAGCATGCTAGAGAGATGTCGACACATTGGAGGTTATCAGGGACTGCGTTCAGATTGCAGATCAGGCGTTGGCTAGGAGGGACAAGTTGAGCAGGGAGGATCTGCTGGATCCCTTGAACCAGATTAGTAGTACCAGTCGGCCAACCCTGACATATTCTATCGCCAGGCAGCGGAGGCCGATGCCAGGGCAGAGGCAGCCTAGGCAGCGTTGACTTTTAGTTATGTTTATGTACATTTTGACTTCTATGTAATCTTATGACATATTCACAATAATGAATTTTATGACATTTTGGTATTTATCTAATTTATCGTGTTAACTTTAATTTTTGGTTTTATAATTTAATTGAATGAATGTTTGTCTATGAACATCTCTCTTTAAGGTTTTGATGATAACAAAGTGTTAAAAAGAAAATTGGTATTTGCTAATGCTTTGTTCAAGTTGTGCATAACCATGTTCTTAATGATGATTAATTAATATTGGTTATAAAAGAACAAGCTAAGAGCAAGAAGGAAAGCTTAGAAGCAATGTTGCAAGTTTGAAGGAAAACTGGGTCTGAAGGGTGAGTCTGAAGAGTGCGTCTGAAGGCAGCGTCTGAAGGCTGAGTCTGAGGGTCAACAAAAGTCAACGTCTGAAGGGAGCGTCTGATGAACAGTGCGTCTGAAGGTCAACAAAAGTCAACGTCTGAAGACCAGCGTCTGATGAACAATGCTTCTGAAGTATGAGTGTGAAGAAGAGCTTCTGATGTACTGTTCATGAAGAAGCTTCTGAAGTCTGACGTGGAAAGTTTCCTTCAGCATTTAATGCCTGCAGTGTCAGAACAACTCCAATGGAACAGTTGTCTCCCTGACTCAAACATTCCCCAGCTTTTAAGGAAATCAAAATTCAAAAATGGCTGCTGCACTCTGTTTTCTGCTGAGTTTAGCTCGCAATTCAGCCTGGCCTAGTTCTATCCTTGCAACGGCTCTTTGCTTAAATCCTGCAAATCTTCAACAGCTCTAATTCCCTCTATATAAGGAAGAAGAATTGAAGAAGAACTTTGCTAAGACTCTTGAAACAAAACAACTGAACTTGTGCTCTGTTTTTCTGTCCAGAATTCGTAGTTCACTAAACACTTAGAAATTCTTTCAATCTTTTGTATCTTAGAATTTCTTAAGGTTAGAGTCTTATACCTGAGTTGTATTAAGTGAACACCTCTGATATTTTATCAAGTGTTCAACCCAAACTTACTTTCTTTGTAATTCAGTTTGGTTCAAGTCTCAGTCTGCGTAGCATTTGCAGTCTCATTACTTAGTGTTCTGAGCAATTAGAGTCTCATTCCTTTGTGGTCTGAGCAGGGGAGTCTCATTCCTTTGTGGTCTGAGCAAGGTAGTTTCATTCCTTTGTGGTCTGAACATTAGAAGTCTCTTCCTTTGTGGTTGAGCAACTGGAAATCTCATTCCTTTGTGGTCTGAGTAATTGTAATCAGTTTGATTATAGTTCAAATCTCTTGTTAGTAACAAGTGGACTAGACTACTTCCTACTTGTGGAAGGAACTAGTATAAAAATATTGTGTGTCTCTCTTCCCTTCTCTATTTACTTTTTATAACCGCTGCATAACTATGAGAAAATAGTTCAAAACTGATTCATATCAGATTTCGAACTTAACTTAAGTTTTTGAGAAAAAAAAGAAACTAGTTTTTGAGTCCACACAATTCAACCCCCCCTTCTTGTGTGTTTTTCTCACCTTCAGGGCCAGCCACTCATCATAAACTTTTCCTCTTCTATTCACTATTCACTATGATTTTTTCTATTTTATTCAAATTCTCACACTATGAATTAATTTACCAACATAATCAACTCTCTCAACATTTACATCACATTCAAATAAAATGGCATCAACATTAATATTCACCAAGCTTCACTCATAAAACTCATTGGAATTAATTAAATATAAAGTAGGGGCATTACAATTAAAACCTCCAACGGTTTCGAATTCACTTAAGAGATTAAGGGATTGTGACTTTAGGAGAGAGTTCTAAGTCAAGAGATTGATTAGAACTACTTTGTTAATCTATCGTTAGACTAGGGAAACAATGATAGGAAAGAGGTGCAAATTATCATATAGCAAGCATTAGAGGATTTAGTCGGTTTAATCATTCTCCACATTAAATTTCTAAAACTAACTTTTACTGAACTTTTCTATTAGTTAATGTTATCAAATCAAATTTTCCTTGTGAAACCCCAAATTTTATACATCCTTTATGATGATGAAATTATTAAGTAGAAATTAACAACAATCCTCGTGGATACGAATTTAATATTATTACTTCGATAGTTTTTGGTACACTTGCCAAATATTTATCAAGTTTTTGGTGCCGTTGTCAGGGACTGTTGAATCATTTCAACTTGGAAATTTCATTATTATTTAGGATTTCTGTCATTTACATTTTTGTTTGTATATTGAAAAAAAAATGATTTATGCTCTTCATGTCTATTTCTTTGTGCTTTACTACTGAAAGGTTTCTCTGAGTTTTGTAGCAATGTGGGATAGTCGACCACTTATTGATTCTGAAGAGATCAGTATCCTTCGTTATGAAAAATGGACGATCTCTCTACATATAAAAGGTTTAGAAGCAAGATTGAGTATGAGCTGCGATTTTTGTGGAGGCTATCATAATAGTTACTATTGTGAGAAGCAATTCATAGAAAAAGAAGAAGAGCAGGAAGTGATCAACATAGATTATAACTCTCAACTTCAAACTATTTTAGATGAATTCTTGAGGTCAAATCGAGTTTCATTTGAGAAATTTGAACTTTAGTGCGGTGATCTTGTTGAGAAAGCATATGAGTCTCAGAAGAAGTTGGTTGAGATGGAGACTGGGTGTCAGGCTACTGTGGTGGAAGACAATCCACAAGTGAGGAATGTTGGTCTCTACCTGAAGTCTCTACAAATTCTTCTCTAAGGTGGGAGAGCTCAAATTCCAAAGGTTTAACAGTAAGCGCATGGGAGTATCTGACTCTTTGTGCCAATTTCATGGAATTCCTGCCAAACAAGAGGAAGAAGAAGGGTGATATATTCTTTCTGTCATATTTGCCACCCTAACAGTGGTTGAAGTGTTAAGCTCAATGACATAAAAGAAAGCGCTTGATGGGAGGCAACCCATCCTTTTTCTAATGTTTGTTATTTTGCAGGTGTTTACTTTCAGTAAAAAAAAATGAAAAGATGGACGAAAAAAATTAAAGTCCACATTAGTCGTTCTCAATAATTGCCTTTGTCGGTGTGTCCTTTTGAATTCAGTTGTAATTCCCCTACCTTTTATATTGCATTTGTTCTTGTTTATTATTAATGAACTTGCTTTTTCTTGAATTTTACCAATCTAGTAACAAATGTTTCACTAATGGTATGTCAAAGGTTAAAAGGAGGTGGATGCTTGCATGGATATTCAACGGGGAAGTGTACGGCAGATGGAATGCTTAGGTAGCCACAACTTCCAGAAACCTCAACCTATAAGGTTAAGACTAAAATTTTATTTTTCAATTTTAACAAATATGAGTGATATCCATGTAAATGTTATTTCTAGGACTTACGATTTTTCTTTGGTGTTGATTGGTTATATTCTGTACAAACTAAGGCAAATTTCTTGTACCTTGAGCCTTTGAAGCCAACTTGTTGTTATATTGAATTATCCTTTTTCAAGCCAAGTTGAGCCTATAGGTTAGACCCCTTGTTTCGGTGACAAACCATAATACAAGCCTAGATACCTTAGGAATGTAAACCCAAATGTTATTTTGGAGTTAGGCTTTGTGAATGTGTTTGAATATGTCAAAAGTTCAAGTTTGGGGTTGCTCTTGGAATTAGCAACACTATAAGTTTGGAGTAGAGCACTAGAGAATTGATAGATCACTTTTCTCTCAAAAAAAAATGATGAAAACAAAAAAAAGAACAAATATATATATATATATATAAACAATAAGCTGATTCATCACAAATACCAGCTAAAAAAAATTTAATTTGTTATGAGACAAAGTTACAAGTTCTATCAGTAGTCATGTAAATTGAGTTCTCTAGTACCTTAAGCAAATTATGGGTTGTGGGAATGTTCTTGTTGAGACCAGTAGGATTTGCCTAACTCCACGGTGTTTTTATTAAACCTACTTTCCAAATTATCCCACCTTTATCATAAGCCCAGCTATAACCTGAAAGGTCCTTAAAAGTGTGTA
Organism: Medicago ruthenica; assembly: GCA_018208015.1. NCBI lineage: Eukaryota > Viridiplantae > Streptophyta > Magnoliopsida > Fabales > Fabaceae > Medicago > Medicago ruthenica. Next base: position 44,027,634 of record CM031372.1, read on the forward strand.
TTGTGATATTGACTTTGATTGATGCTTAGAAACTATTCAAGTTTTGGTAATATAGTAGTTTTGCATGTCGACTGTATGGACCTTGCATTATTCAATATGTTGCGAGAAGTTGTTGGAATGGATGTGTTGCCAAGCAAGTTAGCTCATCAATTGCTAACTAAGAAGATGCACTTTGATACTACCATTGGTGAAGTAAGTGTTATTTTACTGTTAAATTTCATTTTTAAGTTTGTTCCTTAAGGACAAGTAACGATGCAAGTTTGGGGTTGTGATGACATGTTGTTATATGGTGTTTTTCAGTTAGTTTTTATGTGTTAGTTTAGTTTTTAGCAGTTTTGAGAAGCTGGAAACTGAAAAAGACAAAAAAAACAAGGAGACTAGAAAAACCAAAATCGACGATTTTGACCTAATTTTGAGGAAATTTTGAGTTTTTCAATTCGACAAAAATCTGGGCACGATTTTTACGTTATAGAAACTAATTCCAGAAAAGTCTGGTGTGTTTCTGAGCCAAGGGTTCAAAATTTTGAGGAGAAAAAGGCGTTTTTGAAGCGGAAGAACTGGAGAACCGGTGGAAGACCATCACATCTCATAGTCAATCTTCCAATCTATGTAATGAATCATTCTTTTGAAATAGTTGTTTATGCTTTAGCTATGAGTAACTAATTTCCTTGTGGTTAAGCCTGCGATGAATCTTTTGTAAGCTATATGGCCATGTAATTTGTCTGAACTCTCTTGAATATCATTGAAGATCTAGTCTTATTCATATTTCCTTGAATGCAATGCCTCTTATATGTTTATGATTGACTACTAGCCATAACTTCTTGAATGTATGAATTGATTATAGACTTTGAATGACTACTAGCCATAGCTTTTGGAGCTGACCCATGTAATCTGATTAACTTAACTGGTTAAGCTAGAGATAGGTAATTGTTAAGTTATGATTTAGAGATTAACGGACTATTAAAACCTCCAACGGTTTCAAATTCACTTAAGAGATTAAGGGATTGTGACTTTAGGAGAGAGTTCTAAGTCAAGAGATTGATTAGAACTACTTTGTTAATCTATCGTTAGACTAGGGAAACAATGATAGGAAAGAGGTGCAAATTATCATATAGCAAGCATTAGAGGATTTAGTCGGCTTAATCATTCTCCACATTAAATTTCTAAAACTAACTTTTACTGAACTTCTCTATTAGTTAATGTTATCAAATCAAATTTTCCTTGTGAAACCCCAAATTTTATACATCCTTTATGATGATGAAATTATTAAGTAGAAATTAACAACAATCCTCGTGGATACGAATTTAATATTATTACTTCGATAGTTTTTGGTACACTTGCCAAATATTTATCAAGTTTTTGGTGCCGTTGTCAGGGACTGTTGAATCATTTCAACTTGGAAATTTCATTATTATTTAGGATTTCTGTCATTTACATTTTTGTTTGTATATTGAAAAAAAAATGATTTATGCTCTTCATGTCTATTTCTTTGTGCTTTACTACTGAAAGGTTTCTCTGAGTTTTGTAGCAATGTGGGATAGTCGACCACTTATTGATTCTGAAGAGATCAGTATCCTTCGTTATGAAAAATGGACGATCTCTCTACATATAAAAGGTTTAGAAGCAAGATTGAGTATGAGCTGCGATTTTTGTGGAGGCTATCATAATAGTTACTATTGTGAGAAGCAATTCATAGAAAAAGAAGAAGAGCAGGAAGTGATCAACATAGATTATAACTCTCAACTTCAAACTATTTTAGATGAATTCTTGAGGTCAAATCGAGTTTCATTTGAGAAATTTGAACTTTAGTGCGGTGATCTTGTTGAGAAAGCATATGAGTCTCAGAAGAAGTTGGTTGAGATGGAGACTGGGTGTCAGGCTACTGTGGTGGAAGACAATCCACAAGTGAGGAATGTTGGTCTCTACCTGAAGTCTCTACAAATTCTTCTCTAAGCTGGGAGAGCTCAAATTCCAAAGGTTTAACAGTAAGCGCATGGGAGTATCTGACTCTTTGTGCCAATTTCATGGAATTCCTGCCAAACAAGAGGAAGAAGAAGGGTGATATATTCTTTCTGTCATATTTGCCACCCTAACAGTGGTTGAAGTGTTAAGCTCAATGACATAAAAGAAAGCGCTTGATGGGAGGCAACCCATCCTTTTTCTAATGTTTGTTATTTTGCAGGTGTTTACTTTCAGTATAAAAAAAATGAAAAGATGGACGAAAAAAATTAAGTCCACATTAGTCGTTCTCAATAATTGCCTTTGTCGGTGTGTCCTTTTGAATTCAGTTGTAATTCCCCTACCTTTTATATTGCATTTGTTCTTGTTTATTATTAATGAACTTGCTTTTTCTTGAATTTTACCAATCTAGTAACAAATGTTTCACTAATGGTATGTCAAAGGTTAAAAGGAGGTGGATGCTTGCATGGATATTCAACGGGGAAGTGTACGGCAGATGGAATGCTTAGGTAGCCACAACTTCCAGAAACCTCAACCTATAAGGTTAAGACTAAAATTTTATTTTTCAATTTTAACAAATATGAGTGATCCATGTAAATGTTATTTCTAGGACTTACGATTTTTCTTTGGTGTTGATTGGTTATATTCTGTACAAACTAAGGCAAATTTCTTGTACCTTGAGCCTTTGAAGCCAACTTGTTGTTATATTGAATTATCCTTTTTCAAGCCAAGTTGAGCCTATAGGTTAGACCCCTTGTTTCGGTGACAAACCATAATACAAGCCTAGATACCTTAGGAATGTAAACCCAAATGTTATTTTGGAGTTAGGCTTTGTGAATGTGTTTGAATATGTCAAAAGTTCAAGTTTGGGGTTGCTCTTGGAATTAGCAACACTATAAGTTTGGAGTAGAGCACTAGAGAATTGATAGATCACTTTTCTCTCAAAAAAAAATGATGAAAACAAAAAAAAGAACAAATATATATATATATATATATATATATATATATATATATATATATATAAACAATAAGCTGATTCATCACAAATACCAGCTAAAAAAAATTTAATTTGTTATGAGACAAAGTTACAAGTTCTATCAGTAGTCATGTAAATTGAGTTCTCTAGTACCTTAAGCAAATTATGGGTTGTGGGAATGTTCTTGTTGAGACCAGTAGGATTTGCCTAACTCCACGGTGTTTTTATTAAACCTACTTTCCAAATTATCCCACCTTTATCATAAGCCCAGCTATAACCTGAAAGGTCCTTAAAAGTGTGTATTGTGATATTGACTTTGATTGATGCTTAGAAACTATTCAAGTTTTGGTAATATAGTAGTTTTGCATGTCGACTGTATGGACCTTGCATTATTCAATATGTTGCGAGAAGTTGTTGGAATGGATGTGTTGCCAAGCAAGTTAGCTCATCAATTGCTAACTAAGAAGATGCACTTTGATACTACCATTGGTGAAGTAAGTGTTATTTTACTGTTAAATTTCATTTTTAAGTTTGTTCCTTAAGGACAAGTAACGATGCAAGTTTGGGGTTGTGATGACATGTTGTTATATGGTGTTTTTCAGTTAGTTTTTATGTGTTATCTTAGTTTTTAGCAGTTTTGAGAAGCTGGAAACTGAAAAAGACAAAAAAAACAAGGAGACTAGAAAAACCAAAATCGACGATTTTGACCTAATTTTGAGGAAATTTTGAGTTTTTCAATTCGACAAAAATCTGGGCACGATTTTTACGTTATAGAAACTAATTCCAGAAAAGTCTGGTGTGTTTCTGAGCCAAGGGTTCAAAATTTTGAGGAGAAAAAGGCGTTTTTGAAGCGGAAGAACTGGAGAACCGGTGGAAGACCATCACATCTCATAGTCAATCTTCCAATCTATGTAATGAATCATTCTTTTGAAATATTTGTTTATGCTTTAGCTATGAGTAACTAATTTCCTTGTGGTTAAGCCTGCGATGAATCTTTTGTAAGCTATATGGCCATGTAATTTGTCTGAACTCTCTTGAATATCATTGAAGATCTAGTCTTATTCATATTTCCTTGAATGCAATGCCTCTTATATGTTTATGATTGACTACTAGCCATAACTTCTTGAATGTATGAATTGATTATAGACTTTGAATGACTACTAGCCATAGCTTTTGGAGCTGACCCATGTAATCTGATTAACTTAACTGGTTAAGCTAGAGATAGGTAATTGTTAAGTTATGATTTAGAGATTAACGGACTATTAAAACCTCCAACGGTTTCAAATTCACTTAAGAGATTAAGGGATTGTGACTTTAGGAGAGAGTTCTAAGTCAAGAGATTGATTAGAACTACTTTGTTAATCTATCGTTAGACTAGGGAAACAATGATAGGAAAGAGGTGCAAATTATCATATAGCAAGCATTAGAGGATTTAGTCGGCTTAATCATTCTCCACATTAAATTTCTAAAACTAACTTTTACTGAACTTTTCTATTAGTTAATGTTATCAAATCAAATTTTCCTTGTGAAACCCCAAATTTTATACATCCTTTATGATGATGAAATTATTAAGTAGAAATTAACAACAATCCTCGTGGATACGAATTTAATATTATTACTTCGATAGTTTTTGGTACACTTGCCAAATATTTATCAAGTTTTTGGTGCCGTTGTCAGGGACTGTTGAATCATTTCAACTTGGAAATTTCATTATTATTTAGGATTTCTGTCATTTACATTTTTGTTTGTATATTGAAAAAAAAATGATTTATGCTCTTCATGTCTATTTCTTTGTGCTTTACTACTGAAAGGTTTCTCTGAGTTTTGTAGCAATGTGGGATAGTCGACCACTTATTGATTCTGAAGAGATCAGTATCCTTCGTTATGAAAAATGGACGATCTCTCTACATATAAAAGGTTTAGAAGCAAGATTGAGTATGAGTTGCGATTTTTGTGGAGGCTATCATAATAGTTACTATTGTGAGAAGCAATTCATAGAAAAAGAAGAAGAGCAGGAAGTGATCAACATAGATTATAACTCTCAACTTCAAACTATTTTAGATGAATTCTTGAGGTCAAATCGAGTTTCATTTGAGAAATTTGAACTTTAGTGCGGTGATCTTGTTGAGAAAGCATATGAGTCTCAGAAGAAGTTGGTTGAGATGGAGACTGGGTGTCAGGCTACTGTGGTGGAAGACAATCCACAAGTGAGGAATGTTGGTCTCTACCTGAAGTCTCTACAAATTCTTCTCTAAGGTGGGAGAGCTCAAATTCCAAAGGTTTAACAGTAAGCGCATGGGAGTATCTGACTCTTTGTGCCAATTTCATGGAATTCCTGCCAAACAAGAGGAAGAAGAAGGGTGATATATTATTTCTGTCATATTTGCCACCCTAACAGTGGTTGAAGTGTTAAGCTCAATGACATAAAAGAAAGCGCTTGATGGGAGGCAACCCATCCTTTTTCTAATGTTTGTTATTTTGCAGGTGTTTACTTTCAGTATAAAAAAAATGAAAAGATGGACGAAAAAAATTAAGTCCACATTAGTCGTTCTCAATAATTGCCTTTGTCGGTGTGTCCTTTTGAATTCAGTTGTAATTCCCCTACCTTTTATATTGCATTTGTTCTTGTTTATTATTAATGAACTTGCTTTTTCTTGAATTTTACCAATCTAGTAACAAATGTTTCACTAATGGTATGTCAAAGGTTAAAAGGAGGTGGATGCTTGCATGGATATTCAACGGGGAAGTGTACGGCAGATGGAATGCTTAGGTAGCCACAACTTCCAGAAACCTCAACCTGTAAGGTTAAGACTAAAATTTTATTTTTCAATTTTAACAAATATGAGTGATCCATGTAAATGTTATTTCTAGGACTTACGATTTTTCTTTGGTGTTGATTGGTTATATTCTGTACAAACTAAGGCAAATTTCTTGTACCTTGAGCCTTTGAAGCCAACTTGTTGTTATATTGAATTATCCTTTTTCAAGCCAAGTTGAGCCTATAGGTTAGACCCCTTGTTTCGGTGACAAACCATAATACAAGCCTAGATACCTTAGGAATGTAAACCCAAATGTTATTTTGGAGTTAGGCTTTGTGAATGTGTTTGAATATGTCAAAAGTTCAAGTTTGGGGTTGCTCTTGGAATTAGCAACACTATAAGTTTGGAGTAGAGCACTAGAGAATTGATAGATCACTTTTCTCTCAAAAAAAAATGATGAAAACAAAAAAAAGAACAAATATATATATATATATATATATATATATATATATATATATATATATATAAACAATAAGCTGATTCATCACAAATACCAGCTAAAAAAAATTTAATTTGTTATGAGACAAAGTTACAAGTTCTATCAGTAGTCATGTAAATTGAGTTCTCTAGTACCTTAAGCAAATTATGGGTTGTGGGAATGTTCTTGTTGAGACCAGTAGGATTTGCCTAACTCCACGGTGTTTTTATTAAACCTACTTTCCAAATTATCCCACCTTTATCATAAGCCCAGCTATAACCTGAAAGGTCCTTAAAAGTGTGTATTGTGATATTGACTTTGATTGATGCTTAGAAACTATTCAAGTTTTGGTAATATAGTAGTTTTGCATGTCGACTGTATGGACCTTGCATTATTCAATATGTTGCGAGAAGTTGTTGGAATGGATGTGTTGCCAAGCAAGTTAGCTCATCAATTGCTAACTAAGAAGATGCACTTTGATACTACCATTGGTGAAGTAAGTGTTATTTTACTGTTAAATTTCATTTTTAAGTTTGTTCCTTAAGGACAAGTAACGATGCAAGTTTGGGGTTGTGATGACATGTTGTTATATGGTGTTTTTCAGTTAGTTTTTATGTGTTATCTTAGTTTTTAGCAGTTTTGAGAAGCTGGAAACTGAAAAAGACAAAAAAAACAAGGAGACTAGAAAAACCAAAATCGACGATTTTGACCTAATTTTGAGGAAATTTTGAGTTTTTCAATTCGACAAAAATCTGGGCACGATTTTTACGTTATAGAAACTAATTCCAGAAAAGTCTGGTGTGTTTCTGAGCCAAGGGTTCAAAATTTTGAGGAGAAAAAGGCGTTTTTGAAGCGGAAGAACTGGAGAACCGGTGGAAGACCATCACATCTCATAGTCAATCTTCCAATCTATGTAATGAATCATTCTTTTGAAATATTTGTTTATGCTTTAGCTATGAGTAACTAATTTCCTTGTGGTTAAGCCTGCGATGAATCTTTTGTAAGCTATATGGCCATGTAATTTGTCTGAACTCTCTTGAATATCATTGAAGATCTAGTCTTATTCATATTTCCTTGAATGCAATGCCTCTTATATGTTTATGATTGACTACTAGCCATAACTTCTTGAATGTATGAATTGATTATAGACTTTGAATGACTACTAGCCATAGCTTTTGGAGCTGACCCATGTAATCTGATTAACTTAACTGGTTAAGCTAGAGATAGGTAATTGTTAAGTTATGATTTAGAGATTAACGGACTATTAAAACCTCCAACGGTTTCAAATTCACTTAAGAGATTAAGGGATTGTGACTTTAGGAGAGAGTTCTAAGTCAAGAGATTGATTAGAACTACTTTGTTAATCTATCGTTAGACTAGGGAAACAATGATAGGAAAGAGGTGCAAATTATCATATAGCAAGCATTAGAGGATTTAGTCGGCTTAATCATTCTCCACATTAAATTTCTAAAACTAACTTTTACTGAACTTTTCTATTAGTTAATGTTATCAAATCAAATTTTCCTTGTGAAACCCCAAATTTTATACATCCTTTATGATGATGAAATTATTAAGTAGAAATTAACAACAATCCTCGTGGATACGAATTTAATATTATTACTTCGATAGTTTTTGGTACACTTGCCAAATATTTATCAAGTTTTTGGTGCCGTTGTCAGGGACTGTTGAATCATTTCAACTTGGAAATTTCATTATTATTTAGGATTTCTGTCATTTACATTTTTGTTTGTATATTGAAAAAAAAATGATTTATGCTCTTCATGTCTATTTCTTTGTGCTTTACTACTGAAAGGTTTCTCTGAGTTTTGTAGCAATGTGGGATAGTCGACCACTTATTGATTCTGAAGAGATCAGTATCCTTCGTTATGAAAAATGGACGATCTCTCTACATATAAAAGGTTTAGAAGCAAGATTGAGTATGAGTTGCGATTTTTGTGGAGGCTATCATAATAGTTACTATTGTGAGAAGCAATTCATAGAAAAAGAAGAAGAGCAGGAAGTGATCAACATAGATTATAACTCTCAACTTCAAACTATTTTAGATGAATTCTTGAGGTCAAATCGAGTTTCATTTGAGAAATTTGAACTTTAGTGCGGTGATCTTGTTGAGAAAGCATATGAGTCTCAGAAGAAGTTGGTTGAGATGGAGACTGGGTGTCAGGCTACTGTGGTGGAAGACAATCCACAAGTGAGGAATGTTGGTCTCTACCTGAAGTCTCTACAAATTCTTCTCTAAGGTGGGAGAGCTCAAATTCCAAAGGTTTAACAGTAAGCGCATGGGAGTATCTGACTCTTTGTGCCAATTTCATGGAATTCCTGCCAAACAAGAGGAAGAAGAAGGGTGATATATTATTTCTGTCATATTTGCCACCCTAACAGTGGTTGAAGTGTTAAGCTCAATGACATAAAAGAAAGCGCTTGATGGGAGGCAACCCATCCTTTTTCTAATGTTTGTTATTTTGCAGGTGTTTACTTTCAGTATAAAAAAAATGAAAAGATGGACGAAAAAAATTAAGTCCACATTAGTCGTTCTCAATAATTGCCTTTGTCGGTGTGTCCTTTTGAATTCAGTTGTAATTCCCCTACCTTTTATATTGCATTTGTTCTTGTTTATTATTAATGAACTTGCTTTTTCTTGAATTTTACCAATCTAGTAACAAATGTTTCACTAATGGTATGTCAAAGGTTAAAAGGAGGTGGATGCTTGCATGGATATTCAACGGGGAAGTGTACGGCAGATGGAATGCTTAGGTAGCCACAACTTCCAGAAACCTCAACCTGTAAGGTTAAGACTAAAATTTTATTTTTCAATTTTAACAAATATGAGTGATCCATGTAAATGTTATTTCTAGGACTTACGATTTTTCTTTGGTGTTGATTGGTTATATTCTGTACAAACTAAGGCAAATTTCTTGTACCTTGAGCCTTTGAAGCCAACTTGTTGTTATATTGAATTATCCTTTTTCAAGCCAAGTTGAGCCTATAGGTTAGACCCCTTGTTTCGGTGACAAACCATAATACAAGCCTAGATACCTTAGGAATGTAAACCCAAATGTTATTTTGGAGTTAGGCTTTGTGAATGTGTTTGAATATGTCAAAAGTTCAAGTTTGGGGTTGCTCTTGGAATTAGCAACACTATAAGTTTGGAGTAGAGCACTAGAGAATTGATAGATCACTTTTCTCTCAAAAAAAAATGATGAAAACAAAAAAAAGAACAAATATATATATATATATATATATATATATATATATATATATATATATATATATAAACAATAAGCTGATTCATCACAAATACCAGCTAAAAAAAATTTAATTTGTTATGAGACAAAGTTACAAGTTCTATCAGTAGTCATGTAAATTGAGTTCTCTAGTACCTTAAGCAAATTATGGGTTGTGGGAATGTTCTTGTTGAGACCAGTAGGATTTGCCTAACTCCACGGTGTTTTTATTAAACCTACTTTCCAAATTATCCCACCTTTATCATAAGCCCAGCTATAACCTGAAAGGTCCTTAAAAGTGTGTATTGTGATATTGACTTTGATTGATGCTTAGAAACTATTCAAGTTTTGGTAATATAGTAGTTTTGCATGTTGACTGTATGGACCTTGCATTATTCAATATGTTGCGAGAAGTTGTTGGAATGGATGTGTTGCCAAGCAAGTTAGCTCATCAATTGCTAACTAAGAAGATGCACTTTGATACTACCATTGGTGAAGTAAGTGTTATTTTACTGTTAAATTTCATTTTTAAGTTTGTTCCTTAAGGACAAGTAACGATGCAAGTTTGGGGTTGTGATGACATGTTGTTATATGGTGTTTTTCAGTTAGTTTTTATGTGTTAGTTTAGTTTTTAGCAGTTTTGAGAAGCTGGAAACTGAAAAAGACAAAAAAAACAAGGAGACTAGAAAAACCAAAATCGACGATTTTGACCTAATTTTGAGGAAATTTTGAGTTTTTCAATTCGACAAAAATCTGGGCACGATTTTTACGTTATAGAAACTAATTCCAGAAAAGTCTGGTGTGTTTCTGAGCCAAGGGTTCAAAATTTTGAGGAGAAAAAGGCGTTTTTGAAGCGGAAGAACTGGAGAACCGGTGGAAGACCATCACATCTCATAGTCAATCTTCCAATCTATGTAATGAATCATTCTTTTGAAATAGTTGTTTATGCTTTAGCTATGAGTAACTAATTTCCTTGTGGTTAAGCCTGCGATGAATCTTTTGTAAGCTATATGGCCATGTAATTTGTCTGAACTCTCTTGAATATCATTGAAGATCTAGTCTTATTCATATTTCCTTGAATGCAATGCCTCTTATATGTTTATGATTGACTACTAGCCATAACTTCTTGAATGTATGAATTGATTATAGACTTTGAATGACTACTAGCCATAGCTTTTGGAGCTGACCCATGTAATCTGATTAACTTAACTGGTTAAGCTAGAGATAGGTAATTGTTAAGTTATGATTTAGAGATTAACGGACTATTAAAACCTCCAACGGTTTCAAATTCACTTAAGAGATTAAGGGATTGTGACTTTAGGAGAGAGTTCTAAGTCAAGAGATTGATTAGAACTCCTTTGTTAATCTATCGTTAGACTAGGGAAACAATGATAGGAAAGAAGTGCAAATTATCATATAGCAAGCATTAAAGGATTCAGTCGGCTTAATCATTCTCTACATTAAATTTCTAAAACTAACTTTTACTGCACTTTTCTATTAGTTAATGTTATCAAATCAAACTATTTACCTTGTGCAACCCCCAAACTTTATACATCCTTTATGATGATGAAATTACTAACTAGAAATTAACAACAGTCCTCGTTGATACGAATTTAATATTATTACTTCGATAGTTTTTGGTACACTTGCCAAATATTTATCAATGACGTAGAATGATAGTGAAATAATATTGTTGTATGACGCTGATTAATTACGAAATGATGAAGTTATATTATGTTGATTAATGATGACGTAACAACTGTTTATGATGACGAGTAATGACGAAACATACCTTGTTTATAAATGATGAGTTTGATGAAATGAATTATGTTGTAAGTGTGAGTTATTGATGATGTGCTAATATGTAGTATTTAGTGAGTCTTCCTTCATGCATTATATCAAATTTAGGAAAATGACGAATGACGAATGTATGTTCAGTAACACAACTCTGACATACAATAAAATGACGAGTAGAAACCAGTACCGACAAGCAAATGTAATAGGGATGAATTGCATCTTCTCCTATACATGTTGATGTGCTAAACTTGATGTTGATGTGAATGATGTATGATGAATTACTTGCTAAGGTGTTGATGTGCTATTTGATGTGATGATGTGATTTTTAAATGACGTAATTATGGAAATAATGATCAACTAATGATGTGAATAATATGTATATAATTATGATTAATGATGTTTTCTGTATTTAATCTCTGAGTCTATTCATTATGATTATGCAATCTTCTTATTTTGATTATATACTCACCCTGGTTGCGGATTGGACGCCCGTGCCTTTGTTTGGTACATATATTCAGGACGAGGATCTTTAGATGCTGTGAGCTTAGAGTATGACGAGTAGTTCTTCTCGTCAATCCTTCTTTTCATTAGGAGTTTACTTTTGGGTCAATGCTCTTTTAATGTTGAGATTCTTGTTTCTGAAAATCAGTTGATTTGTTGAGATGATATGATTAAACTTTGAAATTAATTCGCTGCACTGTTTCTAATTGAATTGACGTGTATTTAATGATGAGAATATGTGACACCCTTATATGATTAAATGTTATTTGTATTTTTAATTCAGAAAAATACTTTTTAGGGTTACGGTGTTACATTAGCCAAGTGAGAAAATAGAGGGTGTGTTATTCACGTATACATGAATTAATTTTGCTCCTTTGTCGTTTAAACTCATGACTTCAAACTCATTATCCTTTAGCTCGAACAAGTTGAGCTACCCAACTCCCAATTTAGTAATGTATGTGATGTCATGTTAGTATGTTAAAAACTGTTTCTTAAACCCTTAAACGAGTTTCGTTTTAATATTAAGATTAATTTCTATGCATTAACAATGTGAAACTTTTTACACAGATCAAGTGAAAGTATGTTAAATTGATATTTGTAGAGATATTTTTAAAAATAACTTAAAAAAGGGATGGATCATTAAGTCTAAACCGTTTGATCTTAATCGAAAAGTTAAAATTTTAAACTCAAAATTATTGTCTTTTGTCTAACTTTATGTTTTCTTGCTCAACATTAAAATTTGAAAACAATCTAATATCATACACTATCCTTCTTCCTTCTTGAAGGGACAATGCATGATTTCCTAATCTTAATCACCAAAAGGAATATGCCAAAACAATTCTTCCCCAATAATAAGAAGTGTGTTGTTTGTTTGTAATAATAAAAACAACAGAATAGACTCAAACACCTTCCATTCATTCACTCACAGTACCCATTCCAACTTCCTTGGATTCTTTCTCCATAATCGAATTGATTCTATCCCAATTCTAAAACCTGTTCCTTCATTTTTCATGATTCTTATGAATATGAATGCTACTTCTCTCTCTATAAACCTTTCTACTTCATCATCATACCCTTCTATTGTTTCTCTAAGATTTCAACGTTTTTCACCATTACAAGCAAAACCCATTAATATTTCGTGTAGAAAAGCACGGTTGTGCTCTTTTCAAGGGTCGAAAACAGTGAATTGTAGAAAAAGTTTGGTGTTTGAAGCTACTAACATGGATAAAGCAGAAGTTGATTCACATGAAGAAGAAGATAAGGAAGAGGGTACTTCTTCTTCTACTTCGGTTGAGTCTGAAAATGGGAGGAATTCAAGGCCTCGAAGAATTGCTCTCTTTGTTGAGCCTTCTCCATTTGCGTGAGTCCCATTTTTGTGTTTTTTTTATTTGTTCTTTAGTTTGAATTGTATTGGCTAATGCTTTATTGAATTGGGGTGTGTATTTGATGGTGAAATTGAAACTCCTATTGTTATTGTTTTGGCTTCTTGATTTGCTCTTTATTTTACATAGTTTCCAACGCTATCAAGTCAACACTATAACCAGTGGTGTAATGTCTAGGAAAGTGCAGTCCAATGGTATGAGTTGATTCAGGGAATGAGGTTCATGATTAGAAGCGTGTGACTTCCGTATGAGCAGAAGTAAGACATAGTATATGGAATGTAACTTTAGCAAAAGGCGGAGCATTTCGAGCTTAGAGGTGAAAGTTGGAGATCATATCATATCACAAGTTACATGATTTAAATATTTTGGCTCCATAGTAAAAAACGAGGGATTAATAGAAGGAGATGTAAATTGTCGACTTCAAGCTGGGTGGTTGAAATGGACGAGGGCCTCAAGTGTTTCATTTGATACGAAAATACCGCTCAAGCTAAAGGAAATCTTTTATCGAACAGCTGTAAAGACTGACAATGTTGTACGTGACTAAGTGTTGGGTTGTAAGGAACCAACACAAAAATAAATTATGCGTAGCAGAGATGAGGATGTTGTGTTGGATGTGTTGTAAGACTAGATAGGAATGATTAGAAATGATAATATTAGAGAGAGATCTATGGTAGCACCTATAGAAGAAAAGATGATGGAAACTAGGCTTAGGTGGTTTAGGCATGTAGAGAGAAGACCCGTGGACTATAGTAAGGACTAAGGAGAGTAAGTCAGATGCAGGGGATTCAAATCACTAGAGGTAGAAGAAGACCTGGAAAAACTATAAGAGAAACTATTAAGAAAGATCTATAGATTAATGAGTTGGATAACAATATGGTATTTGATAGAACATTATGGCGTCGTTTAATCCATGTGGCCGATCCCACTTAGTAGGATAAGGCATGGTTGTTGTTGTTCTTGTTGCAGTTTTTGCAGCAATTGAACTGTCTTGTTGGCTAGGTTTTAGCGTTTAATTGGAACAGTTTGATGAATTTACTGAGTTGGCATGTATTTTTCTGTTAAAAGTTTTAGGTGTATTTTTATTTCCCTTATTAAGTTGTCAGTTTGATATTTGGTTCATCTGAAGTTTTGTTTGCTTAGCGGTGTTTGGATAACATGCTTTCCATGATTAGCTGTTTGAAAACCAGAAAAACTATTATTCAGTTTTGGTGTTTCTTAACATGGTTGCTATTCTACTCTAGAAATCACAAATTTGTAACCAGATATGTATATGATATGATATGATATGCAGACAGATATGATAAATTTTAAAATTATAGGATGCGATGCTACAATGATAAACATGAATATATAGTCAAATGACAGAATTGATGTTTGGAAAGTTAGAATAAATAGTTGTAAAGTGTACAGATTATAGATATTAGAATTATACATTTTGGTCTTTGATAGTGGCAAATGTGTTGCTTTGGTCCTAAAGCTTTTAGTATGCACATATTAATCTCCGAATGTTCAACTTCTTCATACAAGTTCATCTTTCTTGATTCCCAAATTCATCCTTTTGTTCACTACAGTTTATATTTATGCAATGAAATTGCAGACATGGCTTGTTAACTACATAGTAGTAGAGCATTAAGTGCCATGCGTTACCTACTTTCCCGAACGGTGGATTAATAAAGCCGAAGGATGGATTTGTGAAGTCGACACATTCACGGACTAATTTGTACACATTCCAGTAATGAAAACAACATAAGTTATCACTTTTTTTTTTCTTTTTATCTATAAGTTATCACTTATAGAAACTAAATTTTGTATATTACTCATGTCACAGTATAGTTTCTGTCTGCATAGTAATCCAATTGAAGTCGAACTAAAATTGGCATAACTCATGTGTCATTCTTCGAAAGATGTTTCATGTTAGGTGTGAGAAAAATGATATGTATATTCTTAACAGAAAATTTGTTCTTGGCGGTATCTATTTTACAGATATGTATCAGGATACAAAAACCGGTTTCAGAATTTTATCAAATGTCTTCGAGAAATGGGAGATGAGGTAACTTTTCTACTTGTTTTGCATCAGGGTATGCACATGTTGATTTTCCTTTAATTTTTGGCATTTTTTGTACAGTATCCCCAAATATTCAAAGAAAATCAGGAGTAGATAGCTTCTCCACTGTGAATATATTGATTCGACATTTATCATATATTTTTTTTTTCTTTTTCATTGCATACTAACTACTTATGTTTATTTGTCTATTATAGGTGATGGTTGTGACAACGCATAAAGGAGTGCCCCAAGAATTTTATGGAGCCAAATTAATAGGATCTTGGAGGTTGCTTATACTGATCTCTATTAATTTCTTAACACATATCTCTTCATTACATCTCTGATCTACTTGTAATTCTAGATTAATTGTTTCTGAATCATAATAAACTGTGTTTTTTGGTTACAATGAGCTTATTTCATTTTCTTAATTTGTTTTGTTGAATATAATTGCTAACTGTCAATTCCTTATAACATCTTCTGCTAGCATATGTTGTGCATTTAATTTAAAATTTCACCAGTAAGTACTAAGTACTTGCGGCATTCCTATTATCATGATTTTATGATTTTTGATGTTCTGATTACAATGTAGAATGTGAGTAATTTGATATACTCTTTAAAAGTATGATTACTACCATAAAGACCAATAATGACGTCTGTGTGTTTGAATTACAAAATAGAGGCTAAATTGTATAATAATTATAAGATTCTCTATTATCTTAATGGATTTAATTCATATACATCGTTAGTGTAAAGAGTTGTTACACTGTCAATAAATCATAATTGTCAGATGACTCATATAGCATTAAAAACGTTTGACTTCAATCATAACTACTTCTAAAATCACAGATATGATTGGTTGTTATTTATTGACAGTGTAAAACTTTTTACACTGACGGTGTATCAAAATCAAACTCTTTAATACCATAATCACAAAATTTGGTTTGCCTTTTCATGTATTTTCGAACAACTATCAGTAGCATATTTTACACTAATACTTTTCGTTTCCCAAACGCAAATTGGAAATTCAGCTTTCCCCTCCCTTGGTATCAGAATGTACCCCTCTCTTTGGCACTTAGTCCAAGAATAATTTCAGAGGTAGCTCGGTTCAAGCCTGACATAATACATGCATCATCACCAGGCATAATGGTTGGTCTGCAATTCTTATACTCCTTACATATTAAATTTTGATGTTAATAAGCACAAGGTTGTTGTGAAGACTTATTTGTCACATTTCATGTCTGATACTACCTTATTTTCAGGTTTTCGGTGCTCTTATCATTGCAAAACTTTTGTCTGTTCCAATTGTCATGTCCTATCACACCCATGTACCAGTGTAAGTTTCAGTCAGATTTCACATTTTCTGAATATATTTACCATTTTAGATGACATGGCTCTTACATTTATGATTGTTCTAATACAACAATATGATGTCTGTGGTCTATATTTAATTATGTACTTCTTATGTTGGAAGTGTTTGACATGGACCGTAGACCGTAGTATTTAAACACAAGTTGTACTTTATAAACCCTAAGCTTGATCAATAGAAAGGTGATGCAGCTGCTCTGAAGTCGGAGACATAGACACACTTGGCGGAACTCCGTGATCAAATATCATGTTTTCTCCGTTTGCATTTTTCGTATCTTTGTACTTTTGAACCAAGTTGCTGTGCTAACAGCTTATTTTTAATCTTATTGTGTCTCCAGATACATTCCAAGATACACCTTTAGTTGGCTGGTGAAACCAATGTGGTTGGTCATAAGTATGTATACTTCCTTGCTTACTTTTATCCGATATGGACTCAAATATTTGTGAGCATAGCATAAATTTTGGCGTTTCATGTAGAATTTCTTCACAGAGCAGCTGACCTGACTCTGGTGCCGTCTGTTGCCATTGGGAGGGATCTTCAAGCGGCTAGAGTTACAGCAGGTGAACATAGAATCCCCTTATCTAGTCGTTTTATCAATGCTTAGTTGATAACATAGTTTAAATATACGCATTTATCGGCATGCCTTTGTCAATGCAGCAAAATTGGTAGACTAACTTCTTTCTTTTATTGATATCCAGCTAACAAGATTCGTCTTTGGAACAAAGGTGTTGATTCTGAAAGTTTCCATCCGCGATTCCGTTCACATGAAATGCGATTAAGACTAAGGTTTGAACCTTTTGTCATTTTTTCGTTATTTAGAAGTTTTTGTAATGATCAGTTTTCATCTTATTCTTACAGCAACGGTGAACCTGAGAAACCCTTGATAGTTCATGTTGGACGGCTTGGAGTTGAAAAGAGTTTAGGTTTTATCAAAGGGTAGAGAAAACTTTATCTTGCAATTTGCTTAACTTTCTCTGATATTTCTTACCATGCAAAATAATATATCTTTCATAGGAATTTAAATATCTGTAAACTTTGTTTGACACCTGAACCAAATGGTTTTGCAGGGTCATGGATAAGCTTCCTGAAGCTCGAGTTGCTTTCATCGGAGATGGACCGTACAGGTGACTTAATATGACATGTCGCTACTTTTATATCTGTTCCAGTTGTTTATGACAGCTTTTAACTAATGGATTTCTATGAATGTACTTTTTTATTCTTGCCTCTTCCATCTCAAATCATATAATGGCTAACCGCCATCATGAAATGGATTTTCTCGTTTCATGTTTAGAACGCGTTTGGATTGACTTATGAACAGTTTATTTGGGTTTATTTATTAGCATAAACAATTATATGAGTGTTTGGGTGAACTTACGAAAACAACTTATGATATGCTTATAAGTTCTTTTAAGCTAATTTCAATAAGGTCTCCAAAGAGCTTATGAACACAATACTTTATAGGTTATCTGAAAACAGTTTGACCAGATTTATTCTTTGATTATACTTTATAGGTTGTACTTTATATATATAGAACTTATATGATAAGTGTTTATCCGATAACCGCTTAATTAAGTTGTTTATCCAAGCATACCCTTAGTCTCTTTCTTTTGAGGATTTGGAGGAGACTTCGCTTCTGTCTAGCGATTTCAGTCCACATCTCATTCTCAATATTTTATGTTTATATATCATCTGCATCCCTCTCTAGATAATGCAAATTGTTAAATATGATCACTTTGGCAACTTTTAGTTGTATGATGAGTTCTTTAACTACCAGGGAGGAGCTAGAGAAAATGTTTGAAGGTATGCCTGCAGTATTCACAGGAATGTTAGGAGGGGAGGTACTCTCTCAAGCATATGCTAGTGGAGATGTATTTGTCATGCCTTCAGAGTCAGAAACACTTGGCTTCGTTGTTTTGGAGGCCATGTCTTCGGGGATACCTGTGGTGGCAGCACGCGCCGGAGGCATTCCAGATATAATTCCTGCGGATCAAGAAGGTAAAACCGGCTATCTCTATAATCCAGGTGATCTTGAAGACTGCTTGAGTAAATTGAAACCCCTTTTGTTCGACAAAGAGTTGAGAGAAACCATAGGAAAAGCTGCACGTAATGAAATGGAAAAATTTGATTGGAAGGCAGCCACTCGAAAAGTTCGAAATGAACAATACAACGCTGCTATTTGGTTCTGGCGCAAGAAAAGGGCAATATTATTGAGACCCTTACAATGGATCAGTAAACGTGTTTTCCCATCACCACAAGTTAACTATAGATGATGTAAATAAACGTTCCAAGCTTAGGAATGTTCCTTGCTTGGTTTGACTTGATATAAGACTTGTACTTTTGAGATAATGCATTCATATTTTCTGTGAATATAATGCAGCTTATAATGTGATAAGGTGTTGCACCTAATCTTGTGTCATTATACCTCAAAAAGTAAATAAATCTTGTGTCAGTGTAAAATTGATAAATATCAAAGTCTAAATCCTTCATGACCCTATTCTATATATTTTGTATTTAATTTCCCTATTGACATTCTAAGGCATTAACACTATAGAAAGCATCTCTCAAAAAAAAAACTATAGAAAGCACTTGAATAAAAGAGCATAATTTGAATATTGAACGAAAGCTCATTCCATATTGCAAAAGTGAGATAAGTCTTGTATCATTTCAATTTAACGCCATTTTTTCTGTTGCGAGTTAGCGTTGCCTCAGTAGCATGTGTTAATAAATATGATAAGGGGTGCATTTTTTTGAGTAAACCGAGTAAGAAGGTCAAGCCATATATCTCGAGCACTATTAATCCATAGGATGGAATTGGCTATGGAAGGGATAGTGGAATTTATGATCCAAGATTGGACCATACTGTTACAATGGACCCAATGATAGAAATTTGCATTGTTAGGTTCAGATTTAAGAAGGCTGTCATCAATAAAACCAAGTTCGTTTTTGGCTTCAAGTGATATGGTAATGGCTCGGCTTCAAATGGCATAGTTATTTCCATTAAGAGGTTGTAGGCAGAGTCTATAACAAAAATAAATTCTACTCGAGAACATTCAAACATATTAAATTGAACTCTACATGTTAGAATCAACTTTACATACTCAAAAGTGAAACCAAACATAAACTTTAGCAATCAAGCAATAATTATTGAGTGGAGAGCACTTGGTTTATACAAATGTTATTTTGATTTTCTATCTGATATGGTTATCATTTATGATATTGAGTGTCTTCTTTGTTGTGGACTTGTGGCTGGTATTTTTTGGCACTGCCCGGACCATATTCTTGTATGTGGTTGCTATTGCCTCTTGCTAGAATAAGTGTCACTCCATTGTGCTGCATAAAATAATGTAATTTTAATTGGAAGATCGTTTTTTATTTATGTTCTATAAATTTTTAATACATTGAACTCATTGGATTGACAGAATTGAACCCATTGCATTGAAAAGATCTTTCCCCTTTCTCCTGTGATTTTTCATGAAGTTATGGTAATACAAAAGAAGTTTACTATTTGCACAAAACTTTTTGATCTATAGAAAACACTGAATCAAAAAGCTTGAATTACAGATTCAAAAGAAGTTTGTTCTAACTTCTAAGGCATCATTACAAAACAATATTGTTTTAAACACAGCCAATCAACTCAGAAACCAACAAACCTTTGTGCCTCTGAGTCTGTCCCAGCTATGATGTTTAAGAATGAAATTTTTACAGCAGCATCTTTGTCAATATACATAAAGAAAGAACAAAGGAACCTCCAAATTCCAATGCACTTTGATTATTATTATTATTATGTTACATCACTCTAGACCTTAGATAATATGAATACAAAGATGGAATAATACCTCAAGTGCTAATGCTTAGTGGCAGGGATATGGAGCTCCACATAATCAACAAAGTCATCTAAATATTTTTGGTGCAGCTCCTTGTCTCCAAATATCTTGCTCATCTCTACAGCTTTATTTCTATAACTCTCTCCTTCCTCCCCTACGGTCACTGATCTCAATGCCTTAGCCACTGAATCCCTAGTGAATTTCCCATCATTGTCATAATTTATTTGAACCTTTACCCCCACCATTTTTTCTTCCATAAGTGTAGCAACTAAACCTTGCTCATTATGAAAAGGTAACATAATAAGTGGACATCCAACTTGAAGACTCTCTATCACTGAACTCCAACCACGGTGAGTCAAAAATCCCCCAACAGACTCATGTGCTAAGATTCTCAACTGTGGTGCCCAATTACTCCAAATCAATCCTTTCTTATTTGATTGGTTCTCAACAAGCCAATCATCTTTAACTTGGTTCTTCAGAATCCAAAGAAAGGGTAAACTAGATAGTTCTAATCCTTTAGCTATCTCAGTAAATTCCTCATCACTTAATGTCACTTCACTTCCAAATACAACATAAACCACTGACCTTTTTTCATGTTTATCCAACCATTTAAGGATTGTATCCCAATTTTCATCATATTTTTCTTCATTGAATTGTTGTGAAGGTGGCAATAATCCAACTGGGATCACTTTTTTCTTGCATAGATTTTCAATTAATTCTAAATATTTACCTTCAATCTCCATGCAACTTCTTGCAGCAATAAAATCAGCACCAAAAAGGATTTCTTTGACCCTAAACATATCTGTAACTCCAGATTCATTTTGTTCCAAGTAGACAGCAGAAATAATATTCTCCTCATCATTTGACTTTCCAACTAAGACTTCCACTCCAAAAGACATACCAAATGCACTAAAAATTGAGAAATAAATGCTTAAGATGCCAAACTTTGATAATATTGGTGGTAACCAATAAGGTGCAAAGTCATATATGATACAATCAGGGTTGAATATTTCCAAAAATTCAATCAAAGGTTGTTGAAGACCATCAAAAGCTTTCTTGAGATATGGAACAACGTGTGTTGGAATGTCCATAGTGGCTTCTGCATGCTCAGGTAGTTGGTCTATATGAGGTAGTGAGAGTTCTACAAAATTTACCAAAGGTAGTAAATTTGGAGGTAGTTTAGGGAGACGTTTGATGTTTCTAGGTGTGAAAATGAATGAAATTTTGTGACCCTTTTGAGCTATGAGTTTGGAAAGCTCAAAGAATGGACTTATGTGACCAAAAGCTAGCCATGGAAAAACAGCAATGTGAACCTTCTTAGGCTTATCTTCCATGGTGGTATTGTATCGGTGTTTAAGATATGATATGACATGTAGCATAATTTTATTTTATAAACATTTAGATGAGTCAATCGGTAGTTGAGTATGTTTGGTTCAGATTTATTGAAATTGGGCTAATAGTCATCTTAGTCCTTGAATATGCAAGGAGTAGCCACCACTATAGTCCTTCAATGTATCAAAATTCCAAAATCGTCACTGAATGTACATTATATTAGTCAAAGTAGTCCTTTAGTTTGAAATAGTCCTTCAATGTTGACTTATCTCATTTCATATAAGGATTGATATGATAATAAGTAAGAATATTTATATGGATTGATATCATCATAAGTATATTGAAATATTGATATGACAGTATTAATAAAACATTTTAACACGAAGGACTATTTTGATTAAGAAGTGAACAATCAGTGACTATTTTAAAATTTTGATATATTCAAGGACTATTGTGACTACGTGTTGCACATTCGAGGACCAAAATAACTATTAACCCAAAAAAGTTATTTGATTTAATTTGATTTTCATGATATTTTCTTATAAAATTTTATCAAACTAAACTAGTGCAGAAAAAGTTTGTTAGGTATGATCGAGAGACCATTTGTTATAGTTTCTTTAAAAGATGATTTTTATATTGTTTAATTTTTTGTTATTTTTTTATTAATGATTTTTTTTTAAGAAAGTTTCAAATCAAAAATTGGTATAAACAGTTTATCATAAGAAGTCGTTTTAAGTATATCATCATTTTGCTACAACTTTTTTTAGATTATATTTTTTTTTTTAAATGAGAAGCCATATTGAATAGTTTTCTATTTTAAAGATATAAAGTAAAAATCACATTTTTTATCAAATAATAAATGGGCACTTAATTGGATCCATAGTTTTTTTAAAAAATATAAACTTATTTTGAAAATTTAGAGAAAAATGTATGATTTTTAACATTATTAAAACATATACATAAACTAAAATAGGAAAAAAATAATAAATAACTACATATAGATATGCATAAATACAACATATTTTTTTACAATGTCTACGGTACACTCGAAAATTCGATTAAAAAAATGATTTAATTTTTTTTAGATATTTTACATTTTTTATAAAAAAATAAAATCAATTTTTAGTTATATTTCAGTGTAATTCTCAAAATTATTTTATTACAAAATGACTTTTTATGTTGAAAACAAAATACACACTCTAATCACTATTATAAGTAAAAAATTATTTTTTAATTCATTGAATAACTTATTTATTTGGTCATTATTACAGACTAGAAGCATCACTTTGCTTATAATAATGATCGGAGAATATAAATATTTTGATTAATTTTGGTAGAAAAAATCTTTCTAATAGACGAAAAAGAAAACATATTTCTTGAATGATACAGTGGAGTGGGGTTCTGAATCCTAGTTTGAATGGTCAATTTAAAGCGAAGAGGGGTTATAATTGGCTCTTATTTCAACACCATACAAAAAATCCTCAACAATCATGGTCGTAGATTTGGAAGTTACACCTCTCAGTTTATATGCAATTCTTTGTATGGAAAACTTGTCACAAGTATCTCCCCACTAGAAGTATATTGTGCCACGGATTCCACGTAGAGGAACAACAGCCATGATATTATTCTTCAAGAGTTTATATTTCACATGCAGAAGTCTAAAAGGGAAAAAGGGGAAGAGATTTTAAAGATTGATCTTGAAAAAGGTGACATGAACTATTTTGAATTCCCAACTATCGTTATTTCTCTTGTTATGAGTAGTATCTCTGATACGTTGTATATAATGGTAAAAAAACTATACTTTGTGTGGGAAAATGATAATGGTATGAATATATATGGTTATTAGTTGAAAGAAAATAATTCAACCTTGGAAGGTGGGAGGACTATGAATTCGTCCAGCACATTTCTAGAATGTGGCACTTCTGGGTAAGCTTGTTTGGAATTTATTACAAGAAAATAAATTTTGAGTCCTTGTTGAATGATAAGTATTGGAATGGTGGACATTTATTTTTGGACAATGTTAAAAGTGGATCACCTAGTTAATTGACAAACTGTATTGAAAGCTTTGCATATGTAGGAATATATGGTTTTACCTACCAAAAAAAAACAAAAAAAAAGGAGCTGGAGACACAACTATTTGGTCTTGACCATGGATTATAAAACAATATTTATGTAAAGTGGTTCATGATATTACTCTTTCTAACATTTGTCTGAAGATTAGAGATATATGGATATCGAGGTTTGTAAAATTGAGGCTCTGCCAACCTTGATACCCCTTAACATTATGACATATGTTCAAAGGCTAATCTCATGTTTTGTTAATTCCTTGAGTGATAGTTGAGTTTGGAATGCTTGTTTGAATGGTCAATTTACAAGGAGGAGTGGTTATAATTGGCCTTTATCTTAATACCATACCAAAAATCCTCCACAATCTTGGTCGTGGATTTGGAAGTTACACCTCGTTCGATTCTTTGTATGGAAGACTTGTCACAAGTATTATGCCACTGGAGAGTTCAAGTGACGACAACTTACTTGTTGTGAAGGGAAGAAGAAACCATTCGTCATTGTCATATGGTATGTTCTCGAGCTTCTGATATTTGGCCTAGTTGCAAATTTCATGATGTTCAGTCACTATCGTAATGTTGGATTGGATAATACTTCATAGAGGAATGCTAGCAACACTCACTTTTCATCACTCTTTCTAGCAATCACTCTTTTATTGGATAAAATCAATCTATGTCCCACTACTTTGTGTGAGTTCAATTTTCAAAGTGTAGACCCACATTGATTTAAACCAATAAAAAAGTGAGTATTAGAGAGGGTGTTCAAAAGAGAGTGTTGTTAGCATTACTCTACTCCATATATCCTTATGGCCTTTGTGGCTGAAAAATGTACTTTAGCTCTCTTGATCATGTGGAATATTTTGATCTCTCACAATCAGTATATTTTTTAGGGAACTCCTATTGTGAGACATCAAATCATATCAACAATATTTGCTCAGTTTTAGGTTGCTATGCAGGTATATGGAATCTCCTCTTGGGAGGCAATGGTCCTGAATGTGGACGGTAGTACTTTGACTAATTCATGGAAGGCGAGTTTTGGTGCTTTGTGCACAATTTTTATGATATAGTTTACTCAGTCCCTCCTTTTTTAGAGGAGTAGTTTACAAAAATTACGTGTATTAAGAAAAGTTGTTGGAGTACTAAAGTTGTCCCAAATGTGTGTGACTATTACTAGATTACCTATAATTAAATATATATTTAATGTTAACTTTTCATATACTAAGACAAATTGATAGTATTAATAAGGGGTATATTGGAAAAAGAGTAATCAATGCATCTAAGAATTTGTATATGATCTTATATTTAGGGACAAAACTTTTTTGTAAACTACTCCTATAAATAGGGACGGAGGGAGTAATTCATTTTTATGGTAATCTTGGTTTGTCCAACATTCTGCGCACTAAAATTCAAGCACTTTTGGTTAACATCAAATTGTGTTGGCAAACTAGATTTAGAAAAGTAGTGTGTTTCTCATATTCCTTACATATAGTTCAATTGGTTACATGAGGAACGTCTCAATTTTAGCGATATGCTATTGAACTAGAGATTATTGGAGAACTCCTATATGATCTCTCTATCACATTCTTCTTGAATAAAATGTTTGTGAAATTCTGGCAATTCTGGTTCTGAACCAGTAAAACAGAGTATGAAAACTAAAGTTCAGAAAAAGAAAATTAAAGTGCAGAAAGTAAAGGAACACAAGATATTTGTTAACCCAGTTCGGTGCAAACTTCACCTACTCTGGGGGATACCAATCCAGGAAGGAAATCCACTAAGTAGAATTAATTCTAAGACTCGACAGCCCCTGATCCCAGTCTTATCACTTAATCTCCACCCGTCTAGACTTCTACCCAAGAACACCTAGGTATAAGAACCCACTTACTTCCTAACCAAGTAATCACAGCCCAGTGATTATCAGACTCAACAAAAACAACAAATTGAAGACACTCTTCAAAAACAGAAAAACATTCACTTGTGCTTAAAAACTTTAAGTGATTAACAACTCTAAACAAAACAACCAACTCTAACAAATGAGTGGTACACAAAAACAAAGCACTAAGCTTAACAGACTCAAAAACACTAAAACTCTAAAACTCTAATTTCTGGTTTTTGATTTGTAAATTCTCCAATAACAATGTCCTCTTTAAATAGTCTTCAGCATTCTGAACACAATCTTCAAAGATATTCTCCCAGAATTATTTTAGAAGCAAATAGAAGCACATATATTTCTGAATTATATTTTGCAAAGATTCGTTTGAAAATATATTCATCAATAAAAGAAACCAATCTTCAACAAAAATCTTCACGCAAAATAATCAGCCTTCTAGAAACAGCAGCTTCAATAAATCTTCAAACAAATCATCAAAAGATACTGTGAGAGATTTAACAGAATTCAGACGCAGAAACCAGCTTCTGAAGTTCAGCTTCTGAAGGTCAACAAAAGTCAACGTCTGAAGGCAGCTTCTGAAGGTCAACAAAAGTCAACGTCTAAACATTGCGTCTGATGACCAGTTCAGCGTCTGATGAACAGTACCAGCGTCTAAAGACCATTCCAGCTTCTGATGAATAGTAACAGCTTCTAAAACCCAATTTCCAGCTTCTGAAGACGCATTGCTTGCACATTTTGATTTTACCAAACATGTAGCCAACCTTTAAATATCCAACAATCTCCCCCTTTGGCAAATTTTTGGCTAAAATCAAATGAACCACAAAAACAAGTTCTTCATTCAACAAAATGTACTCAACCATGAAGAACTACACACATGTAGCAGAGTCAGCAGCGGATTAAAAGCTAAGTAAACACAAACAACTTCAACTTCTGAAGTACCACAAACACCACAACACAAAACACTCCCCCTGCAACATACAACAGCAGTTTCTGAGGTACAGCTACTCCTCCTGAAACACATCACTCAGGAACTCCCCCTGAACAGCTCAGCTTCTGACAGGACACACATACTCAGAAACTCTCCCCATGAAGCAAACATATCAGTAGTAGCTTCTCCACACAGAGCACACATATTTCTCCCCCTTTTTAGCCAAACAATGTTGACAAAACAAACAGCATTCCTCAGGAGCAGAAAAACAGGATACACTCAGTCACAGACCAACATAACACAGACAGCATAAAACAAAACAACAGAGTACAGCACACTAGCAGACTAGAAACACAAAATGAAATCCAGAACATCAGCTACCAACTTGACAGTCTTCAGACTCAGCATCAGAAGTTGCTTAGTCTTCATTAGACACAACACCAGATGCTGCTCAGTTGATGTGTATTTCAGGCACATTCAGAACCTTCTTCCTAGCCATCTTCTTCTGAAGTTTAGCAATCCTCTTCTGCACAGAGAGTCTGAGTTAGCATTGTTGGAACAAAATGTGTTTAGCAAGTCTCTCATAAAATAAGGGGGAGATTGTTGAAACATTTATGTGTAAACATATCTCTCTTTATGGTTTTGATGATAACAAAGTATTAAAGAGAAAATTGGTTATTTGCTAATGCTTTGTTCAAGTGTTTCAGAACCACATGCTTATTAAGAATTGATTAATAATGGTTATGAAGAACAAGCTAAAGAGCAAGAAGGAAAGCCAAGAAGCAAGGGTGCAAGGCTGAGAAGAAACTGGTCCTGAAGAAGTGCTCCTGAAGTGAAGCCTCTGAAGTGGTCCTGAAGAAATGCTCCTGAAGTGCAGCTTCTGAAGACTGGGTGCTTCTGATGAAGTCAACGAAAAGTCAGCATCTGAAGACCAGCTTCTGATCCGTACAACTGAAGCAGCTTCTGATCACTATTTACTGAGAAGCTTCTGAAGTTGATGTGGCATGGATTCTGATCAGTACTGTGCGCATTTAATGCCTGGAAGTGTCAGAACAACTCAATGGAACAGTTGTCTCCCTGACCCAAACATTCTCCAGGATTAAAGGTGGGCCAATTCAAAAATGGCACCTGCCCTGTTCTGACAGAAAAAGTGCAGCACACATTTGCAGCAACCTAGTCCAATTGCAACGGCTAAATTCCTGATTTCCAGCAAATCTTCAACAGCTCTATTTTTGTCTATAAAAGGAGGAAGATTTGAAGAAGAAAAATGAAAAAGACTCTTGAAACGCATTGCTGAAACTCTGCCCTGTTTTCTGTGTAAAAACTGTCAAAGTTCAAATCTCTTAGAAATTCTTTAGTCTTTGTAACTTAGAATTTCTGAAGGTTAAGAGTCTTAACCTGTGTTGTATTTAGAGAACACCTCTGATATTTGATCAAGTGTTCATCCCAAACTCCTTTACTTGTAAACCAGTTTGGTCCCTCAAAGTCTTAGTCTGTATACTAAGCAATTGTAACCTCATTCCTTTGTGGTCTGAGTCAGAAGCCTCTTGTCTTAGTGACTTGAGCATTGAGAAGTCTCTTGTCTTAGTGACTTGAGCATTGGAAGCCTCTTCCTTGGTGGTTGAGCATAGAAGTCTCTTTCTTTGTGATTGAGCAGCTGGAAGTCTCTTTCCTAGTGATTGAGCAATTGTAATCAGAACTTGATTATAGTGAAACTCTCTTGTTGGACACAAGGGGACAGGACTACTTCTCACATTGAGAAGGAACCTGTATAATTTCTGTGTGTCTCTCTTTCCCTTACCTCTTAACTTGTTTTAATCCGCTGCATTCAACTTCTGATATCTGTTCAGAACTGATCATATCAGCTTCTGAACTGAACCTTAAGCTTTAAAAAGAAAAAGATAACAAGTATTTAGAGTCACACAATTCAACCCCCCCTTCTTGTGTGTTTGTTTTTCTCACCTTCAGTTGGTATCAGAGCTCCGGTTCTGATATTAACACTTAACAGTGTGTCAGTAGGATCCTGAGAAAAACATGGCCTCAACAAGTGAGTCACCTCCACCTTCTCCCAGAAATCCACCATCTCCCAGAAATCAAAGAAATGTCCAATATGACTACAGTACTGAAGAAAAGAAGTCTAGGTCACACAATAAACCTCCTATGTTTACTGGTGACCCAGAAAAATTCTCTTGGTGGAAGAGCAAAATGTATAGTCACATTATTGGGATTGATGATACTCTATGGGATATCATTGAAGATGGAATCACTATCCCAGTAGATGAAGAAGGTGTTGCTATCAACAGAAGATCTCTGAGTGATGCTGAAAGAAAGATCTATAGGAAGCATCATCATGTCAGAGGTATCATTGTGGACTCATTGCCTCACACTGAGTATCAGAAGCTGAGTGACAAGTCCACTGCAAAGGCAATATTCACATCCCTCTGCTCTAACTATGAAGGTAATCAGAAGGTTAGAGAAGCTAAGGCCAACATACTTGTTCAGCAATATGAACTGTTCAGAATGAAAGAGGATGAAAATATTGAGACTATGTTCTCAAGATTTCAGACTCTGGTTTCTGGACTTCAGATTCTGAAGAAGAGTTATACCACAGCTGATCATGTGAATAAAATCCTTAGAAGCCTGCCATCCAAATGGAGACCAAAAGTGACTGCCATTGAGGAAGCTAAGGATCTGAATACTTTAAGTATTGAGGATCTTATAAGCTCCCTCAAAGTGCATGAACTGGGACTCAATGAGGATGAGTCTGTTAGAGAGCCAAAAACATTAGCTCTGAAGTCTAAAAGAAAACCTGCTAAAGCTTTGAAAGCAATTGAATTTGAAGAAGAATTTCCTGAGGGAAATTCTGATGAAGATTCAGATGCTGATGAGCTTGCAATGATTTCTAAAAGACTTCAGTATCTGATGAACAGAAAGAAAAAGTTCTCTAACAGAAGCAGTAACTTCAGAGGATCTAGTTCAAATTCTAAGAGGGATATCCAGAAGGAAAGCTGCTACAACTGCAAAAAGCCTGGCCACTTCATTGCTGATTGTCCTGACCTTCAGAAGGAAAAATCAAAGGAAAAAGCAAAGAAGTCCAGCTCAAAGTCTAGCAGTTTCAGAAATAAGCTCAAAAAGAGTCTCATGGCAACATGGGATGATCTGGATAATGAGTCAGAATCTGATGAGGAAGAAGCTAACTTGGCCCTGATGGCAATTGCATCTTCTGATGCAGAATCATGCTCAGATTCTGATGAAGAAGATGAGGTATATTCTGAACTCTCTAGATCTGATTTAATTGAAACAGTTAATGATCTTATGAGTCATCTTAAAAGCAAGTTAAAAGAAATTAAGTCTTTGAAAAATCAAACAAACTTGCTGTCTGAGGAAAACCTTAAACTTCAGAATCAGATTTTTGAATATGATGAGGAAGTTGAGGAACTCAGAAAAGAGGCTCATAAGAAATCTGAAGAGGTTCCTAATGATCAGGAAATAGCTCTTCAGGATTTCATGTTAACTGGATTCAATAAAACTAAAATTGCCTCCATGATGTATAATATGATCAGAAACAAAGGTGAAGGCATTGGCTATGATTTATTCAAACCTTCAAATGATTTAAACTCACCTTCATGTTCTGAAAATATTTTAAAAGGCAATAGTATTTGTTTTGTGCCTGCTTCTGATAATTCTGAGAAACTGAAAGTATCAGAATCTGAGACTAAGTCAGAAGTTCTGAACAACTCAGACTCTGAAGCTTCTGAGCCTAAGGGTAAGATGAAGGCAACTGTTAAAACCTTGCCTAAATCCAAGCCAAAAGGTCCTAAGCCTAAGAGTAAGAGGAAATCAGACTCTGAACTTAAACCTGTTCAGAATCTGAAGTGTTCAGAACCTGGAACTAGTAAGTCTCAGAATCTGAATAATTCTGATTCAATTTTTTCTAAGACTGGGTTTATTAAAACTTCAAAATCTGTTAAACCAGTCAATGTAAAACATTTTCAATCTCAGAATGATAGGCAAAGCAAGCCAAAGCAAACCAATCAGTTTTCTGCTTCAAACTGTTTTAAGAAAGGCAAAACTGAAGCTTGCCTTGTGCCTGAAGTAAACAAAGTCAGAATTCTGAGGAGATCAGAACCAAGGTACTCAACAGGTCAGACTCTGAACAAATCAGAACCAAAGACTTTCAAGTCTCAAGTTCTGAAGAAGTCTGAGTCCAAACCCTTGAGAACTCAGGTTCTGAAGCACTCAGGTTCTGAAAGTCAGACTTATTCTAAATACAAGGATTCATATCCAAAGTATCAGAACAAGTCTGAACACCATAACTTCAGACACAAGAAGCCAAAACCCTTCAAGACTAACCCCAAAGGACCCATGAAAATCTGGGTACCTAAGTCTGAAATTATTTCAATTGCAGATATGCTTGTCATCCAAAGAAAAGGAAAGGTCCTGGTACCTGGACAGTGGATGCTCGCATCATATGACAGGAGACAAGTCTATGTTCCAAACCCTGACTCTGAAAGAGGGAGGAACTGTGGGATTTGGAGGAAGTCAGAAAGGAAAGATCACTGGTACTGGTAAGATAGGTAATTCTTCCCTGTACATTGATAATGTTTGGCTGGTAGATGGACTTAGACATAATTTACTTAGCATAAGTCAATTATGTGATAGTAATTATGAAGTCCTGTTTAATAAGAACACTTGCACTGTAATCAGTAGCAAAGACAAGTCTGTAGTGTTCAGAGGCAGCAGGAAAAACAATGTGTATAAAATTAATTTTTCTGAATTGGTTCAGCAGAAGGTAGTTTGCCTTCTGTCTGTGAGTGATGAGAAGTGGGTCTGGCACAAAAGGCTGGGACATGCTAACTGGAGACTCATCTCCAAGCTTAGCAAGTTACAGCTGGTCAGAGGCTTGCCCCAAATTGATTATCACTCAGATGCACTGTGCAGTGCATGCCAAATTGGAAAGTTTTCTAAAACTTCTTTTAAACCAAAGAACATTGTTTCCACCTCTAAACCTCTAGAACTCCTTCACATTGATTTGTTTGGTCCTGTTGGAACTGCTTCAATCAATGGGAAGAAGTATGGACTTGTTATTGTTGATGATTATAGTAGGTGGACTTGGGTTAAATTCCTCAGAACCAAAAATGAAACATATGATGTGTTTTTTAAATTCTGCAAACAAGTACAAACAGAAACTGATTTGAAAATTTTGAAAATCAGAAGTGATCATGGTGGTGAATTTGAAAATGAACCTTTTGAAAATTTTTGTGAAGACCATGGAATTTTCCATGAGTTCTCATCTCCTAGAACTCCACAACAAAATGGAGTTGTAGAGAGAAAGAACAGGTCTTTACAAGAGATGGCCAGAACCATGATCCATGAGTCAAAAATTGCTAAGTACTTTTGGGCAGAAGCTGTAAACACAGCATGTTATATTCAGAACAGGATCTACATCAGACCTATTCTGAATAAAACTTCATATGAATTATTTAAAGGAAGAAAACCAAGTATTTCTTATTTTCATCAGTTTGGTTGTACATGTTACATACTGAACAATAAGGTCTACCTAAAGAAATTTGATGCCAAGGCTCAAAAGGGTACCTTTTTAGGTTACTCAGAGAGATCCAAGGCATACAGAGTGTATAATTCTGAAACACATGTTGTTGAAGAAGCTATACACATTAGATTTGATGATAAGAAGCCTGGTAGTGAAATACCAGAGCTGGTTGAGAGTTTTGCAGATGTCAGAATCTCAGAAGAGCCTTCAGAAGCTGAACCTAGTTCAGGTTCTGATGAAGGTTCAGAAGCTGAAATCAATGAAGACTCTGAGAAACTCTCCAGCAATGACACTACTCCTGATGCTAATCAAGACCAGCATGGTTCTGAACAAATCCCTGGTGGCCCTTCAGAAGCTAATCCACCCAGAACCTCATTCAAGTACAAGTCTTCACATCCTGAGGAGCTGATCATTGGAAACAAGAACAGTCCAAG
This sequence comes from Medicago ruthenica, assembly GCA_018208015.1. Classification (NCBI taxonomy): domain Eukaryota; kingdom Viridiplantae; phylum Streptophyta; class Magnoliopsida; order Fabales; family Fabaceae; genus Medicago; species Medicago ruthenica. The sequence continues at coordinate 44,060,158 of CM031372.1, forward strand.
AAAGACAAGATCTGCATTCACTCAGAATGAGTCCATGCTTGGCCTGCTATCCATGATTGAGCCCACAACTACTGATGAAGCACTTGCTGATGATGATTGGATTGTAGCAATGCAAGAAGAGCTGAACCAGTTCCAAAGGAATGATGTATGGGATCTTGTGGCAAGACCTGATCAAAAGAACATCATTGGAACAAAATGGGTGTTCAGGAACAAGCTCAATGAACAAGGAGAAGTGATCAGAAACAAGGCTAGATTAGTAGCTCAAGGGTACAGCCAGCAAGAAGGAATAGACTACACTGAGACATTTGCTCCAGTTGCAAGACTGGAAGCAATCAGGTTACTTCTTTCTTATGCTATTAATCATGATATCATCTTATATCAAATGGATGTTAAGAGTGCTTTCTTAAATGGTGTAATTTCTGAAGAAGTATATGTCAAACAACCTCCTGGTTTTGAAGATGTAAAATATCCAAATCATGTTTTTAAACTTAAGAAGTCCTTGTATGGTCTGAAACAAGCTCCCAGAGCTTGGTATGAAAGGCTAAGTAGCTTCTTAATTAAAAATGGTTTTGTAAGAGGTCAAGTTGACAATACACTCTTTAGAAAAACTGTTAAGAAAGAAATCTTAATTGTACAAATCTATGTTGATGATATCATATTTGGTTCTACTAATGCCTCCCTTTGCAAGGAATTTTCTAAGTTAATGCAGGATGAATTTGAAATGAGCATGATGGGTGAGCTGAAATTCTTCTTGGGAATTCAAATCAACCAATGCAAAGAAGGTGTTTATGTCCATCAGTCCAAATACACCAAGGAGCTTCTGAAGAAGTTCCAGTTGGATGATTGCAAACTGATGACAACACCAATGCATCCTACCTGCACATTAAGCAAAGAGGACAATGGCACCAAAGTGGATCAGAAGCTGTACAGAGGTATGATAGGTTCTCTCCTATACTTAACTGCTTCTAGGCCAGATATTTTATTTAGTGTATGTCTGTGTGCTAGATTCCAATCAGATCCTAGAGAATCTCATATGACTGCTGTCAAGAGAATCTTCAGGTATTTGAAAGGAACAACTAATTTGGGACTTCTGTATAAGAAATCTCTAAATTATAAGCTAGTTGGATTCTGTGATGCTGACTATGCTGGGGACAGGATTGAAAGAAAATCCACCAGTGGAAACTGTCAGTTTCTTGGTGAGAATCTGATATCCTGGGCTAGCAAGAGACAAGCAACCATTGCTTTGTCAACAGCAGAAGCAGAATACATCTCAGCTGCAAGTTGTAGCACACAACTGCTCTGGATGAAACATCAATTAGAGGATTATCAGATTCATGCAGACAATATTCCTATTTATTGTGATAATACTGCTGCTATATGTCTGTCTAAAAATCCAATTCTGCATTCTAGAGCCAAGCACATAGAAATAAAACATCATTTTATAAGAGATTATGTTCAGAAGGGTGTGTTAGATATTCAGTTTATTGATACTGATCATCAATGGGCTGACATATTCACAAAACCCCTAACAGAAGATAGGTTCAACTTTATTAAAAAGAATCTGAACATGCATTTTATCTCTTGAAAATGTGCTTGAATCTGAATGTATTCCTTGATTCTGAGTTTATCATAAGCTAAGACTTATCAAACACTCATCTTCTGAGAGTTTGACTAAAGTTAAGCCTGAAAGACTTCAGAGTCTGAAGGATCAGAACCTGGATTTTTCTGACTCCTAAATCTGATGAAAATCTGATGTTGGTCAGAATCTGATAAGTATAGTTTTGGGCAATGATGATTAAAGCTTTGAAAGTTATACTATAATCCTCCCAAAGTCATTAAGTAAAAATGTGTTTTTATGCTCTGATACTCATTGTTAAAATTACCTAACAAATAATTTTCAAGTTGGTATCAGTTTGTTTTCAAAATGTTTAGCACAGACACATTTTAAAAGCCCAAAGTGTTTCAGACATGTTCAGTTTCAAGAACTCTTTTCATCGTGGTATCAGTCTTTAGAAATGTTTTCATTTGGTATCAAACTCTGAGTTAAAACCTTTTAGCTGGTATCAGACTCTGAAATAAATCCTCAATTGGTATCAGATTCTGATATACTTCTTTAAAACAAACTCAGAATTACTCTGATACTGAACACTTCTTGAGAAGTTTTGCTCTGATACTGAACCCAACTGATTGTTTTGCTCTGATGCTGCACCAGTTTGTACTGAACAAGTAATGTCTGAACAAAGAATGACCTGATCAGAAGCTCCAAACTTTTTCTGCTTCTGAACAGCATTCTATTTTTATTGCAAGTCACATACTCATTATAAATCAAGTAGGCTCTGATGATTATCCTTGCTACTTGGTTATCCATATGATTGCACAAATATCTCACAATCTTGGCTAGTTCAACCCCTACCAAATTCTGCATCTTTTTTAAAAGCCTTTCAAACTTAGTGTCAGAATTGCTTTCAAACTCTGTTTAAAAAAGGGGAAACTGAACTGCTTTGATACCTGCTTTCAAACTCTTTTCCAATCCATTTCTGCTCTGCTACAGATTTTTTTTCAAACTCTTTTGACAAAGGGGAAGAAATTTTTTTCTGTCTTAAGGGGAGAAAGTAGTGATTTTTTTTGTTGATGACAAAAGGGGGAGAAAAGTAAAACAAGTATTAAAGCACCTGAGCCCAAATAAGTTAAAATTGTCAGAAGCTAAGCCTATTAAAGCTCTGATACTGATCAGTTAAGCTAAGTTAAGCTAAGCCTATTAAAGCTCTGATACTGATCAGTTAAGCTAAGTTAAGCTCTGATACATTTCTGACTAGCTCTGATACATTTAACTTATGAGAACTGTTTTTTTAACTCTTAGCCTCTGAGGTGAAATTCTGGCTCTGATATATTCTGTGAGATATATATAACTCTTAGTGAGTTAAGATGAATTTAAAATAACTTGGATAAGACTCAGGGAGCTTACAAAACTCATCCTGTGGATTATCAGACTTAGGGGGAGAGCTTACAAACCTCAGAACCTGAAGTCAACAAGTCATTTTGAATTCTAAGTGTAAATTTCACCATATTGTTTTAAGTTAAGATTAATTAACATGGATAAGAATCAAGGGGAGCTTACAAACCTAACCTTGAGGACTGTCAGACCTAGGGGGAGTTTACAAACCTCTCCTGAAGTCAGATTGTTAATTAAACTTAATAACAATTCTGAAATTTTCACATTTGTGTTTTAACTGAACTTAATTAACTTGCATCAGACTCAGGGGGAGCTTACAAACCTCACCCTGCAGTTAACTTGTTAATTAAGTTAACAACAATTTTCTGTTTTAATACTTATGTTTGTCATCATCAAAAAGGGGGAGATTGTTGGAACAAAATGTGTTTAGCAAGTCTCTCATAAAATAAGGGGGAGATTGTTGAAACATTTATGTGTAAACATATCTCTCTTTATGGTTTTGATGATAACAAAGTATTAAAGAGAAAATTGGTTATTTGCTAATGCTTTGTTCAAGTGTTTCAGAACCACATGCTTATTAAGAATTGATTAATAATGGTTATGAAGAACAAGCTAAAGAGCAAGAAGGAAAGCCAAGAAGCAAGGGTGCAAGGCTGAGAAGAAACTGGTCCTGAAGAAGTGCTCCTGAAGTGAAGCCTCTGAAGTGGTCCTGAAGAAATGCTCCTGAAGTGCAGCTTCTGAAGACTGGGTGCTTCTGATGAAGTCAACGAAAAGTCAGCATCTGAAGACCAGCTTCTGATCCGTACAACTGAAGCAGCTTCTGATCACTATTTACTGAGAAGCTTCTAAAGTTGATGTGGCATGGATTCTGATCAGTACTGTGCGCATTTAATGCCTGGAAGTGTCAGAACAACTCAATGGAACAGTTGTCTCCCTGACCCAAACATTCTCCAGGATTAAAGGTGGGCCAATTCAAAAATGGCACCTGCCCTGTTCTGACAGAAAAAGTGCAGCACACATTTGCAGCAACCTAGTCCAATTGCAACGGCTAAATTCCTGATTTCCAGCAAATCTTCAACAGCTCTATTTTTGTCTATAAAAGGAGGAAGATTTGAAGAAGAAAAATGAAAAAGACTCTTGAAACGCATTGCTGAAACTCTGCCCTGTTTTCTGTGTAAAAACTGTCAAAGTTCAAATCTCTTAGAAATTCTTTAGTCTTTGTAACTTAGAATTTCTGAAGGTTAAGAGTCTTAACCTGTGTTGTATTTAGAGAACACCTCTGATATTTGATCAAGTGTTCATCCCAAACTCCTTTACTTGTAAACCAGTTTGGTCCCTCAAAGTCTTAGTCTGTATACTAAGCAATTGTAACCTCATTCCTTTGTGGTCTGAGTCAGAAGCCTCTTGTCTTAGTGACTTGAGCATTGAGAAGTCTCTTGTCTTAGTGACTTGAGCATTGGAAGCCTCTTCCTTGGTGGTTGAGCATAGAAGTCTCTTTCTTTGTGATTGAGCAGCTGGAAGTCTCTTTCCTAGTGATTGAGCAATTGTAATCAGAACTTGATTATAGTGAAACTCTCTTGTTGGACACAAGGGGACAGGACTACTTCTCACATTGAGAAGGAACCTGTACAATTTCTGTGTGTCTCTCTTTCCCTTACCTCTTAACTTGTTTTAATCCGCTGCATTCAACTTCTGATATCTGTTCAGAACTGATCATATCAGCTTCTGAACTGAACCTTAAGCTTTAAAAAGAAAAAGATAACAAGTATTTAGAGTCACACAATTCAACCCCCCCCCCTTCTTGTGTGTTTGTTTTTCTCACCTTCAAGCATCATCCTCAGATTCACTAGGATTCAGTCTCTTTGCTACACTTTGTTCAAGCCTATTTCCAATGGGTTCATCATCAGACTCCACATCAGAACCTATGTCAGAACTAACTTCTTGAACTTCTTGGTCAAACACAGTATCCTGGGAATTCTTATCAGTCTCCTTCTCTTGCAAATTGTCAGAAGGTGACACAATAACAAACTTACAGGCAGACTTTACAGGAGTCTTTTCTTGACTGGCTTTCACAGGGTCATCAGAACCCACATCAGAGCCTACCTCAGAACCACCATCAGACTTGGATGGGGTAGACTCAGGGTGATCAACAACAACCTTAGAGGGGAACACAATTGCATCATCATCATCATCTTTGATTATCTTCACATGTGTTGCATCAGATGTTGTCTTATGTCTTGCATTCATAAGAGCAAAGTTCTTCATCCTCCTCTTGGCACAATCTCTGGATCTGTTGGTAATTTCTTCATTCAGATTCCCTATGATCAGGTCCTTAGGATAATCCTCTTGGATTCTATTATTTGGACCTTTGCTGCCTTCAACAATCTTGAGTTTGGGTCTCCATTCCTTCTTCACCTTGATTTTGCTTGCAATGGATTCCACTTTTCTTTGTTGAAAGTACTTGGGATATCCATGTAGCTTGTAACAGAATGGCTTTATCTGCCCCTTTTTACCACAGTGATGACATACCCAAGGATGAGATGCCTTCTTGTCTTTAGATCCCTGAGTTTGGTTCTGATGTTTCATTGGATCACATGATTTAACAGCTGCAGTGAACCTTTTAGCTGGATGTTGCTTTTTATTATTCAAGGTCCTATCATCAAATCCAATACCACTTGGTTTCCCTTGGTTCTGACTCTTCAACATTCTGACCTGCTTCTTCAAATGTTCAAGTTGAGAGTTCAAATGGATTACCTCATCTTTGAGATCAGAAATTTATCCCAAGTGAAGGTGAGAAAAACACACAAGAAGGGGGGGTTGAATTGTGTGGACTCAAAAGCTTGGTTTCTTTTCTTCTCAAAAACTTAAGACAAGTTCAGAAACTGGTTCTGAACCTTTTTCAAAGAGTATATGCAGCGGATTAAAAACAAAGAGAGAAGGAAAGAGAGGACACACAATGTTTTTATACTAGTTCCTTCCACAAGTTGGAAGTAGTCTAGTCCTCTTGTTACTAACAAGAGATTTCAACTATAATCAGCCTGATTACAATTACTCAGACCACAAAGGAATGAGATTTCAGTTGCTCAACCACAAAGGAGCAGACTTCTAATGTTCAGACCACAAAGGAATGAACCAACCTTGCTTAGACCACAAAGGAATAAGACTCCCTGCTCAGACCACAAAGGAATGAGACTCTAACTTGCTCAGAACACTAAGTAATGAGGCTTATGATGCTTAGTACGCAGACTAAGACTTAAACCAAACTGAATTACAAAGAAAGTAAGTTTTGATTGAACACTTGATAAAATATCAGAGGTGTTCACTTAATACAACTCAAGATTAAGACTCTTAACCTTAAGAAATTCTAAGATACAAAGATTGAAAGAATTTCTAAGAGTTTGGTGACACTCGTATTTTTACAGCAAAACAGAGCAAGTTTCAGACAGTTTTTGTTCCAAGAGTCTTAGCAATTTTCTTCTTCAATTCTTCTTCCTTTTATAGAGGAAATTAGAGCTATTGAAGAAAGTCAGGAATTAAGCAAAGAGCCGTTGCAAGTAGTGAGCTAGGATAGCTGAAATTGTGTGCTGAACTTTGCAGAAAACCAGAACTCAGCAGCCATTTTTGAATTTGCTTTCCTTAAAAGCTGGGGAATGTTCAAGTCAGGGAGACAACTGTTCCATTGGAGTTGTTCTGACATTGCAGGCATTAAATGCGCACAGTAACAGTTGCTTTTCTTGCCACATCAGACTTCAGAAGCTTCTGCGTGAAAAGTACTTTAGAAGCACTTCTTCAGAAGCACTGTTCATCAGACGCACTTCTTCAGACGTAGACTTTTGTTGACCTTCAGAAGCACTGTTCATCAGACGCTCCCTTCAGACGTTGACTTTTGTTGACCCTCAGACTCAGCCTTCAGAAGCTGCCTTCAGACGCAAGCTTCAGAAGCACCCTTCAGACTTAGGCTTCAGACCCAGTTTTCCCTCAACTTAGCAACATTGCTTCTGAGCTTTCCTTTCTTGCTCTAAGCTTGTTCTTCCATAACCATTATCAAATACCAATCATTAAGAACGTGGTTCTGAAATAACTTGAACAAAGCATTAGCAAATAACCAATTTTATTTTTAACACTTTGTTATCATCAAAACCTTAAAGAGAGATGTTCATACAAATTGTTCCAACAATCTCCCCCTATATTCAGAAGAGAGTTGTTCACATTTTGTTCCAACAATCTCCCCCTTTTTGATGATGACAAACATAAGTATTAATCAGAAAATTGTTGTTAATCTAATTAACAAGTTAACTGCAGGGTATGAGGTTTGTAAGCTCCCCCTGAGTTTGATCCAGGTTAATTAAATTCAATTAAGATCAAAACAGATGAAAATTTCAGAATTGTTATTAAGTTTAATTAACAAGTTGACTTCAGGAGAGGTTTGTAAGCTCCCCCTAGGTCTGACAGTCCTCAAGGTTAGGTTTGTAAGCTCCCCTTGATTCTTATCCAAGTTAATTAAACTCAACTTAAAACAATCAAGTGAAATTATCACTCAGAATTATAAATAACAAGCTGACTTCAGGTTCTGAGGTTTGTAAGCTCTCCCCTAAGTCTGATAATCCACAGGATGAGTTTTGTAAGCTCCCTGAGTCTTATCCTTGTTATTTTAAATTCATTTTAACTCACTAAGAGTTATGTATATCTCACAAAATTAAATTCAGAGGCTAAGAGTTAAAAACTGTTCTCATAAGTTAATTTCATTCAGAACTTAACTTATGTTCAGAGCCTCGGGCATTAATACCTTTTACTCCCCTTTCATAAGTTAATTACTGACAGAATTTAACTTATGTTATGAGCTCAGGAGCTTTAATACTTGTTTTACATCTCTCCCCCTTTTGTCATCAACAAAAAGACAGTTTTTAGAAAAGAAGAATTTCAGAAAATTTCTCCCCCTTTTTAAGAGAATTTGAAAAACATGTGAGATAAACATGCAATCATATAAGTAATCAAGCAACAAAGATGAGAATCAGAGTAGACTTTATCATACATGAAGTATATGACATTGCATTTGAAAAAATAGAATGTTGTTCAGAAGCAGAAAAAGATAGTTCAGAGCTTCTGATCAGAGCATTCTTTGTTCAGACATAGCTGTTGAGTATATCTTATTCAGTATCACTGGACTATTTTGAGACAAAATGGTTCAGATCATATACCTACTAAAAGGTTTTAGCACTACTGAACTTATATCAGAACCTGATACCACAACTGGTTCAGTGTTGATACCAAGATATAGCATATGGTACAGTGCTGCTGAAATCTTTCAGACAAAGAGCTGACACCAATTTTAAAATAAGTTCTAAAAGACTGAACATGTCTGATACACATAGAGCATTTGAAAAATGTGTCTGTGTTTAAACATTTGAAAACAGACTGAAATTGTTTGTTAAGCAATTTGAGCATTTGATACCAAAACAGAAAAACACATTTTCATATTGATGACTTTGGGAGGGACAAAGTATAACTTTCAAAGCTTTAAATCATCATTGCCCAAGGTTATACTTATCAGATTCTGACCAAACATTAGATTTCTATCAGATTCAGAAGTCAGAAAATCCAGGTTCTGAACCTTCAGACTCTGAAGTTTTCAGGGCTTAACTTTCTTCAGACTTTCAAAAATGAATGTTTGATAAGTCTTAGCTTCTGATGAACTCAGAATCTTAGATTTCATTCAGATTCAAGCATATTTTTCAAGAGATAAAGTGCATGTTCAGATTCTTTTTTATAAAATTGAATCTTTCTTCTGTTAGGGGTTTTGTGAATATGTCAGCCCATTGATGATCAGTATCAATGAACTGGATATCCAACACACCCTTCTGAACATAATCTCTTATAAAATGATGTTTTATTTCTATATGCTTAGCTCTAGAATGCAGAATTGGATTTTTAGACAGACATATTGCAGTAGTATTATCACAATAAATAGGAATATTATCTGCATGAATCTGATAATCCTCTAATTGATGTTTCATCCAGAGCAGTTGTGTGCTACAACTTGCAGCTGAGATGTATTCTGCTTCAGCTGTTGACAAAGCAATGGTTGCTTGTCTTTTGCTGGCCCAGGATATCAGATTTTCACCAAGAAACTGACAGTTTCCACTGGTGGACTTTCTTTCAATCCTGTCCCCAGCATAATCAGCATCACAGAATCCAACTAGCTTATAATTCAGAGATTTCTTATACAGAAGTCCCAAATTAGTTGTTCCTTTCAGATATCTAAAGATTCTCTTGACAGCAGTCATATGAGATTCTCTAGGATCTGACTAGAATCTAGCACACAGACAGACACTAAACAAAATATATGGCCTAGAAGCAGTTAAGTATAAAAGAGAACCTATCATACCTCTATACACCTTCTCATCTACTCTTGAGCCATTGTCTTCTTTGCTTAAGGTGCAGGTAGGATGCATTGGTGTTGTCATCAGCTTACAGTCATCAAGCTGGAACTTCTTCAGAAGCTCCTTTGTGTATTTGGACTGATGAACATAGACACCATCTTTGCATTGGTTGATTTGAATTCCCAAAAAGAATTTCAACTCTCCCATCATGCTCATCTCAAATTCATCCTGCATTAACTTAGAAAATTCTTTGCAAAGAGAGGCATTAGTAGAACCAAATATGATATCATCAACATATATTTGTACAATTAAGATGTATTTCTTAACAGTTTTTATAAAGAGTGTATTATCAACTTGACCTCTTACAAAATCATTTTTAATCAAGAAATTGCTTAGTCTTTCATACCAAGCTCTAGGAGCTTGTTTCAGACCATACAAAGATTTCTTAAGTTTAAACACAAAATCTGGATTTTTAACATCTTCAAAACCAGGAGGTTGTTTAACATACACTTCTTCAGAAATTACACCATTTAAGAAAGCACTCTTAACATCCATTTGGTACAAGATGATATCATGATTAACAGCATAGGAAAGAAGTAACCTGATTGCTTCCAGTCTTGCAACTGGAGCAAAAGTCTCAGTATAGTCTATTCTTTCTTGCTGGTTGTAGCCTTGAGCTACTAATCTTGCCTTGTTTCTGATCACTTCTCCTTGTTCATTGAGCTTGTTTCTGAACACCCATTTTGTTCCAATGATGTTCTTATGATCAGGTCTTGCAACAAGATCCCAGACATCATTCCTTTGAAACTGGTTCAGTTCTTCTTGCATTGCTACAATCCAGCCATCATCTGCAAGTGCTTCATCAGCTGTTGTGGGCTCAATCATGGATAGCAGGCCAAGCATAGACTCATTCAGACTGAATGTTGATCTTGTCTTCCTTGGACTGTTCTTGTTCCCAATGATCAGCTCCTCAGGATGTGAAGACTTGTATTTGAATGAGGTTCTGGGTGGATTAGCTTCTGAAGAACCATCAGGGATTTGTTTAGAACCATGTTGGTCTTGATTTGCTTCAGGAGGAGTGTCATTATCAGAGATTTTCTCAAATTCTTCATTGTTTTCAGCTTATGAACTTTCTTCAGACTCTGAACTGGGTTCAGGTTCTGAAGGTTCTTCTGAGAGTCTGAAATCTGCAAAACTCTCAACCAGCTCTGGTATTTCATTACCAGGCTTCTTATCATCAAATCTAATATGTATAGCTTTTTCAACAACATGTGTTTCAGAATTATACACCCTGTATGCTTTAGATCTCTCTGAGTATCCTAAATTTCTTTAGGTAGATCTTATTGTTCAGTATGTAGCAAGTACAACCAAACTAATGAAAATAAGAAATACTTGGTTTTCTTCCTTTAAACAGTTCATATGCTATTTTATTCAGAATAGGTCTGATATAGATCCTGTTCTGAATATAACATGATGTGTTTACAGCTTTAGCCCAAAAGTACTTAGCAATTTTGGATTCATGGATCATGGTTCTGGCCATTTCCTGTAAATATCTGTTCTTTCTCTCTACAACTCCATTTTGTTGTGGAGTTCTAGGGGATGAGAACTCATGGAGAATTCCATGATCTTCACAAAAATTTTCAAAAGGTTCATTTTCAAATTTCCCACCATGATCACTTCTGACTTTTAAAATTTTCAAGTCAGTTTCAGTTTGTACTTGTTTGCAGAATTTGTAAAACACATCATATGTTTCATTTTTAGTTTTGAGGAATTTAACCCAAGTCCACCTACTATAATCATCAATAATTACAAGTCCATACTTCTTCCCATTGATTGAAGCTGTTCCAACAGGACCAAACAAATCAATGTGAAGGAGTTCTAAAGGTTTAGAGGCTGAAACAATGTTTTTAGATTTAAAAGAAGTTTTTGAAAACTTTCCAATTTGGCATGCACTGCACAGAGCATCTGAATGATAATCAATTTTAGGTAGGCCTCTGACTAGCTGTAACTTGCTAAGCTTAGAGATGAGTCTCCAGTTAGCATGTCACAACCTTTTGTGCCACACCCATTTCTCATCACTCACAGACAGAAGGCAAACTACCTTTGCTGAACCAATTTAGAAAAATTGATTTTATAAACATTGTTTTTCCTGTTTCCTTTGAACACTACAGACTTATCATTGTTATTGATTACAGTACAGGTGTTCTTATTAAACAAGACTTCATAATTACTATCACATAATTGACTTATGCTAAGTAAATTATGTCTAAGTTCATCTACCAGCCAAACATTATCAATGTACAGGGAAGAATTACCTATCTTACCAGTACAAATGATCTTTCCTTTCTGACTTCCTTCAAACCCCACAGTTCCTCCCTCTTTCAGAGTCAGGGTTTGGAACATAGACTTGTCTCCTGTCATATGATGCGAGCATCCACTGTCCAGGTACTAGGACCTTTCCTTTTCTCTGGATGACAAGCATATCTGCAATAGAAATGATCTCAGACTTAGGTACCCAGATTTTCATGGGTCCTTTGGGGTTAGTCCTGAAAGGTTTTGGCTTTTTCATCTTGTGTCTGAAGTTATAATATTCAGACTTGTTCTGATACTTTGGATATGAATCCTTATATCTTGAATAAGTCTGAGTTCTAGAACCTGAGTTCATCAGAACCTGAGTTCTCAAAGGTCTGGACTCAGATTTCTTCAGAACCTGAGACTTGAAAGTCTTTGGTTCTAATTTGTTTAGAGTCTGAACCATTGAGTACTTTGGTTCTGATTTCTTCAGAACTCTAATTTTGTTTGCTTCAGACACAAGGCAAGCTTCAGCTTTACCTTTCTTAAAACAATCAGAAGCAGAAGATAGATTTGCTTTCTTTTGCTTGCTTTGCCTGACATTCTGAGATTGAAAATGTTTTGTATTGACTGGTTTAGTAGTTTTTGAAGTTTTCATAAACTCAGTCTTAGAAAAATTTGAGTTAGAATTCTTCAGACTCTGAGACTTACTAGTTTCAGGTTTTGAACTCTTCAGACTCTTAACATTTTCAGTTTTAGAGTCTTATTTTCTCTTACTTTTAGGCTTAGGACCTTTTGGCTTAGATTTAGGCAAGGTTTTAACATCTGCCTTCATCTTACCCTTAGGTTCAGAAGCTTTAGAGTCTGCGCAGTTCAGAACTTCAGCCTCAGTCTCAGTTTCTGCTATTTTCAATTTCTCAGGATTATCAGAAGCAGGCACAAAGCATATTTTATTGCCATTCATATTATTTCCAGAACAAGAAGGTGTGTTTGATTCATTTGAAATTTTGAATGAATCATTGTTAAATCCAATACCTTCACCTTTGTTTCTGTAAATACTATAAATCATAGAAGCAACTTTACTTCTATTGATTCCAGTTAAAATGAAGTCCTGAAGAGCAATTTCATGTTCATTAGGAATTGCTTCAGGTTTCTTATGAGCCTCATCTCTGAGTTCTCTAACTTCTTTATCAAACTCAATTATTTGATTCTGAAGTTTAAGATTTTCCTCAGATAGCAAGTTAGTTTTATTTTTCAAAGATTTTATTTCTCCTAACTTGCTTTTGAGATGACTCATAAGATCTTTAACTTTTTCAATTAATTCAGATCTAGTGAGTTCAGAATACACCTCATCTTCTTCATCTGAGTCTGAACAAGATTCTGCATCAGAAAATGCAGTTGCCATCAAGGCCAGGTTTGCTTCCTCTTCATCAGATTCAGACTCATTGTCCAGATCATCCCATGTTGCCATGAGACTCTTTTTAAGTTTGTTTCTGAAGTTACTGGACTTTGAGCTGGACTTTTTTGCTTTTTCCTTTGATTTGTCCTTCTGAAGATCAGGACATTCAGCAATGAAGTGGCCAGGTTTCTTGCAGTTGTAGCATTCCTTCTGGTTTTCCCTCTTTGAACCAGATCCTCTAAAGTTACTGCTTCTGTTAGAGAATTTTTTCTTTTTATTCATTAGATACTGAATTCTTTTAGAAAGCATTGCAAGCTCATCAGCATCTGAATCTTCTTCAGAATTTCCCTCAGGAAATTCTTCATCAGACTCAATAGCTTTCAAAGCTTTAACAGGCTTTCTTTAAGATTTCAGTGCTATTGATTTTGGTTCTCTAACAGACTCATCCTCATTGAGTCCCAGTTCATGCACCTTGAGGGAGCTTATAAGATCCTCAATACTTAAGGTATTCAGATCCTTAGCTTCCTCAATAGCAGTCACTTTAGGTCTCCATTTAGATGGCAGACTTCTAAGGATTTTGTTCACATGATCAGCTGTGGTATAACTCTTCTTCAGAATCTGAAGTCCAGAAACCAGAGTCTGAAATCTTGAGAACATTGTCTCAATATTTTCATCCTCTTTCATTCTGAACAATTCATATTGCTGAACAAGAATGTTTGCCTTAGCTTCTCTAACCTTTTTGTTACCTTCATAGTTAGAGCAGAGGGATGTGAAGATGGCCTTTGTTGTAGACTTGTCACTCAACTTCTGGTACTCAGTGTGAGGTAGGGAATCCACAATGATTCCTCTCACATTGTGATGCTTTCTATAAATCTTTCTTTCTGCATCACTCAAGGCTCTTCTGTTGACAGCAACACCTTCTTCATCAACTGGAATTGTGATTCCATCTTTTAAAATGTCCCATAGTGAATCATCAATACCAATTATATGACTGTACATTTTACTCTTCCACCAAGAGAACTTTTCTGGGTCACCAGTAAACATAGGGGGTTTATTGTGTGACCTAGATTTTCTTTCTTCAGTACCATAGTCATAAGACACAGAAGTATGTCTACCACCAGGAGGAGGAGGTGGAGGTGGAGGGGAACCACTAGATGACATGTTTTTCTCAGGATCCTACTGACACACTGTTAAGTGTTAATATCAGAACCGGAGCTCTGATACCAACTGAAGGTGAGAAAAACACACAAGAAGGGGGGGTTGAATTGTGTGGACTCAAAAGCTTGGTTTCTTTTCTTCTCAAAAACTTAAGACAAGTTCAAAAACTGGATCCTACTGACACACTGTTAAGTGTTAATATCAGAACCGGAGCTCTGATACCAACTGAAGGTGAGAAAAACACACAAGAAGGGGGGGTTGAATTGTGTGGACTCAAAAGCTTGGTTTCTTTTCTTCTCAAAAACTTAAGACAAGTTCAGAATCTGGTTCTGAACCTTTTTCAAAGAGTATATGCAGCAGATTAAAAAAAAAAAGAGAAGGAAAGAGAGGACACACAATGTTTTTATACTAGTTCTTTCCACAAGTTGGAAGTAGTCTAGTCCCCTTGTTACTAACAAGAGATTTCAACTATAATCAGCCTGATTACAATTACTCAGACCACAAAGGAATGAGATTTCAGTTGCTCAACCACAAAGGAGGAGACTTCTAATGTTCATACCACAAAGGAATGAACCAACCTTGCTTAGACCACAAAGGAATAAGACTCCCTGCTCAGACTACAAAGGAATGAGACTCTAACTTGCTCAGAACACTAAGTAATGAGGCTTATGATGCTTAGTACGCAGACTAAGACTTAAACCAAACTGAATTACAAAGAAAGTAAGTTTGGATTGAACACTTGATAAAATATCAGAGGTGTTCACTTAATACAACTCAGGATTAAGACTCTTAACCTTAAGAAATTCTAAGATACAAAGATTGAAAGAATTTCTAAGAGTTTGGTGACACTCGTATTTTTACAGCAAAACAGAGCAAGTTTCAGACAGTTTTTGTTACAAGAGTCTTAGCAATTTTCTTCTTCAATTCTTCTTCCTTTTATAGAGGAAATTAGAGCTGTTGAAGAAAGTCAGGAATTAAGCAAAGAGCCGTTGCAAGTAGTGAGCTAGGATAACTGAAATTGTGTGCTGAACTTTGCAGAAAACCAGAACTCAGCAGCCATTTTTGAATTTGCTTTCCTTAAAAGCTGGGGAATGTTCAGGTCAGGGAGACAACTGTTCCATTGGAGTTGTTCTGACATTGCAGGCATTAAATGCGAACAGTAACAGTTGCTTTTCTTACCACATCAGACTTCAGAAGCTTCTGCGTGAACAGTACTTCAGAAGCACTTCTTCAGAAGCACTGTTCATCAGACGCACTTCTTCAGACGTTGACTTTTGTTGACCTTCAGAAGCACTGTTCATCAGACGCACTGTTCATCAGACGCTCCCTTCAGACGTTGACTTTTGTTGACCCTCAGACTCAGCCTTCAGAAGCTGCCTTCAGACGCAAGCTTCAGACACACCCTTCAGAAACACCCTTCAGACTTAGGCTTCAGACCCAGTTTTCCCTCAACTTAGCAACATTGCTTCTGAGCTTTCCTTTCTTGCTCTAAGCTTGTTCTTCCATAACCATTATCAAATACCAATCATTAAGAACGTGGTTCTGAAATAACTTGAACAAAGCATTAGCAAATAACCAATTTTCTTTTTAACACTTTGTTATCATCAAAACCTTAAAGAGAGATGTTCATACAAATTGTTCCAACAATCTCCCCCTATATTCAGAAGAGAGTTGTTCACATTTTGTTCCAACACCAAGTGTTCACTTCTTTCAGCCTGAAGTTGACTGATAGTCTTCTTCTGATTTTCTAGTTCCTGGCACACTTCTTCAGTTCTGATGTATAGTTCTTTGACATTAGGTCTTGGCTTTCTATCCAATCTCTTCACATTTTTATCAAATTGCCTGATGCTTTCTTCAGTATCACATTGAACAAATTCCTTATCCATTCTTGCCATAAAAACCTTCCCTGGAGCTCACCCAATAACAGGCAGGGTGCATGCTCTGATACCAATTGAAATTCTGGCAATTCTGGTTTTGAACCAGTAAAACAGAGTATGAAAACTAAAGTTCAGAAGCAGAAAATTAAAGTGCAGAAAGTAAAGGAACACAAAATATTTGTTAACCCAGTTCGGTGCCAACTTCACCTACTCTGGGGGATACCAATCTAGGAAGGAAATCCACTAAGTAGAATTAATTCTAAGACTCAACAGCCCATGTTCCCAGTCTTATCACTTAATCTCCACCCGTCTAGACTTCTACCCAGGAACACCTAGGTATAAGAACCCACTTACTTCCTAACCAAGTAATCACAGCCCAGTGATTATCAAACTCAACAAAAACAACAAATTGAAGACACTCTTCAAAAACAGAAAAACATTCACTTGTGCTTAAAAGATTTAAGTGATTAACAACTCTAAACAAAACAACCAACTCTAACAAATGAGTGGTACACAAAAACAAAGCACTAAGCTTAACAGACTCAAAAACACTAAAACTCTAAAACTCTAATTTCTGGTTTTTGATTCGTAAATTCTCCAATAGCAATGTCTTCTTTAAATAGTCTTCAGCAGCAACATAATTCTGAACACAATCTTCAAAGATATTCTCCGAGAATTATTTTAGAAGCAAATAGAAGCACATATATTTCTGAATTATATTTTGCAAAGATTCGTTTTAAAATATATTCATCAATAAAAGAAACCAATCTTCAACAAAGATCTTCACGCAAAATAATCAGCCTTCTAGAAACAGCAGCTTCAATAAATCTTCAAACAAATCATCAAAAGATACTGTGAGAGATTTAACAGAATTCAGACGCAGAAACCAGCTTCTGAAGTTCAGCTTCTGAAGGTCAACAAAAGTCAACGTCTGAAGGCAGCTTCTGAATGTCAACAAAAGTCAACGTCTGAAGGCAGCTTCTGAAGGTCAACAAAAGTCAACGTTTGAACAGTGCGTCTGATGACCAGTTCAACGTCTGATGAACAGTACCAGCGTCTGAAGACCATTCCAGCTTCTGAAACCCAATTTTCAGCTTCTGAAGACACAAAATAGCTTCTGAAGACGCATTGCTTGCACATTTTGATTTTACCAAACATGTAGCCAACCTTTAAATATCCAACAGTTTGTGCATATGTTTTAGTGAAGATGAAGGCTAATATTTAGATAATTTTATTGTGAAGGATTGTTATGAAATGGATCTCACATAAAATGGTGAGACCTGTTTCACCAAATTAAGTCAAATGTTAGAAAAAGTGCTAAAAACTCATTCCTATCATTTCTCTTTCATTGTGCTCCATCAACCTCATCACTGTTGTCCTTAAAGTTATTAGCCGATGTGCTTGGTGTGTCATTTACATGTAGTTCCTTTTTTTTCTTCCTCTTTTCACTTGAAAAAGAAAATAGAAAAATATCAACCTTGTTGGCCCACAACATTTCTCATAATAAATGATAAATTAGTTTTTAAAACTATTTACCCCATCCGTCTTAAATTATATGATGTTTAGAACATTTTACACGTATTAAGAAATATAATTAATTTAGTGTGAGAATATATATTATGAGTTGTTTTACAAAATTGTTCTTAATAAATGATATGAGAAAGATAAATGAAAGAATTGAAAGAAAAGAGACTAATAAATAGTTAAAGATATAATAAAATAAATAACATTAGTACTTCATTGACATCGTAAAACGATATATAATTTAAAACAATTTTTTTACAAAACGACGTATAATTTAAGACAAAGAGGAACAATTTTCAAGATTTATTACCCCAATGTTTCAAGGCGCATGCTATGGTGAGTGAGTAAAGGAAATCACTCACCGTGCATGAGTTTATTTTCACCGTTGATGCATCTAAGTCATACAATATCATCCTACACCTTTCACATCAGATTATTCTACTATTCTCAGCACCACTCACACCTTGTTCTCTCTCTTTTCCCACTATCTCCATCACCAACATTCACTCTTAGTCTACCCATTCTTCAATTTGCTCAAGGTTTGTAAATTAGAACTACGACGATGAAACCAGGGCAAGAAGTTCACAATATGTTGAAGAAAACCCACAAACAAGTTCAACTCTTTATGCACAAACACAAATTGAGGGTCAAGCTTCTCTATTTTGAGTTTTAAATTAATAAAAAGTATTGTTCTTCAAGTCTTTAAATTTCTGGGAAACACATTAAACCTAAACCCAGGAAGTTGAGAAAATGCAATAAATTGGGTTTTATTTTCCCCAATTTAATCACTAATTTTGCGATCGTCATGTTTACTCTGCTTCCTTTTTTTTCAATTTTAGATTTCGCCCTTTTTCGTAATGAAAACCAAAATTTGTAGAGGGTTTCTTGTTGTTGTTGCATCTCGACCAAAATTGCAAAAAAAAAAAACATGCATCACGCAGCTTGAATCACGAGATTGAGTCGGGTCGCACACCGGTTTTCTTGAACCGGTTAGACTGATACGGGTGAAGAAGGAAAGCAAAAAAAAAAAACTCAACAATAAGAGAATAGTTGGAAAGGATAGAAGCTCCCTTCTCAATTCATTGATTACTTGTTTTAGAGAAACTTAATTTAATTTGGCCAAATTAATTTTTTTTATGGTGTAAATTAATTGAAACAGTACTGGAATAGATTGAGAAGAAGAGAAGGTGTCTAGTAACAATATATAAAAGTTGAAATACATCAAAATTTCATAATCGTCCTTATTAAAACTCATGATCTCCTTAATTTTATGTGCATAATGGTCATTGTGCAAAATTTAATTTAGTTATTTTATAAAAATTAATTAGGGTGGGGTGACCGTGGGGAGGCTTGGGAGTGGCGTCGGCGTTTGTTAGCCTGGGAGGAAGAGTTAGAGGGGGAGTGTCGATCTTTGCTTTCTAATGTTTCTTTGCAGGACACAGTTACTGATATCTGGCAGTGGCGGCCTAATGTGGTTGACGGTTATACTGTGTGTGGTGTGTATCAACTGATTATGATGCAGGAGATGCATACTGACGTTACAGAATCAGCTGATGTGTGGCATAAAAATGTTCCTAAAAAGGTTTCAATATGTGTTTGGCGCCTCCTACGCAACATATTACCGACCAAGGATAACCTCATGTGTCGGCGGATCATACCTATTGAGTTTGCGTTGTGTGTCTCTGGTTGTGGTCATCATGAGTCCCCGAATCATCTTTTTCTTCATTGCCCTTTTTTTTGGAGAACTTTGGGGGCATGTCAGGACTTGGATTGGTGTGCATTCGGTGGATCCTGTAATATCCCACTTAAGCGAGACTTTTAACAGTATCACAGGAATTAAACGAGAGGAATGGCATTATAGTAATTATGAGAAGGAAGAATTATTTAAAAAGGGGAACCAAGATATTTTCACCATTTTCTTTCATCTCTCTCTCTCTACAAGAACAGATTTCTTCTCCCTCTCCCTCTCTAGAATTCGCCCAGCTTCATCCTCACCCCTAATCCATCAAACTTCTTCCTAAAATCATGTATTTCAAGCAAGCTTGGTTGTGGGAAAAGTTGGAACATGAAGAAGTTGAAGAAAAGCAAGAAAGCTCAAGCTAGGGTTTGAAGTTTAAGGTTAAACCAGCACCAATCAAGTTTAAGGTGAGCTCCCTAGGGATTTTAGAACCCCTCTTTGAGAGATTTATAGAGAATTTCTTCATATGCTAGTTTTATAGTGTTTTTACCCTAATTCCTTTTTCTTGCTAATTCCTTTCTCATATACGTTTTAAACTATCAATTTGTAATAGAAAATCATTCTTGACATGTTTGGGATGCTTGGGTAACTTGGATTGAGCAAAAATGGTGGAAAAACATGTTTTTTAACAAGTTTTGACCTGTCATGGTCGCTACAGCGACCAGCCGTCGCTACAGCGACCAGACAGCTTTTATTTCTGCCTACGGTCGCTTCAAACGACCAGCCGTCGCTACAAGCGAGCAGTGCTTTTTTCAGACTTTTACCTACAGTCGCTGTAGCGACAGGCCGTGGCTATAGCGACAGCATCAGGACAGCACTTGACAGCTTTGCTGTTTTGGGCATTTTGGTGCGCGTGGGCATGGTTTTTCACTCCCGTTTTCTCCAGAAACATTTTAGAAACATTATCCACCATTTTAACCCATCCAAAAAGGCTTCCAATGGTTGAAAGATTATAGGAGCAAGGAATACGCAAGGCATGGGAAATACGAGAACAATGGTTATATGAATAGGAAAGCTTTAAGAACGGCATATGATAACGATATGTCGAATCCTTTGATAGGAAAACATGAATCACGGTATGAGTGCAAGGATTTAATGGATAGATTCCTTGCACGTGAGTTGTTAACCCTTAAGGAAAAGCATGCGACTTTGACAGTCAAGAACCTACTTTAGGTATAAGAGATTATAGATGTATTCTGTTTAGAATACAAGGATTATAGGAATGTTTACACAATCATAGTTACAGATAAGATTATAGTGTTGGTTCTCCAACAATTATAGGTGGCTTATGAGAACGATAAGCCAAGAATCATAGGTTATAGGTTATATGTTACAGGATTGTTATATGATTAAAGTAACAGATTATATGCTTATATGTTATAGTTAAAGAATTAAAGATTAAAGATATTGGCGTGCTTGCACGTTTTACAGTTACAGGGCGTGTTCAGCAGACTCCGGGATTCGCCGGATGGGACTTGAAATTCTGGCCAGGCAAAACTTAAGAGATAAACGCAGGTTCTGAACCAACAGGTTCTGAACAGAACTTAGCAGGGCACAATAAATCGCAAAACAGAGCACAAGTAAACACAATACAAGAGCAGAAAATAAAGTGCAGGAAAGCTAAAGAACACACAGAGGTTTGTTAACCCAGTTCGGAGTAAACACCTCCTACTCTGGGGGATACCAATCCAGGAAGGAATTCCACTATAGGAATTAATCCTTATGACTCAAGACACTGACTCCCTAGTTCCCAGCCTAAGCAATTAACTTCCTCCTAGTCTTGAATTCTACCCAACACGTTGAGTATTAGAGACCACTAACTTCCTAATCAAGTAACAAACCTGTTACTGAATCCCTTAACAAAAACTACTCTGTTTTGAAGAACAACTTCAATACATCTGACTTCACTCGTACCTACAGGCTTAGAGTGATTACAACTCAATCAAAACACCTAAACCAACTCAAAAGAGTGGTGCACAAATAAAGCTAAAAGCTTAAAAACTCTAAGACTCTTTTCTCTGAATTTTTCTCTCTAAATCGTAAGTTGAATAGCAGCATCACTCCTCCTTATATAGTCTTCAGTCTTGCAACATAAATAACAAACTAATCTTCTGAATTGATTTGTTACTGAAATAAGATTGGTCCAATCAAGTAACAAATAAAACTGTTTTGTATCTTTGAAAGATTTAAAACAGAAAATACGAATTTCATATCTTTGAACCAAATCTTCAATAAAATCTTCTCCAAATAATTCAGCATTCTAGAAGCACTTATACAAAGATAATTCCTTGCTAAATCTCCCAAGATATGCGCAAAAACTAATCTGAAAACCCAGCTTCTGATGTGGTCAACAAAAGTCAACGCTGGCTTCAGAACCTGAAATCAGCTTCTGAACTGCTACAGTGCATTCAGCTTCTGATGACATTTTCTGCTTCTGAATGGCTTCAAAACACAAAACTTGCAACTGAAGAAATGTTTCAAATATGGAGATGCTTCTTATTCAATACATTGGTTTTGCCAAAACATGCAGCCAACACAAAAGACTCAACAATCTCCCCCTTTGGCAAATTTTTGGCTAAAACCATCCAAGTTCTTCAATCTCCCTTATAAACAACTCAGCAATGAAGAACTCCACAATGATCAATCATAACATAGTAATTAGCAGCGGATTCATTTATGACTATCATGAGAAACACAAACCAGCTTCAGTTCATATCAGCTACTGAAGCACACATAACCTACTGATCAACTCCTGATCATCACAAACAAGGTATCAGAGCTACTCCAAGGTATCAGAGCTACTGATCAACTCCTGAACAACATAATACTCCCCCTGAAGCTTCACAAACAAACTCCCCCTTACTACCAAAAGGTATCAGAGCACACTTCAGGAGCTGAGCACAAATCTTCTTCAGGATCACTCTTCTTCAGGACCACTTCACTTCAGGATCACTACACTTCAGGAATATAACAAACTTGTACTCCCCCTGAGACACATACTCCCCCTTAATAACATCTTGACAGCTCTTGTTATATTGGTTCTAAACTCTGAGCTTCACAAATAGCTTCTGAACCACACTGAAAACTGAACATCTGAAATTTGAACTTCTGAGCAGCAACACTTTGCATAAGACTTTTGGTATCAGAGCCAACACATTACATAAGATTTTCTCCCCCTTTTTAGCCACAAAATTCTGACAAAACATAGTCTTCATATAGGGAATAAAATCAAAACAAGTAACACAGATCCTGGAAAAGCTATCAGATTCAGACACAGGATCACACTTAGCATAGGCACAACTGGCAGGTACTCTATCTTCCTCACATCCAGTTTGCAGTAATTGCTATAACTCTTCATGCAAACACACACCTAACTTGCTCCTTAAGTTTTCAAACTGTTTAGCATCCAAGGCCTTTGTGAATATGTCAGCAACTTGTTTTTCAGTAGCTACATGTTCCAGCTGAATGACTTTATCCTCCACAAGGTTTCTGATAAAATGATGTCTGATGTCTATGTGTTTGGTTCTGCTGTGCTGAATTGGATTCTTAGAGATGTTGATTGCACTCAAATTGTCACAGAACAATGTCATAACACCTTGTTTCAAGTTGTACTCCTCCAGCATCTGTTTCATCCAAACCAGTTGTGAACAACTACTCCCAGCAGCAATATACTCAGCTTCAGCAGTTGACAGTGAAACACAGTTTTGTTTCTTGCTGAACCAAGATATTAAGTTATTTCCTAAAAAGAAACAACCTCCTGAGGTGCTCTTTCTGTCATCAGCACTTCCAGCCCAGTCAGCATCACAATATCCCATCAATTCAGAACTTGAACTGTGAGAATACATGATTCCATAGTCACTTGTGCTATTCACATACTTCAGGATTCTCTTCACTTGTGTCATATGACTCATCTTAGGCTCAGCTTGATATCTTGCACAAACTCCAACAGCATAAGTGATATCAGGTCTGCTTGCAGTTAAATACAATAAGCTCCCAATCATGCTTCTGTACTGACTTTGGTCTACTGAAACTCCATGTTCATCCTTAGTTAACTTCAGGTGAGTAGCAGCTGGTGTCTTCTTATGAGCAGCTGATTCCATTCCAAACTTCTTCACTATGTTCTTGGCATACTTACTTTGAGAAATGAAGATTGTATCTTCCATTTGTTTTACTTGTAACCCAAGAAAGTATGTCAGTTCACCAACTAAGCTCATTTCAAATTCTGACTGCATCTGCTGAACAAACAATTTGACCATCTTCTGAGACATCCCTCCAAACACTATATCATCCACATAAATCTGAGCTAACATCAGACTCCCATTTTCATCTTTCACAAACAAAGTCTTATCAGAACCTCCTTTTCTGTAACCTTGAGCCACAAGAAATTGAGTAAGCCTTTCATACCATGCTCTTGGTGCTTGCTTGAGTCCATACAAGGCTTTCTTCAACTTGTACACATGATCTGGAAACTTAGGATCCACAAAACCCTTAGGCTGTTCCACATATACTTCTTCTTGCAGATACCCATTCAGAAATGCACTCTTCACATCCATCTGGAATAATTTGAACTTGAGAATGCAGGATACACCCAACAGTAGTCTTATGGACTCCAGTCTGGCCACAGGTGCAAAGGTCTCATCAAAATCAAGTCCCTCAACTTGAGTATAGCCCTGAGCAACCAACCTTGCCTTGTTTCTGACTACAGTACCATTTTCATCTGTTTTATTCTTGAATATCCACTTAGTCCCAATCACATTCAGCCCTTCAGGTCTTGGAACTAGATCCCATACTTCACTCCTTTTGAATTGATTCAACTCATCTTGCATTGCTTCAATCCAAAATTCATCAGTTAGGGCTTCTTTCACATTTTTAGGCTCAACCTTTGACACAAAGCATGAATCAGTAGCAGCAGCATCTGATCTTCTGGTTCTGACACCTTGATCTAAGCTTCCAATGATTAAGTCTTTAGGATGATCCTTCTGAACTCTATTTGATGGCCCTTTACCATTTGGAACTTGATCTTCTGCTACTTCAGACTCTGAATGCTTTTCTGCTTCTGAAGTTTGTTCTTCTGAGGCTTCAGACTCTGGAACAACTTCAGGCTCATTCTTTTCATTCTCAGCAGACAAATCATCAATAACCACATTTATGGACTCCATCACAACCTTGGTTCTGGAATTAAACACCCTGTAAGCTCTGCTGTTCACTGAATAACCCAGAAATATGCCCTCATCAGACTTAGGATCCAGCTTTCTCCTATTTTCTCTATCAGCCAAAATATAGCATCTGCTCCCAAAAACATGGAAATATTTGACTGTAGGCTTTCTCCCTTTCCACAATTCATACAGAGTTAATGTAGTACCCTTCTTCAAAGTGACTCTGTTGTGTATGTAACATGCAGTGTTCATTGCTTCAGCCCAGAACATATATGGCAACTTCTTAGCATGCAGCATAACCCTTGCACATTCTGCTAAAGTCCTATTCTTCCTCTCAACTACACCATTTTGCTGAGGTGTGATAGGTGCAGAAAACTCATGCTTTATACCTTCAGAAGCACAGAATTCTGAAAAGCTCTTGTTTTCAAATTCTTTGCCATGATCACTTCTGATTCTGACAATTCCACAGTCCTTCTCTCTTTGCAATTGGGTACATAAGTCTTTAAACACTTCAAAAGTATCAGACTTCTCTCTAACAAAGTTGATCCATGTGAATCTTGAGTAGTCATCTACCATTACAAACGCATACCTCTTTCCTCCAATACTCTCTACTTGCATAGGCTCCATTAAATCCATATGAACAAGTTCTAGTACTTTGGTAGTTACCTGGTGAACTAATCCGGGATGAGACTTTCTTGTTTGTTTACCAATCTGACAATCACCACAAACACTGTCCTCATTGATCTTCAGATTAGGCACACCTCTGATAGCTTCAGTACTTAGGATTTTCTTCATGCCTTTCAGATGCAGATGACCTAACTTCTGGTGCCAGAGCTTGACTTCCTCTTCTGAGCTCATAAGACAAGAAGTCAAACTTCTTTCTTCTTCAGAAATCCACAAGTAACAATTGTCTTTGGATCTGCAGCCTCTCATCTGAATCTTATCTTCCTGATCAGTAATAATACACTCTAGTTTGTTAAAATTAACCTTCAAGTCCTGATCACAAAGTTGGCTAATACTGATCAGATTTGAAGTTAATCCTTCCACCAGTAGCACATCATTAAGTCTGGGCAACCCTTCTCTGATCAAATCACCAATACCCAGAATCTGACCTTTTACACCATCTCCAAATGTCACATAACTTCTGGAGTATGATCTGATATTGCTCAACAGCTTCTTCACACCAGTCATGTGCCTTGAACACCCACTATCAAAATACCAGTCTTCTTTTGAAGTTGCTCTCAAAGAAGTGTGAGCTATAAGGCCTACATTCTGAACTTTGGGCTTCCATACCTTCTGAACATTGTGTCTGGGGGCAGCTGGTTGCACTCTTCTATACTGAAAATGCTCAGGATAGCCATAAAGTTTGAAGCAGAATGGTTTGATATGCCCTTTCTTTCCACAATGATGACAAATCCATGGATGATTTCTCCTCCTTCTGTTTCTGAAAAATTTCTGGGACAGCTTCTGAGGTAGCATCTGAACTTGCTTCTGACCTTGCATCTGAGGTCTTTTCTGAGCTTGCATCTGGGATTGTTTCTGAGGTCTCATCTGAGATGCTCCAATCATAGGATTATCAGTTTTAGTGGCAGGAAAAAACTCTTTAACAAGAGTCTTCTGTTTGGAGTTCTGAGTCTGATCATCAAAGCCTAATCCAGTTTTTCCTTGTTGCTGAGCACCCAAAATTTCATCCAACACATTAGTAGCAGTATTCATCATTCTAACCTGCTTTTTCATATGTTCAAGTTGGGAATTTAACTGGTTCACTTCTTCTTTCAAATCTGAATTCTGCACAAGTAGTTCTCCCTTTTCAGCCTCCAGTTGAAAAATAGTCTCCTTCTGATCCAGCACTTGTTTGCAAACCTCAGCACTTCTGGTATACAACTTCCTGTAGTTGTCAGCTAGTTCATCATATGAAGTTTTAACAGCTTCAGACACAGATGAACCTTCAGACTCTGAGTCAGACTCTGAAAAAGTCTCAGACTCTAAAGCAGGTTCCTTCTTCAAGATAGCTCCTGACCTTACTACCAGACCAGTAACACACATATCAGATTCACTAACATCATCTTCTTCAGAACCATCATCAGACCATGACACAGCTAGGCTTTTCTTCTGCTTCTTAAGAAAAGTAGGACACTCAGTTTTGATATGTCCATAACCTTCACACTCATAGCACTGCACACCTTTGGCTTGGTTACTTTTCTCTTCAGATTTGGTCTTCTTCTCATCAGTTTGTTGCTTTTTGTTATTGAATCTGAAGTTCTGTCCTTTGGCTTTGGCTTTAACATTCTTCAGAATCTTGTTGAATTGTTTTCCCAGCAACACAAGAGCTTCTGATAAGTCATCCTCTTCAGACTCTTGTTGATCATCAGCTTCAGTATTCACAGTAAAGGCTATACCTTTCCCTTTCTTATCAGGCTGTTTGCAGAATGCAGTCTCAAAATTTAACAAAGAACCAATGAGCTCTTCAACCTTCATAGCAGAAATATCATGAGCTTCCTCAATAGCTGTCACCTTCATATCAAACCTTCTGGGCAGGGACCTGAGGATTTTTCTTACTAGCTTCTCATCAGACATCTTCTCCCCAAGAGAATCAAAGGAATTTGCCATATCCAGCACATTCATGTAAAAATCCTGAATGGATTCATCCTCCTTCATCTTCAGGTTCTCAAACTTGGTGGTCAGTAACTGAAGTCTGGACATCTTCACCTTAGAAGTTCCTTCATGAGTTGTCTTTAAAATTTCCCAGGCCTCCTTTGCAACAGTACACTGTTTGATAAGTCTGAACATGTTCTGGTCAACACCATTGAAAATAGCATTCAAAGCTTTTGAATTTCCCAGAGACAAGTCATCTTCAGCTTTGGTCCATTCCTCCTCTGGCTTTAGAACCTCAGTCTTGTTACCATCTTTGTCTGTATACACAGGATGATCCCAGCCTTTGATCACAGCTTTCCAAGTCCTGCTGTCAATAGACTTTAGAAACGCACACATCCTTGACTTCCAATACTCATAGTTTGTGCCATCTAGTAGGGGTGGTCTATTGACATAGCCTCCTTCTCTATCCATGCTTGCCAGATATTAAGTCCTCTGGATCTCACCCAAAATACAGGCAGGGTGCCTGCTCTGATGCCAATTGAAATTCTGGCCAGGCAAAACTTAAGAGATAAACGCAGGTTCTGAACCAACAGGTTCTGAACAGAACTTAGCAGGGCACAATAAATCGCAAAACAGAGCACAAGTAAACACAATACAAGAGCAGAAAATAAAGTGCAGGAAAGCTAAAGAACACACAGAGGTTTGTTAACCCAGTTCGGAGTAAACACCTCCTACTCTGGGGGATACCAATCCAGGAAGGAATTCCACTATAGGAATTAATCCTTATGACTCAAGACACTGACTCCCTAGTTCCCAGCCTAAGCAATTAACTTCCTCCTAGTCTTGAATTCTACCCAACACGTTGAGTATTAGAGACCACTAACTTCCTAATCAAGTAACAAACCTGTTACTGAATCCCTTAACAAAAACTACTCTGTTTTGAAGAACAACTTCAATACATCTGACTTCACTCGTACCTACAGGCTTAGAGTGATTACAACTCAATCAAAACACCTAAACCAACTCAAAAGAGTGGTGCACAAATAAAGCTAAAAGCTTAAAAACTCTAAGACTCTTTTCTCTGAATTTTTCTCTCTAAATCGTAAGTTGAATAGCAGCATCACTCCTCCTTATATAGTCTTCAGTCTTGCAACATAAATAACAAACTAATCTTCTGAATTGATTTGTTACTGAAATAAGATTGGTCCAATCAAGTAACAAATAAAACTGTTTTGTATCTTTGAAAGATTTAAAACAGAAAATACGAATTTCATATCTTTGAACCAAATCTTCAATAAAATCTTCTCCAAATAATTCAGCATTCTAGAAGCACTTATACAAAGATAATTCCTTGCTAAATCTCCCAAGATATGCGCAAAAACTAATCTGAAAACCCAGCTTCTGATGTGGTCAACAAAAGTCAACGCTGGCTTCAGAACCTGAAATCAGCTTCTGAACTGCTACAGTGCATTCAGCTTCTGATGACATTTTCTGCTTCTGAATGGCTTCAAAACACAAAACTTGCAACTGAAGAAATGTTTCAAATATGGAGATGCTTCTTATTCAATACATTGGTTTTGCCAAAACATGCAGCCAACACAAAAGACTCAACAGGACTTCTCCGAGAGGGTTGTCCACACGTTTTATAGGGAGTCCGGTGTTAGCCTGATATGATAGGAATTTCACCGGTTTATAGGGAGACGTATCTCGGGGTTGCTCCACCCGGGCTGCCCTCCGTAAAATGAACTCAGATTAATTGTTTGTTCAACGCTAACAGCTAACATAAAACTGCTATAGAACTGTTATATGTTTTATGTTTCACAGTTAAAGTCAAAGTTACAGTTACAGTCACAGTTATAGTTATAGTTATAGACAGTTAACAGAAGGTGGTCCTAGGTTTCCCCTTGATCACTGAGTTATAGTTACAGATATAGTTACAGGCAGTTACAGCAAAGGTTACAGACAGATTCATAGTTATAGGCAGAGATTTACCCTTGTGGTTAAAGTAAAGACTTGGCGATCATAGGATATCCCCAAGATTGCCAAGGTAGGCATGGCGACCCTAGGTTCCCTGTGGTTGCCAACAGTTGGTTGGGCTGGAGCTCACTGAGACATTATGTCTCATCCCTTTCCTTCTGGTGCAGGTTTATAGGTAAGTCAGAGGTTCGTGATGAAGATCTTCATAGAGATACTGGATGGAGTACAGTTGCTCGTTGTGTACCAGCCCAGGAGCGTAATGGATATTGTATAAGTATTGTAATAGTATTGGATTATTTGTACAACGAGTAAACATGTTCTCATTCTTTTGTGATATATGATTATTATTATTGAAATTTTTAAATGTATCCAGTATCAATTTAACGCACATGCTAATATACTAGTTAAAGTTAGTATGGGTGTTACAATTGGTATCAGAGCAGGTCGATTCAGACCGTGCCATGGGTCATTTAAGATTCAATAAAAGTAGTGGAATCATTGGGTTCCGGATGTTGTTCCAAAGGTCACATCTAGTTGAGCCTGATCAACTCAGTCTAGTATATGGCAGTTAGGACAAATATCCGAGAGCTGAATGTGACCAAGGAGGAAAGAAGTGTACGAAGGGTAAAGGTTAAGGCGTCAGATTTTAAGACGGAAATTGGCAAGGTATTTAATGCCAAAGGATGGTTCTCTAACAGTGAAGTAACTGAGCCAGTTAATGGCAAAGTTTCAGGAATATAAGAGGTATTAAAAGGTAAGGTCAGGCACCTTAACTAGTTGGACGCATCATTAAACGATGCCTTCTCCGAGGAGACATGAACAGTAAAGAACTATGGAAATACTCTAAGGAATGTTTTGGAATCTCAACGGGAACCGCAATTTGAAAAGTTAAAGTTAAAGTGGAATAGAGTTTTATACTGGGTACAGAGGTAAAGAATTACGGTACCAAACCCAACGACTTGGAATAAGGAATGATCAACTAATTATCGGAAGCTCTGGAATTCCAGTAAGGACATAGTGTGTAAGGACGGAAGGACTTGCGCACGCGGATCGGATGAGATTTAAATATCTGATAGGTAAGAGACTCATTTATGGATTAAGCGAAATAATGAACAGATGGAACAAGTTACCTTCCTTTATTGTGGGTCATCAAGATACTTGGTATGTGGAACGCGAGCTTAGCGATAAGTGAAGGAAACCCCCTGTAAGGGTAAGAAGTAAAGATTAAATCTTATGTTGACGGATTATAGCAGACTGGTTACGAGGATTAAGCAGTAAGATCGTCACTAACGTACAAGTTACAGCTAAAGTTAAGGTTAATGTTAAGGAGTTCTATGTTCCTTTTGAGGAGCTCCTTATACAAGCATCCGGGTAAGCCGACGAAGATCATCTTGTGATGGTATGTGTTAAAGATGGTGGAAATACAGACCTCGGATTGTTCGAAACCATGAAGAGGGCAACGGTCGAGAAGACATATGGGATATTACTCAAATAACAAGATTAGATGTGAATTGTCGATACAGTAATAAGTTATTGGAAGGATCCAATAGGAAATGATAAGTGTTGAAGTTTGAGATTAATTAATCGGGTACTCGAAGAGGCGTAACATGTGTTTTGGCTCACAGGAGAGCCGGTAAAAGTTGAGTCTTATCCAGACGGATTATTTCCGGAGAGACCCGAAGGGTAACCAAGAGATATGATAGAATTATGTGGACCTAAGTTGTCTTGGAAAAAGGTTGTGGATGTGAAATCCTTATGGATGATTATAGTATGGAACTCGATTCATAATACGAAGAGTAAAGTTAGAACCAGCGCATAAGTTGTTATGACAGGAGCATTGTTGGGCTCGTAATTATTGCTAAAGACTATTCATAGGTTTCGGCGTATTTTTGTGAAAGTGGGTATATCACTTATGTCCGAAAGGAAACACAAAGTCAGATGACGATCAATCAGTAAGTTAAACAAGTGGATTAAACCACGAGAGAAATTGTAATGTAAGATGGTCATGTATGGTAACTACAAAGTTATAAGTCAAAGGATTGGCCAAAGAGAATTTATATGGTAATAGTGGTGTATTACTTCTATCCCAAGGTTAATTGTTTAAATCAGAGTTGCGCAGCGGAGAAGTAATCCAATAATGAGTTAATAGACAAATCAAAGCTGAAGTTTAGAGAAAAGGATGGTTGTGAAGTCCTTGTCAGAGGAATTACAGGAAAGGCATTCAGAGATTAATTCTCAAGCTATAGAATATGTGTAAGTAGTGATGACTTGAACTTATCATCGGTTTTAACAGGAAATTTTAATAGATAAGTCGAGGAATGTTTCGGACCTTGAAACTCATGAGAAATGAGAATTGAAGCAGTTTAAAAATTCAAAGGATGTGTTCTAGCACAATGAGTACATGGCGAAGGAAGCCACATCTAAAACGGTAATTTAGCTGTTTCAGCTCAGTAACCTAAAGTTAACTTGAGTAATAAGTTTAACCAAAGAGGAATTATGCCGTGGCATGCAGTTATTCCGCATCGTACCCACGTTATGCTAGCATGTCGCACGTTACAGGTTATGATTAGTATTATGTATACTGATCAGGCAGAGTTTATGCTACTTACACAGTAATGTAACATTTTTATAGTCATGAGACATGTGTTAGTAATCGTGGTACGCGATCGGTAATGTTTTAACAGAAAAGTCATATGCATAACAGGTTTGTTATTGCCGAATAAATCTCAGTTGAGGAGTTCAGAAATTCTTGAACTTAATGTTCATAGTTAAAGGAATGAAATGTATTACACAGATCAGAGGATTATTCATAGTTTATAGTAAAAGACTATGTGAATTCAAGTTATGTATCAAAGGATTAAGAGTTTTAAGAGTGTTATTTTGATAGCAAATAGAATAGAGTTTTCTTTTCGAAAACGGAGAATGTCCTTGGACAAAATAAGTTATAACGTCAAAGGGACGTAATCATAGTTACGTAAAGGGAGTGTGGATACTCAAGGAATACAAGCATGAGTTAAGAACTAGAAGAGTGACCTTAGTTGGTGTGGTTTTGTCCCGAGTATATTTTGACTAAGTATGATGTCCCGTTAGTTGGAAAATGATGATGCGACGTACTGAGTACCCGATAGTAGTGTACACGTACTCGATCATGTATGGAAGTTGTATGCTAAGGACTGTATTATATGATGATACGTAAAACGGCTTATGCCACAAGTCACTTATACTGGATTTTCATAAGTTTGAAATTTGGGGTAGAGAAGGTATTAATCCCATGAGTAAGGAATATCTTGATTGATGCAAGATTGTCAGAGTCCTAGAAGGAATAAGGCTTCTAAGACCTTAGCTACGCGTTATTGTTGATTAATTAAATTGGAGCATGAGAGGCTCATAAGATTTCTCGAGCCTTAAGGTTTCCCGCAGTGGGAATGTGAACAATGTACATGGTTGAGATAACAGTTACACCAGGATGACAGAGAGAAGTGAACTTGTACCATAAGTTCAGCCACCACTTTGAAATTGAATCATGGAGGTAGTTGTAATAGACTTCTTTTCCATTTGAGAATACTCAATATCAGATGTTTTTCAGTGCAAGACTAATCTATATAAAGGATGTTACGAATGTAACAGTAAAAGGTCGTCTTACGAGGCGAAAGTCAAAGACAATAATTCTTTTGAATTAAAAGTAAAGTAACAGATTCCTCGTAAAGTTGAAATAATTGGGGAAAATCAGGTCGACTCGACGTCTTCAGGTTAAGATTGAACGGTCGATGAAAGAAGAACGGATAGAATTAAGTAAAGGAAATCCAAGACTTAATAATTTTAAATTGGATTTATAAGGAATATGTTGAACAGAGATTATTGTCAGATAAGATGGATATGCTGGTTCAGATAACCATACGTCCTAACAGGTAATAGTTATGTATTATACGTTAGATCTTTCGGCAGGAAGAGATTGTCATACGTTTTGATTTACAGAGATGGGAATCATGGCTAAAGAATAAGTTTTAACCAGTATGGTTTAATCGGGGTGCGTGATTAATCCACATGTCGGACCCTGGAGTTGCCATGAAATTCCAATGAGCTAAAAGAATTGGAAATTTTCATAGTAGGGAAAGAGATAGAAAGGATTTACCTTTTCAGGACTTCAGAGGGATTTTCTAAATTTCGAGGACGAAATTTTTTTAAGGGGGGTAGAGTGTAATATCCCACTTAAGCGAGACTTTTAACAGTATCACAGGAATTAAACGAGAGGAATGGCATTATAGTAATTATGAGAAGGAAGAATTATTTAAAAAGGGGAACCAAGATATTTTCACCATTTTCTTTCATCTTTCTCTCTCTACAAGAACAGATTTCTTCTCCCTCTCCCTCTCTAGAATTCGCCCAGCTTCATCCTCACCCCTAATCCATCAAACTTCTTCCTAAAATCATGTATTTCAAGCAAGCTTGGTTGTGGGAAAAGTTGGAACATGAAGAAGTTGAAGAAAAGCAAGAAAGCTCAAGCTAGGGTTTGAAGTTTAAGGTTAAACCAGCACCAATCAAGTTTAAGGTGAGCTCCCTAGGGGTTTTAGAACCCCTCTTTGAGAGATTTATAGAGAATTTCTTCATATGCTAGTTTTGTAGTGTTTTTACCCTAATTCCTTTTTCTTGCTAATTCCTTGATCATATACGTTTTAAACTATCAATTTGTAATAGAAAATCATTCTTGACATGTTTGGGATGCTTGGGTAACTTGGATTGAGCAAAAATGGTGGAAAAACATGTTTTTTAACAAGTTTTGACCTGTCATGGTCGCTACAGCGACCAGCCGTCGCTACAGCGA
This sequence comes from Medicago ruthenica, assembly GCA_018208015.1. NCBI lineage: Eukaryota > Viridiplantae > Streptophyta > Magnoliopsida > Fabales > Fabaceae > Medicago > Medicago ruthenica. The sequence goes on from CM031372.1 coordinate 44,094,029, forward strand.
CCAGACAGCTTTTATTTCTGCCTACGGTCGCTTCAAGCGACCAGCCGTCGCTACAAGCGAGCAGTGCTTTTTTCAGACTTTTACCTACAGTCGCTGTAGCGACAGGCCGTGGCTATAGCGACAGCATCAGGACAGCACTTGACAGCTTTGCTGTTTTGGGCATTTTGGTGCGCGTGGGCATGGTTTTTCACTCCCGTTTTCTCCAGAAACATTTTAGAAACATTATCCACCATTTTAACCCATCCAAAAAGGCTTCCAATGGTTGAAAGATTATAGGAGCAAGGAATACGCAAGGCATGGGAAATACGAGAACAATGGTTATATGAATAGGAAAGCTTTAAGAACGGCATATGATAACGATATGTCGAATCCTTTGATAGGAAAACATGAATCATGGTATGAGTGCAAGGATTTAATGGATAGATTCCTTGCACGTGAGTTGTTAACCCTTAAGGAAAAGCATGCGACTTTGACAGTCAAGAACCTACTTTAGGTATAAGAGATTATAGATGTATTCTGTTTAGAATACAAGGATTATAGGAATGTTTCCACAATCATAGTTACAGATAAGATTATAGTGTTGGTTCTCCAACAATTATAGGTGGCTTATGAGAACGATAAGCCAAGAATCATAGGATATAGGTTATATGTTACAGGATTGTTATATGATTAAAGTAACAGATTATATGCTTATATGTTATAGTTAAAGAATTAAAGATTAAAGATATTGGCGTGCTTGCACGTTTTACAATTACAGGGCGTGTTCAGCAGACTCCGGGATTCGCCGGATGGGACTTCTCCGAGAGGGTTGTCCACACGTTTTATAGGGAGTCCGGTGTTAGCCTGATATGATAGGAATTTCACCGGTTTATAGGGAGACGTATCTCGGGGTTGCTCCACCCGGGCTGCCCTCCGTAAAATGAACTCAGATTAATTGTTTGTTCAACGCTAATAGCTAACATAAAACTGCTATAGAACTGTTATATGTTTTATGTTTCACAGTTAAAGTCAAAGTTACAGTTACAGTCACAGTTATAGTTATAGTTATAGACAGTTAACAGAAGGTGGTCCTAGGTTTCCCCTTGATCACTGAGTTATAGTTACAGATATAGTTACAGGCAGTTACAGCAAAGGTTACAGACAGATTCATAGTCATAGGCAGAGATTTACCCTTGTGGTTAAAGTAAAGACTTGGCGATCATAGGATATCCCCAAGATTGCCAAGGTAGGCATGGCGACCCTAGGTTCCCTGTGGTTGCCAACAGTTGGTTGGGCTGGAGCTCACTGAGACATTATGTCTCATCCCTTTCCTTCTAGTGCAGGTTTATAGGTAAGTCAGAGGTTCGTGATGAAGATCTTCATAGAGATACTGGATGGAGTACAGTTGCTCGTTGTGTACCAGCCCAGGAGCGTAATGGATATTGTATAAGTATTGTAATAGTATTGGATTATTTGTACAACGAGTAAACATGTTCTCAATCTTTTGTGATATATGATTATTATTATTGAAATTTTTAAATGTATCCAGTATCAGTTTAACGCACATGCTAATATACTAGTTAAAGTTAGTATGGGTGTTACAAATCCCCATCAGATTTCGGATCACTTCATGCAATTTGTTTTTCGTCAGGAAGCTTTAAACCCCGACGTTCGTTTATGCAACTAATCTGGCTTTGCAGCGTGTGGGTGGTCTGGAATGAACGAAATAACAGGATTTTCTCAAATAAGGAAAAATCTATTCTACAATTGTTGGACAAAGTTAAACTTTCTTCTTTAGGGTGGCTAAAAGCTAAAAATATTTGTTTTCCTTTTGGTTCTCATATGTGGTGGCAGAAACCCCTTTTTTTGTTTGGGGATTGGTTGACTGTCCTTTTATTTTGGTCTCTCTGTAATACTTTAATGTCTTCCTGCTTGCACACCTTGTGCTAAGGGGTAGACTCTTTTCGTTCTGGTAATATATCTCATTTTAGCGCGTTCAAAAAAAAAATTAATTACGGATAATGCTTATTACAAGTGTAACCAATTTCCATGGATAACTATGAAACTAATTTATTTGTTTTTTTAAAAATTAATTATGGATAACGGTCATGTCTACTAACATCTACTAATCTACTAACATATATAAAAATTGAAGTACAACAAAACTTCATAATCGTCCTTATTAAAACTCATGATCTCCTTAATTTTATGTGCATAATGGTCATTTTGCAAAATTTAATTTTTTTTGTTTTTTAAAAAATTAATTTCGGAGAATGTTCATCACAAGTGTAAGCAATTTCCACGGATAACTATAAAACTAATTTATTTGTTTTTTAAAAAATTAATAACAATATTTAATAACAATATATAAAAATCGAAGTACAGCAAAATTTCATAATCGTCCTTATTAAAACTCATGATCTCCTTAATTTTATGTGTATAATGGTCATTTTGCAAAATTTAATTTATTTGTTTTTTAAAAATTAATTACGGATAATGCTTATCACAAGTGTAACCAATTTCCATGGATAACGAACATGTGTTTTTGATCCCTCTCTAACTTATTTGCTCTGCCTTCTCTCTTACTTTTTCAAACCGACTTCATTTTTTTTTACCTCCCTAACCGATCCAAAGTTTTGATTTGTGATGTAGCCTGTTTGTTTGGTGGTGCGACGAGTGACTTTTGTCCTCCGCATCACCATTTCGCCATCCTTCCTGTCGGCCGATCCTTCCCTCACTCTCTGCTCCTTCTTCCGCCATTAGCTCCTGCTGTGTTGTTCTCTGTTCGTCGGTGTTTCCTGTACGACGGCGTTTATGGATGATCTAACTTTTGTCGGTGGTTTGAAGGTTTCAAGTTGTTGGAGTTTGATTCGGTTCCTGATCTCCATGTTTAAAGGCTTGGGTTTTTGTTTTTGTTTTCGCCGGTTGTTTCTGTTCCCCGGTAATCTGTCACCGGTGGGTTGTTTGTTCATAGGGTCTCCGGCTTCTTGGTTGTGTTTTCAGGTTTGGGTTGGTGCGCCTTCTTTTGGTGTTGTTGTTCGCGTTGAAGGTTGGTTGGTAAGTGGAGCTGCCGTGTCTGGTGGTTGTGTTTGTTTGGTTTGCTGGTGGTGTGTGTTACTGTTTGTTCTTCTCTGGTGTCTGGTATGTTTTTCGTTTTTGTTTGTGCTGTTCGTGATCAGAGACTGGGTGGTTGAAGACTTTGGGCTCTTTTGATGTGGTTTGGCTTCAAAACCCGGAAGGGTATGGTTCTGTTAACCCGAAAGGGTCTGATTATTAACGTATTGGACTCATCTCAATCTGAGTTCTTACGCGTCTGTTTGAATCCCATTGTGTTTGGTGGCCTGGCTGCTTCGACTCTCTGATGTTTTCAGATATGTTGAGATCTGCATGTTTCAAGTCATCGTCTCTGCCTACACTCTGGTATTTGATGCTCGAAAGAGCTTTTATGCTTGCTGCTTTGTTCAGGGAGCTTGGCACTTGGATTTTGATACCGTGTTGGCGGTTGATCCATTCGCCGTTTTTAAACCCTAACTATTATTGGCAAAGGTTTACTTCTCATATTTTTTGTAACTTGGTTTCGCGCCCGTACGCGGGTTCGCTGGGTTGCGTCCATGATTAGTGAAATTTTGTTATGATACATTAGGGTAGATCCATTAAGTCTGCTCTATATCGTTGTATCCCCATTTAGGTTGTACCTGGGTCAGGTTTAATGTCCCCCAGTCTTTGTATCTCTCTCTTTTTATTTATTTTAATTTTCCTTTTGACTTAAAAAAAAAAATTTCATGAATAACTATGAAACTAATTTATTTGTTTTTTTAAAAATTAATTATAGATAATGGTCATATCTACTAACATCAACTAACAATATATAATCTACTAACATATCTAAAAATTAAAGTACAACAAAATTTCATAATCGTTCTTATTAAAACTCATGATCTCCTTAATTTTATGTGCATAATGGCCATTAATAACAATATATAAAAATCGAAGTACAACAAAATTTCATAATCATCCTTATTAAAACACATGATCTCCTTAATTTTATGTGCATAATGATCATTTTGCAAAATTTAATTTATTTGTTTTTTAAAAATACGGATAATGCTTATCACAAGTGTAACCAATTTTCATGGATAACTATGAAACTAATTTATTTGTTTTTTTAAAAATTAATTATAGATAATGGTCATATCTACTAACATCTACTAATCTACTAACAATATATAATCTACTAACATATCTAAAAATTGAAGTACAACAAAATTTCATAATCGTCCTTATTAAAACTCATGATCTCCTTAATTTTATGTGCATAATGGTCATTTTACAAAATTTTATTTATTTGTTTTTTGAAAAATTAATTACGGAGAATGTTCATCACAAGTGTAAGCAATTTTCATGGATAACTATAAAAATAATTTATTTGTTTTTAAAAAATTAATAACAATATATAAAAATCGAAGTACAAAGATATTTCATAATCGTCCTTATTAAAACTCATGATCTCCTTAATTTTATGTGCATAATGATCATTTTGCAAAATTTAATTTATTTGTTTTTTAAAAAATTAATTACGGAGAATGTTCATCACAAGTGTAAGCAATATCCATGGATAACTATAAAACTAATTTATTTGTTTTTTAAAAAATTAATTATGGATAATGTTCATATCTACTGACATCTACTAACAATATATAAATCAAAGTACAACAAAATTTGATAATCATCCTTATTAAAACTCAAGATCTCTTTAATGTCGATATTTTGAAAATAGTCACGAGTTTTCAAAATTTTATCATATCGACTATCACATATCGATACAAAAAAAAATATTCTTCTGCATATATAAGCATATAAAATCCTGAATGAGTGTGGTTTAAATATTTAACGGTGTTTTAAATATAACATAAAAATATATTTAATAGACACACTACATTAATGTTTATTTTTTTAAAAATAGTCATGAGTTTCCAAAATTTTATCACATTGACTTTCTCATATATCTATATAAAAAATTGTTTCTGCAGATATAAATATTTAAAATCTACAACGGGAGCGGTGCAAACATTGAAAAGTGTTTTACATATAAAATAAAATTTATTTAATAGACACACTACATTAATGTTGATATTTTGAAAATAGCCATGAGTTTTCAAAATTTTATCATATCGAATTTCTCATATATGTATATAAAAACTTGTTTCTGCAGATATAAACATTTAAAATCTGCAACGGGATCAGTACAAATATTAAACAATATTTCGCATATAAAATAAAATTTAATCAATAGAAACACTACATTAATGTTGAAATTTTGAAAATAGTCACGAGTTTTCAAAATTTTATCATATCGACTATCACATATCGATACATACAAATTTTCTTCTGCATATATAAGCATATAAATTCTTCAACGAGTTCGATTTAAATATTTAACGGTGTTTTAAATATAAAATAAAAATGTATTTAATAGACACACTACATTAATGTTGATATTTTGAAAATAGTCATGTGTTTCCAAAATTTTAGCACATTGACTTTCTCATATATCTATATAAAAATTTGTTTACGCAGATATATACATTTAAAATCTGCAACGGGAGCGGTGCAAACATTGAACAGAGTTTTGCATATAAAATAAAATTTATTTAATAGACACGCTACATTAATGTTGATATTTTGAAAATAGTCATGAGTTTTTAAAATTTTATCATATCGACTTTCTCATATATGTATATAAAAATTTGTTTATTTAGATATAAGTACGTAAAATCTGCAACGGGTGCGGTGCAAACATTGAATTGTGTTTTGCATATAAAATAAAAAATTATTTAATAGAAACACTACATTAATTTTGATTTTCAAAATAGTCATGAGTTTTTAAAATTTTATCATATCGACTTTCTCATATATGTATATAAAAATTTGTTTATGCAGATATAAGTACATAAAATCAACAACGGGTGCAATGCAAACATTGAACAGTCTTTTGCATATAAAATAAAAAGTTATTTAATAGAAACACCACATTAATTTTGATTTTGAAAAAAGTCACGAGTTTTCAAAATTTTATGTGCATGAAAATTTGTTTTAGCATATATAAGCAAATAAAATCCATAACTGGTGGGACTCAACTATTTAACAAATTTTTGTTTATATAAGAGAAAAAAAATTAATAGAAACATTACATTATTACTCATAATTTTCATTTAATATCTATAAACATTCTATAATATTAACAATATCATCATTTTTTATATAATTATTGCAATGTTACGTGACTTGTGTGAAAACACGGGTCTTTTACTAGTTTTGTAAAAAAAATAATTGGAAAGATATTATACAAGCAGTCTTATGATAGACTCACTTATAACCTTTCGACTTATCCTAATGGTGGCAAGGAGAGTTTTCATTGGTGCCCTTTATTCTTATCGGTATCCAAAAAAGATATTACACCTCGCTCCAACATTATGGATCTTACTCTTATTGGTATGTACGAAGATGTGAAGCGTAAATATTTTGGAAATTGCCGTTCACACTTTAATATTGTCTAAAACATACCGGTAATTTACGTTTTTAACTTCATCGGTAGCTAACTGTCGATGGAAAGGATCCGGCGGCAGCTAACTGGGAAGAAAATCAGCGGCAGTTAGCTGTCGTTGCCATGTTTTGCCTATATTTTCTAAAACTTCACATTTTTTGGCAATTAACTGCCGTTTCACATCTCTACTCCATCGACACTTAACTGTCGTAGAGCATGAATTTGCTTTTTTTTCATTATTTTCCACACATTGACTTATTTATATTACATTATTTTCCATTTTTTCTTTTCTTTTTCGATTCTTTTCTATATATATTTATAAATCAAAATTGCTTTTAGAGTATAATTTTAATATAAGAGTATAATAACTAAAAATGCAATAAAAAATCAAATTATTTATATATATAATAAATCATATCATATATATAATAATAAAAGAAAATATAATTTTTGTTATTTTTAAGAGTATAATTTCAAATTATTATTATCATTTTTTTAGAGGATATTATTATCATTTTTATTTATTACTTTTTTTGTTGTTTTTAGCTTTTTCACTTTAATCGCATGTCATTTTATCGTTTTTGTTCACATTAAGATGAAAAAAGTGAAGTTTTAAAAAATATAGGCAAAACATGGCAACGACAGCTAACTGCCGCTGGTTTCTTTCCCATCGGCAGTTAGCTGCAGCCGGATCCTTGCCATCAGCAGTTAACTGCCGCCGGGTAAAAACATAAATTAATGTTGTATTTTAGCTTTTTTTGAAGTGGAAAAAACAATTTTCAAATATTTTTACCCAATTAAAGACCACTTCAGAAGAAGACGTGTCTTTCTGTTTGGGTTCACTAATTACCACATGCCAGTTCATAGATATTTTGGTTGTATCTGCTGCTTTATTCTACCTTCGTTCTCTTTTAATTATCACTTTTTGACATTTTACATAAAACAAGACAATTAATGAATGTTACTATTTTTTTTGTCAAAAAAATGTTATTACTTTTGATACAACAATTTATCTTTTTCGAATAATAGCTTCATTCATTTAATATCTTATTTCATATATTTCTCTCTCTGTAATAAATAACTAAGGCTAATATTAGTAAAACAACATTTAATATTACATTGAACTTTGAAAGTGATAGTTAAATAAAAACAAAAATTTCTACAAAAGAGACACTTAAAAAGAAACGGAGGGAGTAGAATGAAACAAGAGGAAATTAGCTAGAACCGTAGAAACAATAATAATACTCGTTTTTTTATATAAATATTCTAAAAACACTTGTTAGCATTTTCATTTCCGTCGAATATCATTATTTTAAAAATGAACCATATAAAATGGTGTGTTCCGCACAATTTTTACCAAATAAAAGTGAATGTTTTAAAAACCGTTAGAATGAGTGATGTTAGTATCAAGTAAAGATTTGGATGAATGAATTTAACAACTAACTACAAATATTTATTATTAAAAAAATATTAAAGAAGAAACAATACTCAATATAGTTATAATAAAACAACTAAACCAATAATTCACTAGTTCAAAAATTTAATCTAAATCAATTAAATTAATTTGGATTTATTTTTTAAGTCGAAATTGAATCAAGCTAATTTTAGTTTTTGTTTTTGACAAAACAAGCTAATTTTAATTGGTTAGGACTTTTTCTTTAAAATGTCGAACAAAACATTAAGCTAAGAACTTTATAACAACGAAAACTTAGTATCAAATTAGACAACAATTTAAAATATTAGAAACACATTTTAAATGTGTTTAATTATGTTTAGTAGATAATTAACGAATATAACAAGTTGTCACAACTCGTTAATCATCAATTAAACACAATTAACCATAATTATAAACAACATGGATTACAATTTTTAAGGTGTTTTAATATAGATATATCCATAATTATATTGTATTAAAATAGTACATTAAGAAATTGTGATTAATGACGTTCAAAATAAAGGTTAATTGTTTTAACCAACATACTAGGCGCCCTTATGCCAATTGAAGGTGAGAAAAACACAAGAAGAGAGGTTGAATTGTGTTCGTTTTTTCAAAAAAATAATAAAAATCTAAGTGTTTATCAAAACTGTTCAGAGTCTGATCAGAAGTTAAGTTCTTATCAGAGTCTGAAACAGAGTTATGCAGCGAAAATTAAGTAAACACAAAGAGAGGGAAAATAGATAGAGACGACACAAGCAAATTATACTGGTTCCTCTCACAAACCGAGAGTAGTCCAGTCCCCTTGTACTTCCAAGAAATTTTCACTATAATCTCACATATTACAATTTTCTCAAACACACAAGTAAGAGACTTCATTTGCTTAATCACACAGGAAAGAGACTTCAATAATTTAAGTTTAATCAAATAAAAAGATTGTTGGTTTACACTTAATATACAATCAGTGGTGTAAAATGTTTAAGTTCATATGACTTTTGAACTATAGAAATTCTAAGATATGAAAATTTGTAAGAATTTCTCTAAATGTTTTGTGCGCTATTTAATTTGACAAAGTAAGGACACTTGTAAATAATCAGAAGTCTTATTTTATTCTTCAACTGCTCAGGTCCTTATATAGGGAAAATTACGAGATCTGTTGTTGAAGAGTGTGAGTGCATCAAATTAGTCCTTTAGAAGCTTGATCAGAGACATTGAATCTTTTTCTCAAATGGATAATACCATTGAGTAGTCATTCAAAATTCTTTTGCTTCTAATAAAACGATATGTTACATTCTCTTTGTCTTTGAATTTCTTTATTTGTTTCTGCACGTGTTCAGAAGTAGAAAAATTGTACTACTCTGAGTCTGACAGTGACATTCCTTCGGAATATAACAAGGCTATTTAGAGTCTTAAACTGCTGATGTGGCCTTCAAAGTCTTTATTTTTTCGGTCTCTATTTCTTCAAAGTTTCCATTCCTTCGGAGTCTCCATTTCTTCATAGGCTTTCTTATACGTGTTTCAAATATCTTTAGGATCAAAGAACCCCTTTTAGGTGCTGATTTTATTGCTGCAAGAAGTTGCATGGAGATTGAAGGTAAATCTCTAGTATCAATTGAAAATCTATGCAAGAAAAAAGTGATTCCAGTTGGATTATTGCCACCTTCACTACAATTCAATGAAGAAAAAGATGATGAAAATTGGGATACAATCCTTAAATAGTTGGATAAACATGAAAAAAGGTCAGTGGTTTATGTTGCATTTGGAAGTGAAATGACATTAAGTGATGAAGAATTTACTGAGATAGCTAAAGGATAGAATTGTCTTGTTTTCCTTATCTTTGGATTGTGAAAAACCAAGTTAAACATGATTGGCTTCTTGAGATTGAGTCAAATAAGAATGGACTAGTTTGGAATAAATGGGCTCCCCAGTTGAGAATCTTATCACATGAGTCTATTGGGGGATTTTTGACTCATTGTGGTTGGAGTTCAGTGATAGAGAGTCTTCAAGTCGGATGTCCACTCATTATGTTACCTTTCAATAGTGAGCAAGGTTTAAATGCTATACCTATGGAAAAAAGAATGGTGGGGGTAAAGGTACAAAGAAAAGATGACAATGATGGGAAATTCAATAGGGATTCAGTGGCTAAGGCATTGAGATCAGTGATTTTGAAGAATGAAGGAGTTATAGAAGTAAAGCAGAAGCGATGAGCAAGATAGTTCGAGACAAGGAGCTGCACCAAAAATATTTGGATGACTTTGTTGATTATGTCGAGCTACATATTCCTCCCTCTAAGCATTAGCATTTAGGTCTTTATTTCATCTTGTGTTTTCAAATTATCTATGGTTTAGAGTGATTTAATGCAATAATCTTCAAAGTCCATTGGAATTTCGATGTTCCTTTGATATTTCTTTTTGCTATCATCTAAGATAGACTCAAAGCATTAGCACAAAGGTTGTTTTGTTTGTTTGTTTTGTTGTCATTGATGTAATGTCATCCTCGACAGATTTTATATTAATTTTTGTGTTGCTCTTTTTATTTGATGCATTATTAAAATAGAAATTGATGTTTGTTACTTTGCTCCACGAGTTGATTGGTTGTGTTTGAAACAAGTATTCTATTGTAATGTAGCCAAAAACAAACTTCCTTTAGATCTGCAAGTTAAGTTTTTCGATTTAGTGCTTTCAATAAATTTAATGCCTTAGAATATCAAGTAAACTAGTCTAGAAACTCCAAGCACCCAGCTCAAGGCAATATTGATATTGATAGGCCTGACACCTTCTTCCTTGAATCAAATCTATAGTCTCACAGTTGTGTCAGTAAAAGTCTATGATATTTATCACTTCGTTTAGAAAAAATTGAAAGCATTTTTTATGTTAATAAGGGATTTCATCTCCTCTTATGTGTGTCATTTTATATTTTGCAGTATTTTTGTTTGTTGAACATTTCGATATCGTAAAGTTTTATGTCATATATAGTATTTGCCTTAGAATATCAAGTAAACTAGTTTAGAAACTCCAAGCAGTAACTGTATTATCATATTTATGTATGAGCGAAATTAAAAGCCTTTGCCTGTAAGACCCAACTCAAGGCAATGCTGATTTTGATAGGTTTGACACATCCATCCTCGATTCAAATCTATAGTCTCACAGTTGTGTCGATGAGTTTATGTGGTATTTATCACTTTGTTTAGAAAAGGTTGAAAGCATTTTTCTTGTTAACGTGGGATTTCATTTCCTCTTATGTGTGTCATTTTATATTTTGCGGAATTTTTGTTTGTAGAACATTTTGATATCAAAGAGTTTTATCATATATAGGATCTAACATTCAATCATTTATTGTCATGAGATTTGTTAAGAAAATCAAAAGTAAAAATTTTGCATTGAAAAAAGTAATTTTTGTACTTTTAAGAATTTGAATACATAATTTTTAAAAGAGAAAGTTTTTTTTAGAGGGAGACAGAGTTATTATATGTTACATTTTTCATTTTTTTATATTTACTCGCTCCGTTTTAAATTATAAGTCATTTTGATTATTACACACAAATTAAGAAATATAATGAATTTTGTACGTGAAAAGATATTATGAGTTAGTTTACAAAATTATCATTCATTAATAATATGAGAAAGATAAATTAATGAATAAGAGAGAAAATTAAGGGTATAATAGAAAAATTAATATTTAATGTTTCACTGATATTAAAACAACTTACATTTTAGAGCACTACCGTTTGGTAAAAGCATAGCAAAAACAACTAAGGAGTGGTTATAAAAATTAACTAAGGTTCTCAATATTGTTGTTTAATAAATTGAACCATACTCAGACTGATTGGCTTTGTTATGCTGCACATCATTCACAACCATTTTACAATCCATTTCAAATAGAACTTTGTGATAACCCAACAAAATGTTTACCTTAGGAGGAATAGGTAATACCCATAAACGATTCCAATCACATTCAACTTTTTAAATATCTCCAGTGGCGGAGCCCGCCACTTACCAAGATTGACAAGTGGAATCTGTAGTATTAGCATCCCTATCACAAAAAGTTTCACACACCTGTCTAATAGTCCAACAACCAAAATTGTGATCAATTAAAGAACTAACATTTGGAAGCTCATAAAAAATAATAGTAGGGGTAACTATGCCCACATTGTTCTCATTTTGGAGCCAATGAGTATTCCAAATTGGTATGGAGGATCCATTCCCAGATGCTACGCCAATATTCGAGATGACCATATGATATGCCAAACATATTCGAGATGACCAGATGCCACACCAAACATAACTAGGATCGTATCCCAAGGATGCTCCCAAAAAATCCCCTTTCGAAAAGTATTTAGCTTTGAAGATTCTAGCTACCATAGCATCGTTGTTGGTTAGAAAATTCCAACCTAGCTTCCCTAACATTGCCAAATTGAAACTATGTATACTCCAAAAACCATACCACCACATTCTTTCCTCATCATTAACTTCTCCCAACTCATCCATCGAATACAATTTCTATTCTCACCTTTCGCACCCACACCAAAAAGAATTAAGCATTTTCTCTGTTTCTTCACCAATAAAATTTCGAAGGAGAAAAACGCACATACAATAACAGGGAATAGATTGGGCCTAGACTTGATTAAAATCTCTTTTCCAGCTTGAGACAACATTTTGCTACTGCAACTTGAGACACGACTCCAAATTCGACCCTTGATGTAATTGAAAATAGATTTTTTGCTCCTTCTAATCATGGATGGGAGACCAAAGTACCACCCCATGCCTAGGAATTTAGTAACCTCTAAAATTTATGGCAAAGTATTTCTCAGGGCTGTTGTGACATTTCTACTAAAAAATATTTTCGATTTATGCATGTTAATCATTTTCTCAGAAGCATCGACATAAACATCTAAGATTCCTTTTAAAGCATTTGTTTTAGATTTCGTAGCTCCGAAGAAAAGGAAATTATCATCCGCAAAGAGTAGATGGCTAATAGATGAAGCTCGGCGACATACCTTAATTACATGCAAAATGTTATTTTTGTTCAGCTCGCGTTTTAAGTGTCGTCATACCTTCAACACATAATATAAACAAATAAGGTGATAATGGATCACCCTACCTCAATCCTCTATCTGGAATAATCGGCCCAACCCACTCATCATTCATCAATACATGATATCTGAAATTTATGACACATTTGGATCAATTTAATCCATGAAAATTGTTGTTCCCACTTCAAAGAATGCTAAGAAATACCATGAAATGACCTATTTAACCCCGTCGGTAGTTAACTATCGCCGGATAGCTTCATCGGTAGTTAATTACGGCCGATTTCATCGACAGTTAACTGCCGCTGCGATCAGAAGTTAAACAAAACAACAAGAACAGAGCATCATCAATTATGCAAAATCACCAAAACCATCCATATTTCCTCAAATCCTCTCCAATTCCAATTTGACAAAAATCAAGCAAATCATCTCCACAAAACCACAAGTAAGTAGTATTACAAGATGTTGATGGTGGCATACTTAGGTGTTTCACAGGATGTTGTTGTGAAAAATTGTAGAGATGAATATATATGGTGCTTACATTAGTTATAATTCGTTGAAAGACCTTTATGAGGAGCACCTAACTGCTGCTACCAGATTGGTGCATGCACAGACGAGGAAGGACAGAGAGGATAGGGAGAGGCGTAGGTTTGCATGTGTGAGGAGTTTCATCTTATATTTGCTTAGATTTACGTTGTTTGGTGATAAAAGCAACAAACACATTGAGTTGATAGGAGGACCTTGGTTCGATGAACCAGTACTCGTGGGAATGGATGGCATTGGCATACTTTTACCACAGTCTATATGAGGCTGTTTTGCCTAGAAACAAATCGATTAGAGGAAGCTTAACACTTTTGAAGGTAATAATTTTAATGTCTTATGCTTGTGTATCTGAATATAATGTGTTTATTTTAATTCTATCTTATGTTTGGTAATAACTTATAAATGTGTTTGGTTTGTGCAGGGATGGTTTTTGGCACATTTTCCAGGAGTTTACTCTCGTGATGATAATGAAGACTATCTCCCCAGATCGATTCCACACAGGGGTCATGGAGAGGCGAAGCCCTACCATTTGGCGTTTGATCGTTTGGAGATGGATGATGAATGTTGGATGTCGTATGAAGGGCATAGAGAGATAGATCCAGATGTTTGAGGAGATATGCTGGTATTCAGGCTAGATGATGTGCGGTTGTGAAAAGGTGTACCATCATTTTCTTGAGCGGGTTAAAAGGTAGTACGGGTACGTGCAGGACATCCCTAGACCTCCGACATATGTTCTTGCTATACAGGATGCTCAGGTTATGCAAGCTTTTCTCGACTTTCGTGTTCACACCATTCATGAGGATCAATGGGGTCGGCAGGTGATGTGACATGGTGTTACGAGGACGGATATATGGTATAGTATAGACAGATGTCTCACCCAAAGATTTTTCCATCTATTTTGGGATCACCTCTGAGACCATCAAATAAGGAGCATATCATTGCACACCAGCAGCATCATCACTAGGAGAGAGGCTCGCCTGATACCATTGAGATGGTTAGTGGCGTTGTTTGCCAGGCAGATGAGTATTTGGGTCAGGATGGGATGAGCATTGAGCAGTTGTATCAGGCCTTGCGCGATGTTAGGGAGAGGTTGGCACCCGTGTTAACCACGAGGTGTAGGAAGCCGAGGAGACATCAGCAGGACCAGGAGCAGAAGTAGGAGTAGTTAATGTTTAGGACTTGTTTTTAGTTTTCGTATTTTCATGACATTTGTTCGTTTGTTTGTATTTTGATGACATATTATCGTATTTTGAATTTAACTGATGTTGGTAATTTCCGTTTATTTGGCTGCAAATGTTGGCAATTTATTAATGTTAATGTTGGCTTCAAATGTTGGTTAGTTTTTGATTTGCTATTGAAAAAGTATGTTAATTATACATATAAACAGGTTGTATCAGTAGGTTCTGCCACTGCAGAGGTTCAAGGGCGCAGCGGCAGTTAACTGCCGATGGAAAGAAAACCGGCGGCAGGTAACTGCCGATGAGAAGGAAACTGGCGGCAGTTAGCTGCCGATGCAAAATTTTTTTGTGTGGATGGGGAGAACTCTACACTTTCTGTGGTCCATATTCTACAGAAAGTTCTATATATAGGGAGTTTTGTTTTCATTGTTTCCACACTCAAAACATCTACAGTTTATAAGATGCGTGGTGATGGGAGCGAAGATGTTCTACCAATGGTTCGAACACCTTCCCTTTCATCACCACTCCTCTTAAAAACTAAACAAAAAACCACCAACCTAAACACTTCCTACTTCTTAATTATTTTTTTGTTTTGAAAATAGAGGCGTAAGTTGTTTATAAGATGCGTGATGTTGGAGAAGGTGTTCAAACATACAATGTTATGACAACCATCTCCAACATCACTACTCCTCTTAAAAACTAAAAAAAAAAGCCATAAATAAGTTATGTGCCAAATCTAATTACTTTTTTTTTTTTTAGCTTTTTCACTTTAATCACAAATCATTTTGTCGTTTTTGTTCACTCGTTTATTGATTTTGCATCACATTAAGATGAAAAAATGTGAAGTTCTGGTAATTATAAGCACAAAATGGCCACGGCAGCTAAGTGACGTTGAATTAGAAGCCGGCGGTAGTTAACTGCTGCTGGAAGTTAACTACCGATGGAATTATTTTGGTAAATTTGTGGTGTTTCTTAGCATTTTTTGAAGTGGAACAACAATTTTCTTAATCCATACCATATCAAAGCCCTTTTTTCCATGATGTTGAAGAGATAGTATCAATCAACACGATCATATGCCATACTAATATCATTGTTTAAAGCCGCTTCAACTTTGTTTCCTCTAGTCTTGCATTTCAGATAATGTATTATTTTTTATGCAACGAGGACGTTGTTCGTAATAGATTTACCCACAACAAAACCTGACTGGTCAATTGAGATACATTTGTCAAGGACTTTTTGCAACTGATTTGCTAAAGTATTTGCAAAAAATCTTTTACACTACGTTTCAAAGCGATAATGGGTCTGACCCTTCATAGAATTCAGGTTGTCACATTTGGAAAGAAGTACAATATTATTATCACCCAAATTAATCAGAAAAATACCCATCATGAAGCATCTTTTATTGGACAACAATCTTAGTGTTCATGTCACCATCTCTCATCCAAAAAGTGTTTGCCCACTGCCTCCAAAAGGCCTCCTCTTGTATTAACAAATGATTCAACCTTTCTTTTAGGACAACAATCTCACCATCAGCTTCACTATTTGCAATAGGTCGCTACTACCAAATTGGAAAGCTGAAAAACTTAGAAGAGCAAATTTGTTGAAAAAAACGGAACTAATATAGCACAATCGCAATATTTGGAATCAAAATTGACCAATTTAAACTTTAAACTATTAAACGTCTTAATTTGATATGAAATGTTAGTTTGGCTTCTAAAAAAAATTGAATTGAAAGGTTAAGATTTTATATTGAAGCCTGTTATTTGTTTTTGCATTGAGCTCCTAAGCACAGTGAACAGATGTCTTAATAATATACAAATGTCCCCCCCATTTTTAAGTCAAAATGACAAGTGTCATTCAACCAACCTATCCTTGCCACGTCACATTAAAATACTATTTTTATTTTTACCATTTTTAACATTCAAACAATCACAAACATTAAAATATCATTTTCTCTCATTTTCCCTCTTCAATTCAAATACTCATTGAAGATTAAAACATTGAAGATTGTTCTCTGAATTTTGAAACCCTAACCCATTTTTTTTCTAGATTCGATAATACCCACCTTTGGAAGAAATTCATTTTAATTTTTTATTTGTTATTTAATTATCATTCGTCTCTCTGAGCATTGATATTGTTTGTTCTTTCCTGTTATGTTGTGTTTCCCTCTGATTTTTCTTTTGGAATGTGATTGTTAAAGGTTTTCACTTGAGAATAGTAGAAGAAGATGGTTGGTTTCAGACCCAAGGTAATGGATATTATGTTTAATCCTTTTTTATTTTGAATTGAAGTTGTGAAATGTTTTAGATTTGAGGTTGTGTGTTTTGATTTGTGTCTTTTTTAGCTGCAGGTGTGGGGAGAAACAAAGAATAAAGACAACTCAATTTCAGAATATGTCAGAGACCAACATCCATATGCAGTTTTAAAAATCTTTATTTCTTCTGTTTATTTATTTGTTTATTGTTTTTGTTCAACTTCTAAATTTTGAAGGACAAAAACAGGGTGGTTTGTTAATTTCATGAGTTCCTTTTTATCAAATTTTGATATTGTTAGTTTTGATATTGATATAGAATGATTGTCTTTTTTTGTGTGCAGTAGAACATGGACCAACAATGAAGACCACATGAGTTTCAGAAATTGCAATTTGCAACAGGTTTTGTTCCATGTCTAAGCAATTATCCCTAAAATTTATGAATTAGTTGTTTCTGAGAGTATTACTATCTCTAATATATTACTGTCACTTTTGTGAATTTTAATTTGTTTGTTCGAAATTTGAGTAATGTATTTAACAAACAATTCAAATTTTACTTTTCAAGCTGTCCTGATTTGATTTGTCTTCATAAAACAGTTTTGAAGGGATTACTCTTTGTCTAGAGGAAACTAATTCTTCGAACATATATGAAACTAATTCGGTTGAAACTAAATTTTACTCTTAAATTTGTGCATAAAGGAAACTAATCTTGATTATTGGATGCAGTTTGTTTGTTGTTGATATTGAAAGGGAGATACAAAAGAATGGTACCACTACAAAAAAATTCCAAGGTTTGTCTTTCTTTTTTAAACCTTATAAGTACTTTAATTAAATATATTTATCATTTTGTATGCATGTTATAAGATGGATAACCTTCCCTCTTTATATCTAAAACTTATGTTAATGATTTCATCTTTGCAGATAAATTCTTGCTTCCAAAACTGCTTTTATTCTACCAGAGTGATTTTTAACCCAACATGTGCTGAGGAGGTCAGCTTCAGGAAAAAGTAATGACTATTATACCTTCATACTTTTTTCAATAGTTGATTTCTTCCAATTCCTATATAAGATTTTACTTGAATATGTATTGATACTTCGGCCATTTTTTACAGAGATGTTATTGTTATGTTTAATAAAACATATGCATATATGCTTCATGAACATGGACTGGTAATTTCGAAATACTTTGTAAAACTTAACTAAGAAATATTGTTTTATAAATTATATGTAAACTCTCATTAACGTTTGTTAAATATGGATAATTTAGTCCATTGTCGAGGGTCTAATCCCTCCTGAGATTTCTAGACTGATTTTAGTCCTACATTTGAAGAGCTTATTTGAGCAAACTTTTTTGTTCACAGTGGGAGAAGGAAGAATATGCATTCTCCAATCAGTCTAATGAAATCTCATGTTTTTAAACTACTATTTTTACTATCTCATTATTTTAAATTTAATTTTTTACATCACTTATTACAACTAGGAACCCATCTCGTTATCTAACCCTAATGATAAGATTAAGCAAATGCATGTGATTGATTTATCTGATTTTGTTAAACAGGTTGGCTTTCACATTTTATTTTGTCTGTTATTGATTTTTTTCACTTTTACTAACTAGAGTTTTTTTTTAGTGTCTTTGCTTTTTATTGTTTTTTTTCTTTTCTTTCTGATTCATTCTTTTGTCTGTTGACAGCAATAACTCTACAACTTTACATTGATTTGTTCTTTGTCTTCATTCCCATTGTCATAGAGAATAATAAATGTATCAGTTTATAATATTAAAAACCAGAGATCCAAATGACTTTAATAATGCTTAAGATGTTTACAAATCAGAAAGCATTATTTATTGTATTATTCATAGCTGCGTTTTTAAAACATAATTCATGACCACATCATTTTCAAATTTGAATTGTCCCATCATCTCACTGCGTTTTTAATAATGGAAATTATACCATATACTAAAATAGCTTTCTTTATTGTATTATTCATAATTGTACATGCCTAAAATTGGCAATTTTAGCACTTTATTGAATCAAAAGTGTGTGTAGCAAGTTATGTGTATCGCTGGCTGCACATATTTACGGGCTTCAACTTTATTTTATTCATTTACAATGCATAAAGTGTTTAATGAAAGCGACATATTTGTTTTCACTTGACTAACATGTTACAAAGATTCCACACACTTTCTCCCAATGCATTTCCTTATTCATGTATGGATATGGCATTCAAAGCAAAAGCTAACTTATATTTTTTTGTTTCAAGTCTATTCATGCCTATGTCATGTAGACCCTTCCATCATATCAAAACATAGATCTATTCAATATAGGTGTTGTGTTATGTGAGTATTATTTGCTGGTTATGTTTTTTCATTGCATATATTGAAGTGAAGAAGGGTTAAAATCTGTACCATGCCTCTTGAATGCTCAAGTTAACTTCCTACAACTTTCGTAAACCATATACAAATTCTCTTTGGTCTCTCTTCTTAATTTCTGAAACATGGTTAAGAAATTTTGTCCTATTTCTAAAGTTTATTCATCAAAATCATCATGGAATATAAAGGCAAAGGTTATTTGTTTGTGTGAGGTCATGGACATTAACAAACCAACTGATGTATTTTCTATTGAGATGGTTTTGATGGATTATAAGGGTTGGAGAATCCATGCAACAGTAGCATGCTGCTTAGATTTAAGAGTATGCTGCTTAGATTTGAGTTGGAAGCAGGAGGGTAATTTTTTTAAGCATTCATCACTTTCTAAGTTAATGTGTTAAGTTTATGTATTAACATGTGAATAACATTTCATACAATAAAAATATGTGTCTGACTGAATTCAACTCTTTGAGATACAAAACTTTATGATGTGAGAACCAACAGCTTCGTTACTTTTTTCGTTGGATTCTGTATATTAGGTTCTGTTCTTTTTTCGTTGTACAATAGCTACATGATTGGATTTCAGTAGCTTATATCATTGAAATTATTACTATTTTGTCCCCATACTTATGTAAACCAATATTGACTACTTTTCAGGCATAAGATACAATGTTCCCTCTTTGCAACTATGTGGATCAGCTGAACAACTTCATTAAGTATGGAGAAGTCAAACATGCTATTGTTACCATCCAGTTTGCAAGATCAACGTCATTTGAAGGTTACAATAATTTCTTTTTAATTGTTTTCAATTTTTTATATTTTACAAATTAAATATATTATATCTTAATTTGTCTGTTGAAGTCCTAATCTAATGATCAAGTATTTGGTTGGTGTGATATGCCAGGTATAGTCTACCTTCATAGCTGTCTCAATTTTACCCGCATAATATTCAATCCATTAAGTTCATATGGTATAAGCATGGGTACAAGGTATATTGAATTTTTTACATTACGTGGTTGGAAATATTTTAATTTGGTATTAAGAACCCAATACTAATTATGTTATGTACCATAGGATCCACCCCAGGGTCGTTCCTATGAATCTGGAGGCTCGGCTCTAAAAGTAAAAAGAGGCCCGTAATAAACAAAAAAGGGACCCGTAACACAAAAAAGATCCATATTCTAATAAATAATATAAAAATACAAGTTCAGAAGAATACCTTTATCAACCTTCTAGCTACTCAAAACGAGTCTTCCTTCGCACCAAAACGAGTCTTCCTACTCACATTTACTGAAGCAAAATGATCAATCAACTCTTCATATTGACCTCTACCAATCCCTCTTTTAAAAACTTTACAACAAAAACAAAATAATCTATCAAGCTCTTTTGAATAAACAAGCCAATCTCTATCACACTTCTCTCTTGATAAAGTTCTAGTATACAAATTAGCCGTAAAGCGACTAGAAAATTTATCTTTAGGACCCTTCACAATTCTTAAATCTCTTTTAGGGCCTTTTGTAGCTAACAACTCAATCATTTTAGACTCGAGAGAATCCCAATTTCTTGGATCAAATATATCTACACTAATGTGACTGTCATTAACATTATCAACATTTTGATTATCATCTTCATTATCATCAGCATCTTCATCAACAACATCAAGATTTTCAACAACAATATCATCTAAATTATCATTTTCGGTAGCAACAACATGAGCATTATCCTCTACATTTTCAGTAGTAACCACATTTTCAACATCAGCATTATTATCAATATGAATAGCATTATCATCAATATGAATTTGTTGTTCTTTTACAATAAATTTATCAAGAGCTCCTGTTTGGGATTCAATTAACTCAGCAATTTTTTTCTTTTTACTACGCTTCTCAGCGCCAGACTCAAACTTTCTAATCTTAGGCGGCAATTTAGGAGGCATAGAAAAAGATTGAAAAAATGCAGAACCTGATATTCTTGACTGTTCTTGAGCAATTCCGCAATATTGAAGTTGAACCACATAGACATACAATGTTGAGGTTGAACCATAAAATAAAATTAAGACATAATTAGTAATTTGCAACATGGAAAAATCATACAGAAGATCAGAATTAAGTGATAACAATCACAGAACCATTTCAAAATAAAAAATAAAAAATTTCATCAGTGATAAGTAGTAATTGATAACAGAACCGTGATCAAAATAAAAAATTTCATCAGTGATAAGTATTAAGTGATAACAATCACAGAACAATTTCAACAAAAATAACAACAGAACCGTAAATTGCACATAACCATTTCAACAAAAATCACAGAAGTATTAAGTGATAGCAACAAAACCGTTAAAATAACAAAAATAACCTGAAATTGCACAGAATAACAGAACCGTGAAAGATGCGACGGTCGACGGAGAGAGGGCTTTTGAGCGAGAGAGATGGAGAGAGGCAGAGAGCGTTTTGATAAAATTAAGGATTGGGTTTTTGTGGTGGGAACGGCGGTGGTCGGTCGGAACAGTTGAACGGCGGTGGCCAGGCAGCTTCAGTCTGGAACAGTGGAACGCGTAAGATGGAATGGAAAATGAAGGCGCGTACAGAGTTCAGAAAGAATGAAAAGGAGATTTTTTTTTGTGAGGGGATATATGCATACTGGGCTATAACATTTTTTTTTTAGGCCCATGCCTTTGGGAGGCCCAGCTCTATTGAGCTGTTTGCACCTCCCTTAGGCCGGCCCTGGATTACTTCTAATCCATCTGGCCTTTGACCAAAGAGTTGAAACATCTAATGACTTTTTGTATAACACACAAAGGGCTACAATGCAGGGTCTTACTGAAGCAATGCCTGTGAGTTTCTATTATGAATGGAATACTTTGGTAATTTTGGAAATATACATACTATAAATACTGATACATTTTTCGTCTTTCCAAAATATAGGGTCAATTATTTGTTGTTATTGGGACTATAAAAAGGGTAATCAACCCAAACAATTTTGCATACACTGCTTGCAAGTGCAGCAGATCCTAAATCTCAGATGTTGTCCTGCGAGGATTGTGAACAGAATCTGAACAATCTATGTGCTATAGTCATTCAAAATTTTTGGTACGTGATTGAACAATATTGTTTGCCTAAAATTTATCACACTATTGATACCCATGGTTTTTATTGCAATATTTTATGTTTTTAAGACTAACCTATGTATGACTCATATGATTGAAGGTTATGTATTAATATAAATTATAGTTCTAATGTTCTGCCATGTGTATATCGATTTGGTATATTTTAGGTACTTATTAAGGATCCAAGCCATTGATGAAACTGGTTGTGTCACCTTGGTGTTGTTGGACTCAGTTGCGAGGACTCTATTCAACAAAACATGTTCAGAGATGCTTCAACAAAATCAACGTGTATAGAACCCTCTTGCTCTTTACCAAATATCTTAATTTGTTCTTATTTAAACAAGCTGAAATGATTAATTATTAAAAGATGGTACAACTATGAATCGTTTGTTTTATTTTTCTTCCAAATTTCAGGCAGTTGCTTTGGGCCAACTGCCTCTTGATATATATCGATTGGTGAATCAAACATTCCTTTTCAAGGTTGAGAAGTTGGACCCTTTTCTGGATGCCAACGAACATACTTTCATAGTTAGGAATCTTTGTCTTGATGCTTATGCCATTAATGAGTTCCAAAAGGCAAATCAATCCAAAGGATTTGAAAAGGTAACACTGTCATTGATTTCACTAAGGTTTAATATTTCAAGTGTTTTAGAAAGTAGTATGGAACTGTTAATATTCAACTAATGCTTAATATGTGAATTGATTTAGCCTGTTATTTGGACCTATTAATATTAAACCAAGGCTTAATATTTATGATGTTGTTTGTTTGGACCTCTGAAGTATTTACAAAATTCACTTCAAAATATGATACATATGTCATTAGTTTACCTTAAACAGGTTTTAGTTGACAAATTGTTTGTTTATATTTTGTTGACCTATCTATTCAAAATGATTAATTTGTTTTAACATTACTAATTAGTTACGACTAAATACTATGTAGGATTTGACCACTAAGGGAGATGTTGATATTGGAAAGGGCGATGGACTTGATGATGTGGGTTCATCCTCAAATAGGGGCTCTCATGATGTGAACGAAGATTCAGACATCAACATATGTCTCAATCTATTCAAAACCAGTTTGAAGTTTTAACTTAGAATTTGGTTATATGTACAAGTACTTTGTGGCCATTGCACTGTATTGGCTAATTGTTGACATTTATGTCACTTGGCTTGACCTTTTGGTTGATACTTTGGTATTTATTTATGTAGTTTTCAGAATTTGTGCTTCATCTAGGTATTTTATTCGCATGTTTAACTGTTTCACATGAATCGTGTGTATGAACTACTTATTACTCTATTTTATGATGTTTCTGTATTAATTTCTTTCACTTAGTACGTGTTACTTCCAATCATAATACTTAATGAAAAGTTCAAACAACTCTAAATCATCCCCGACAAGGTCAATAATCTTCATGATTTTACAAAGTAAAAATAAAAATTAAAAAGAATTTAGAAAAAAATATAACATAATCTAGAAAAAAAATATAACATAATCTAGAAAAAAAAATTAGCCTCTATAAAGCAAAATGGTCCATACTAATCTCGCGCGGCCCAGACTAAAAGCCCATTGGAAGTTTGAAAATTTAGTCTCTATAAAGCAAAACAGTCCATAATCTTAGGGGTTTATATTTAAAGGAAGTTGGAAAATTACTCAGTCTCATATTTAGTTTCATTTTTGCACCTCATCCAATAAATTCTATTGAAAACTCTTCAATTGCGATTGTTGGGAAATGAACAGTTATCAAATATACTGAATCATACCAATAGTTGCAACTCTTTGGAACACTAATCAATTCATCCACTAAAACTAATTGTTGTCATTCCAAGAGTTGCAATGATTCATTCTTTAATTACAACCATTCAAAAGACCTATGTTCATTCTTATTCCTTAATAAAAAAACGTGTATATATACCCCACAGTTTGTTATGCAAAACCAATTCCAATCTCACACTGTAGCTTTGCACAAAAAATGTCTTCTCAATCATCTGTTCTTTCCATTTCTCAAGATGAAGTTAGGTCTAATCTCACCATTCTCTTAAACCAAATTAATTCAGATCAATCAATTTTCTTGAAATTGCCTCAACTTCTAACCAAAGTTCATGTCTTCAAAAATTCCCTAACTTATGTCGAATTGGGTTTCTACCTTGCCCTCCAATTCTTCATCAATTCCTTTCGGTCTAACATTAACAATATCTATAACGCTCGTGCTACCCTGCAATCCTCTCAACAACAATATAATCTCTCACAAGAAAAGTTCAATGTTATTCATAATGAACGTCTGACCAATGGTAAGGCGATTTCTCTATTAACAATTGCTAAATCTGCTAATGATAATGATATCAAATTTCTTGAACAAAAACTTCAAATGGCCTACCAGAAAAGAGAAACTATTGCCAAAGAGATGGAAGTCTTGAATATATCTTACAAAGATGTCATGGCTAAGATTATGGAAGATCACAATCAAATATCGAATGTTGAGTCTGACTTGGCTAAAACACGTAAAAAATATGAAGAATCACTTAACATCAAGAATAACTTGATTGAGACATGGACTAACTTACAATCTTTCATTCATATGTAATTTTAGAATCTTTATATGTAATATTGTAATTTTAATTTTCTAAGTTCGTTACCAATCAGTGTATTTTATAATTTGTGTTTGATTAATATCATTTCCATTTTAAGTTTACTATTGTGTTAATTTCCATTCTGTTAATTTCATTATAAAAAACTCATATATGACCATTTTCGTATGATAAACATAAAATAAAGTCATCACATTTCAAAACACATATTATGATAAAAAATACTAAATTTAATGGCAATGCTTCTAACAATTATAAAATCTTTATAATTAAATACATTTTTTTTAATTTTTATTTATTTAAATCCATACTAAACACAATTTATCATTATTTGCTCAGTTGTACATCTACGACACCCAAAATGAGATTGTAAACAGAACAAAAACCTTTGGGTATATTTTCAAATCTGATTATACCAGAACAAAAACCTTTGGAAGACCATTTTGAGTGACAAAAAAACATTAGGCTATAGATATTTTATTTATGTGTCTATTTATTATAAGTTTTATATGTATTATATATGATTTATGTTTACTAAGTTTTATATTTTTCAAACACGGGAGGTTATAGGTATTTGATTTAAGTGGAAAGCTTTGAATTTCTCAAACACCTATAAGCTATAGGTATTTTAATTATGTGTCTATTTATTATAAGTTTTATATTTATTATATGATTTATGTTTACTCTTTGTTTTTGTGACTTATAACTCATGTGGTGATTTGATGATTATTCGTCAATGTTGTGTAATGAAATTAAAGTTGATTAAATGGTATGTTGATGATAGACATTTTGATTTGTAACAAGATATTTATATTTAAATTATTCATAAATTACATTATATATTAAGTATTTTGTATTATTTTATAAGAATAAACATGGACAAAGTTTTATATTTCTCAAACATGGTAGACTATAAGTTTCCGATTTAAGTTCAACATTTTATATTTTTCAAACACGGGAGGCTAATGGTAGACTTTTTGATTTGTAACAAGATATTTATATTTAAATTATTCATAAATTACATTTAATTAGGTATTTTGTATTATTTTTTAGAATAAATATTTGCAACATTACATAAATTGCACAGCTAGCCCGTGCGTCCGCATGAGTCTCTGACTAGTTATTGGACAAACATGAACTGATTCAATTTGAATAAAAGGGAACAACTTATTCAATTAGTGTCACACATGAATCAATCAAAGTAAATGGTAAATGTAAAATATGAGGGAGTTGAAAACAGCTCTTATAAGTTTGCTTTGTGTGCCAAATATATAAGATTTGAGTTTAAAATCTTTCCTTAACCAAGACACATTGGATAACATATATAATTTCAAGAAAATTTAAAATATTATAATATGTACATACATTAAAATATTGGCTAAAGTGTACTTTTGGCCCCTTAAGTTTCAAAATGTTGCGATTTTGGCCACCTATTAAAAAAATGAAAAATTTGGCCCCCAAAAATTTGCCAATTTGCAGTAGTAGTCCTTTTGGTCAATTTTGACATAGTCAACGCCCATGTGGCAGACCACATGTGTAATTACTTAATTAAAAAAATTAAAAAAACCACATAATCATTTTCTTAATTAAATAAATGGAAAAAAATCAGAAAAAATACAAAATTAAAAGGAAAGAAAAAGGAAGAGTCCTCTACCAACTGCAGAACAAGTATAACCAAAATTTCCTCTGCCAACTTCTTCACCAAGATGATACTAATTACTACCAAAATGCTTTGAAAACCCGAAATTCTTATCAAGAGGAGCAACACCTTCACCTTCACTTCCTTCTGATATACTAGCTGCACCGTTCGGCTTTACGGAGCCATGGAGTGTAATATCCCGTTTAAACATGACTTTTAACAGTATCACAGGAATTAAACGAACGGAATGGCATTATAGTAATTATGAGAGGAAAAGTTTATAAAAGGGGATAGACATGAATTTTCTTCATATCTATCATCCCTCTCTCTCTCTCTAAGAGCTGATTTCTCTCCCTCTCTCTCTAGAATTCGTCCATCATCAATCTTCAGCCCTTAATCCATCAAAACTCCTTCCTAGAATCATGTTTTTCAAGCAAGCTTGGTTGTGGGGAAAGTTAGAGCATGAAGAAGTTAAAGAAGAGCAAGAGATGAGCTAGGGTTTTGAAGCTAGAGCATAACCAGCACCAAAGCAAGATTGAGGTGAGCTCCCTTGGGGTTTTAGAACCCCTCTTTGTGAGATTTATAATGAATTTCTTCATAGGCAAGTTTATGGTTTTTACCCTAAATTCCTATACTTGCTAAATTCTTGCTCATACATGTTTTAAACTATCAATTTGTAATAGAAAATCATCCCTAGCATGTTTGGGATGCTTGGGTACCTTTGATTGGGCAAAAATGGTGGAAAAACACATTTTTATACATGACATGTACTGTCATGGTCGCTACAGCGACCAGCCGTCGCTTGTAGCGACCAAGCCAGGACAGCACAACCTAGTTGAGCTGTTCTGGGGGTCCTGGTGCGCGCGAGCATGGCTTTTTGCAAATGTTTTCTCCTAATACTTTTTAGAAACTTTAACCACCATTTTACTCTTTCTAAAGGCTTCCAAAGGTTGTGAAAGTGTAGGAGCAAGGATTAGGCAAGGCTTGGGAAATGTAAGAACTAAGGTTATAGGAATGTGTTAACCCTAATAGCGGCACATGACAACGATGTGTCGAATCCTTTGATAGGAGAACAAGAATTATAGTAAGAGTGCAAGGATTTAATGGATTGATCCCTTGCTTGTGAGTTGATAACTCTTAGGAAATGCAGACGACTTTGCTAAGTCAAGAACCTACTTTAGGTATAAGAGATTATAGATGTATTCAGTTTAGAATACAAGGGTTATAGGAATGTTTCCACAATCATAGTTACAGATAAGATTATAGTGTTGGTTCTCCAACAATTATAGGTGGCTTATGAGAACGATAAGCCAAGAATCATAGGTTATAGGTTATATGTTACAGGATTGTTATATGATTAAAGTAACAGATTACATGTTTATATGTTAAAGTTAAAGAATCAAAGATCAAAGATATTGGCGTGCTTGCACGTTTCACAGTCATAGGGTGTGTTCAGCAAACTCCGGGATTCGGCGGATGGGACTTCTCCGAGAGGGTTGTCCACACGTTTCATAGGGAGTCCGGTGTTAGCCTGATTGATAGGAATTTCACCGGGTCATAGGGAGATGTACTTCGGGGTTACTCCACCCGGATGCACTCCGTAAAATGAACTCAGATTAATTGTTTGTTCAACGCTAACAGATAACATAAAACACCTAAAACATCTTTATTTGTTTTATGTTTCACAGTTATAGTCATAGTTACAGTTAAAGGCAGATTATAGTTAAAGTTATAGACAGTTACAGTTATAGTCATAGGAAACTCACAGTTATAGTTATGGACAGTTATCAGAAAGTGATCCTAGGTCTCCCCTCGATCACTAAGTTAAAGATATAGGCAGAATACAGATATAGTTACAGGCAGTTACAGCAAAGGTTACAGGCAGTTCAAAGTCATAGTTACAGGAGAACTTATAGTCATAGACATATAAGAGACTTGGCGATCATAGGAAATCCCCGAGATTGCCAAGGTAGGCATGGCGACCCTAGGTTCCCTGTGGTTGCCAACAGTTGGTTGGGCTGGAGCTCACTGAGACATTATGTCTCATCCCATTCCTTCTGGTGCAGGTTTTCAGGTAAGTCAGAGGTTCGTGATGGAGGTCTTCACAGAGATACTGGATGGAGTACGGTTGCTCGTTGTGTACCAGCTCAGGAGCTTATTGGATATTGTATAAGTACTGTAATAGTTTTGGATTATTTGTACAAACGAGTAAACTTGTATTCATTCATTTGTGATGTATTATTATTATTGAAATTTTTAAATGTATCCAGTATCAGTTTAACGCACATGCTAATATACTAGTTAAAGTTAGTATGGGTGTTACAATTGGTATCAGAGCAGGTCGATTCAGACCGTGCCATGGGTCATTTAAGATTCAATAAAAGTAGTGGGATCATTGGGTTCCGGATGTTGTTCTAAAGGTCACATCTAGTTGAGCCTGATCAACTCAATCTAGTATATGACAGTTAGGACGAATATCCGAGAGCTGAATGTGACCAAGGAGGAAAGAAGGGTACGAAGGGTAAAGGTTAAGACGTCAGATTCTAAGACGAATTTGGCAAAGTGTTTAATGTCAAAGGATGGTTCACTAACAGTGAAGTAACTGAGCCAGTTAATGGCAAAGTTTCAGGAATATGAGAGGTATTAAAGAGTAAGGTCAGGTACCTTAACTAGTTGGACGCATCATTGAACGATGCCTTCTCCGAGGAGACATGAACAGTAAAGAACTATGGAAATACTCTAAGGAATGTTTTGGAATCTCAACGGGAACCGTATTTTGAAAAGTTAAAGTGAATCGTAAATTAGAGTTTTGAATTCTGGGTACAGAGGTAAAGAATTACGGTACCAAACCCAGCGACTTGGAATAAGGAATGATCAATTAATTATCGGAAGCTCTGGAATTCCAGTAAGGACATGGTGTGTAAGGATGGAAGGACTTGCGCACGTGGATCGGATGAGATTTAAATATCTGATAGGTAAGAGACTCATTTATGGATTAAGCGAAATAGTGAACAGATGGAACAGGTTACCTTCCTTTATTGTGGGTCATCAAGATACTCGGTAAGAGGAACGCGAGCTTAGCGATAAGTGAAGGAAACCCCCTGTAAGGGTATGAAGTAAAGATTGAATCTTATGTTGACAGATTATAGCAGACTGGTTACGAGGATTAAGCAGTAAGATCGTCACTAACGTACAAGTTGTAGTTAAAGCTATGGTTAATGTTAAGGAGTTCTATGTTTTCTTTTGATGGACTCCTTACACGAGTGTCGCGTCGAATTTCGGATATCAAGCTATGGATAAGCTTTGAATCACTAAATTTAAATCACGACTGAACTTTTAATTTTTCGGGGAAAAAGGAAAAAAGTTCGAAATTACCTTTGAATGAGATTTTAGGTTCGAAAGTCGATTATGCGAGGGGAAGGTATTAGCACCCCTCACATCCGTTGTACTCAACGGGAACCTCTTAGTTGACTTAGGCTTAAAATGTTTTTGACGTTTTGCTTGTATGCTTAATCATATATATATATAAAGGAACAAGAAAATATAATGTGAGGTGAAGAAAGAGATAAAAACAAATGAAATAGAAAAAGGGAAAAAAGATTTTTTTATTAATGGGCTTGACAAGATGACAATCCTGCTCCTACGTATCTCCCGGTAGTCGGAGAATTCAAAGCGCACGTAGTTCTTGAGAAAGAATTGTTTGAAAACGCACAAAGGCGTAAAGAGTTTTTAAAAGGTGAAAGACAGACGCTAAGGCGATAAACTCGCGCAAGGCGTAAATGTTTAAGGAAAAAAAAGACAGACGCACAGAGGCGTAAAAGGTTTGAAAATAAAGACAAACGCACGGAGGCGTACAATGTTGAAAATAAAAGACAAACGCACGGAGGCGTTAAATTCGCGCAAGGCGTAAAAAAGGTTGAAAACAAACGCGCATAGGCGCGAAAGGTTCGGATTGACCACAAAGGGCCAAAATTGGTGAGTTTTTATGCTTTGAAAATAGAATGACGATTGTCCGAGCAACGAGACATACGTCAAGCATTCGTACAACCGGGGAAAGGAGAGACATACGTCAAACCACCCTCTTTCATTCAAGTTTTGTTTGAATTTAAAAACGTATTTTTGAGGAAGCTAGAAAAGAATGACGATCGTCTAAGCAACGAGACATACGTCAAGTGTTTATCCGATCGGGGAAAGGAGAGACATACGTCAAACCACCCTTTTTCATTCAAGTTTCGCTTGAATTTTAAGAAAAATGTATTAACTAAAAAAAACGCTCATTTTTTAGAACTCAAATAAAAGAAAAGAAATTGTTAAAATTAGTTGTTGCAACCAAAATGAACAAGTTTGTTGCTTAAAAAATGTTTTTGTTGTTTTGATTTTTTACTTGGAGTTTAAAAAGAAAATAAATGCGATAAAATAAGCTAAACGCGAGAAAATAAAAACGATCGTTGGATTAAAATAAAAAGATTTTTTTTGATCATGGATTGAACTATAAAAAATAAAAAAACAATGCATTTATATATATATATGTTCCTAAATGTATATGCTAATAACATAAAGAAAAGATGCAAAATAAAATGAACAAAATAGAAATAATAAAAAAATGCATGAGATAATATGATAGGTAAATAAATAAATGAGATGTTAAAAAACAATAAAACAATAAAAGGAAATAATAATAACAAAGAAAAAAAATAAAATTTGCAAAGAAAATATAAAAGAAATAAAATGGGGGAGTGTAAAAATTAAAACTGGGGGGTGCTAGTAGTAAAAAACTAAGTCAGATTGAAAGAAAAGGCCCAAAATGTATTGGGCCTGCGTAAATTAATCTGGGTCGTCTGATTAATCAGACGGCCCTGATCTGATCACAGGAAAAAAAAAAGCCAGGCCGTATGATTAAAATCAAAGGGCCAGGAGGGCGTGGGTGTACGCTAACGCGTACACCCTCTCACACCGAATCAGGGAGGGGTATTTAAACCCCTTCCCTTCACAAAAATTTTCATTCTCTCATTTTCTTCTCTCTCTTCCTCTCATTCTCTCAACCGAACTCAGCCTTCTCTCTCCCCTCTCTCCTCTTTTGTTCGCCGGAAAGGGATTCCGGCGTGGTGGCCGCCGGCCAAGACGGTGGCGCCACCGCGCCGGAGTAAAAAAAATCCCCTTTTTTAAAAACAAACCACCTTTTCTAACATCCTTTTCTCTCCCAAACCCAAATCCGGCCTTGGATTTCCCAAAACCCTTCTAAAAACGTGTAGATCTAGGTTTAAAAACACAAAAAAATCTACCCTTTTTACCTTGTTTGCTTTCGGTTTGTGTACTGGCCTTTGGTGTTGTGTGCGTGCGTGTATGGCCTGCGTGAGTGTGTGGGTTGGTGCGTGTGTTATGGCTTGCGTGAGTGTGTATTATGCGTGTGTTAAGTGTGTGTGAGGGCTGGGTTTATTGTGTTTTCGTGTGTGAGCTGTGTTGTGTTGGTGGCTGGGACGTGTTTGTATGAGTTTATGCGGCTGGGTTGTGGTGTTATTGTGGCTGAGTTTGTGTTTAGGCAGCTGGGACGTGGGTTAGGGGCGTACACGTTTTGTGCTGTTTGTTGGGTTAGGGTAGTGTGTTATGTTGCTGGAAATGTTTGTTTGTTGAGTTGTGTCTGCTGTTAAAAAATTTCAGTTTGATAAAAAATTTCTTCCTCCTTTTTTCTTGTGTTTTGATCCTGTTAAATAGAGTTTTGTTGAGCTGCTTGTCAGCTTAATGACTCATTACCTTGCAAGTTGTTCTGGGATTTTTGGATAGGATTTGAGCAAGCATTAAATGTGGGAGGATTTGCTGGATTTTTTTGCAGGTTTGTGATGATTTCTTGAGGATATGGATAGAAGGTGATGATGAAAAAACCTGGTTTGGGGGCGCCCCTGCAGTGCTGGTGTTGGACTGTGTTGACCATTGACTGTTGACTTGGACAAAAAATAAAAAAAAAATAAAAATAAAAAATAATAATAATAATAATAATAATAATAATAATAATAATAATAATAATAATAATAATAATAATAATAGTAAAATAATAATAATGATAATAATAAAAAATAAAAATTAATGATAATAAAAAACTGAAATTAAAAGTAAAAATAAAAGGTGATAAAAAATAAACGAAACAAAAATTGACATGAGGTATTTTAAAATACCTCCCTGCCGAAATTTCGTCTGAAACGACGAAAATTCTCGGCCTTAAAAAAAATGCGTAAAACGAGACAAATAGTAAAACGAGACGAAAATGGGTCAAAAAATGGGGTATGACAGATGCCCCTATTTAAGTTTCTTCGCTACGGAGATTAAAAAGCGAAATTTTGATTCGACGGGTCGAAGAAACTTAAATACCAGAGTACACCATTTTTTGACCAATTTTGGACAGTAAAACATTATGGATGCGATGCCATGTATGCAATGTTATGAATGCATGTGATGCAAGTATAAATGCAAGACGGCAAAGATGACCTGATTGGGGATAAACAGAGACAAAGGGATACCCGAGTTCGTTAAAGAAACGGGATCCAACTCTATTGGGGATAGTGTTCCACTGGGGGAAAAAGGTTAGCCGCTTGGGGTATTGCCGAACTGTTCACTGGGGAGAGTGGGCAATTAACCACGGGAACCAAAAAGGGTAAAATGTCAGCTGTTCGAGTTAAATTCCGAACTGCCACTGACGACAAGGATTGAATGTAAATGTCAGCTGTTCAGGTTGTTGCTGAACTGCCACTGACGACAAGAAATAAAATGTCAACTGTTCGGGTTGAATTCCGAACTGCCATTGACGACAAGAAAGTAAAATGTCAACTGTCGGTTTGTTCCGACCTGCCATTGACGACAAGGATGTAAAATGTCAACTGTCGGTTTGTTCCGACCTGCCATTGACGACAAGGATGTAAAATGTCAACTGTCGGTTTGTTCCGACCTGCCATTGACGACAAGGAAATAAATGTCAACTGTCGGTTTGTAATCCGACCTGCCATTGACGACAAAGAAATAAATGTCAACTGTCGGTTTGTAATCCGACCTGCCATTGACGACAAGGAAATAAATGACATGTCAACTGTCCGGGTTGGTTACCGAACCGTACATTGACGACAGTGAGGATGCGGCTGACAAGCCGTTCCTTACAGAACTGCCCCTTCAATTGGGGAGAAAGGATGCACAAGCTGTCCATTAAAGAACTTGCCACTTGGCACAGCACTGGGGAATATGCACAAGCTATTCGTTTGAACTGCCGCTTGGCATAAAGATATGATAAAAAAGATGCGCAAGCTGTTCGTTTGAACTGCCACTTGGCGTAAAAGGGTGACACCACTTAACCAAACAGATTGGGGATGACACTTGGGGAACATTTACTGGTGACTATGACGGGATGCCGAGCAAAGTCGGGCTTTGGTTATGATTTGGTATTTATGAGTGTGAATGATGACTCACTGGGGAATGCCAATAAAATTGGGCTTTATTTTGTAACATCATTGGAGGATGACATTGGAGGAAAAGAAAAATTGTAGATTACTTGTGATTGATTGGTAAGAAACATGGTGGTTAAAACAATCATGTACATATGATATTGTGGTATGTTGCATGTATGAATGCGTATATGCGTGGATGCGTGGTCATATGATTTGCATGTTTGTACAAATGTACAAATGTATGAATGCATGAATGTATGAATGTACTAATGCAGGACTCTCACTGGGGATGTTGTGTGAAAGGTTGGCTTGCACTGGGGGATACCCTAAATGTTTTGATTTATTGCATGACCGACAACTTGGTGAAACAAGATTTAGACCGGTAAAAAGAAAAGTGGACCGACGTCGCACTGCAAACACACGGTAATCTTTGATGGGGATGATGTCGCAGGGAACATCTCCAAAATGTTGACGGGGTGAAGCCGTAACCGTTGATGAGGAACACATACCTCATGGGGAAATTGTTACGTCACTGGGGAATCGTGTTAATCCGCTTGGGAAAAGAACTGGTGATTCCACCGGGAATGCTTATGTTTTGTTTGGATGCCGAGCGAGGTCGGGCTTTGGTTGATTGGTTGCCGAGCGAGGTCGGGCTTTTTGTAATGTGGGTGCCGAGCGAGGTCGGGCTTTGATTGTATTTGGATAAAGGTTGACTTCCTGGGGAGTTTGTTAATCCACCGGGGATTGTGCTAATCCACTGGGGATTATGATTGAATGCCGAGCGAGGTCGGGTTTCGATTCACTGGGGATATTCCCTTTGATTCACGGGGGGACTCTGCCGGGGAAATCCGTTTAGCAATTGACCATATTTGGCCTGCGAAGTTTATCCGCTCTCAGGATAGCTGCTGGCGCGCACTCCAATTTTTCACAAGTCCGAAGAGAACGTGTTTATTTTTTATGCCTTCTAAAAAAGATTTATGATTTTTTCTTTTGAAAAAGAGTTTCGTTCCAAGTACTATTATCAAAAATAGAAGAAATGACTAAGCAAAATAAATGGGAATTCCCAACAAAATGTAAAGACTTCACTAGGAAGAAATTTTATTAATGGGGTGGTGGCCCGCCAACGGCGTGGCTCCACGGATCTTACAAAGTTGAAAAAATGGTAAATATACAGGGAAGGTTTGTAGTACCCTAATTTTGTCCTACGCATTTTAAAACAAAAAATCAAAAAAAAAATCAAAGAGGGGAAAAAGTCAAAAGTCAACAAAAGTCAACAAAAAAGTCAACATTTCAAAAATGAGGACTTCGCACTGCGAAGGTCACTTCGCACTGCGAAGTCTGCGATTTTTCTGCAGATTTTTGGTTTCTTTGATTTAATTCCAGAATTTGTTGCATATCATTTCTATAATTATTTTAAGTAGCATTCATGGCTAATTGGGCCAAGCAAAACCAGAATTGAAGGACTTGCCATTAATGCCAAGGTTGGAAGCTTTTTCTTCCAACCTAGCATGTGACAAGCAAGTGGGCTTGCCCTTGGGCAGCTCTAGTCCCTCCCATGTGACCTGCTAACCACCACAAGGTTGCCAGCCACCTGCTTGAGGACTTTCCTCCTGCTTGCTCCCCCAAAAACCAGTCAAACCAGCTGGATTTTTCACTTGAAAAGCCATGATTGCCTACTCTGTTTTGCAGCAGCTTTTCACCCTCTCACACCAGCCATAAGTAGCCTTTTCATCCCTCAATCTCTGCACATTACAGTGCACGTTTTCATTGACCAACCATTGAGATTGCAAGGATTGATCCCCAAGCATTAGCCAATTGCAAATCAGCTTTGTTCTTCATCATTACCTTCTAGAATTAGTTGAATTTGTGGCTGAAATCAGGCTGGATCTTGCCCCTTGGTACAAGGCAAGGTTGCCTCTATCCATTAGCATTTAATGCAAAGGGATTCAGCTTGATCTTAGCCACAAATCAGCTGAATTTTGGGATTGTGTAATGATGAAAAAGATTTGGTTTTGGCCTATAAATAGAAGGCAATGCCCAAGGATACAAACAGTTAACAACAGCATTTCAAGAGCAGAAACTCTACTCATTTTAGCCTACAAACCTCCACAAACAACCAGCAAAAATCAATCCACACAAAGCTTTCCAAAGTTCCAAAACCATCACCAATATCAAACCTTTGTGAAAGCCTTCAACCAAATCAAATCAAGTGCAGCTGGAGCTTTGCTAAGGAGTTCTGTAAGTTTCTGAAGCTTTATATTGCATTTACAATTGTGTTTGCATAGCTATTTTGGTTCAAAACCATTTGATTCTAAAAAACCCCTTTTGAATTTCAAAGAAATCCCAAGGTTTTCAAAACATCAAAACTGGTTTGTCCAGCCTTTTTCACCCCAAAAACTCAAAGTTTTTCACCCACCTATAAGGTCCTGAGTGTGTTCAGAAGTTGTTTCTGAACAAAAGTTCAGAAACAGCTTCTGAACCCAAAATTTCGCATGCTTCGCAGTGCGAAGTCATGGTCGCAGTGCGACCATGACAGAACTCAGAATCTGAGTTTTTGTGTCAAAATGACCAATTTTTGAGGTTCTAGCCCCAGAGCTCAGAACCTAAGAGTTTTTAAACCCATGTCTTTCAAACCATAACAAGGTTTTTGCATAATTTTGACAAAATCACAAGTTCGTATGACCATTTTGTGGATAACTTGCAAAGCAAGTTATGTTCCCAAACTTTCAAAACCACATGAACAAACAAGCTATGTTCATCATTTCAATCAAAACTTGAACAATAAATATTGTTCATGATTTTCAAAACTCAAATATGAACATACGCCGAATACGTTCGCATTTTCGCAAAATGAGACGAACTTGTGCGTTTTCTAGCAAATTTGCTAAACCTTCCCATTTTGGGTTTTCAAACCAAATGTTTTGACATACCTTGGGATTTCTAAAGGATTCAACCCAAAAACATGAATGAAAAAGGGATGGTGTGACGTATGTCTCTCCATCGCCCCGATTGTACGAATGCGTGACGTATGTCTCGTCGCTCGGACAATCGTCATTCCCCTTTTTTTTTCAATATGTACAACCCTAACTAAACCAAAGCTTGGCCCCTTGTGGTCAATCCAAACTTTTGGTCCCCCGTGGCCATAAGACTCACCCCCCGACTCGTTTGAGTCCACTCGGTCAATGATTGACTCGTATGAGTCCATTGTACCTCTCTTGGTCCCATAGCGACCAATTCCAACCCTTTACTCTAACGGACGTACCTTTTAACAATTCTAATGTGATTCACGAACAAACGCTTAATAAGTCTCCAAGTGCGAGCATACAAGCTACGTTTCAATCGCAAGAATTCGGTTAAAACATCGTCCAATTTAAAATCAACCAACACATGTACGTTTTTCTACCAAAGAACTACGTACGCTTTGAATTCTCCGACTACCGGGAGATACGTAGGAGCAAGATCGACATCTTGTCAAGCACAATAATAAAAACTTTTTTTCCTTCTTTCGTTTGTTTTTATCTCTTTTCCCCCCTTTATTTTGTTTTTTAACATAAATGAACATGCACGCAAAGTATTTAAAAAAAAACAATTCAAGCTTTAACCAAATAGAAGGTTCCCGTTGAGTACAACGGACGTGAGGGGTGCTAATACCTTCCCCTTGCGTAATCGACTCCCGAACCCGACAATGGTTGCGATGACCAAGTCCTTATCCTCATCGTCAAAGGGTTTTATTATCGTTTCCCTTTAAACAAAAAAAAACTTAAGGGTTTATCAACGTTCCCTTTACACAAAAACTTTGGTGGCGGCTTCACAAAGGCCCTCCGAGCGTTCGCGAACGACCTCGGAGGATTTGCGCGTCTTTTTCCCGAGGAAAAAAACGAGGTGCGCACAGCTGGCGACTCCACTGGGGACCCTGTTCCCACTAGTGAGTCAAGCCTAACCTGTTTGGTTTAAAGCCAATTGTTTTTATTTTATTTGCGTGCCATGTTTATTTATTTTATTCATACATGTTATATTTGTTATATTATGTTTATATTTGCTTTATCCGCTTTATATTCATATCATATATATCAAATGCGGGGGTTACTTGAGTGATGTTACTCCACATTGTTCGGGTTAATGCCGGACGTGTGAGGCTCTCTACCCGAGCTTGAGAAAAAAACTAAGTTAGAAGGAGGTTGTGTGCGGAAGCCCGCGTTGACGTATGTCCGTGAGGTAGGATGTCCAACCCCGCTTAGATGAGATTTTCACGTGGAATTAATTGAAGTCATGTCGACGTATGTCCATAGACAACCCTAATTCCATGTGAGGTCTATGACTCTAAGGACCTCTTCTTAGGAGATTTCACAATTTAGAGCCTACATGTGAGGATGGGGGGAAGTTCCGAACCTTCATAAACCATACCCTTGCATATCATTTGCATTCATGAAAGTAATTTTCGCATCGTTTTGCTTTATAGGAGTTTAAAAAGAACGAACAAATATTAGCAAAAAAAGAAATATGGATTCCGGGAACAAGAATACGCTCGCCTTCAAAATTAAAGCTCCTAGGGTGGAAAGTTTATTAGCTCTAAGCAAGAGGCTCTCTTCGGTCCACAAGAACATCTTCGAGGCAAGCTATGGGCTAATCCTTGATCTTCTACCCGTAAGAATAGATTCAACGGCCTTAACCACTTTGGCGCAATTTTTCGACCCGCCTCTACGGTGTTTCACATTTCAAGACTTCCAACTAGCGCCAACTTTGGAAGAGTTTGAGAAGATTTTGGGTTGTGGCATGAAAGGTCATGAACTCTATCTCGGTCCGGGAAAGGATCCCACATTTGAAGCCATCGCCGAATCCTTATACCTCGACACCCAAGAAGTGGCATCTAACTTGGAAGTTAGAGGAAACCTTAAGGGATTTTCAAGAAAGTTTTTGGAAGCCAAAGCTCGGGACTTACTAGCCAACAAAGAGGTAATGGCATTCAACGCCATCTTAGCCCTCTTAGTCTACGGGATTGTTTTATTCCCCAACATGGATGATTTCGTAGACTTTCCGGCTCTAGAGGTGTTTATGACTAAAAATCCAGTTCCTACAATCTTAGCGGATTTTTATCATACCCTCTACTCTAGGCATGAGCAAGCAAGGGGACGTAAAATTACTTGTTGCACTCCCGTGGTGCAAATTTGGATGATGTCTCACATGCCGAGAAACCGAGACTTTGTGGAAAACCGGGCCAAGCTCAAGTGGTCGCAACGGATGACAACCCTCGCCGAGAAGGACATCCATTGGTTTTCACCAAACCTAGAGGACCCGGAAATTATCCTCAGTTGCGGGGACTTCCCTAATGTACCCCTCATTGGTACCAAGGGATGTATTAATTACAATCCGGTCCTCTCTCTCCGACAACTAGGTTTTTCAATGGAAGATAAACCTAATGACCTTTTGTTGGAAGCTTTCTACTTAAGGGAAGGCGATCAGGACCCGGCATTGCTAGAGAGAATCCGGGGAGCATGGAGCCAAGTACGCAAGGGAAGGGTCGGCAAGAGAAACTGTGTCGCCAAACCCCTTTATACTCAATGGGTGAAGGAGAGGGTCAAAGCAATCAAGTTACCCTTCGTGGTCATAAACCCTCCAAAACCTCCTACACCTAAACCTATTGCAATCATTCCCAACAAAGAAGTGGAGGACCTCAAGGCTAAAATTCAAGAACTCCAAAACAAAAACGGAGACTTAGAATTGAAGCACCTCCAAGCTTTAGGAGAAATTACTAGGACGAAGAGAGATCGTGATGAAGTATCACATTCTCTCCTAGTATGCCAAAAACGGTTAAGGATCTCCGAAGGGAAAAGGGATTGGATAGGAGGCGGCTTGGTTAGTGCGGATGCTAACCTTGTGGCCAAGGACGAAGAGTTGGAAAGAATCTTACATTCCAACCAAGAGCTCAAGAAGTTTGGCGAACTAGCCATCGAAGCTCAACGGAAATGGAGGTTGAAATTTCAAGAGAAAAATCAACAGCTCCAAGAAGTAGTGAAAGACTACAAAGAGCAGCTTCAAGCCGAACGCGTCCAGCGGCAAAGACATGAGAGTCTCTCTCATCAAGGGAGGCTAAAGTGCAATCATCTCGAAGAAGACATCAAGAAATTCGAAGAGTACTTCGACAAGATTGCAAGAGCTCATGGGGACCACATTGCACAACTACACGATGAAATTAGAAGTGCAAGAGTCAAGCTAGACCAGCGCAAGGAAGTGATTGAGTATGTATGGCAAGACGCCACCCGATTAAGTGAGGATTTCACTAAATTGGTTGCATTCTCAAATTTGGTAATCACCCAACTTCCAAAGAAGCTAGCGGAGGCCGAGATGGTCATGCCCTACTTTGTCATCCCTATGGAGATCCGGAAGTTTATGAAGTTCTGCAAGGACACCATAGATTTCTATAGGGAGGAGATGAGCAAAGCCGAGAAGCGAGCGGCTATTTGATTTGTAATAGCATTAGTTACACTTTGTAAACAAATGTTATTTAATCAAATATATTTTGAAGTATAATCAATTGCCCGGTCTTTAATATTTCGAATTTGCTAATATTAATCGTGCACCTTTAAACTCCATAAAGCAAAATAAAAAAAAACGCATATTTTGCATACTCATAGCATACATACATCCACATGCATCTTCATGCATTTTTCAAAAAAAAAAAAACTCATTCATTCCCATTCAAACAGTTCAAAGCAATCATAGCCCGAAAACCCCGAAAGCCCTCGGTCCAAGAACCAGATATTCAACACTCGTACGGAACACGAGCTAACAAACAAAGGATCATGGACAATTTGGAACAAACTCAAGCGGCTTTGAGAGAAGAGGTTGATGGAATGAAGGGAAAGATGGATCAGATGCTAGAGTTAATGCAAGCTCTATCGGCACGAGAAAGCCACCCTCGCCCAACAACGGATGCATCCAATGTGCAATGGCCTCCTTATGGTTTACCTCTGAATTATACCCCACCCTTTCGAAAATGAGGGTCAAGGACCACCTCCACCACCGCTCACAATCCCCGTAAGGAATGAAGAGCGTCGTCCTCAAGGAACTTCCACTACTCAGCATGAAGTAATTCCCCATGATGTGGAAAATAGCCAGCTAAGGCAATCTGCTCCCGACACCACCCACCAAGACAATGATACCACCCAAATGTATCGAGTTTTGGAAGAAAGGTTGAAAGCTGTCGAAGGATTCAGCTCATACGGCGCTCACAATGCTTTGGACATGTGCCTAGTGCCCGATGTGGTAATCCCTCCGAAGTTCAAAGTACCGGACTTCGAGAAATACAAAGGAATTCAATGCCCTCGGAATCATCTAAGGATGTTCTGTAGGAAGATGGCAGCTTACGCAATGAACGAGAAACTCATGGTGCATGTGTTTCAAGATAGTTTAAGCGGAGCGTCCTTGGATTGGTACATGCAGCTCGAGCGTACTCATGTCCAAACTTGGAAGGATCTAGCCGATGCCTTCCTAAAGCAATACAAATATAATTTGGACATGGCTCCAAATAGGATGCAACTACAAAACCTCCTACAAAGAAGCAACGAGTCCTTCAAGGAGTACGCTCAGCGGTGGAGAGAACTAGCTTCTCGTGTGCAACCACCACTATTGGAAAGAGAACTTGTCGACACCTTTATGGGCACACTTCAAGGCCCATATTACGACAAGATGATTGGAAGCACGTCTGCCGGTTTCTCCGATCTAGTCATGGTCGGTGAAAGAATAGAAGACGGAGTGAAGAGAGGAAAAATCCAAGGCTCTCTAGAAGCTCAAAGTGGAGCTAGAAAAGCCCCCCAGCAACTTTCACAAAAAGAAAGAGGGGGAGACAAATGCCGTTCTAATGGGACCATCCTACCCACCACCAAATCAAATGCCTCACTACCACTATCCTTATGTGGCAGCAGCAACAGGCTCAAGGGCGTTACTCACCTCAAGTAATTCCCGCAAATCCACCTCGACAACCAGTAGTGTTGCCGCAGCAAAATCAACAGCAACAACAACAAGGCGGGTACCCATCAAAGAATCAAGCGAGCTCAAGGAACAGTTATTTTAATAGGCAGTTTGATCCTGTACCTATGTCTTATGGTACAAATCTTGCCATACCTAATCCAAAAGGGTATGGTCGAGACAAGACTACTACCACCAATGTCGCCACCATATCCACAGTGGTACGACGCAAATGCCAAATGTGATTTCCATGCAGGATCCGTGGGGCACAATGTCGAAAACTGTAGAGTTTTCAAACACAAGGTACAGGATCTTATTGACAAGAAGCTGTTATCCTTCAAAGAGGAAAGCCCCAATGTGAAGAACAACCCATTGCCGGGGCATGCGGGTCCCTCTGTAAATGCGGTGGAGGAACAAGAGGACTGTGGTCCAGTCAAAAGGGTATCCAATGTTAAGACTCCCCTGTCAACCATAAGGGAGCGTTTAACCGGCTTTGGATTATTCGAGGAAATGCACGCCAACTGTGAAGCCTGCAAGGTCAACCCGAATGAGTGCGAAGAGTTGAAGAGCTGTCTTCAAGAGTTAATGGACCAAGGTTGGATCCAAATTGGTTATATAAAGGATGGCACGGACGTTGCTACCTTAG
Organism: Medicago ruthenica; assembly: GCA_018208015.1. NCBI lineage: Eukaryota > Viridiplantae > Streptophyta > Magnoliopsida > Fabales > Fabaceae > Medicago > Medicago ruthenica. The sequence continues at coordinate 44,136,722 of CM031372.1, forward strand.
AGTCTAACAACCCAAAACCTCTCGAAATCCCATACCAAAGGAGAGAGGTACCAATGCCAATACAACCCATAACATTCCACTGTACCTGCACCCTTCTCTTTTGAGAGCACGAAGAGGGGTACCATGGAATTACCAACCTGTGGCCTATGTGGAAGGAAAACCACTAGCCAAAATAGAGCCCAGCATCACTAACATTACCGGTGTTGGAGGAATGACTAGAAGTGGTAGAGTCTTCGCTCCGAAAGAACTCGGGAAGACGCCAGCCGTACTACCAAAGGAGCCGCTCAAAGAAAAAAGCGTGGAGGAAGAAGAGAACCAAGCGGGGCCTTCTCAAAAGACAATCCCGCAAAAAGTGGCCGAAGAGTTCCTAAGGATAATCCAAAAGAGCGAGTACAAGATCATTGACCAGCTAGGTCAAACTCCCTCTAAGATCTCTATGCTATCCTTACTACTAAGCTCGGAAGCACACCGAGAAGCACTACTACGGATCCTCAGTGAGGCACATGTCACCAAGGACATTCCGGTGGACCAATTCAACGGGATAGTCGGAAATATTACCTCAAGTAGGTACTTGGGTTTCAATGGCGATGAGCTACCCGACGAGGGGCACATTCATAACCGCGCCTTACATATCTCCGTGAAATGCATGGACCACATCCTCTCAAGAGTGCTAGTGGACACGGGGTCATCATTGAATGTCATGCCCAAGACTACCCTCCTCAAACTATCATGTGAAGGGACAGTAATGAAGCCCAGCGCCTTGGTCGTAAAAGCTTTCGATGGGTCAAGAAGAGCCGTTATGGGGAGATCGACTTACCAGTCCAAATCGGACCTAAGGTTTTCACCATAACCTTCCAAGTCATGGATATTAATCCAACATACAGTTGTCTTCTCGGACGACCATGGATCCATGCGGCCGGAGCCATTACCTCTACCCTGCACCAGAAACTGAAGTTCATCATTGATAACCAAATGATTGTAGTTTCCGGGCAAGAGGACATGATGGTAAGCCATCTCTCATCTTTCCGCTATATAGAAACGGATGAAGAAGCTGTGGACGTCCCATTCCAGTCTTTGGAAGTAGCGAATGTCAGTGACATTAAGCTCGAAGCCCAAGGAGGAGGCTAGGACAGCCATGTCATCATGGAGGGCGATAAGAGAGGCCCTAGAAGAAAGCCGACCCACCGGATGGGGCAAGTTAGTGGACATACCGGAAAAGAAAAATCGCTTCGGGTTGGGGTATCATCCATCAGCCGAAAACTTCTCAAAGCCTCCAAAGCAAGGGATCCTCCCCATTTCGGAAACATTCATCAGTGCGGGGTTTATCCATGAAGATCAAGTGGCTCTACTCGAAGATGTAGACGAAGACGTGCCTGATTTGGTGTACCGTTGCGCTTCGGATGAAGCTTTGAACAATTGGAGGGCTATCGCAATTCCCGAGATCATTACCAGGATCAAGTAATAAACCATGTTTGTTTGTTTTTTACTTTTAAAAAAAAATCATTTAGCTCTGCCCAAGGCAAATGATTAGTCGTGTGGGGCCCCCATGTTTTATAAGTTATTTACAATCATGAATAAAAACACTTTTTTATGTTCATTCGAGTCTTTTTCTTTTTTGCATTTGTTTTAAAAAAATTTTTTCTACAAAAAGCCTAAAAAAAAATCATACTCATGCAGATCTACAAATCCACCCTTCCAAAAACAACACTGCCTTAAACCCTTATGACTTCGATTTCCCGATTAATCAAACGGAAGATGATGAAGAGGACGATTATGAACCGCCTGAAGAATTGTCTAGACTTGCAAATCAAGGGGATAGGGTAATACAACCTCACCAAGAATCAGTTGAAAAGGTCAACTTGGGGACCGAAGAGGATAAGAAAGAGGTCAAGATAGGAGCCTCCCTGCAGCGAGCATGTAAAAGGAAAGTTGATCAAGCTTCTGCAAGAATACAGTGGACGTATTCGCTTGGTCGTATCAAGACATGCCGGGTTTAGACCCTAACATCGTTGTACACAAGCTGCCACTCAAGCCGGAATGCCCGCCAGTGAAGCAGAAATTGAGAAGAACTCGACCCGATATGGCTCTCAAGATCAGAGAAGAGGTCAAAAAGCAATTCGATGCCGGCTTCTTAGCCGTAACCAAGTATCCAACATGGGTTGCCAACATTGTGCCAGTTCCGAAGAAGATGGCAATGGTGAGAATGTGTGTGGATTATCGGGACTTGAATAGAGCAAGCCCAAAGGATGATTTCCCACTACCACACATCGACATATTGGTGGACAACACAGCCCAATTCTCAGTCTTTTCCTTTATGGATGGCTTCTCGGGATATAACCAAATCAAGATGGCTCCAGAGGACACTGGAGAAAACTACGTTCATCACTCCATGGGGACATTCTGCTATAAGGTAATGCCTTTCGGATTAACAAATGCCGGGGCAACATACCAAAGAGCAATGGTGACTCTTTTCCACGACATGATCCATAAGGAAATTGAGGTCTACGTCGACGATATGATTGCCAAATCCCAAACGGAGGAGGATCATCTAGTCCATCTACAAAAGCTTTTCGAACGCCTAAGAAAGTTCAAGCTGCGCTTAAATCCTAACAAGTGCACATTTGGCGTTAGATCCGGGAAGTTATTGGGCTTCATCGTCAGCCAAAGAGGTATTGAAGTGGATCCCGACAAGGTAAAGGCCATCCAAGAAATGCCAGCGCCAAATACCGAGAAAGAAGTTCGGGGTTTCTTAGGAAGATTGAACTACATCGCCAGGTTCATCTCACACATGACAGCTACCTGCGAACCAATCTTCAAACTGCTAAGGAAAAACCAAGCCGTTCATTTGGAATGAGGATTGCCAAGAGGCGTTTGATAAGATCAAACAATACCTGCAAGAACCACCAATTTTAATACCTCCGGTTCCGGGTAAACCCCTCATCTTATACCTAACCGTACTTGAAGGATCAATGGGTTGTGTGTTAGGACAACAAGATGAAACGGGAAGAAAAGAGCACGCAATCTACTACCTAAGCAAGAAGTTTACCGACTGTGAAACAAGGTATACTTCGCTTGAAAAGACTTGCTGCGCTTTAGCATGGGCTGCTCGACGCCTAAGGCAATACATGTTAACCCATACAACTTGGTTGATATCGAAGATGGATCCCATCAAGTACATCTTCGAAAAGCCTGCCCTCACAGGGAAGATAGCCCGTTGGCAAATGCTGCTGTCTGAGTACGACATCCAATATGTTGCTCAAAAAGCCATCAAAGGGAGTGTTTTATCCGAGCACCTTGCTCACCAACCATTGGAGGATTATCAGCCCATACAATTCGACTTCCCAGGACGAAGATGTCATAGCTTTGAATGACGAAGAAGGTCACAAGCGATGATGAAGGGCCAGAACCAGGAGCTCAATGGAAGCTCGCTTTCGACGGCGCCTCAAATGCCATGGGACACGGAATCGGAGCAGTTTAATCTCCCCAAGAAATGGATACCAACCCTTCACAGCAAGGATTATGCTTTAACTGCACCAATAACATGGCAGAATATGAAGCATGTATCCTAGGCCTCGAAGCAGCAATTGATCTAAGGATCAAAAACCTTGAAGTATACGGTGACTCAGCCTTAGTCATCTATCAAGTCAAAGGAGAATGGGAAACAAGACATCCCAATTTAATTCCCTACCGAGCCCTGGGTTGTAGAATTGATCAAGCATTTTGATGAAATCAACTTCCACCACATACCTCGAGAAGAAAATCAGGTAGCAGATGCTTTGGCTACATTATCATCAATGTACCAAGTAAATTTCTACAACGAAGCACCAATCATAAGGATGGATCGTAGAGACAAACCAGTTGTATGCGCATTAGTCGAAGAGGGACTTGACGACAAACCTTGGTTCTACGACATCAAGCGATACCTCGAAGAGCAAGAGTATCCAGAAAATGTCTCACACACCGACAAGAGGACCCTCAGAAGATTGGCATCCCAGTTCTTCCTCAGTGGAAATACCCTCTACAAAAGAAATTATGACATGGTCCTGCTCAGATGTGTGGATAAACATGAAGCGGACATGCTCATCAAAGAAATCCACGAAGGATCTTTTGGAACCCATGCCAATGGGCATGCAATGGCAAAGAAAATCTTAAGGGCGGGCTACTATTGGTTAACCATGGAAGCCGACTGTTTCCACTATGCCAAGACTTGTCACAAGTGCCAGATTTACGCCGACAAGGTGCATGTACCACCAACTCCACTGAACGTCATGACTTCACCTTGGCCTTTCTCTATGTGGGGCATAGACATGATTGGAATGATCGAGCCCAAAGCGTCAAATGGACATCGCTTCATCCTCGTTGCCATTGACTACTTCACCAAATGGGTAGAAGCAGCTTCGTATGCAAACGTAACCAAACAAGTGGTAGCCCGATTCATCAAGAAGGAAATCATTTGCCGTTATGGTACTCCCCACAAAATCATCACCGATAATGGGGCAAACCTGAACAACAAGACAATGAAGGAGTTGTGCAAAGATTTCAAGATTGAGCACCATAATTCCTCCCCTTACCGACCAAAGATGAATGGTGCGGTAGAAGCAGCCAATAAGAACATAAAGAAGATCATCCAAAAGATGGTGACAACATATAAGGATTGGCATGAGATACTTCCCTTTGCGCTACATGGCTACAGAACAGCCATTCGCACTTCAACTGGGGCAACCCCCTTCTCCTTAGTATACGGTATGGAAGCTGTTCTCCCCGTAGAGGTGGAAATTCCTTCGTTAAGGGTCTTGATGGAAACCAAGCTAGAAGAAGCTGAATGGGTCCAAACAAGGTTCGACCAACTGAATCTCATAGAGGAGAAGCATCTGACGGCAATATGTCACGGACAACTCTATCAAAGGAGGCTCAAGAGAGCATTCGACAAGAAGGTCCGTCCTCGAGAATTCAAAGAAGGAGACCTAGTGCTCAAGAAGATATTACCTATCCACAAAGATCCCCGAGGGAAGTGGACTCCCAGCTATGAAGGGCCGTACGTGGTAAAGAAAGCCTTCTCAGGCGGAGCCCTGATCATCACCACTATGGACGGAGAGGAGTTCCCACTCTCAATAAACTCCGATGCAGTCAAGAGGTATTATGCCTAAAAGAAAAAAAAAGAGCTCGCTAAATCGAAAACCTGAAAGGGCGGTTTAGGCAATAGAGAGCGTCCTGCTAGATTGAAAACCTGAAAAGGCGATCTAGGCAAAAATTAAGGACATCAAAAAAGGAAATACACCCCGGTGGATTGAAAACTCGAAAGAGCGGTCCAGGCAAAAGTTAGGGGTTAACAAAAAAAGAAAAGCAATGACTGCAGCATCCAAGCTCCGGACAAGATTCAAGAGGAGAGGAATCGGTCTCATCAGTATCTTCCGAAAACAAATCTCGAAGTCATAAGGAAATAGCATGTGTTGTGCCAAACCAATATTTTCTTTTTGCTTTTTTCTTGTCTTTCTCTATCTCACTTCTCACTTTGTGTATTTTTTTACCCATTCAAGAGGTCAAATCTGCATTGAATAAATTTCCTTTTTGTTATTTTATGTTCTCAGTAGCGCATAAAATTTTGTTTTATTCATGATGAAAATGCTTTAAAACATGGGAAATAAACAAAAGAATTTTTCTTCCAAAAAAAAGGAAAAACAAACAAACAAACATTGCTTTATTTCGAATCTTCGTGAAGTTCTGAAAGAATTGCGGTAATTCCTACCAAAATATTGCACCAAAGGACTTATGCTCCTTAGCAAAAGCAAGTGCGTTGCTCGTGGCATGCGGAGCGCAAAAACCCCGAGGGTTAGGAGGAGCAGAAATCCCCAGTAAACACCCTAAAACATCCAAACACCAACCAAGGCTGAATATCGATCATGCTTCCAAAATGATCCTTATATCCCCATAAGCCAAACCTCATTGATACTCCCCAGGGAGTCTCGACCCCAAACAAAAGTCCAATCATTATTGGCAAACCCACACAAATCTTCGGGCTTAGGCTCGAACTACACCGGTTTTGATCCCATTTGGGTATGTAGGCAAAGGACCTCGTCCTTCCAAACCGACCAACCAAAAACCAACAAAACAAAACAAAAAGAGAGCCCAATTGTCATTGGCACAACCACAACCAAGACCGACTTTGCTCGGCACCCAACCAACCTCCCACACATCATACATAACATAATTCATGCATCGTGTCATTCATGCATGCATATACAAATCATTCATACACATGCATTTCATATCATGCATCCTCAACAAGGATTCTCCAGTGAGTATCACATATTCACCAACATCCATCAAACATTCAACCAGGGGCACCTATTTAGGGTAAGACCACAGCTCGTTAGGAATCGATGTTCAGAAGCAGTGCCTGAATAAGATCACCTAGCTTAGGTATCGACCTCTAGAAGCAGTACCTAGAGTAGATCACCTCCCCCAGTGTATCGACCTTCAGTGTTAGCGGCTGAATAAGATCACAGCTCGTTAGGAATCGATGTTCAGAAGCAATGCCTGAATAAGATTACCTAGCTTAGGTATCGACCTCTAGAAGCAGTACCTAGAGTAGATCACCTACCTCAAGGTATCGACCTCTAGAAGCAGTACCTAGAGTAGATCACCTACCTCAAGGTATCGACCTCTAGAAGCAGTACCTAGAGTAGATCACCTACCTCAAGGTATCGACCTCTAGAAGCAGTACCTAGAGTAGATCACCTACATCAATGTTCCACCTCTAGTGACAGTGCCTAGAGTAAATCACCATCCTCAGGAATCGACCTCTAGTGACAGTGCCTAGATAAGATTACCTTCATCCCCCAGTGGATCTACCTCCAGTGTTAGCGGCTGGATACGATCAACTTTTTCCAACCATTGCATTTGCTTTTCGCGAAGGACAAAATTCGGGTCCTTCTTTTTACTTAATTGATCTTCGCAAAGAGTTCATGAGATGCCCTCGGCACTCACGCACTCTATGCGAAGACACAATTAAGTAGGGGCAGCTGTAGTACCCTAATTTTGTCCTAAGCATTTTAAAACAAAAATCAAAAAAAATCAAAGAGGGGAAAAAGTCAAAAGTCAACAAAAGTCAACAGAAAAGTCAACATTTTAAAAATGATGACTTCGCACTGCGAAGGTCACTTCGCACTGCGAAGGTCACTTCGCACTGTGAAGTCTGCGATTTTTCTGCAGATTTTTGGTTTCTTTGATTTAATTCCAGAATTTGTTGCATATCATTTCCATAATTATTTTAAGTAGCATTCATGGCTAATTGGGCCAAGCAAAACCAGGATTGAAGGACTTGCCATTAATGCCAAGGTTGGAAGCTTTTTCTTCCAACCTAGCATGTGACAAGCAAGTGGGCTTGCCCTTGGGCAGCTCTAGCCTCTCCCATGTGACCTGCTAACCACCACAAGGTTGCCAGCCACCTGCTTGAGGACTTTCCTCCTGCTTGCTCCCCCCAAAACCAGTCAAACCAGCTGGATTTTTTCACTTGAAAAGCCATGATTGCCTACTCTGTTTTTGCAACAGCTTTTCACCCCTCACACCAGCCATAAGTAGCCTTTTTCATCCCTCAATCTCTGCACATTACAGTGCACGTTTTTATTGACCAACCATTGAGATTGCAAGGATTGATCCCCAAGCATTAGCCAATTGCAATTCAGCTTTGTTCTTCATCATTACCTTCTAGAATTGGTTGAATTTGTGGCTGAAGTCAGGCTGAATCTTGCCCCTTGGTACAAGGTAAGGTTGCCTCTATCCATTAGCATTTAATGCAAAAGGATCCAGCTTGATCTTAGCCACAAATCAACTGAATTTTAGGATTTTGTAATGATGAAAAAGATTTGGTTTTGGCCTATAAATACAAGGCAATGCCCAAGGTTTCAAACACAATTAACACAGCATTTTCAAGAGCAGAAACTCTACTCATTTTAGCCTACAAACCTCCACAAACAACCAGAAAAAATCAATCCAACACAAAGCTTTACCAAAGTTCAAGTTCATCACCAAAACCAAAAACCTTTGTGAAAGTCTTCAATCAAATCAAATCAAGTGCAGCTGGAGCTTTGCTAAGGAGTTCTGTAGGTTTCTAAAGCTTTATATTGCATTTACATTTGTGTTTGCATAGCTATTTTGGTTCAAAACCATTTGATTCTAAAAAAACCCTTTTGAATTTCAAAGAAATCCCAAGGTTTTCAAAACATCAAAACTGGTTTGTCCAGCCTTTTTCACCCCAAAAACTCAAAGCTTTTCACCCATCTTTAAGGTCCTGAGTGTGTTCAGAAGTTGTTTCTGAACAAATGTTCAGAAACAGCTTCTGAACCCAAAATTTCGCATGCTTCGCAGTGCGAAGTCATGGTCGCAGTGCGACCATGACAGAACTCAGAACCTGAGTTTTTGTGTCAAAATGACCAATTTTTGAGGTTCTAGCCCCAGAGCTCAGAACCTAAGAGTTTTTAAACCTATGTTCTTCAAACCATAACAAGGATTTTGCATAATTTTAGTAAAATCACAAGTTCGTATGACCATTATGTGGATAACTTGCAAAACAAGTTATGTTCTCAAACTTTCAAAACCACATGAACAAACAAGCTATGTTCATCATTTCAATCTAAACTTGAACAATAAATATTGTTCATGATTTTCAAAACCCAAGCAATGAACATACACCAAATTTGTTCGCTTTTCAAAACCGTTCGCAAAACGAGCCGAACTTGTGCGTTTTCTAGCAAAATTTGCTAAACCTTCCCATTTTGGGTTTTCAAACCAAATGTTTTGACATACCTTGGGATTTATAAAGGATTCAACCCAAAAACATGAATGAAAAAGGGATGGTGTGACGTATGTCTCTCCATCGCCCCGATTGTACGAATGCGTGACGTATGTCTCGTCGCTCGGACAATCGTCATTCCCTTTTTTCAATATGTACAACCCTAACCAAACCAAATCTTGGCCCCTTGTGGTCAATCCAAACCTTTTGGTCCCCCGTTGGCCATTAGACTCAACCCCTCGACTCGTTGGAGTCCACTCGGTCAATGATTGACTCGTATGAGTCCATTGCACTTCCCTTGGTCCCATAGCGACCAATTCAACCCTTTGCCCTAACGGACGTACCTTTTAACAATTCTAATGTGATTCACGAACAAACGCTTAATAAGTCTCCAAGAGCGAGCATACAAGCTACGTTTTAATCGCAAGAATTCGGTTAAAACATCGTCCATTTAAAATCAACCAACACATGTACGTTTTTCTACAAAGAACTACGTACGCTTTGAATTCTCCGACTACCGGGAGATACGTAGGAGCAAGATCGACATCTTGTCAAGCGCAATAATAAAAACTTTTTTTCTTTCGTTTGTTTTTATCTCTTTTCCCCCCTTTTATTATATTTTTAACATAAATGAACACGCGCGCGCAATATAAAAAAAAAACAATTCAAGCTTTAACCAAATAGAAGGTTCCCGTTGAGTACAACGGACGTGAGGGGTGCTAATACCTTCCCCTCGCGTAACCGACTCCCGAACCCGACAATGGTTGCGATGACCTAATCCTTATCCTCATCGTCAAAAGGGTTTTATTATCGTTTCCCTTTACAACAAAAAAAACTTAAGGGTTTATCAACGTTCCCTTTACACAAAAACTTTGGTGGCGGCTTCACAAAGGCCCTCCGAGCGTTCGAGGACGTCCTCGGAGGATTTGCGCGTCTTTTTCCCGAGGAAAAAAACGAGGTGCGCACACAAAGAAACTTGCAAAGGCTGAGATGGTCGTGCCATACTTTGTCATCCCTACGGAAATCCAGGAATTTATGAAGTTTTGCAAAGACACATTAGATTTCTATAGGGAGGAAATAGGCAAGGCCGAAAGGCGAGCTGCTATTTGATTTGTATTAGCATTAGTTACACTTTGTAATCTCAATGCTATTCAATCAAATATATATTTTGACAATGTTAATTTTCCGGTTTCTAATACTTTTAATTGCTAATATTAATTGTTCACTTTTAAATTTCCTTATAAAGCAAAGCAAATTTTTTTCATGCATACATCATTCATTATCATGCATACGGTCATCCTCGAGTCCAAACTCATTTCCCTTTTCTTATCCTCAGGATTTCTTATAATCCAAATTGAGTCTTCAGTGTTTGCATTCTCTCCGCAACACTACGCGTCTTCTCGTGAGAAAAAGTGGCTCATCATCCCGAGGCAACTCACTCCTACAATACCCGAGCGACCCTAAAGAGGAAAATGGAAAACCTCGAGCAAGAGAATCAAGATCTTCGTGAAGAAGTAACATCTATGAGAACGGAAATGGAAAAACTAACGGAGTTAGTGAAACTACTAGCAGCCGCACAAATCCCGGCACCTCCTCCTCCTTCTAGCTCCCAAGCTCCAGCACTAGCTTCCACTTCAACACCAACCTTACATGATGAAACTCAGCGCTACACTAAACCCCCGGTTGCACATGGGGTATGCCGTTTGATTTTGGGGAAGAGTCTGTCCCTATTCCAACTACCTTTCAAGAAACCCCGGTCATTCAACCCGAGGTTACCTTTACCCAGGCTGCTGCGGCCTTCACTACACCAGTGGTTCATACCACTCAAGGGGATTACGGGCCTATCTTTCACGCCGAAAGTTTAGGCGCCCAGGATAGGATGGCGGATTTCCTTGAAAAATTCGATGAGATGCAAAAGGAGATTAAAGCCCTCCGAGGGAAAGATTTATTCGGGAAGGACGCCCATGATCTCTGCCTAGTACCCAATGTCAAGATCCCTCCTAAATTCAAGGTCCCGGATTTTGAGAAGTACAAAGGGAATACTTGCCCGCAAAGTCACTTGGTAATGTACGCAAGAAAGATGTCGACACAAACCGACAACCATCAGCTGCTCATTCATTATTTCCAAGATAGCTTAACCGGTGCCGCTTTAAAGTGGTACATGGGTTTGGATAGTACCAAAATCCAAACCTTTAATGACTTGGGAGAGGCGTTTGTCCGTCAATACAAATATAATTTGGACATGGCCCCGGACCGGGACCAACTCCGAGCTATGGCCCAAAAGGACAAAGAGACCTTTAAGGAGTACGCACAAAGATGGAGAGAGATAGCGGCTCAGATTAGCCCGTCTCTAGAAGAAAAGGAAATGACCAAGATCTTTTTAAATACTCTTGGTTCCTTTTACTATGAACGAATGGTTGCCAGTGCGCCAAGTGACTTCACCGAGATGGTAAGCATGGGTGTACGTTTGGAAGATGCGGTCCGAGAAGGACGCTTAATAAAGGAAAGTGCTCCGTCTAGTAGCACAAAGAGATTCGGGGGTAGCTATCCAAGGAAGAAAGAGTAAGATATCGGCATGATTGGTCACGGAGGACCTCATCAAGGGTACTCAGCATATCCGCATGTCTCTGCTATCTCACCTGCCATCTCTACACCTCCAAATTACCAAGTTCAAGTCCCGCAAAGATCTCTCCCTCAATATCAGCAATCCTATCAACAACAACATCCGCAACAATCATACCAGCAGCCCCGCCCACAAGGTCAGCAGCAATTCCGACCTCAAGCACCTCAACAACCTTTCAACCATCAGAATCGCCCAAGAGCGGCATTCGATCCGATACCCCTGAAGTACGCGGACCTGCTCCCGGCTTTACTTGCGAGAAATCTCGTACAAACAAGAGCACCACCTCCCGTACCAAGTGAATTACCTCCATGGTATCGACATGACCTTACATGCGCATACCATCAAGGGGCATCAGGCCATGATGTTGAACGTTGCCTTGCCTTAAAGAATGAGGTCCAGAAGCTAGTCCGTACCAAAGTATTGACCTTCAAAGACTCAAACCCAAATGTCCAAACTAACCCGCTGCCGAACCATGGTTCCTCAATCAACATGGTTCAAGAACACCAAGGGACCCATCCTATTTTGAAAGTCCAAAACATCAGGACTCCTTTGGTTCCATTACACATCGGAATGTGTAAAGCAGCTATGTTCGAGAACGATCATGCTAGGTGTGAAGAGTGTTCAGTAAGTCCTCAAGGATGTATGCAAATCCAAAATGACATACAAGGACTAATGGACAAGAAGGAGCTCGTTGTCACCAAAAAGGACGAAAGTGTATGTGTCATAATTCCGGAGTTTGATATCCCGGAACATTTGGAGGTAGCCTTCAGCAGCCAAGAGCCTGCCACTACTCCACTTGTAATATGCTTGCCAGGGCCTGCCCCGTACACTTCCAACAAAGCGGTTCCTTATAAGTACCTTGCAACCATGATAAACAACGGCCAAGAGACGCCTATTCCTCCCTTAGCCCCTGTTGATAATATCACGGACAGCAGTAAAGTGCTAAGGAGCGGACGTGTTCTTCCCACAATAGTCCAAGAGAAGGTCAGCACCCCGATGTTTAAACCGAAGCCAACCCAGGACCCCTGCACAAACAAAGAAATGGGTCAATCCAGTGGGGTAAACGCCGATTCGGATCTCGATGAAGTATTGAAGCTAATCAAGAAGAGCGAATACAAGGTCGTGGATCAGTTGTTGCAAACGCCTTCCAAGATCTCTATGCTATCCTTATTGTTGAACTCCGACGCACATAGAGAATCATTGATGAGGGTCTTGGACCAAGCCTTTGTGGAGCACGACATAACCCTCGGCCAATTCGGAAGCATTGTCGGAAACATCACTGTTTGCAATAGCTTAAGCTTTAGTGATGAGGAACTCCCGGAGCAAGGAAGACACCATAATTTGGCATTACATATATCGGTAAACTGCAAGTCGGATGCGTTATCAAATGTACTTGTAGACACCGGCTCTTCATTGAACGTAATGGCCAAAACAACCCTTGACCAGCTTTCTTACCAGGGGACCCCCATGAGGCCAAGTGGGGTAGTGGTTAAAGCCTTTGATGGCTCGAAGAAATCAGTAATCGGGGAGGTGGATTTACCTATTACCATCGGACCGTCTGTCTTCCAAGTAACCTTCCAAGTAATGGATATACAAGCAGCGTATAGTTGTTTGTTAGGTCGACCGTGGATCCACGAGGCCGGAGCAGTGACATCCACACTGCATCAAAAACTGAAATTTGTGAAGAATGGGAAGCTAGTTACAGTGGGAGGAGAGGAAGCTCTGTTAATCAGCCATCTGTCGGCTTTCTCGTTCATCGGTGCTGATATCGTTGACGGGACATCGTTCCAAGGTCTTTCCTTAGAAGATGAGAGTACCACAAAGAAGGAAGCATCCATGTCTTCTTTCAAGAGCGCACAAAGAGCAGTGCAAGATGACTTACTCCCGGATTGGGGAAAGACAATAAGTCTGCCGGAGCGTAAGCATAGAGAAGGTTTAGGTTTCACTCCAACTACGAGAGTTGCCAAACCAAGCACTAACATTGAGCCGCTCGAGAACATCTTTCGTAGTGCCAGCTTTATTCACTCCGCAAAGGAAACCAACGTCATCACTGAAGATGGGCCGGAAGAAACAGCACCTGTCCATGTAACGCCCGGAGGAGCTTGTCGCAATTGGGTTGCTATCGATGTTCCCTCTGTTATTCAGTCTTCCAAGTAATGTGTTTGTCTATTTTATCTTTTTCGAAAAAAAACCTTTCGCCTCGCCCGAAGCGAAAGGAGACTCATGTAGGGTTTGTTTAATATACTATCATCAATTAATAAAAATCGTTGTTTCTATTACAACTTCCACGTATTTATACGTTGTCTTTTTCTTTTTATTTTCAATATCAAAAAACCAAAAACATTTTCTTTTTAATTTCAAAGAGTCTGCATTTTTCATCTTTTACTAAAATCAATCATCCATCACATGCAGACTAAGCACCCATAAACCCGTCGAACACCTTAGCCCTAGGCTCCCTCCAAACTTTGAATTCCCTGTTTACGAAGCGGAAGAAGAAGAGGATGAAGAGATCCCGGATGAGATCAAGCGCCTACTAGAACAAGAGAGGAAGACCATTCAGCCTCACGAGGAAACAATAGAGGTCATCAACTTGGGTTCCGAAGAAGAAAAGAAAGAGGTTAAGATAGGAGCATTATTGGATGCGCCCGTCAAAGAGAAAATAGTCAAGCTTCTTGAAGAGTATATGGATATCTTTGCATGGTCATATCAAGATATGCCAGGATTGGATCCTGAGATCGTGGAGCACCACTTACCTCTAAAACCGGAATGTTCGCCAGTCAAGCAGAAGTTGAGAAGAACTCGCCCTGACATGGCTCTTAAGATCAAGGAGGAAGTGCAAAAGCAGATTAATGCAGGATTTCTCGTTACCTCGGAATATCCTCAATGGTTGGCCAACATAGTGCCAGTTCCCAAGAAGGATGGTAAAGTCAGAATGTGTGTCGACTATCGAGATTTAAACAAGGCTAGCCCGAAGGACGACTTCCCGTTGCCTCACATTGACATATTGGTTGACAACACCGCCAAATCCAAGGTTTTCTCCTTCATGGATGGCTTCTCGGGGTATAATCAGATTAAAATGGCTGTTGAAGATAGAGAAAAAACGTCTTTCATTACACCTTGGGGCACCTTCTGTTATCAAGTGATGCCTTTTGGCCTAACGAATGCGGGTGCTACCTACCAAAGGGGCATGACTACTCTCTTCCACGACATGATACACAAAGAAATCGAAGTGTATGTCGACGACATGATTGTCAAATCAAGAACGGAAGAAGAACATGTCGAGTATTTGTTAAAGATGTTTCAACGCCTGAGAAAGTATCGGCTTCGCCTGAACCCCAACAAATGCACGTTCGGCGTGAGATCAGGAAAACTCCTAGGTTTCATTGTCAGTCAAAAGGGTATCAAGGTAGATCCTGATAAGGTCAAAGCCATCAGAGAAATGCCTGCTCCTCAAACCGAGAAGCAAGTGAGGGGGTTTCTAGGACGCTTAAACTACATCTCTAGATTCATATCCCATATGACAGCCACTTATGGACCCATCTTCAAACTGCTACGCAAAAATCAAGAAGTGGTATGGACAGAAGATTGCCAAAAAGCTTTTGATAGCATCAAGGAGTACCTGCTAGAACCTCCAATACTTATTCCTCCAGTCGAAGGAAGACCTTTGATCATGTACTTAACCGTATTGGAGAACTCCATGGGTTGTGTACTCGGACAGCAAGATGAGACCGGTAGAAAAGAGCACGCCGTCTATTACCTAAGCAAGAAATTTACGGACTGCGAGTCCCGATACTCTTTACTCGAAAAGACTTGCTGCGCATTAGCCTGGGCTGCTAGGCGTCTTCGCCACTACATGCTTAATCATACTACTTGGTTGATATCCAAGATGGATCCAATCAAGTACATTTTTGAAAAACCCGCCTTAACCGGAAGGATCGCCCGTTGGCAAATGTTGTTGTCAGAATACGACATCGAGTATCACACTCAGAAAGCTATCAAAGCCAGCATTCTCGCTGACCATTTGGCTCATCAACCAATTGAGGATTATCAATCAATCAAGTTTGACTTCCCCGATGAAGAAATCATGTACCTAAAGATGAAGGATTATGACGAGCCACTATTCGGCGAAGGTCCAGATCCCGAATCTAAATGGAAGTTAATCTTTGATGGAGCAGTCAATGTCTATGGCAACGGAATTGGAGCAGTCATCGTCACCCCTGAGGGCAAGCATCTCCCCTTTGCTGCAAGACTATCATTCGACTGTACAAACAATATGGCAGAATACGAAGCTTGTATCTTGGGAATTGAAGAAGCCATCGATCTAAGGATCAAGAACCTCGACATTTATGGAGACTCAGCTCTTGTGATTAATCAAATCAATGGAGATTGGGAAACTCGCCACACCGGCTTGATCCCTTACAAAGATTACGCAAGACGCTTGCTAACCTTTTTCAACAAAGTCAAGTTGCATCACATTCCTCGAGACGAGAATCAAATGGCGGATGCTCTAGCAACCTTGTCTTCTATGTATGAGGTCAGTCGCCGGAATGAAATCCCAACAATCAAGGTTCAACACCTAGAAAGGCCCGCACATGTATTTGCAGCCGAAGCAGTCGTAGATGACAAACCATGGTTCCATTACATCAAGTGTTTCCTCCAAAAGCAGGAGTACCCGCATGGGGCATCCAACAAGGATAAGAAAACTCTGCGAAGATTAGCCGGCAACTTCTTTTTAAACGGAGAAGTTTTATACAAGAGGAATTTTGATATGGTGTTGCTCAGATGTGTTGATGAGCAAGAAGCGGACCTCATAATGCATGAAATACATGAAGGCTCCTTCGGAACCCATTCCAGTGGGCACACAATGGCTAGGAAAATCTTAAGAGCCGGGTATTACTGGATGACCTTGGAAAGCGATTGCTACAAGCATGCCAAGAAATGCCACAAATGTCAAATCTATGCGGACAAGATCCACATGCCACCAACGGCTCTGAATGTCCTTTCATCACCATGGCCTTTCTCCATGTGGGGCATTGACATGATTGGTAGGATCGAACCCAAAGCTTCTAATGGACATCGCTTCATCTTAGTAGCAATCGACTACTTCACCAAATGGGTTGAGGCTGCATCATATGCTAATGTCACCAAACAAGTGGTGGTCCGATTTATTAAGAATCATATCATATGTCGATATGGTATTCCCAACAAGATCATCACGGACAATGGGACCAACCTGAATAACAAAATGATGAAGGAGCTATGCAAGGAGTTCAAGATCGAACATCATAACTCTTCTCCTTATAGACCTCAGATGAATGGTGCGGTTGAAGCTGCCAACAAAAACATCAAGAAAATAGTGCAAAAGATGGTAGTCTCATATAAGGATTGGCATGAGATGCTACCATACGCCCTGCACGGATACCGTACTTCAGTACGTACGTCGACAGGAGCAACCCCTTTCTCTTTAGTATACGGCATGGAAGCAGTGCTCCCCGTAGAAGTCGAAATCCCGTCATTGAGAATCTTGATGGAAGCTAAATTGTCAGAGGCTGAATGGTGTCAAAACAGATACGATCAGTTGAATTTAATTGAGGAGAAACGCATGACAGCCTTATGTCATGGACAACTGTACCAACAAAGGATGAAACAAGCTTTCGACAAGAAAGTCCGTCCTCGGGAAATCCAAGAAGGAGACCTCGTGCTCAAAAGGATCCTATCCTTTCAACCTGACTCTAGGGGCAAATGGACGCCTAACTATGAAGGCCCTTATGTCGTTAAGAGAGTATTCTCCGGAGGAGCCTTGATTCTCACGACAATGGACGGCGAGGATTTTCCGCGTCCCGTGAACTCCGATGTAGTCAAGAAATATTTTGTCTAAAAACAAAAGAATAGCTCGGTAAGTCGAAAACCTGAAAGGGCGGCTTAAACAAAAAAGAGCGTCTCGGTGGACTGAAAACCTGAAAGGGCGGTCCAGGCAAAAATTAGAGACATAAAACAGAAATAGATCCTGATAGGTCAAGCATCTGAAAGGATGACCTATGCAAAAATTAAGGATCAAAAGACAAAGTAACTACATCGGATTAGTCGTGATCTACTCGGGACACATCAATTGTCTGAAGATTCTGAATCGGAAGCATCCAGACAGGGAATTCAAAGTTATTAGGGATACTAGTGGCCATCGCGTTCAATGTACCCTTCCCTTTTATATTTACCTTTTTAGATTTTGTGAGATTCGTGGAGCCACGCCTTTGGCAGGCTACCACCCCTTTAATAAATTTCATTTCCCAACATGACATTCTTTACACCTTTTGTCAAAGCCCTTTCATTCATTTTTATTCTTGATGATAGTATTTCAAAAAACAAAAAAAAAACTTTTTCAAAATTTATTTCATGAGTCTTTTATTTTTATCAATAACAAACACATTCCTTTTCGAACTCGTGAATATTCGGAGTGTACATCGATGTCTGTCCTTAAAGCAGATAAAGCTTCGTGGGCCGAGCATGGTCAATCGCAAAAAGGAATTCCCCAACAGAATCCTCGGTGAATTAATCGGAAATTCCCCAGTGAGTTAAGAGCCCGAAAGGACAATTCAGGCAAAGACTTGCCAAAGCGTAAGCATTCCCGACGGAATCATCAGTTCTTCTCCCCAGTGGACTACCAAATTCCCCAGGAAGTCAATCTTTGTTCTATTCTCAAAAGCCCAATTACCATTGGCATCGAAAGCGGGATATCGATCATGCTTCCAAAATGATCCTTATATCCCCAGCGAATTCACAAGCGAAGCCCAATCTTATTGGCATACCCCCCAGTGGAGTCTTACATCATCCAAGCCCGACTTTGCTCGGCATCCAAATCATAATCCCCCAACGTCCCACGAGACGTCTGTCATCCCCCAGGTCAGCATTATTCATGCATCATATCATAATCATTCATTAGCATGCATCTCATATTCATATCATGCATTTCCTACAACAAACAATCGAGCGTCATCCCCAGTCTATCCGGTCTAGGGATGTCATCCTCTTTTTTTCGCCAAGTGATATTTCTTTAATGAATAGGTTGTGCAAGTTTTTCATTGTATCCAGGGGCATTTCCTTAACAAACAAGTTGGGTATCCCCAGTGCAAGTTCATCCCTCACACGACGTCCTCAGTGACAGTCATGCATTCATACATTCATGCATATGCATACAACATATCATACATGGTCGTTCTAACCATCATGAGTCTCACCAAACAATCGCGAGCAATTCGTGAATTCTTTTTTCCCAGTGTCATCCCCAGTCTGTCTGGTTCAGAGATGTCATCCTTTTACGCCAAGTGGCAGTTCAAACGAACAGCTTGTGCGTACTCCCCAGTGTTGTGCCAAGTGGCAAGTTCTTCAATGAACAGCTTGTGCATTCTTTCTCCCTGATTGAAGGGGCATTTTTTCTGTAAGGAGCGGCTTGTCAGCCACATCCCCAGTATCGTCAGTGGCAAGTTCGGTAACCATCCGAACAACTGACATCTTTCATTTTATTTTTCTGTTGTCAATGGCAAGTTCGGCAACATCCGAACAGTTGACATTTCTTTTTCCTGTCGTCAATGGCAAGTTCGGCAACATCCGAACAGTTGACATTTTATTTTTCTGTCGTCAATGGCAAGTTCGGCAACATCCGAACAGTTGACATTCTTTTCATTCTTTTATCGCCAGTGGCCAGTTCGGCAACAACCCGAACAGCTGGCATTTACCTTTTCATTCTTTGATGTCAGTGGCAGTTCGGCAACAACCCGAACAGCTGACACTTATCCCCGGTGTGGTCTTCTTTTTTTATCGTCTTTGCATCCATATTTACATTGCAAGCATTCATAACATTTGCATACATGCATTCATAGCATTTGTAATTCATGAAAAATATTTAGTCAAAAAATGGCGTACTCTATATTTAAGTCTCTTCGGCCCGTCCATTTCAAATTTCACTTTCAACCTCCGGGACGAAGAAACTTAAATAGGGGCATCTGTCATACCCCATTTTTTGACTTATATTTTTTATATGTTTTATTTGTTATTATCTCATTATTTATTTTTACCCTTTATTATTTCTTATTATTGCTATAATATTTTATTATCATCATCATTATCCTTAATATTATTAATGTTATTTGTTATTCTATTTTTTCTTTAATAATACCATTATTATTATCTTTACTACTATTAAGGTTTTTATTTTTAATTAATATATTATTAAGTTATTATTATTTTTTATTATTATTATTATCTTTTATCATCATTTTCATTATTATTATCATTTGCCATTTTATTTATGCATTTCCACTATTATCCTTATTATTTATCATTTCTCCATTTTTACCTTTTTATTTTTAATACAAAAATTAAAAAAAAGTGGAGTTCGCAGTGCGAAATCACCTTCGCACTGCGACCTCTGCGAAATTTTCTGCAGATTTTTATACTTTGATTTATCCTTTTTGCTTTCAACTACAATTGTTATTAGTAGCATTATTACTTGTATTATTGCTGTTTTGTGACTGATTTGGTGCAGCAAGGCAAGATTTAATGTGTGACATTAAAGGTAAAAGGAAAGAAGGATTTTCTTCCAACCTCTCATGTGATCAAACAAATTGGCTATCCTTGGTCAGCTTTTGTCCCCCCAAATTGACCCCTCACCCAACCTAAACTTGCCAGCCAGCTGCTTGATCCATTTCCTTCCCTTTTTCCCTGCCAAAACCAGTCAATCACAAGTGGTTTTTGTTGCAAAAAAGCTGTTTGATGTGCCCTGTTTTGACTTGGATTTCTCCTCCCACACATAAGCCCACATGCTCATTTTGATTCCCCCAATCTCCCTGTACATGGCAGTACACGTTTTGATTGTTTGACCCTCCAAGATTGCAAGGATTGATCCCAAGAATCATCCCTTTTGCAGCTGCCCTGTTTTACAGTTTTTACCATCATTACCTTCTAGAATCAATGGCATTTGTGGCTGAGATCAGTCAAGACCTTGCCCCTTGGCACAAGGCAAAGCAAGTTCTATCCATTAGCATTAAATGCAAAGTGTTCTAGCCTGAATTTAGCCCAAATCAGCTAGTGTTTTAGGATATTGTTCATCATTGTTCATCATTACAAAGATTTGCATTTATGCCTATAAAAGGAATGGCAAGGCATAAGGATCACACACATTGAAACCAGTTAAAAAACAGACCAATTCAGAGAGCCAACACACACGAAATCCACACAAAAATCCCTTGCATTGCAGCACAAAATCAGTCCATCACAAACACTTAGAACTTTGTTCATAACCTCTCACAAAGCAAGCAAGCCACTTCCAATCTTGTTCAAGCATTGCTAGGAGTTCTGTAAGTCTCCTATAATCTTTCTTTTCTATTGTGTTTGCTGTTTGCATATCTTGCTTTGTCCAATTTTACTTTGTGAACAAAAACCTCTTTTGAACCTCAAAAAGGACCTCAAAGGGGCCAAGCTTTAAAACTGTGATTTTCCACCCCTTTTTCTTCCATTTTGTCAAGCTTTTTAACCTCCTTTAGGTTCTGAATCTTGCTTAGAAGCAGTTTCTGAACTTCTGTTCAGAAACAGCTTCTGAGTTTGAAAATTTGTATACTTCGCAGAGCAAAGTATTGCTCGCACTGCGAACACACCAGAACCTGACTTCGCAGAGCCAAGTTCTGGTTGCTCTGCGAAGTATATGAAACTCAGAACATGAATCAGGCATTCAAATGTCAAATTTTTGGGATTCTAGCCCTTGATTCAGAACCTAAAGAGGGTTAAAACCATTTTGGTCCAAACCCAATTCTTAATCATGCACAACTTTGAAGATTTCACAAGTTCGTGCGACAAATTTTGAGTAACTTGTGAAACAAGTTATGTTCTTAATATTTTCAAAACCAAGTTTGAGCAACAAGCTAAGTTCGTCTATTTCAAAACAAACTTGAACAACCATGTTGTTCATGATTTTCAATCCAAACGCGAACTTATGCCAAGCTTGCTCATCCTTTTAAAACCAAGCTCGAATTGAGCCGAACTTGCGAACTTTCCAATTTTTTGCATTTTTTATAATTGTGTTTGCCATTCAAACTTGAACCAAACTCGTTCTTGAGTTTCAATAACTTGAGCAACAAGTAAGGTTCATGATTTTTTATAAGATCGAACAATAAATTTGTTCGTGTTTTTCTTCTCTTTTACAACTTTCCTTTTAAAGCTTTGGTTCCCTTTGAGGTTTCTCCGAGTGACAAAACCAAACTTGAATGAAACGGGAATGGCTTGACGTATGTCTCCCCAAACCTCGATTGCACGAATGCGTGACGTATGTCTCGTCGCTCGGGCAATCGTCATTCCACCCTTGACGCGTCTAGCACGCTAAACCCTTCCCTTGGCCCCCTTGTGGCCATTTTTATCCTTTTTCTTGGCCCTCGTGGTCAATCCGAACCTTTCGCGCCTTGCGCGTTTATTTTTTAACCTTTTTACGCCTTGCGCGAATTTTTCGCCTCAGTGCGTTTGTCTTTTGTTTATTTCTTTTAAAACATTCACGCCTTGCGCGAGCTTATCGCCTAGCGTCCATCTTTCACCATTTTAAAACTTTGTACGTCTTCGTACGTTTTTTAAACCTTTGTTCAAGTCCGAGTGAAAAACTTTTTTTCATCAAATCATTTACTTTTATGCATTGTCGTCAGTGGCCAGCTCGGCAACAACCCGAGCAGCTGACTTTTACTTTCTTGTCGTCAATGGCCAGTTCGGCAGCAACCCGAACAGTTGACATTTACTTTCATTACTTTTTTTTCCCTTTTTTTCAAAACTTTTTCGCTCGGACGCGATCAAATCTTTTTTAACTAAAACGAACCAACATACAAACGTTTTCTACCAAAGAACTACGTACGCTTTGAATTCTCCGACTACCGGGAGATACGTAGGAGCAAGATCGACATCTTGTCAGGCCCATTAATAAAAAACCTGTTTTTCCCTTTCGTTTGTTTTTATCTCTTTCTTCATCGCGCATTATGTTTTTATATATTTCCTTTTATACATGTTTAAACACGTAAGTAAAACATCGAAGCATTTTAAGCCTAAGCCGACTAAGAGGTTCCCGTTGAGTACAACGGATGTGAGGGGTGCTAATACCTTCCCCTCGCATAATCGACTTTCGAACCTAAAATCTTTTCTCAAGGTAATTTAGAACTTTTTTCCTTTTTCCCCGAAAAATTAAAAGTTTAGTCGTAATTTAGAATTAGTGATTCAATGCTTCCCCATAGCTTGACATCCGAAATTCGACGCGACAGCAGCGTTAATTATTGTCTTAAGCAATTTTGCACAAAATTCTTTTATGTATATAACTATTATTCTTTATCCATCTTGTTTGCTAATTCTTTTTGGTCAGATTGTTGAAACCCGTATATGCGAGGTCAGATATCAGAAGACCAACTGCTTTTTGATTCTGAAATAGAGAGGACTGCTAGAAGAAATAACAGCAAGAATCGGAAGAAAAGGCAGCAGGCAAAGAAAAAGCAGCAAGAGGAAACTTTTGTTTCAAGTCCTTCATCAATTCCAATTCAAGAGATACCAATGGCTGCTGCAGGAGACGGATCTGGAGGTTCAGGCGGAAGTGGGATGCCTTGTCACAATAGCCCACGACGCTTGGCACAATTGGGAAAGACGCCACGGACAACAAAGCAAACTGAGATGAAGACCGGTATCCTCCAAATACTATATGTTAATCCTTTCTCGGGGTTAGACCATGAGGATCCATTCCAACATCTCACTAAGTTTTATGAGATCGCCGGTACACTAGGAGAGACGGAGAACAATGAGGAGGCAATATTCATGAGGATGTTTCCTCATTCTTTGATTGGGAAGGCCAAGGAGTGGTATTTGGATCAGCCGCCAACAGTGATGACAAATTGGAACACTCTTGAGGAGAAATTCCTTGAGAGATTCTTTCCTCAGAATCGTTTTATGGAGGCTAAGACAACTATCGCGGTATTTTCTCAAGGCTCAAGTGAGACTTTATGTGAAGCATGGGAGCGATTCAAGTCTATGCTTAGAAGATGCCCTAACCATGGATTTGATGATTTAACTCAAATCCATCTTTTCCGGAATGGGATGCAACAACAGTCAAAGCTACTACTTGATGCTGCTGCTGGTGGATCACTAATGGCCAAGAGTGCCGAAGATGCTGTTGCTATCATAGAAAGAATGGCACTCAATGACCACCAGGCTCACCATAATAGAAACCAAGGCCAAAGAAAAGCGGGAATATTGGACTTGGGGACGAATGACGCCATCCTTGCTCAAAACAAATTGTTAACACAACAAGTGGAAGAATTGACTAGAAAGATGGCCAACCTTCCACAACAAATGAAGGATATTCAAAATGAACAAAGGAGACACCATCAAGTCGCATCATGCAAACTTTGTTCAGGCGATCACCCCACCGGATTTTGTCCACCACCCACTGAAGAGGTAAGTTATGTTGGCAATCAACAAAGGCCACAACAGTTTCAAGGCCAATACCAAGGTCATAACAACAACTTCCCAAGAGGGAACAATCCAAATTATGGCCAAGGTTGGAGACAAGACGCTGGACCACAAAACCGACAACCTTACCAAAATTACAATCAATACCAACCTCAACAAAACCGTCAACAAAACACCGATGAGACTCTAAACCAGTTCATGCAAATGTCAATGGCGAACCAAAAGAATACCGATGCTTCAATCAAAAACCTGGAAACACAAGTAGGCCAGTTGGCACAACAGTTTGCTCAAGCCACACAACAAGGCGGAACCTTTACCGCCAACACACAAACCAACCCCAAAGACCATGCATCTTCATCAAAATGACAATTAAGTCATTTTGATGAAGCTGACCTTGCATCAAGAGACAATGATAATTGCAAGGCGATTGCTACGAGAAGTGGGAAGGTAGTTGGAAGGGGTATAGGAGACAACCTTGAGGTGGAGAGGAGAGTTGTTGAAAATGAGGAGGAAGATCATGATGAAGGGAATGATAAGGAAACAGAGGGAGTTAATAATGAGGATGAAGTCAAAAAGAATAAGGAAGTAGTTGAAAATGAAAACATAGTGATGAAGAAAGATGTGGTGAAGGAGAGGGGCAAGAATCAAGAAGTAATGAAGAATCCACCGACTCCACATCTACCATATCCAACTACTCCAGCTAGGAAGGATAAAGAAAGGCAGTTTACAAGGTTCCTGGACATATTCAAAAGATTGCAAATCAACATTCCATTCTCGGAAGCCTTAGAGCAAATGCCAACTTATGCCAAGTTCTTGAAAGAGATTCTTTCCAAGAAGAGGAGGTATAATGAAGAAGAAACAATTCAGCTCGATGCTAATTGTAGTGCAATCATTCAGAGAACATTGCCAAGGAAGGAGAGAGATCCGGGTAAAGTTACACTACCGGTATCCATAGGCAATGTTAATGTCGGCAAAGCACTCATCGATTTAGGTTCAAGTATCAATCTAATCCGACTTTCCGTTGTCAAAAGGATTGGTGATTTGGTTGTGAAAAGAACTAACTTGACGTTGCAATTGGCCGACAAATCCGTCACACGTCCGTTGGGAATAGCTGAAGATGTGTTGGTGAAAGTCGACAAATTCTTATTTCCCATCGACTTTGTAGTGATGGATATACCTGAGGATGATGATGTGCCACTAATTCTTGGGAGAACGTTTATGCAAACGGCAAGGATGATGATTGATCTTGACGGAGGCCTAATGAAAGTCCGTGTGGACGATGAAGAAGTCAATTTCAACATCAATGAAGCTATGAAGTATCCTAGTGATAAAGGTGCCTATTTCAAGATGGATGCAACTGAAGAATTGATTGTTGATACAAGGGACCAGCTGCATCACGTGACATATCTTGAAAGAGTCTTGACAAATTCACTTAGGATCATAGGAGAAGAAGATGAGAAAGAGATAGAAGAGTGTTTGAAGGAGCTGGATTCGTTGAAGGAAATTCCTCCTCACAAAGCTAAAATTGAGGAATTGACGAATGAAGCCAAAGTTGAAGAAATGAAGCCGGAGATGAAGATTCTACCCTCACACTTGAAGTATGTATTTCTTGAAAAAGAGGGTAACAAACCGGTCATTATTAGTAGCTCTTTGTCAAACAAGGAAGAAACCAAATTGGTTGAAGTTTTGAAGTCCAACAAAGAAGCAATAGGTTGGACACTATCCGACTTAAAAGGGATAAGTCCATCCTATTGTATGCATAAGATCATGATGGAGGAAGATTACAAGCCGGTAGCACAACCTCAACGACGGCTAAACCCAAACATGAAGGAAGTAGTCCGGAAAGAAGTGGTTAAACTACTTGAAGCCGGCATGATATATCCGATCTCGGATAGTACTTGGGTTAGTCCGGTTCAAGTTGTCCCTAAGAAGGGAGGTATGACGGTAATCACAAATGAGAAGAATGAGCTCATACCGACAAGAACCGTCACCGGTTGGAGGATGTGTATAGATTACCGGAGGCTCAACAAAGCTACAAGGAAGGATCATTTTCCTCTACCATTCATGGATCAGATGCTAGAGAGACTGTCAGGACAAGCTTTTTATTGTTTCCTTGACGGATATTCGGGTTATAATCAGATTTCGGTGAATCCAGAAGATCATGAGAAGACAACCTTTACTTGTCCTTTTGGAGTTTTTGCATATCGACGCATGCCGTTCGGATTATGTAACGCTCCAGCAACATTTCAACGATGCATGCAAGCCATCTTTACTGATTTGATAGAGAAGAGCATTGAAGTGTTTATGGACGATTTTTCGGTCTTCGGGTCATCATTTGATTTGTGCTTGAAGAATCTGGACACGGTACTGAAACGGTGCAAGGAAACCAACTTGGTACTCAATTGGGAGAAGTGTCATTTCATGGTAACCGAGGGTATAGTCCTTGGTCACAAGATTTCGTCCAAGGGTGTTGAAGTTGATAAAGCTAAAGTCGATGTGATAGGCAAGCTTCCACCACCAGTCAATGTCAAAGGCATCTGAAGTTTTCTTGGCCATGCCGGGTTCTATCGGAGGTTCATCAAAGACTTCTCAAAGATTGCAAAGCCATTGAGCAATTTGCTCAACAAAGATAAGTCTTTTGATTTTGACAATGTTTGTTTTAATGCTTTTGAAAGTTTGAAAGATAGTTTGACATCCGCACCCATAATCACCGCACCAAATTGGAATTATGATTTTGAACTCATGTGCGATGCAAGTGATTATGCAGTTGGAGCGGTGTTAGGTCAACGCAAAAACAAAATTTTTCATGCTATACACTATGCAAGTAAAGTTTTAAATGATGCACAAATCAATTATGCTACCACTGAAAAAGAATTACTTGCTATTGTGTTCGCATTAGAAAAATTTCGTTCGTATCTCATAGGTTCAAAGATTGTTATCTATACTGACCATGCAGCCATCAAGTATTTAATCACCAAACCCGACTCCAAGCCGAGACTCATCCGTTGGATGTTGCTACTCCAAGAGTTTGATTTGGAGATTAAGGACAAAAAGGGGACTGAGAACCTTGTGGCTGATCATCTGTCAAGATTGGTGAACGATGAGGTAACAAAGAACGAGAGGGAGATTCTTGAAGAGTTTCCGGATGAAAAGTTGCTTATGGTGCAAGAAAGACCATGGTTTGCTGACATGGCCAATTACAAAGCGACGGGGTTCATACCGGAAGATTATACATAGCAAATGAAGAAGAAGTTGATGAGAGATTCAACTCAGTATGTATGGGATGACCCATATCTCTTCAAGATTGGAGCTGACCACCTATTAAGGAGATGTGTTGCAAGAGAAGAAGCCAAAGACATCATGTGGCATTGTCACAATTCGCCATATGGTGGGCATTACAGCGGTGAAAGAACTGGTGCGAAGGTTCTTCAGGCAGGCTTCTATTGGCCCAATTTATTCAAAGACGCATATGAGCATGTGAAGGAATGCGAGAGTTGCCAGAAAACTGGAGGTATTTCAAAAAGGAATGAGATGCCTCTGCAAAGCATCCTTGAAGTCGAAGTTTTTGACTGTTGGGGGATTGACTTTGTGGGGCCGTTTCCATCCTCCATGTCCAATGAATACATTTTGGTGGCCGTAGATTATGTGTCTAAGTGGGTAGAAGCAATCGCATCCCCAAAAGCCGATAGTAAAACGGTGGTCAAGTTTCTCAAAAGGAACATCTTTTTCCGTTTTGGAACTCCGAGAGTGCTTATAAGTGATGGAGGTTCTCACTTCTGCAATCAACAATTGGCAAAAGCACTTGAGCACTACGGAGTCAAACACAAGGTAGCTTCACCATACCATCCGCAGACCAACGGTCAAGTCGAGGTATCCAACCGTGAAATCAAAAGGATACTTGAGAAGACCGTGTCATCATCGAGGAAGGATTGGTCAATGAAAGTTGACAAAGCATTGTGGGCCTATAGGACCGCATACAAAGCTCCTACGGGTTTCACACCATTTCAGTTGGTGTATGGGAAAGCATGCCACTTGCCGGTCGAGTTGGAGCATAAAGCGTTTTGGGCGCTAAAGTTTTTGAACTTTGATCAAGAGCAAGCGGGGGAGAAGAGAAAGCTCCAAATGAATGAACTCGAAGAAATGCGTGACCAAGCGTATCAATCAAGCAAGCTCTATAAGGAAAAGGTCAAAAGGTATCATGACAAGAAGATCATGAAGAGGGAATTTAGGCCCGGTCAAATGGTGTTGCTGTTCAATGCAAGGTTAAGCCTATTTTCGGGTAAATTGAAATCCAAGTGGTCTGGTCCGTTCATGATCAAAGAGGTCAAGCCTTATGGAGCTGTGGAGCTAGGGGATCCTATCACTAAATCAACGTGGACAGTGAATGGACAAAAGCTGAAGCCGTATTTTGGCGGTGAAGTTGTTCGGCACACGACGACAATTTCACTCATCAATTCATAAGAAAAAGCGAAACAGGCGTCGATCTAATGACGTTAAACAAGAGCTTGTTGGGAGGCACCCCAATTTTGTAAGTATGTTGCTTTTTAAGTTGTATTTTAGTTCTGTACAGCCATTCATGCATGTAGGGATAGTGGCAAAAGCTGAAAATTTTATTTTTCTGTTTACTGTCATGGTCGCTACAGCGACAGATTCCATTGCTGTAGCGATGAGCTTCACACTCTCCGTCGCTGTAGCGCCGTATGGTCGCTGTAGCGATGACTGTTCAAACTCTGTCGCTGTAGCGACGTATTGGTCGCTTGTAGCGATGATGTTCAAATCTTGTCGCTGTAGCGACGCATCGTTCGCTTGTAGCGACAGAAGGAAAACTGACATTTCAGTTTCCAATGCCACTATTAACCCTTCATTTCCCTCCCAACCACCCATTCACCTACCTTATCAGTTTTCTTCCCCATTTTCGCACCCCATAACACTATCATTCTACTACCATTCCATCTTACTTTATTTCTGCAAATTTCATTACATTTTTCTGCATTTTCCTGCTAAACTCTTGCAAATCATCTTTAATCTGTTCAATCCAGCACTCTATCACAATCCAGGTATGATTTTCGTAAACCTCTGTTTCTGTTTGTTAAGCTTTACACTAGATTGAATGTGGCAGCATGCTTTTAGAAATTAGGGTTTGCATTTTCAATTTTTTAAACTTAGGGTTGTTCTTATTTGCAATACCCATGATAATCAATAGTTTAAGCTGTCAAAAATGAACTAAAATCATCACACAAACTAGCCTATCATCATCTTGTTCATGAAATTCGTATTTCGAAAAACCTATTTTGTAAAAATTCAAAATAAACTTAGGTTTTTGATGATTAGGAAGTTTTAATGATTGTGTTTCATTTGTTTTAGCTTTACTATTGATTTCGCATGCCACAAGTTGTTTAGATAGGAGAAAAATCAAATTTTTGAAAAAGGGTTGTTCTTGGCTATGTAGCGCTTGTAGCGCAGAACCAACCAACATTTTCTGGGCTTGCTCGCTACAAGCGACCATCCTGTCGCTGTAGCGACGAGCCCCAGAATCAGTTTTATTTTTTTCTTTGTGTCTAATGCTGACTTGGATCCTATGTGTTTTGTCTGTTAAATGTTATTTTGTAGGAATGGCACCCAAAACATCATCAAAAAGGCAACGCAACGTTGAGGGTTCGTCTTCACGACCTAAACCTAACCCTCAACCCCACGATCCAAACCGGTTTCTTAGCCTACGTAACCAGGAGCGTTACGCCGAGCTTAAAACCAGAAGAATTTGGTCGGAGAAGGAGTTCAAGATAGCTGAGGAAGGAAGCTATGCCGGAATAGCTCATATGCTCAATGAGAGGAAGTGGGGAATCTTATGAAATAATCCAAAGAAGATAAACTATGACATAGTGCGAGAGTTCTACGCCAACGCCATACCAGCAGATCCCTCTGATGAGTTTACTTGGACTACATTTGTACGAGGGCGCACCATAGCTTTTAATAGACATGCCATCAACTCATATTTGGGTAAGCCACTGGTTCTGTGTGAGTCAGATGACCCATTAGAGTCGGAGGAGCTGTGTGCCTTCCACCAACATCAGGTAAGGGGAAACTGGGACCACGAGTTAATCGCACGGGAGATATTCCAAGAGGGGAAGACTTACGACGTGAGCAAGGCCTCGGGTAAGCCTTTTAGAGCCTTAAGGGACGACATGACTACCCCAGCTCAGGTTATCCTCACCCTTATCTTGTATAACATTAGGCCCAAATCTCACACCTCTTCCACTACTCTGGACGTCACACCCTTACTTCATTACATCCTCAGCAACCAGCAGGTTGATGTTGCGAGGATAATAGCTAATGAAATGAGGATTGTGGCAGAAAATGGTATCCTGCCACCGGGTAAACCAAAGTGCCCATTGCTGTTTCCTGGCCTGATCATGGGGCTTTGTAGAAAAGCCAGGATCCACATGCCCAGTCAAGTCGACGAGGAGATTAAAAATCCTATTGATGATAGATACATCAATAGGTACTGTTCTTACAAGACTACCCCCACTTCTGCTGGACCTTCTTCTTCTGCTGGACCATCTTCGGTACCACCCACTGCACCCCAAGACCCAAGCCAACCTCCACCCCCAACCTATCCACCTTTAGACTTTTCTAGTTGGGATCCATACCACATGACTGCATATTCACACATTATGGCTCAGAATGAGTCAAACCATCAAGCCTTGACGACTATGCAGAGTCATATGCACGAGGCAGGCTACTCCACTTGGACTCCAGCTTATTTCCAGGAGCACATTGCTTGGCCTGGGGACAGGCCATTTTATTCTGGAGGGGCGGGTGCAGATGCAGCTGGTGATGATGCTGCTGGAGGTGATGATGATGACCATGGTGATGACTCCTCTGAGGCCACACGAAGCATTGACCACGAGGCTGCGGATTTGATGGATTCAGACATGGATTCAGATTGAGACCACTTTGCAAGCTGCAGCAGTTTCTTCTTTCTTTCGTTTTATTTATTCCTGAACAATTTTATTATGCTTTGTACTTTTTAATTATGTTTATGTTTATGTACTTTGGATAATTTTTTTTGGTTATTATGTTAGTATATTTTGGTTATTATGTTTAGTATATTATGTTTAATTTCAAAATTTTGTTATTTATTTTTTAAATTTACCCAACAAATGGAAAGAAAGATAGTCAAAGATTCAAAAGCTAAGTGCTTGTTTGAAAGCAAAGCATTAAGCTATGAATCAGATGAGTGGTAATGATAGAAAGTAGTGATAAAAGCGCGCAGCTAAGGTACTCGTTTTCATGTTTTTCTAGGTATATTCTTGAATGTGAATGAGTTCTTTACACACAAATTTAATTTATTCAGTTTTGCGCAAGTACATGTTTAGTTTTGAACCAATTAGAACTAGCCGAAATGTGAGGAATCCTCAATCATTGTATATATATGCAGGAGACCGGCATTTCATGTTTAACTCGATTAATTTATGTTAAATCTATTGTTGTTTTAAATTGCATGAAAGCATTGAAATGATCAAGGCAATTTTTTTTGAATATGAGTGAAACACTTGACCATATAGCCTACCCTGTGAGAAGTGAGAATCTGTTAACCCCTTTGAGCCTATTGAATCAGAGTTGTTAGCTATGAACTGTCAACTTTCATAAGCTCAATTGCTTATTGAAATTGCCGGAGTTTGTAAAAAAATCCAGTTCATAGTTAACTCATTATTGAATTCTGATATTTACTTTCTTTTGAACCCTTATCCATCGTGATTATTGACCTTTGCCAAAATGATAAAGGAACATTCGATTAGGGTATCATTGAACCAAGTTGGGGAGAAAAAGGAGGTTGTGTTAATGTCAAGTAGTGGTGAATTGATAATTGATCTTGACAACAAGAAAAAGAGAAAGAAAAAGAAAAAGAAAAGAAAAAAGAAAGAAAAGCAAACCAAGAAAAAGAAAAGAGAAAAATAGAAAGAGTTTGCAATAAATCAAAGAAAAATTTGTCAAGATCCATCAAAGAAAAGAAAAATTTGAAGTTCACCAAGAGTTGTATTTGAATAAGGAGGAAGTATGTAAATAGAATGAATGTTCCTCTTGCTTGGCCATTTGAATTCAATATCCCACATATGACAATTCTTTTGTAACCAAGCCAAATTACAACCCTTAAAGACCTTGTGATCATTTGCTTTTATGCTTTTAGAAATGATAATTAGATGGACACATAATTGATTGGA
The DNA here is from genome assembly GCA_018208015.1 of Medicago ruthenica. Classification (NCBI taxonomy): domain Eukaryota; kingdom Viridiplantae; phylum Streptophyta; class Magnoliopsida; order Fabales; family Fabaceae; genus Medicago; species Medicago ruthenica. Next base: position 44,168,835 of record CM031372.1, read on the forward strand.
ATGTTATCATGTTTGCTGGATGAGTGTTCATACCCTCACAATAGATTTCAATGTGTTCATATACTTTATATAGAAGTGTGTTAGGTTTGGTTCAAATTTAAACATGTTGTTTGTTAAGAATTGTGTGATTTGATGTTTTGTGTTTAGAACTAGTTCACATTCATAGTATGTATCTCGTTTAATGAGAAACTTAACTTTAGTTTGCGCAGTCACGTTTGAATCATTCATCTGATACTTGTTTTCTTCAAACTTTTGATTCTTTTGCTAATTGCTCAAAACTTTGGTTTAAAGCTGTGAGAATTTCCTTTTGATTCTTTGGTTTGAGGACAAACCAAAATGCTAAGTTGGGGAGAGTTTGATAAGTGCTTAAAAGTAGTCATCTTTCCAAAACATTGGGTCAATTATTTGTTGTTATTGGGACTGTCAAAAGGGTGATCAACCCAAACAATTTTGCATACACTGCTTGCAAGTGCAGCAGGGGTGTAGAGCCTGAATCTCAGATGTTGTCATGCGAGGATTGTGAACAGAATCTGAACAATCTTGTGCAAGGTATTTTATAGTCATTCAAAATTTTTGGTACGTGATTGAACAATATTGTTTGCCTGAAATTTATCACACTATTGATACCCATAGTTTTTATTGCAATATTGTATGCTCAAGACTAACCTATGTATGACTCATATGATTGAAGGTTATGTATTAATATAAATTATAGTTCTAATGTTCTGCCATGTGTATATCAATTTGGTATATTTTAGGTACTTCTTAAGGATCCAAGCCATTGATGAAACTGGCTGTGTCACCTTGGTGTTGTTGGACTCAGTTGCGAGGACTCTATTCAACAAAACATGTTCAGAGATGCTTCAACAAAATCATCGTGTATAGAACCCTCTTGCTCTTTACCAAACATCTTAATTTGTTCTTATTTAAACAAGCTTAAATGATTAATTATTAAAAGATGGTACAATTATGAATCATTTGTTTTCTTTTTCTTCCAAATTTCAGGCAGTTGCTTTGGGCCAACTGCCTCTTGATATATATCGATTGGTGAATCAAACATTCCTTTTCAAGGTTGAGAAGTTGGACCCTTTTCTGGATGCCAACGAACATACTTTCATAGTTAGGAATCTTTGTCTTTTTGATGCTTATTCCATTAATGAGTTCCAAAAGGAAAATCAATCCAAAGGATTTGAAAAGGTAACAATGTCATTGATAAGTGCTTAAAAGTAGTTATATTTTGATATATTTTAAGGCACTTATGTTACTTGTTTTACAAGTTATCTTAGGATAAGCTCATATTTGTGGTTAAAATGCTAAATTTGTGATCCTATGTCTTACCCCATTTAATTATGCAGGAATTTCATGCTTGGACCTGATTGGAGCAAGAAAATTTGAAGTTTTGTTAAAGCCATCGCTACAAGCGCAAGACTCATCGCTACAAGCGAGCATAGGCAGGGAAAATCAGGACTTCATCGCTACAAGCGCCAGATTCCTCGCTACAAGCGAGCCTAGGCAGGGAAAATTGAGAGTTCATCGCTACAAGCGATGGACCGGACGCTTCAAGCGAGCTTAGGCAGGGAATTTTGCAGGATCCATCGCTATAGCGACAGATCTCGTCGCTACAGCGACCAAGGGCGATTTAATGCTATGTGATGACGTGGAGCTCTCCCATTGGCCAAGAAAACTTCGTCGCTACAGCGACAGGCTGGTCGCTTGTAGCGAGCGAACAAAAACTCAAAAATATAAAAGCTTTTTAGCTCATTTTTTTTGTATTATCAGTTGAATACCAGTTTTTATAATTTCCAGAGCTTGAAATCTTTAATTCCTAGAAAGAGAATAGGCATAAAAGGAGGCAAACTTCATAGAGCAAAATGAATTCAAGTGAAGATTACACTAAGTAGCTTTGAGAAATCAAGTCTTAGCATATTCTCCATCTTCCTTTCTACTTTTGCAAAGTTGTCATGAGAATGATCAACTAATCTCCTTTGTTGGGATTATTAGGTAATCAATCACTCTTAGTTGTAAACCTTTGATATTTTAAATATATGATTCTAGCATTTTTATATACCATTGAATTTGTTCTTGTTTTCCATTCTTATATTTGATTTAAATGATGTTGAAAAATACTTTTGAATCTAGGTTTAGAATAATATTCTATCAAAATAAGAAATTCTAGAAATGGAATTTGGTTTTGATAATTACACAAAGTATTGGATCGTAAAGCTTTCGAATCGTTTAATAGATTGAGAAATCGTCGATTAAACGATACGATCGATCTCACGACGTCATTTGGACACGAATAATGTTGTCGAGTAATACGTGATAATGTCGTATATAAGAAAAAGCTAGAATCCATATTTATGATCAATCGAATACAATCGACGTTTGATTGACGAACTTTAATCCTAACACCTGTTATGCCCTATTACTCTACGTTTTATTTATAATGCTTTTAATGTCGAGTAGTGTTAGTAAAGAAAAAGATTAAACCCTAACTTAAAATGATAATCGACGTTGAACGGTTTATGATATCGCAATAATCCATGTGGAAACGATATAAAAATATACTTGCTTTTGTACATTAACAGTCATTGATTTCACTAAGGTTTAATATTTCAATTGTTTTCGAAAGTAGTATGGAACTACTAATATTCAACTAATGCTTAATATGTGAATTGATTTTGCCTGTTATTTGGACCTATTAATATTAAACTAAGGCTTAATATTTATGATGTTGTTTGTTTGGACCTCTGTAGTATTTACAAAATTCACTTCTGAATATGATACATATGTCATTAGTTTACCTTAAACAAGTTTTAGTTAACAAATTGTTTGTTTCTATTTTGTTGACCTATCTTTTCAAAATGATTAATTCGTTTTAACATTACTAATTAGTTACGACTAAATACTATGTAGGATTTGACCACTAAGGGAGATGTCGATATTGGAAAGGGCGCTGAACTTGATGATGTGGGTTCATCCTCAAATAGGGGCTCTCATGATGTGAACGAAGATTCAGACATCAACATATGTCTCAATCTATTCAAAACCAGTTTGCAGTTTTAACTTATAATTTGGTTACATGTACAAGTACTTTGTGGCCATTGCATTGTATTGGCTAATTATGTTGACATTTATGTCACTTGGCTTGGCCTTTTGGTTGATACTTTGGTACTTATTTATGTAGTTTTCAGAATTTGTGCTTCATCTATGTATTTTATTCGCATGTTTAACTGTTTCACATGGATCGTGTGTATGAACTACTTAGTACTCTATTTTATGGTGTTTCTGTATTAATTTCTTTCACTTAGTACGTGTTACTTCCAATCATAATACTTAATGAAAAGTTCAAACATGTACAAAGTTTTATATTTCTCAAACATGGTAGACTATAAGTTTCCGATTTAAGTTCAACGTTTTATATTTATCAAACACGGGAGGCTAATGGTAGACTTTTTGATATGTAACAAATATTTATATTTAAATTATTCATAAATTACATTTAATTAGGTATTTTGTATTATTTTTTAGAATAAACATTTGCTATGTTACATAAATTGCACAGCTAGCCCGTGCGTCCGCACGGGTCTCTGACTAGTACCAAAACAAATACCACCCAAGTCGATTAATTTCCTTTTTATTTAAACCAAAATATAGTGCAAAAGAATAATGTAAACTAAAACTAAAAATATAACATAATTACAAACTAAGTTTCACTACCTAAGCCACCACCATAACACACCTACATAATACACCATTGTATCACACTCCCATTCTAAATTTAGAGGTGTAGATGTGATGGTTAAACCAATTTTTTCTTTGCTTTTTCTATGGATATATTATTATTTTCTATCCTACCACATAAACCAATGAGTAGTTATGTCATATGTAAAGAGTAAGCAAGATAAACAAAAATTACAAATGCAAAATTGAAGAGTGCCACCAAGAATGCTTGGAAAAAAAAGTGATGGTTGTCCAATACCAAGATTTATACACACAAATTTATACACATAATCACATATTTTTACACAAAGATGATCATGGATAGGAAAATAATACTTAATAAAAAATTACAACATGTCAATTCATTAATTAATATTTTTCAGTAATATAGCGTGGGAGTAAGTGATAGATACTCAATAGTTAAAGTTCCTTATTCCCCGTTTCTTTGTGAAGAAATATATAAGATGACGAATTTTTTTTGGTGGGGTCATTCAGGTAATCGTAACAAAGATATTCACTAAATACCTTGGGGGAAAAAAACTCTATTCACAAGATGGTTGTGGTATGGGGTTTATAAACATATAAGCTTAATAGGTTTCTGCAAAAAACCACCTCTATAAAAATACATATAGAGGATCTGCAAAAAACCAGCTCAAAATTCGTTTTCTAGGTGCATGTTTTGTTGTTTCGCGTTCTTGAGTTTTTGGCGCGTAAAAAATTCATATTTAATCCATCCCTTGTCAGAAAATTCTCGTTTTTTGTGGGCGATGTTTTTTTTATGTCCTAAACATGCCTGCAAAAAATCGTGAAAAAATTCAACTTCTAAGTCACTCTTATAATACGGTCGCGCGCGCGAACGCGGATGCGCGCGAGCGAGAAAATCCGACCAATTGTTTCCAGATCAAGAAAAGAAAAAATTCCAGATCTAAACAAAAATATAAGAGTGTAAAAGAGAAAAGAAAAAAATATGGTGTAGGCAGTCTATGATAAAAATCGTGTATTCCTGATCTAAACAAAAATATAAGAGTGTAAAAGAGAAAAGAAAAAAATTTGGTGTAGACAGTCCATTATATTTTTTCACACTTGATAACCGTTGATTAAATCACATGGCCTATATTAACTTGCAATGAGAGGAGAGGGGTCTGTTTTAGATGATCCAAAATAAGAGAGAATAATGTATGTGAGAGAGAGGAAAAAATATTCTGGTGTGGACAGACTATTATAATATCATGAAGCTGTTTTTAATCAAACAATAGAAAACACTCTCTCACCGTGAGAGACCTAGCAAGGTCATGCACGGTAGACAGCGCCTTTAATTTAGCCTAGCGTGGTAAACAAAGTTGGCGCATCATGACCAATCCGCAGTCTTACTGTTTGTCTATTAAAAGTCAGGTATTTTCCTAATTCAAAGTTTTTGGAGGCTATATTGGACATAACCCAAGTTTTGTATGAAGGAGCTTATATTCTACAAAGTTTTTTTATTAGGGAAGGAAGTCGATGGTGTATCGGTGAAGGTGATAATGTTTCTCTTTGGTATGATAGATGGTAGGCAACGACTCTTTCTTAGATGTTCTTACCAATATCCCCTTTATCAATTACTTGTGTGTTAGTGACATATTGAATCTACATGAGTCTTAGAACATTCCTTTCATTGCATCTCTAGTTGATGATGATAATGTGCCTAAGATTGTCAATACACCTTTGTTTTCTATGAGGATAAACAAATTTGGAATCTGGGAAAAATGGTGATTACTCTGTCAAAACTGTTTATAGATTTTGTACTAGTGAATTAGTTGAAACTTCTTTTCTACATACTCCTGGTCAATTAAATATCATATGGCAACTTCGTGCACCACCAAAAATTAAAAATCTTCTTTGGCGAATTTGTCGTTGTTTTTTTCCAACTCGATTTAGACTTTGCGATAAAGGCATTAATTGTATGTCCAAGTCCAACTGTGTATTATGTGATGGTAATGATGACGACAACTTTCACTTGCTTTTTACTTGTTCGAACACAGAAAGTATTGTGTACCACACAAGCTTTGCGTAGGTTGTTTTTGATGTAACACAGAGAATGAATGATGCCCCTGCTATTATTTTTGTGTTACTACAAGAGCTTGGCCACGATGATTCTAATACGATTGGTGCTATCATATGGAGTATTTGGAATCAATGGAATGACAAACTTTGAAGCAACAAGTCTATAGTGCAATAACTTGTGCTCGAATGGGCAGTTGATTATCTTACAAATTAGAAGTGTTCAAAATTTTCAGTCTAATACACGTATATTGTTATTCAACATGAGAGTGATCCATTCATACTTGCTAGAACTAAATGGTGTAGACCGAGGTGTGAGGGGCATATTGGTGAAGGTCTTGATTTTTTGTCGGCACTCAATTGAGCCCATGAGCGTAATGTAGTTCCTGTTGATTTTGAATTGGACCCTAAATTGGTAATGGATAATTTCCACTCTAACAAGAAGGATTTGAAGGAATTTTGTGTTATATTGCATAATTATAAAACTGTATTTTCTTATTTTTATGTAAACTCTAGTGTTAAGTTTGTTAGGAGACATACAAATAAGGTTGATCACGATTTTTTTAAGACAACCATATTTTTAGCTAGTGACTAAATTTTGGGTGACATTCCAAATTATATAGAATACATATTGATCAATGAAATCTTATAGACACTGTTTCGTCAAAAATAAAATTACATACCAGTAATAAATAAATGAGTGTGCATGCATATATTTTTACTCACCGACAATGCGTACTTATTAATATGGTATTCAAAATAGATCAAAATAGAAAAACTAAGTAACCTTAAGTGTGGTCTAATGATAAAAAGACAAGTATTAGACTAAAAGGAAGCGTGGTCTAATGATAAAATTGAGCAGCCTTTCAAAAAAATGAATTATAATGCTTGTTTATTTTTTTTAGTAAAAATACTTATTTATTTTTATAAATTTTGTATAATAATTTATTACTGTAATGTATCTTTTTTCTTTTCTATTTCTTATGTTCTAAATGCTACAATTTTTGAAAATAATATATTTTTGACAATAACATTATTGTACAATAATACTATTTGTCCAAAAAATTATTGTATAATACGAATTTTTAGTATGTTATATATGTTGATTTTTTTAGTCAGTTATCTTGTACTTTTCTTCAAAAGATTTAGCGCCGTTGTATGTTCAGAAGATGATCGATCCAAGACATCAAGTTAAGTTAAAAGAGATCTTGTACCATTTTATCCAAATGTTCTTGAGTTTTTTTTTTGTTTTTTGAAGAAGTACTCGAGTTATGTTGATATTAGGTTTAATTGCAGTTTTGGTCCCCCTATTTTCATAGTTTTTCAAAATTAGTCCTCCTATTTTAAAATTCGACAATTTCGGTTACTCTATCAAATATTTTGTCTAAAATATTGTGATATGATATGTTTTAAATGAAGTTTTTAAGGAAATTTTGTTACAATTTCATTGATGTTGATCTTTTTCCATCTTCATATCATATTCTACAACATTTAAAATTTATCACATCACATTTTTATAGTTCAAAAATATGATGGAGGGACCAAACTGTCGAATTTTAAAATAGAGGGACCAATTCTGCAAAATGGTGAAAATAGGGGGACCAAAACTGCAATTAAACCTTAATAGTATTTGACACAATATACATAGTTACATGGCTAAAATATGTATTTCGTCCCTGTAAATATGGCTCATTTTGCTTTTGGTCCTTCGTAAAAAAAAATTTTTAAAAACACCCTTGCAAAATTTTCTGTCTTTTAAAAAAGCCCCTGACCCCACTTAAGTGATGATATGGCATGGTTTTCGCCACGTGGCAGTTGCTGACTGGGCAACTTTTGCCACGTGGTGATGACGTGGCATGCCACATATATAAAAAAATTAAAAATTAATTTTCGGATTTTAATAATTGTTTTTATTCATTTTTTAATAATTTTCGTTTTTATGTTTTATTAAAGAAGGAAAGGAGGGAAAATTGGGTTTTTAGGGTTAAAATTTTTCCTAAACTGTTCATCTTCTTCTCGTCTCCTTCGTCAATCGCCTTCGCCTTGCTCTGTTTCATCGCCTTGGATTGGATTGCTCTGTTTCGCCTTCGCCGTCGTCGTTCATCTTCTTTCACCGCCTTCAAAAAGTCGTGGGTTAGGGTTCCGATCAAATGACGTAATGTTCTGGTGTTAGATGGTTGAGATTGCTGAGTTACAAGCTTAATCGACGGCTGGTGCAGTTTTTTACTCTGAAAAGGTAACTATTTATAAATTGTATCTATGTATTGAGTTTGTCGTGTAACTTTTTTGTGGGGACCAAAATGTGATTAACCATGGAGCTTTTTTGTCGTAATGTTCTGGTGTTAGCTTTTTTGTCGCGTAGCTTTTATGTTTTTAAATATGGGTTTTTTTTTTGTCTACATTGTAGTATGTTCATTACTGTAGCGTTTCACCATGGAGGGTTGTTTGTTAGGGACTGGGTAATATGTTACAAAGATGGTGAAGAAACAGTGGTTGATATAGATGTTGATAACTGGTCTTACTTTGAACTGGTTGGGTATGCAGAGGACTTACAGAAAAAGTTTAGGTATGGGAAAGGGTTTAGGATGTGGTGGAAGGTTGAAGAAGAGGTTCATTTTAAGGTAGTCAGGTTAGATGAAGATGCTGATGCAATCAAGGACTACGCCAGTAAGAAACTATGTAAGGTTGATATATACATTGAGCATGATGTTGTTGAAAGTGATGGTGTTTTGGTTAATTTTCCTAAGTATATAAATGTAGAAGAAACTGAACCAGTTAATAATAGGTCTGGTAAGGGGAAGGAAAAGGTGGTTGAAAATGAAGAGCTTGAGGATGAGGAACTTCATAATGGTGGATATAGTACTGATGATGAGGTTAGAGGTATAAGATTTTATGACAGTGAAGAAGATAAAGGGTTAGGTGTGGAGGATGGTTTTGGTTTAGGTGATTCTGTCAATCTGATGATTGAAGGTCCTAATATAGTTGACCCTGATCCAAGAAATGAAGGTGAAGAGTTATTAGATGAAGTTGACATTGATGCTGAATATGAAAGTGATGAGTTAGGCAGTACTGACCCTGATGATTCTGATGCTGAGAAAGGTCCAAGGTATGAGAAGTTTAGGATGGAACAACTTAACAAAAAATTCAAGTTCAAGGTTGGCATGGAGTTTAAGTCAATAAATGAGTTCAAGGAAGCAATTACTGAGTGGACAGTATTAAATGGATGGGAGTTGAAGTTTGTGAAAAATGACAAGTCAAGGTGTAGGGTAGTTTGCAAGAATAATTGTGCATTTATAGCTTTATGTAGTCAAGTGGGTGGTCAACACACGTATAGGATTAAAACATGGAATGGGGACCACACATGTCCCAGGGTATTAAATAATAGATCTGCTACATCCAAGTGGGTTACAAAAGCTGTCATGCCAAGTATTATATGTTCTGAGAAAGTGAGAGTAACAGACATCATGAAAGACATGAGAAGGAATCATTCTGTGGGAATCACATTTGGAAGGGCTTGGAAAGCAAAGAAGAGGGCAAAGGCTATTATTGAAGGTGAGGCTGCTAAACAATATTCACTGTTATGGAGGTATGCAGCTGAGATTAGGAGGGTTTCACAAGGTAACACTGTTAAAATAAACACTGAAAGACCTGTACCAACACTTCAACCCAAATTTGGATCTTTCTATTTTTGTTTTGAAGGTTCCAAACAAGGGTTTTTAAGTGGATGTAGACCATTCATAGGTGTAGATGGTTGTCACTTGAAGACTCAGTTTGGTGGTCAGCTCTTGATAGCAGTTGGTAGGGATGCTAATGACCAATATTACCCTTTAGCTTTTGGGGTTGTTGAAGTGGAAAATAAGGAAGCTTGGAGATGGTTTTTGACTCTGTTACTTGAAGATATTGGGACTGATAAGAGATGGGTCTTCATCTCTGACCAACAAAAGGTATAATACTGATTTTATTAGAAATCATTTATTTTTTTTTGTCATGTTAGATTACTTTTTGTGATTTTCATTGATGTTTTTTTTTTTTTGCTTTTTCCAAGGGTTTGATGTCTGTGTTTGATGAATTACTTGAAGTAGTTGAACACAGATTGTGTTTGAGGCATCTATATGCCAACTTCAAGAAAAAGTTTGGTGGAGGGGCTGCAATCAGGGACTTGATGATGGGGGCAGCCAAAGCAACATACTATCAGGCATGGGAACAAAAGATGCTAGAACTTAAGGCTCTTGATGCAGGGGCATGGGATTGGCTTATGAAAATAGATAAAAAACTTTGGTGTAAGCATGCTTTTAGTTTCTATTCTAAATGTGATGTATTGATGAACAACCTGTCTGAAGCATTTAATTCAACTATATTGATTGCAAGAGACAAGAACATAATATCCATGTCTGAATGGATTAGAACTTATTTAATGAATAGAATATCAACTATTAGGTCTAAGATTGGTTCTTGGCAACATAGGATAATGCCAATGCCTAGGAAAAGACTTGATAGGGAGGTTGAACATAGTGGGGAATGGATACCAACATGGAGAGTGGATGATGAATTTGAAGTTTCTAAAATGTATGGAGGTTTCCAATACATAGTTGACATAGGAAAGAGAACTTGTACTTGTAATTTCTGGGAATTAGTGGGCATTCCATGTAGGCATGCTATAACTGCCATGGGTAAAATTTCTTTGAGACCTGAGGACTTAGTTGATGAATGCTATTCAAAAGCCACATATGAAAAATGTTATAGTTATAGTGTTAGTGCAATCAATGGGCAAGACATGTGGCCAGTTGTTGATGTTGAGGAGATGTTGCCACCAATATACAAAAAAGGCCCAGGAAGACCAAAGAAGTTGAGGAGAAGAGAACCTGATGAACCTGATGCAAAAAAATACAAGAGGCAAAGTACTAAGTATAGGTGCACTAAATGTGGTAAGCCTGGCCATAACAACAGGTCCTGCACAAGTACAACTGTGGATCCAGAAGCTCAAAAGAGAAAGGTATATGATTCAGCCTAATATAACTTATTTTGAAGCTTTTATGTTTTTGTAATTGAAATAATTGGTTATACTAATTGTACAGAGGAAACCACCAAGAAATGCACAAATGGCTGAACCTGCAACTGTGAATGTTTCTGTGAATGACCTGCATGACTCTGTGAATGATTCTGTCAATGAGCTGCATGACTCTGTGAATGACTCTGTGAATGACTCTGTGAATAATCAGGCTGAACCTGCATCTGTGAATGTGGTAAGCCATGACTCTGTGAATTTCTTATGTTTCTGTGAATGACCTGCATATCTCTAATAATGATGCTGAGAGTTTCTTATGTTTCTTATGTTTCTGTGAATAATCAGGCTGTGAATGTAGTTGTGAATGTGGTAAGCCATGAACCTGCTGAGAGTTCTCAAGCTGCATCTGTGAATGTGGTAAGCCATGAACCTGCTGAGAGTTCTCAAGCTGCAGCTGTCATGACTGAAAATGTTGTGAAAGTAAAAAAGGTTCAGGCACCAAAAGTGAATGGTGCAAAAGCTGTGAATGGTGCAAAAGCTGCTAATGCAAAAGCTGCAAGTGCAAAATCTGTGAATGGTGCAAAATCTGTGAATGTTGCAAAAGCTGTGAATGGTGCAAAATCTGTGAATGTTGCAAAAGCTGTGAATGGTGCCAAATCTGTTAAAGCTAAAGCAGCAATTGCAGAACCTGAAGCTGCAACTGTTGTGAATGCACCATTTAATGCACCAAACAATGACAGCTACAAAAGAGGGCAAAGAGGGCATGCTGAGATGGTGTATGATGTTACACAGCTACAAAAGAGGGCAAAGACCACAATGACATGGCATGGGATCAAGTGTGAGCCATCCCAAGGAAAATCATCTACCAATGTACCAAAATACAACCTCAGCAAGCTAAGAAGAAGTGGAAGAACATGCTACTTTGGTCCTCAACCAAAGTTAGGTGCACCAGGAACAATAGAGACAAATCCTATTGAAGTAGGATTAAATGATGGACCTGGAGATCTAACTCAGGAGAAAGAACTTCCAAATCATAACAAGAAGAAGAAAGCTTTATGGAAACCTTAGTAGGATTTGATTAACTCTGTAATGGCTTGAACAATGGCCTTTTTGCTAGTAATGACTTAATTTAATTTGTATGTAATGGCTTGAACAATGCCCTTTTTGCTACTAATGGCTTAAAAATGCCTAGATGCTTTTTAGTTTGTATGTAATGGCTTGAACAATGCCTTTTATTTTGCTAGTAATGGCTTAATCAATGCCTTATAATTTGGATCATTATGTTTTCAACTGGTTCAGAAAGGTACAAGCAATAGCAATGTTCAGAACCATCCACCTGGTTCTATATTAATTACAGATGCAAATGTAAATTATAAAACTTTCATTGTCATGTCAATATTCAGGCATATTCTAACAACATAAAAGCTGTGAAAACACCAACCAAATTTGAGTAAGACATTTCTTTTCATTGATTCAAACAACAAAGTTAACTTTGATTCACAGTACATTACAACACTTGTTAATACATAACACATTACAACACTTGTTAACTTAACACCTACAATTAAACCTCACAAACAACACCATTACATCAACTTTTAACATACAACCCAAAAAAAAACCAACTAACAATCAACATCACTGCAATCCATTTCACTTTCTTCCTCTCATCACCATACTTCTTCTTCCACTTAGCAAATTCCCTAGCCTCAAACTCCTTCATAATTTCATCCATGTTGTTGCATTTGGTACATCCTTCGTTATTTCTTCCTTCCACCTTAGACACATCCATGGCAGCATTAAGATCAATCATGGGTGTCACTCCTGCAACAAGTTCGTCGTCCCAAATGAACAACTCACATGTATACTTACCCTGTAACAAACACGCAGAGGCAGAGAAGAATATTACACTCTAATAAAGGAAAAATCAAACACAATATAATACAATCTAGAAACAATTCATCCAACCTTATCATTCCAATGTCTGCATCTCCAGAACCTGCGACCTTGGTTCTCAAAGGTGTTTGCTATGTAAACCTTCATAGGTAGGTTACAACCACATACAGGTAACATAGCAGCCATCAAATCTGCAACCCGACCACTACTGCGATTTACACGATTTCTGGAAACCGAAAATGAGTGAGAACCTCTGCTATTAGACAATCCTCTACTGCTTGACATCCTCCCAGAACGTAACGCGATTTACGAATGATGCAGAACGTAACGCGAAGCAATGAGGGACCAAACCAAAACGTAACGCGAAGAAGATGATGCAGAACTGAGGGGCATGGATGGAGAAAGCTTTATGGAGAAGAAGCTTAATTGGAAGAACTCTGATGGAGAAGAAGATGAATTGGGGAAAAATTTTAACCCTAAAAACCCAATTTTCCCTCCTTTCCTTCTTTAATAAAACACAAAAACGAAAATTATTAAAAAATGAATAAAAACAATTATTAAAATCCGAAAATTAATTTTTAATTTTTTTATATATGTGGCATGCCACGTCATCACCACGTGGCAAAAGTTGCCCAGTCAGCAACTGCCACGTGGCGAAAACCATGCCATATCATCACTTAAGTGGGGTCATGGCCTTTTTTAAAAGACAGAAAATTTTGCAAGGGTGTTTTTAAAAATTTTTTTTTACGAAGGACCAAAAGCAAAATGAGCCATATTTACAGGGACGAAATGCATATTTTAGCCTAGTTACATACATATAATTGCATCTCAATAAAACTACTTAGTGAATTGATCCAATCCAAATTACCACACTTAATCAAATATGAACGGATTTAGTATTTCTAAAATCGAACCAAATTAAACCAAACGGCACCGCATCATCACAATTTCACATTAGATATTTTCTTCCCTTTAAGGGTCCGTTTGGATTAGCTTATTTTAGAGCTTATATAATACAGCTTATGCAAATAAATAAATTTTTATGTATTATTTATAAGTTTTTAAGTTAGTTTATGAAAAAACAGATTATGAAGATACAATTTTCGTTAGTGAGAGCTTATAAATTAAGTAAAAGCTAATTTATTTACATAAGCTATTTTTCATAAGCTTAAAATAAGCTCAAACCAAACAAGGCCTAAATCGATTCAAAGTTCAAACTACTATAAATTTTTGTAAAAAAAAAAAAAAAAAATCCATTTTTTATCAAAAGTATACTAATTTCGTAAAATAAAATATTGAATAAATTCAATTTTTTCAAATTTTACTGTAATTTTTTTTTCAAAATTATTAGAGCTTTTGATCCTAACCCTGATCAAGTGATTGCCCCCAATGGAAGCCACCGGCGACGGTTACGGCAGAAGAGGAACTCAGCAATCGACGGACGAGGTGAGTCTGCAACCAGAATGGCGACGCCGAACTGCCTCAACCGGAAGAGAGCAAAACCTTACTCTCCAACCAGAATGGAAACGAGGGAAACCAACCGCTTCTCCTTCTCCTTCCGGTGCCGGCGATGAAGTGGAAAATAAGGTAGAGGAGCAGAAAAAGGAACCAGAATGGAGAAGCTCAAAGGTGAATGCAAGTAGTGTTTGGGAACCGGAATGGAGACGATCAAGGTCTGGTACTAGTGCTACTGCATATCCATGGAATCGAAATTATGGTGTGAAGAAAGCGGTGGGATCAAGTTCCGGTGGTGTTCATAGAGGTAGAAATGTTGATGAATCGCAGCGAAATGCTCTATCCTCAGGTATATTCAATATTCTAATCAATGAATAATTTACTTTACATTTGTTAATCATGTTATAGGCGCGAAATCGGTGTTTCACTATTTCCATTACTCTCGAGAATAGCTTAGGAAAACAGCTTATTGATTATATGAAAACAACGTGACTTTATTTTATTTATTGTCATAGAAATAAGTGATTTAACTATAAGTGCTTACTTAAGCTGTTTATCCAAACAGAGCCTAATTATTCATAAGAAAGTTGTGCTTTGCTTGACTCGAGTTATTACATCCTTATTTTAATTAAAACATGTGCCGCAATACAAGATACTACTACTGGTTAAAAGGTATATTTTGTTTATGAAACACTGACGCAAACACAACCTCCAGACACGACACTGACACTAAATACGTCAACACCGGTAATGATTTGATAAATGAAAGCAATTGAATGTAATCATATGTATCAGTGACAGTGTTGTTGCTACATATATTTTGGTTGTGTTGAAAACATGAAAATAAAGAGAGCATGTCATAATAATCTATTTTGCTCAAATCTGTTTGAACACCAAACACTACTAACTATTTGTGTTATAATAAGACTAGGGACTAGGATCAACATCTTCTATTGAGAATGCTAGTTGAGAAATTGTTGTTTTCACCTTGTTTTTTTATTGCAATAAACTCTTGAAAGTTGGAAACAAAATGAAAACTTGTAGTTTTTGTAATTGTTAACGAAAACAATAGTGTATTAATAGTGAATGAAAACAAGAAGGAAATAGTCTCAATTTTTTATTTAGCTCCTAATCATTGGCTTATTGTTAAGAAACTAGGATTTGTAACTTTTAAGTCATTCACTTTGTTGAAATTCTGACATATGTTGACATTCTTTGTAAGCATCTGTCCATTGATGGATATGTGTGTGTGTGTGTGTAGATAGATTTTCAAGAAGTCTTGTTTAATTACTATGCCAATTTTCTTTAGCTGTTCATTTTCCATTTTTCCTAGCAGATTATTCAGTTCCAAAACTGGAAAGACTGCAGATATCAGACAATTTAGCTTCATCATCTTTGGCACTTCAAAAAGAGGATAAAACTTCACCTATTCGGAGACCTGACAGTGGTGGCACATTAGCGGTTCTTACAAGCACACTCCGTGTCAATCATTTCCCTGTTAAGTTCGATCCAAGGAGTATAATATTTCATTATAACGTTGCTGTCAAACCAAAGTTTTCCTCAAGAGTTGGCCAGCCTCGGAAGTTATCTAATAATGATCTTTCCATGATTAAAGAGAAATTGTTTTCTGATGATCCTGAGAAGTTTCCTTTGGACATGACTGCACATGACGGTGCAAACAATATCTTTAGTGCAGTGCAGTTACCGGAAGAGACCATTACCGTGGAGATCTCTGAAGGAGAGGATGAAAAAATCACTACATATAGTGTTACTATAACACTTCTTAATAAACTCCGACTTCGCAAGTTAATGGACTATCTTTGTGGGCATTCATTCTCTCTGCCTAGGGATATTTTGCAAGGGATGGATGTGGTAATAAAAGAGAACCCCATTAGGCGCACAATTTCTGTGGGAAGATACTTCTATCCCTCAAATCCTCCTTTGGTAATGAAGGAACTTCGCCCTGGAATAATCGCAGTCGGGGGGTTTCATCATAGTTTAAAACCTACATCTCAGGGTCTGTCCTTATGTGTAGACTACTCGGTGGTGCCTTTCCGAAAGCAAATGTCAGTCTTGGATTTCTTGCATGAGCGTATTGATAACTTTAACTTGGGTGAATTTGAAAAATTCAGGAAATACGTTGAGGAAGTGCTTGTTGGACTGAAAGTTAGTGTGACGCACCGTAAATCCCAACAAAAATATATCATTGCTGGATTAACACCTACAGTTACAAGGTATGTCACTTTCCCCATTGACCATACTAAGGGCTGGAAACTTGAAAAGGAAGTCAGTCTTCTTAGCTTTTTTAATGACAAATATGACAAGGACATTGTATACAAAGATATTCCTTGTTTAGATTTAGGGAAAGGCAACAAGAAGAACTATGTACCCATGGAATTTTGTGTTTTAGCTGAAGGCCAAAGGTATCCCAAGGAGCGTTTAGATGGTATTTCTGCAAAGACATTGACGGCAATGGCTCTAGCTCACCCAAGTGAGCGGCAGGGTGCTATACAGAAGATGGTGCAATCTAGTGATGGACCTTGCGGGTAAGGCGAATGTTGGTTCAATTGTATTATTTCTAAATGTTAATAGTTTTGGTACTTTTATTACTTTCCTTGATTGTTGGTTACAAGATGCATGAAATGGCAATGATGGATTTGTATCATTAGGTACTTATTTAAAGGATAAACTGCATGTTATATACACCCTTCAATTTTGACCCATGTGTGAAGAAGGTTGCAGATGACCCCACAAACTTCATACTAGGTGTCGTACTGCAAAGAGGAAGTTGGTATCTAAACAAGAGATCGATCAGAAGGAATTCAATGATAGGGCAAACAAACTTGCTAGTAGGAAAGAACTACAATTTACTCTTACAGCAATCTCTGAACCTATTAAGTCTATGAAAACCAAGAGAGTCAACTTTCTTGGGAAGACGAGAAGGGAATATAATATTTGACGGAGTTCCTAGCCTGATTGCTAAATTTACAACTAGATACCTAGCTAGATAATAAGAATCACACTGCAAGATTCCTAATGAAATTATGAAAATATACGGACTCCTAATGAAATATGATTTCTGCATTGGAATTTTAATGCAGTGCTGACAGTTAATTTTCAAGCCATGAATAATTAAACATGATGAATCCTCGAAGTAGCAATTGCTAGCTTAGTCTATCAGTGCAACTTAACAGTTCTTCAGCTTTCTTTACATGAATGCTGGACGTTATTGGTTGAAATATTTGTATAGAAATAAGAACTGGATTTATGTCTATGAATATCTTTGTGTATATTATTTGTCCTTTATCTTGGTTTTCTTATTTGTTGGAGATACATCTCACTTACAATCTCTTCATTGGCAGTGGTGATCTTATTCAGAACTTTGGAATGAGAGTCAGCACAACCATGACAACTATTCTAGGACGTGTAATTGGCCCTCCGGAATTGAAGTTGGGTGATCCAAATGGCAAGAATGTCAAGATAACAGTGGATCTAGATAAATGTCATTGGAACCTTGCTGGAAGATCAATGGTCGAAGGCAAACCAGTTGAGCGTTGGGGCATTCTTGATTTCACCAGTATTGGACCGTATAATAAAAAATTAAGACGAAAGGAATTCGTTGAAAAGCTTATTGGTAAATACAAAAAGTTGGGTATCTATATGCGGGAGCCCATTTGGTATGAAGAATCTTCAATGAAGATACTTACGAGTCATGGCTTGCTATCTGAATTACTTGAAAAAATCAACAACATTTGTAAATATAACCAAGGTCGCTTACAATTTCTTCTCTGTGTGATGGCTAATAAAAGTCCAGGTTACAAATACCTCAAGTGGATTTCTGAGACCAAAGTTGGTATAGTGACACAATGTTGTTTGTCTTATAGTGCTAATCAAGGGGATGACAAATTCTATACTTATCTTGCTCTCAAAATCAATGCCAAGCTCGGAGGCAGTAATGTTGAGCTCAATAACAGGCTCCCTTACTTTGAGGGTGAAGAACATGTTATGTTTATAGGGGCTGATGTCAATCACCCTGGTTCCCAGGACAACAAGAGTCCCTCAATTGTTGCTGTGGTTGCAACCGTTAACTGGCCTGCTGCAAATCGTTATGCAGCACGTGTTTGCCCACAATTCAATCGTAGTGAGAAAATATTGAACTTTGGGGAGATTTGCGTTGAGCTTGTTAGTTGTTATTGGCGGATGAATGGAGTCAGGCCTGAAAAAATTGTTGTTTTTCGTGATGGGGTGAGTGAGTTCCAGTTTGACATGGCTCTTAATGAAGAGCTACTTGATTTGAAGAGAGCATTCCAAAGATTAAATTATTTCCCAACAATCACTCTTATTGTTGCACAAAAACGACATCAAACTCGATTTTTTCCAGACGGTTGGAGGGATGGGTCTTCCAGCGGCAATATTTTACCTGGAACGGTTGTTGACACAAAAGTTACTCACCCCTTTGAGTTTGACTTTTACCTTTGTAGTTACTATGGAAGCCTTGGTACAAGCAAACCCACTCACTATCATGTTTTATGGGATGAACACAAGTTTACATCTGATGAATTGCAGAAACTTATTTATGAGATGTGCTTCACCTTTGCAAGGTGCACTAAACCTGTGTCTCTAGTCCCTCCTGTGTATTATGCTGACCTTGCTGCTTATAGAGGACGATTATACCACGAAGCAAAGACTGGGATGCAACCTAAGAAGTCAAGAGCATATTTGTCTTCTAAAGATTCATCATCGATTCCACCGACAGCTTCGTTTGAACAGGGATTTTACAGGCTGCATGCTGACCTGGAAAACATTATGTTCTTCATCTAATTGGCCTAGAATCGGGGGAAAATCTTCTGCTTTATTCTACTGAAAACAATGAAGTAGTTTGTGTATGAATCTAATGGCTTATGAGTCTGTTTTCTAGCTTACCTTTCCATTTTAGAGGAATTTTATTCTAAGGAAAATTGACGGGCTCCAATCAACCTGGTCTCAAAGCCTAGATCTTCAAGTAATATTTTGATCTCCAAATGAGGTCGTATTTTAGGCACTCCTTTTCTCTTCCCGCACCTCCTGCACCTTGAGGTATGTCGTATTAACAATTAGCATCATGTTTCATTGTTAAAACTGTGAATTAATGTAACTCTATTTCCTAGCATCGATCTTTGATTTCTAATTTGCGATTGAAAATTGGCAATGTTTTTTCTGTCTGGATATGATACTACTATGCTTGGAGGAACTCAATTTCCCAAGCTGTCTCCTATATTAAGTTGTTTGTGCAGTTTATAATTTCTATTGTTGTCTTATTGATTGTGATATATGTATGGTAACCGTGCTATTCTTTTAGATTTATTATTTTTCACATGAACGCTTGGCTTGACTTGTATTGTATGCAACAATTATAGTATGTATTCCATGCCTTGGAATTGATTTGTTCGATTCCTCAACATCATTTTTCAGGTTATCTAGAATCTCAAAATTTGTAACAGGTACTTCAGTCTTCAAATGCCATTGTCGAGTTTAAAATTGGGAATGATGTAAATTGCCAGAGAAATCTCTATCAAGCATCTCAGTTCTCATTACCTGTAAGTACTGGTATCATGGTTTTCGACATCTACATGTGAATCTTCAAACTTGCATAGAAGCCTTTTAGAGACACAAATACCATCATCTCGGAAAGGAGGAAGTGAGAAAATTGGACAAAAATTATACTTCATGTAAAGACTGTGATTGATGACATGTAAGCTATGTGCACATTGATTAGGGAATTGATTATTACCTCATGATATTGTAACCCCAAACACCTGGAATCTGTTATCAAATCTTTTTTGGAACTTCCGCTTCTTGACACGTCCGCCCGCGCCCTAACCTTTTACTTTAAACTCGAGCATTCTATGCACAACTTTTGTTTTATATTTCGAGGCACTACCACAATGTATAAGTAGGAGGCAACAGACACTCGTGCTTCATGAACACATGTATGAAATAGTTAATTTATGTACGACCAAACAATAACATTAAACAAAACAAATAAATGCTACATCTGTGACCTGCACAAAGTGGCATTCGTGCACATTCTAAGCTTACTAAGCAATTTCAATTTTATAAAAATAGTCTGGATGCATGCTTTAGGATGCACATTCTATACCTCCGGAAGTACTCATTCGAAATCATTTTCATGTCAACAAAATATTGGTCCGAAAACTTCCATTTGGAGTTGTACAATGCTATAAACAATTAGATGCTCACTTCCAGATTAAACCATTATTTAGAGAAAAAGAAAATGCAAGGAAGTATAAAAATCCAAACAAAATGGAGTCCTTGTTGGAGTTGGAATTGGGGGTTGAAGCTTAGGAATTTATTAGACAAGAGGTAGGTGGATGCTAGATTAAATGGATTAGAGGAGGCTTATAATAAAAATGGATTAGAGGGATGAAGTTGGAAGGGGGAAATTTGGGCGGGGAAGAGGGTTGCAAGTAGGGGTGGGAATAGGCCAGACCGTCCACCAGAGGCCTATTTAAAGTCTGGTTCGGCCTAACTCGTTTATTAAATAGGTTAGGTTCAAGTTTTTTAAAATGCTCATTAATTTAAATAGGTCAGGCTAAGACTTATAAAAAAGCCTACTAGACCTATCAGACCGGCCCATATATGTGTAATTATGTATACTACATTATATAATACATGTGTATTAGCCTCTACAAAATACATTATATAATACACGCATATTAGCCTCTACAAAATGGATGTGGTAGCTCTACAAATTTTATTGGATATACTTGCAATATATATATAGACTTATTAGCATTTTAAAAAATATATGTTTATTAGCCTTTTTATAAATAGGTCAAATGTTATATTTAAAATTGTGAGTACAAATTAGGTTTTTAGACTGGCTAATAGGTCAGGCCGGACTTTTAAAAAGTCCAGATTAGGCTTAAAATAAAGCCTTTGACAGACTAATAGGTCAGGCTTGGACTTTAATTTTTTCAACTAGGCTCGACCTATTTAAGCAAAACCCAGCTCGGTCCGGCATATTCCCACCCCTAGCCGCAAGGATTGCTATTTTTAAAAATGAAATCATAACTTTGTCGGGATGTGTTAATTCGAACTAATTCGGTTCAAATTCGTTGTTCCAAATTCTCATCCGGATGCATACTTTCAATATGGGGTCAAATATGAGAAATGTATAACTTGAGAGGTCTCATATTAGCGTCCTTGATGAATTCTTGACATGTGAATAAAGGTGATTGCTCATATAACCCCTAAAAATGGGGAGATCTTACCGGAAGCTAGCTTTCGATAGTGTATTTTAAACTGTTGACATATTTGAGCATATAGAGGGAAGACGAGCAATCGTCGTAAATAAAAGAGTTATACACATCTAGTTGGACCAAGGTGATTCAATGTAGTTGTTCAATAGGTTCCTCAAATTGTTCACATTTTCTAAAAAAACCTATCAGGAGTTACGACCTGATCGGAGTTTACACATAACAAAAAAGAGTCGATCGAGAGTTACGACCCGGTCAGTTAAGGGAGCTGAGAGCAATTGAAATGGCCTATTGAGCAACCATCAAGTGCCTATGCTACCTTTTACAATTGATGATTTCTCCTTCCCCTCATTTCTCAAATCACTTTTGAAAAGGAAAAAATAAATAAAAAATTCTGTTTCTGTAATCCGGACTGGTTTGAGAAATGGTGGGAGGCTATGAGAAACTATCTTTGCAACTAACACTTGAATCAAATCACCTTAAGGTCTTAACTTCAACCCCATAATCACATTTTCATTTACATGTGTAATGAGAAAATACAACGACTTGCTCTTTTACTCACATTTCCAAATAAAAAATAAAAAAAAAATTGAACAAATGACTTGCTTGAATTGTCATTAAACAAACATTTTGAACCGAAAAGTTAGTTAGGCATCCTCTTAAACAATTTTAGGTGGTGTCTAAGTCTCCTCTTAGAGCTAGAATTCAACATAATTTTCCCTACACTTTACTCTAACCCTATTTTGATTCCCCACCCAGATCATAGGTCCACGTACTCCCCCTTCCTAATCCATGTTAGGGCTACAACTCAATGCAGTTCAATTTCAACTATTAGGTTTATTTATTTATTTATTTATTCATGAGGTACATGATTTTACTTTCTTGAAACCTAAAATTAAGGATGGATGCATTCAAGAGTATGCAAATTCAAAAGACCAGAAAGTCATTTCTAAATTTGGAATTTACACTGCAGCATTCCTGACAATGACAAGATTATTATGAGAATGAAATTCATTTGTACAAGGAAATGAAAGAGTCCACTTTATATTCTGCCAAATGCACATAAGTTGTCGGACCCATATGAATTTCACATAATAAGAGAGTAAGTATTACAAAGAAAGTGTTGGAGTGAATGCTACTAGCACTACTCTTCCAGAAATAGATATTTGAAGTATACCTCTTTCCATTCTCACATGTAAATCCAATAAATCAGCAATAACACCAGCCAAATTACAACAGAAATATAAATGTACCCTTCTAAAGGAACCTTGTTTTGTAACTAGATAATCAATTCAACATCAGACAAAATTGTTTCAAAATAATATGTTAAATTTACACAACAATAAACTGAACCTCAGTGTTTGCAACTATATTCCATTGTATTCTCTAACTATTTTATCCCTTGCAATCATAGATATGATTGGTGCCATAGCTTATTGTTTGAAGACTTGATTCAGACATATTTGTAATCCATCTCATTGCACCATTTGGTTCACCTTGTATATTGTATGCATAAGAAGGCCATCTTACGTCAGCTCCACACATGCTCGCAACACTCATTCTGATCATCTTCTGTGTTCTTTCAAGAACTATAAGACTTGAAAATGTGGAGAAACTGTTTCCAACAAAGATATCGGCTTGTAAACAAACTTCATAGTCAATTGCAGACTGAATTATATATGGATACTTGCTATAAATTCCTTCAACGCCGAGTTTCTTTTTCTCGAAAGGAAGAAACCCTTCTCCCCAGTCTTCCATTATGGAAGAATTGTTAAGGAGTTTATTGGCTACTGCAAGATAAACGGCAATCGGTGTTTTTTTCAAACCAATTATAGTGTTTCTAACTCTTTCCACTATCTCTTTCTTGCTACTGCATATCTGATTTGTGTTCAATCTCTGCTCTAACTTTTTACAATGAATCATCCAATCAATTTCTATCCTCATATGGACAGCAACATATGGAAGAGGCTGAAAGGAAGACCTGTCTGTTGGGAAAAAACAACATAGAGAAATTAAGGAACACAATCAAGTACAAGAATATAACGTTGAAAACTCCAAAACGGGAGAAAAAACCACAACTGTTGTTTAAAGACAACCAAAGGTGATACCTTTTTGTAGTTCTATTGGTTCAGTGTTTCCAACTTCCCTAATCCTAGACACAACCCTTTCCGCTTCGTTACGAATTTCATCGATCAAAACCAAGCACTCAAAAACCTTTCCGTAGTCCTTCAAAGGCCAATGATCGTGCCATAAGAAAGGGTTTTTCCCAATAATTCCAATTACCTCATAATCATCATAAGGGCCTTTACTATACTCCTTCAGTTGTGATAAATCTCTCTCTAATGTCCACTTCCTTCCACTCCCTTTCGTCATTTCAAGCACTCGAGTTCTATTCAAGACATCGGTATACCGACCTAACCTAACAAAACCACTACAAAGTGCATTAAACTTTTCGAATTGGAACACTTTCTCGAACGAAATCGGTTGCAATAGATCAATTTCTTTGTAAAATAGGAAGGCACTAAAGCTAGGCATCAAAAGGGTTCTATTAAGCATTCTAGCAGTAAGACAAGCCCTTGCGAAAGCAATTTTCTGATTGTTTAATCCCCAAACAAGCTGAGGAACAACCAAAAACTTAAATTGTCTAATTCCAAATTCATAAGAACTCAGTGATGGAGGAGTGTGGTTGTGGACGAAGACAAAATTTCTCCATTCATTTCCATCAAAGCCAGGGAAAAGAAGTACTCTAAGGATCAAAACAGTAACAAGCAAAACCGTGCATTTGCTAGTTATTGAATTCAGAGTTCCACCAAATAACTTCAACAACACCTCCATGCAAAGCTTCAAATTTGTTTTAATTTAAGAACTCACACTAGCGTAAATCACTCACAAAGGATCAACAGCATCCAAGGTCAAATTTTGAAGCCCTTTTCACAATCTGAAAGAGTAATCCAAAAGTACTAATCCGCAACAACAAAAAAAAAACAGAATCAGCTTGACCCAGAATAGTATAGGGACTTGTAAATTGTAATGCGAAAAAGATTGGATTTTTATTCTAATATATGGCGATACAATCAATGTTATTAAAGTTTATGTCATTGCAATTGCATTAAAAGAAAGAAAAAAGATTAAGAAAAAGAAAAAATGTTGCATGCAGATGCAGATATTTTTGAAACCAAAAGAAAGACCAATTCAGAACAAGCCAAAACAATGTCACGCATGTGAATGAATCTTGAAAACAAACATCATGATAATTAACATAGTTTATATTTATGAGAATGTAGAATTGTGAAAAAGTAATAGAAGAAAGAAGAAGGAAGAAAAAAAGAATGCAGATTATATGAGAATAATAACGATAGGAAAAACACGAAAGAAAAAAGATTGAAATGAAGAATGTGTTTGGTGTTGTAAAAGGGGCATAACAGCTTCTGCATGCATGTTGATACTTTTACCTTTGTCTGAAGAATTATGAATGAGTGATTGAAATTGAATAACAGCGGTTGAGAAAAGCGCAGAGGAAGAACAGAGCGGGGGTGATGAGTGTCAAAAGAACCATATGGAAGGGAACCCAAAAATATTATCATTAGAGTGAAGTTTAGTTTCTCATTGGTCCTTCACAATTCTCTCGTGAATAAACTCAAATTAGTCCTCTATATTTTTATACATAAATTAGTGTCTTTGTTATAACGAATTAAAGATTATAAAAATGTCGGGGTTAGTTTTAATTTATTTTTGTTAGATATTAAATTAGGCCGTAAAAAAATTGTGAGTGATCGAGTTACATCTTCACTCTTATTATTGTGGATGAACAATTTAATACTTAAAATTTATGAAATAATAAGTTAGTATCTAAAATGGAACTCATCAACCAACATAGTGTCGTATAGTTGACAAATAATTAAGTCTTTTAGGCATCTGATCATGAGTTAGATCTATGACGGTGCTATGGAAGATTATTTATTGAAAGAGGTCAATTTTTTAAGGTGACAACTTGGGTACCCATCAATAAAAGGTGGGTAAAACAACCCATGCTGAGTTGGCACCAATCAAAGTTATTTGTTTGTTTTTTATTATTTTTAATGTTATATAAATACATTGTTTTGATTGGGCCAACTCAACATGGGTAGTATTACCCACCTTTTATTGATGGGTAAACAAGAATTTCCCATTTTTTAAACGAGTTTCTACACTGAATGATTAGTCTTTAATTTTCCACTCGAGACACTTTGGAAACAAATAAATTGAACTCGACCATCAATCAATCAATTTAATACATTTTGACATATTTTTTTAGGGGAATACATTTGACACATTGTTATTTTTTTTAAAAACAAAACGATATTCATTCATTCAAATTGAGAGTACATCAAATACAATAACATGCTCAACATTGCTAGCAAACTCACATCACTCAAGTTAATAACATACAATAGCAAAATGCCTACAAATAATATGATAAATTCTAAATCACTGAAATACCCATGCTCCCGGATCTGCAACGTCGACACCCAAATCATTGATTGAATCTGTAATTGACTGAAACTGATCTTTCAATAGGAACCAAATGAATACCGCACCAAGACGCGAAATCAAACGCTGCACAAGACGACGAACAACACAACGTTGCACTCAGGCGACGAAATCACAAAAAACAGAAAATGAAAAACTTGATATGTGTGAAAACCACTTATTTAAATTGAAAGAAAGAAGAAAAAGACGCAGAGGAGTGATTCTAGGTCAAAAAAATTACCTAAAACCACCGCTCCTCGATGAATGAAGAGAAATAAAACTTAAAGAGAATGTGAAGTTTCTCTCACTAAAAAACTAGGGCCGGCTTTTTCTGCCATTTGACGCATTGTTCATGACATGTTCATTTGAAACATATTTAACACAATTCATTTATAACTTTATTGATCTCTATTTCACAATATAGATTCCTCAAAGTTGTTGATTCAGAGAGAACTGAGTGTATATCTTTTATAGACTAAGTTTTCATTTTTAAGAACTAATTTGTTAGAATTTGGTTAATTTGGTGTCCTACTCTTATTAACTAAATAAAAAAATAGTAAATAAATCTGCAAAGGGACAGTGAGATTTGATGCTGCAAAAAGATTGCTTGTAGGGTAAGATAATTGAGACAAAAGCCAAGACCAAATTTGAGTATATACCGAAAAGGGTGCATCTCCACCATGGTATCTTCACCTATACTAATTGCATACCACTTTAATTTACACCATCTAACAACTTTTTATAGAAAAATATGCAAAGTATCAATTTAATTAATGAACCATGTCATGTTACTTTTTATTTCGGTCCAACATGTATTACAACTCTGATTCTCATTGAAATGCAACAACTATTTTTTTTCCAAGTAATTTAATGGTCGGAGCTCACACATTTTAAATGTGGAAAAATGTGAAGTGTGGGATTCGAACCTCGACCTCTGTATAATTTATGTAAAGTCCCTACCAACTAAGCTAAGTTTGGGGACAGTGCAACAAGTGTTTTATTGTCAAAGAAGTTGGTCTTTAGCTTGATAAGGCGTCACATTGATCCTTTAATTTTATTCTATTAACGATATTCGTACGTTGTAACCAAATCGTTAAACCAACTCCCCTTAATTATATACATGACTCTCACGTAGAGCTAGCATAAGGTAGAGAATATGTTAAAAACTTTGTAGCAAGCAATATCAATATTACTTCATAACATATGATCACAACAACATGATGGTGCACTAAAGATTAACAAAGAAGCTCTTCCATAATCTCCATCAAACCAATATTCCTCTTTATCCTTGTCTAGTTAATCAATTATTTAACTACAAAAGTAAATGATGGTATTGATCTTCTGGAATACATGCTCATAAGACAAAACCAATTCAAATACCGCCTTTCAATTCAAACAACAAGACACTCCTCTTATATTCATCTTCCAATATCATAGTTAATGAATGGGTGGTTTGGTGTTGTGGGTACACATTGTGAATCCTCAAATTATTGGACGAGAAGAAGAAGAAGGATGATTGTTGGATATTTTTGTTTTTAGTTGTGAAAATGGGAAGCAAATTTGGGGAAGAAGAAATATTTTATAAATCTTATGATTTATGAGAAAAAAAGGTTTCACGATGCATTTAAACTATTAATTTTAATGAAAGTCGCATTAGATGACTCGTCGTCTTTCTCTAACTTTTTCCCTAAAAAAAAAAAAAAATCTTTCTCTAACTTTTTAATGAGTCACATTAGATGATAGAGCAATTTTTTGGTGGACACAAGAATTTGACACTCTATTTGATCACACACACGTAAAAAGAAAAAACTAAAAAAAATAATAATTAAATAATCATTAATTTTCAAATGAATATAACATGTATACTTTTTTGTGTGTGACCGGATAAAATGTCCAAATTCTTGTGTCCACCTAAAAATTATTTTAGATGACATATCATCTTTCTCTAACAATGTTATATGTATTTGACAAAATGACTAATATGAATTAACATACTAAAGTTAAAGGAAAATGATTTGTAGATACCCAAAATCAATCTACACCTTTAGAAAGAAATGTGTTGAAAATTTGAGGGTGGATAAATATAAGTATTCAAAAGTTAATAAGTCTAAATTTATTGATATAAATTATATATTATGTTTATAATATGAATAACATGTAGATATCAAAATTAAATAAATATATTATATATTCAAATATATATTATATATAAAAGAGTGTGAGTTGATAGATGTGATATGTCAGTGATGTGATAGAGAGCTAGAAAGAGAGAGAGAGCCAGAGAGATAAAATGAGGTGTTGGAAATTTAATGGTGTCTAACTATAAGTGTTCAAAACTTAATAAGTCTAAATTTATTGATAGAAATAATAATATTATTTTTAAAATATGAATAACATGTAGATATCAAAACTAAATAAATATTCTTTAAAAAAAACTAAATAAATATATTGTATATTTAAATAATAGTGTCCAAAGGATCACTAAGTTTTTGACTTGTATGCACTTTTATAAACTTGTTAAAAAAATTAAGTTGATTGCTCAATAAGTTCCTCAAATTGCTCACAATTTTAAAAATATCCATCAAAAGTTACGATTTGATTGGGGTTTACTCACAAAAAATATCCATCGAGAGTTACAACCTGATTGATTGAGCAAATTGAGGAGCTTATTGAGCAATTTAACATTTAGTGTCCAAAAGGACGATCCTTTTCAAATTGTGGATGCTTCAACATTGAGTACCTAGCCTCTGATTAGAAACCCACACTGGAAGCATTCCCTCGGGGTTAAGGAAATTGTTGTTTCAACCCTCCTACTTAGTCACATGGCCCTCAAAATTCCAAAATTGTCATTTATATAATGATTAGAATTTACGATTCAATGGGATTGGAAGATATCTTCCATCGCTACGTACGGGAAGATACACTCCAATTTGTTTCTGATTAACTCCAAAACAAAAACTTGGTTCTCATATGTGTGGCATTTGATTTAAAACATAAAAACCTTGAGTTCTTGACATTCAAACTCTCTCTTTACTTCAACCATTGATTTCCATCAAACGGACGTTGAAGACATTGTATGTGTTGTCACATTTCTTCTCAAATCCAATAAGTAAGTGTTAAATTTCTCTCATTTTGTTTTGTTAAAGGCTAGGTTTTTTTAGTTGTTGATCAAGTAAAATTTGTTTAAGGTTTGAGTAGTAAAATATAGTAATGGGATTTATTTAAGTAGTGTTTATGTATAGATTTAGTTGTTGTTTGTAATTACTAATTAGTGAAATGTGGTATTGAAATTTTGTTTAGAAATATGAATGTAGATTTTGTGCTTTAAGTGTTTGAAGAAATGCTTGAATAATTATTTTGTCATTTACTGTTGGTTGTTGTAGACATGATTGATGATGTTGTTAGAATGGGAATTGATAGGGAGACCTTACTTAATTGCGTACACAAAGAGTGTGAGACAAATAATTCTCTAATACGGGGTCCTAGGAGAGTTTGAGACTCAGTTTAAGCATCTAGTTCACAAGCTCCATAGCCTTCGCTAGCTCAAAAGACTAAGGCTGAAATGCAACAGATGTCATCACCACCACAGAACGCTGAGATGCCAGTAGCTAATGAGGGATTTGGTGGGGGGGTTTATCCATTATGTCATTTATGCCGAATTTAGTAAGCATGTTGCAGCCGACATATATGTCAGAATCATATTATGTTTTCTTTACTATTAATATTTATTTTCTTTATATATTTGTATTAATGTTTTCGTTAACATTTTTCCAGGAACGTGCTAAGCCGTTAAAGTGCATCAACAATGACAAAAAGATAAACGACCTCAAAAAATCGTCAAGGAATCTCATATGGTTGTGCGATGTAGTAGAGGTCTCGGTCTTTGGTATTTACTACCTTGCAGATATAAACTACAGTCAGGTTGATCATAATATATACAAGACATTCATAGAGAGGTGACATAGGGAGATCAATAACTTTTATATTCCAATTGGTGAGATGAGCATCATGTTGGATGACGCTTCATGTATGTTGCATTTGTCTATCCATGGTAAGTTGTTTAACCATACCCTGGTAATGTCTAAAGATGAAGGGTTGATGAATGAGTTCGTTGGAGTGGACATAGAAGATGTTATGACCTAGTGTGACAGATTGAAAGAGGCTCATATAACCTTAAGTTGACCTCAATAAATCTTCCACCATAATTTGATCAAAGCCTTGTAGTTTGATAACCATGAAGAGATGGAGGGGTTTAGAGATTGTTATAGGAGTTTATGTATCAGAGCTTATATGTTGTTCCTAGTTGGATGCACCAATTTCACTAACAAGAGTCAACAATATGTTGATGTCATATACCTAAATTACTTACAGGACCTCACTACAGTTAATCAGTGTTCATGGGGTATTGAGGCTTTAGCATTCCTTTATAATTACATGGTTGTTGCGACAAAGACATCAACAAAGTAGATGGTTAGATATTGTGTCCTCCTTCTGGTAAAAATTTAAGAAAACTTAATACCACTTGCATAACATTTAAAATATTTTGTATTTGTTTATAAAGGGTTTTTTCAGACATGAATTATGAAGCATTTTGTGGACATGTGTCTTTGGGTAATCAACCCAACTATATTGAGGCCAAATCGCGTGTATGTCAATTCATTCCTGGAAAGGGTCATATGACACCATATCTATACATGCATTTCTTGGATCGAATGATGGTGGTGACTGTATCTTCTCTCTCTATGTTGTTGGTTCTCTTAATGGGTCAGGTGCAGCTTATCACCTGAACCTCCCTAAACATTTTTTCACTGCTACACCTTATCACTTGAAATATTTATTAGATAGATCATGCATTTTAGGATCATTTGTTACACTTGATATCTGAAGAAATGTGGTTGCCACTTGTGGAGACCAACTAAAAATTATGTCCTACTTACATTGCATGGTTCTTTAAGGTCTTTCATCTCATGTTAATACCTATTGTAGAGGGTGGTCTTTCGAGGCCAACAAATCGAGAGGTTATGATAGAGGGAGATAATGCAAATGATATATCGTTGATGCTTTGAAGATATGCGAGAGGGTTAGAAACATGACTTTGAATATGGTTAATACTAGTGTCGAATGCGCATGACATCCTTTATATGCTACTCTACAAGACATTGTCACAGAAACAACATCTACCACCCAATATCGATAGAGGGATTAGATTGAGGAGTTTTAGAGCCACACATTAGTTAGGATTTTATTTTCATGTTTTTTTATATGTTGATATTTTCATGTTTTGTTGTATATTGATATTTTGGAAATGAACACTATTTGCGTATCAAAATGATTTATTGTTGTTATCATTAGTTTGTGTGCCTTTGTATATAAAATGTTTTTGGATATTTTCAAAATTGAATTATGTCTATGTTTTCAGACCAAATGTCTAAGTGCTTAAATTGGATTATGCCAAAACCAAGTCTAAACCGATTGAAAATTATCTTCATATCCATATGTCTCAGGGTTCGTAGGAATGAGAAGTTACGATGTTTTAAAGTTGCATGCACATCCGAAGATATATTATAATCCTCGTTGTTTACTTTCTTATATCATTGAAAGTTATCTTCCGATGTGATCAATTTGTAACATCCAATCATTTAAAACAAGGGTATTTTGAGCATTTTGAGGGACTTGTGAGGAATTGATAGGCTTATACAACAATTTCCCAAGGTGAAAATAACATCTTTCATGGTAATCATCATGTGTTTCGTTGTTTAATTGATTTCCCTTCAACAACAATTGGTATAATATATGAATACATATGAAACATACAGTCTAATTTCAAATGTTCACCACATAATTATCAACTATTAGTGATGAATATCTACAAGGTACTACACCCAACCACTCAAAGTAATCATCAATA
Organism: Medicago ruthenica; assembly: GCA_018208015.1. Lineage (NCBI taxonomy): Eukaryota > Viridiplantae > Streptophyta > Magnoliopsida > Fabales > Fabaceae > Medicago > Medicago ruthenica. The sequence goes on from CM031372.1 coordinate 44,200,627, forward strand.
AAAAAGGTAATACTTTCCCCTCGTAAAAATAACAAAGGTAATACTTTGTCGCTCGACGACAATTTTTTCTTAAAATGGAATATGTCGGTAGCAATCATGGTGTTATTAAATACTTTGAGATTCTTTATGGGATTCAATTCAGCCACTGGGGATGGCAACGTACCGAGCCGCTCAGAATTTGACTTGATAATTAAATCGTTCAACTTGGTTCAAGAACCATATGAGTTGAACTTAAGCAGAAAATTAAGTTTGTTAACTAAATTGGATAAACTTAAACTATATATAGTTTGGCTCGTTTGGTTCATAAGTGGGATCCATTATATGAATATGTGTGTGCGTGTGCGCGTGTATGTGGAATTATGCGTACTAGTTTTAGTGTGCTTTTTTGTTTTATTGTTTTCAGTTCTTTGTAGCTTTTTTGTATTTATTTTCATATTTATGCATGTATTAACTTTGTATTTCTGTATGTCATTTAAACAATATATGTCTTTGAAAGTTTTCATTTTAATTCAATTTTTCTTTTTGGCCCAATTTGAAAAGTGTTGCTTGATGATTCTCATAAGATGAAAACCTGGAACACGTCTCCAATAAATGGATGAATTCATCCCAAGTGGATAGTTGATTACTAGTGTGTATCCATTTATACCAAGCAAGTGCAGGTCCTTGTACGAAAAAAGGGTATAAGTTAGTCGTTGTCCTAGTGGAATTTGTGCTAATTCGAAGTATTGTTCAATTTAGAAAATCCAATCAAGAGTGTAGGATCCATCAAATGGTAATGGTTATTTTTTTTGGAGTTTTAGGAAAAAGTGAGAATTGGTTTTAACTTCTATAAAGATCTGCAGTTGGTTTTTTATTTTGAATTTTAGCCATTTCATAGGCTAACAACTCCTTCATCTGACTCATACATGCATTGATCATATCTTCATGTGTTGTTTCAGGTTTGGGCAACATGATGAACAAGGATGAAAGCACTAAATGATACAAGCCAAAATATTCAAGATACAATTTTAAAAGAAAAGTTGCAAAGATGAATGTTTTTCCTGTTGGAACAAAATAAGTTTAAACAATGCCTCTTAAGTTTTGATGATAACAATGTATTAAAAGATCAATTGGATATGTTAATATTTGTTCAAGAGTGCAGGACCATAGATAAAAAATTTACAAGGATTTAATCATAATGAGTTCTGAATGAACAAATGAAGAGCAAGGAAATACAAAGAGAAGCTGTTGCAAGTCAGATTCTGAAGTCAAGTCAGACTCTGAAGAGACATCAGAAGCTGGAGTTCCAGACTCTGAAGACTTTCCTGACTCAGACTCTGAAGAATTGGAACAATTTGCTGGGAATTCAGATATGGGAGTAAAGCTTGAGAAGTTGAAGATTCTACACTCTGAATTGTTTAGAGAATTTTACGATGGAAGTTCTGAAGGTTTTTAAAGAGGTCAACTGTTGTCGTTGTCAAGAAAGGACAAATTGTACAACCACGTTCTCCACTACCTTCACATGATTCTATTGGCTTTTTTTTTCTTCATTGTTGCTGGTCCAATACTTGTCTCCCCATGCTGAGAAACTTGGTTTAGACATGAATTGCATCATTGTGTCTCTAGATTAGATATAATTCCTAATATAAGAACATCAAACAACTAATAGTTGGAAATAAAATAACTAATCAAAGATCAATTTGGTATAATATTACCCTGTCAATTTGTATTTCCATTGCAAAAGTTAACAATGTTGGAGTTACAAGAAGTGAAGAAATAACTAATATTGGGTTCAAACATAAATCTACAACAATATGTTATCACACTTAGGGCCTGTTTGATGGTCAGGATAGGATAAAGACAAGATATGATATAAAGCTAGATAGAGACAGGATTTAATATGGACATGATAAGAATTAATCCTATCATGTGTTTGATGCGCATATGATAACACATAAGATATCATTATTTTATTATAATTAAATGAGAAAATTACTCTCGTAATTAATTAAATATTTTAAAAATGACATGTAATTAATTATAAATAAGTAAGGAATGAAAACATTTTAAAAAACGGCAGAATATCATGGTAATAAAAAAGGAATCAATTTCTAATCTTGTCAGGATAGTTTCTAACCCAACATATACTCATGATAAAAATTATAAAGGCAAGTCAGGATATGATAAGAAAAAGGTTTATTTTATCACATCTCTTTGGTGCATCAAACATGAGATTTAAGCAGGATATGATAAATGTATCATATACTGTCTCCCTATCATGATCATCAAACGACCCCTTATTACACAAACTTAAACATGCGGGATTGTTGTCGTCGGACCATGTAGTGGCACTCTAATTGTCTGCCTGTCCAATGACACTGGAACCCTTGAACCGGTAACTCAATCTCGGTGATTGCAGGCGGGGTTGGAAAACAGGAGCAGTAGAGGAGCACCAAAGTCATTATAATCACAATATGATGATAATCTTTCAAGGAAAACTCAACTTGTTAATGTAAGAGTCATCTAAGTTTCTTAATGGGAAACTGGCCTCCGATGTGTGGGAGTGATCAAAAGTTGTTGGAGGTGCTAAAACAGGGCGAGGAAACCCAATGTTGGTGGAGGTTGTGACAGAGGAGAAGAAGTAGGAATGATGAATCCCGCATCTACATGATGATGATTATTATGATTGAAGATAAATTAAATGAAAGTCTTTCAAATGAATGAGGTGCTTGAAGAGACAAATGACAATTTGCAACCGTGGTGGTATAAGTAATTGGTAAAGATAAGAAGGAGGTCACTTTCAGAGCATAAATGAATAAGGTGATTTTTATTGGCATGTGATAGATATATGGAGGGAGAAGTCGAATATATACCTCAAATATTTGGTTGCTTCAAAGGCCGACAATGAACCGAGCAAATTCGAACAAAGTTTAAAATTCGACTCGATAATTAACTAGTTGAATTTGATTCAAAAACCAAATGAGCTGAACTTGAGCTGAAAATTAAGTTCCTTAACTAAATGAGTTGAACTTGTATTATACATAATTCGGCTTGTTTGGATTATAAGTTGACTCGATTATATGTATGTGTGTGCACGCGCGTGCGTGTGTGTGTTTGTGAAATTATATGTACTAGTTTTAGTGTGCTTTTTGGTATTATTGTTTTGGTTCTTTGTTGCTTGTTATGTGTTAGTTTTCTATATTTATTTTCATATTTATTCATGTAACTTTGTATTTTTTTTGAGAGGGTGTATAAAATTTGTATTTTTTCACACATAAGAAAAGGAAAGAAAGAAAAGCACACGTAAGAAAATGGATGAATTAGGTAAGGATGGCAAAACGGGTTGTGCCCATCGGGTCGACCCGTTTAGCCCGCCTATTTTGGCGGGGTGGGTTGAGATTTTGTATCCGTCATTAGTAGGGTGTCTGCCCCGCATAACCCGCTAAAAAACGAGGCGGTGACGGAGCGGGTTGGCCCGTCGGGCTTAAGCAAAAATAAATAAATAGGCTTAAATGCACTTTTGGCCCCCTATGTTTGAAAAAGTTGCGATTTTGGCCCCCTTTTAAAAAAAATGGATTATTAGACCCCTAACTTTTGCCCCTTTTGCAAAAGGCTGATTTTGACAAAGTCAACGCATACGTGGCAAACACTTGTGTAATTATGAACTAAAAAATAAACAAAAAAGTCATGCGTGTAATTATGAATTAAAAAAAAACAAAAATTGGATGGAAATGAAAACATCACGTGATGTTTTTCTTCACCTTCATCAACATAAACAATCTTCGAACCTAGCAATAACATAACCCAAAGACCAACCCTTTCATTCTTGTTTTTCTCCATAAATCTCTTTCTCACGAACACTGAAAATCCGCGTTTGAGAATCACTTTTTCTTTCAAGCGAAAAATCATTTACATCATCATAATCACTTCCTCTAATATCAAACGGAAACAACAACGGTTCAAAGAAATTGTTGTTACAACACTCCGTTACAAGAGGTTTGGTGAATTTGCACGGTGGTGGTAAATTATTTAGGTTACGAAACAGGTTCGGATACGCTTTGGAGAGTAATTCAGCGGCTTCGTTGTAGCTTTGGTTAGGTCTCTTTCGATTGGTTCGGGGTCTTTTGGTTCGGATTGCGCTTTGGGTTGAGAGAGAATCGGAAGCTTCAGCATTAAGAAAGGGTTGAGAGAGATTTCTGGAGAAAAACAAGAATGAAAGGGTTGAGAGAGAATCGGAAGCTTCAGCATTAAGAAAGGGCTGAGAGAGATTTCTGGAGAAAAACAAGAATGAAAGGGTTGAGAGAGAATCAGAATAATAATGAAGAAAAACAAGAAGAAGAACAAGGAATAAGGTAAAAGGTTTGGTCTTAAGTTGTTGTCTTTCTTAGAGAGAGAGAGAGAGAGAGAGAGAGAGAGATGAAAAAAGTTTGGAGATTGAAATTAAGAATGAAAGGGTGAGAGAAATAAAAAGGGAGAGATTTTGAGTTTTTAGAGAGAGTTTCATGGTTGATGTTGATGATGGATGATGCTGGGTTTGAATTTAGGAAGATAATGAATGGTGGTGATGATGAATCCAGGAAGAAGATTCACGTGTTCCTTCCTTCTCCATTTTATTTTTTTTATTTTTTAATTAAAGAAATACACATGTGCTTTTTACACGCGTGGCTTTTTTGTTTATTTTTTAATTCATAATTACACAAGTGTCTGTCACGTATGCGTTGACTTGGTCAAAATCAGCCTTTCGCAAAAGGGGCAAAAGTTAGGGGTCTAATAATCCATTTTTTTAAAAGGGGGCCAAAATCGCAACTTTTTCAAACATAGGGGGCGAAAAGTGCATTTAAGCCAAATAAATAAAAAATTCAGGCCCATTGTAAATTGCTAATCGGTAACATCTAACCAAGCATCAAACACCGTTGTTAATTTGGATTGAAGACTACTTATTGTTATCGCTTTCTATTTAATTTTTTTGTTGGTGTGGGTTTAGACATTGAATAAAGTTTTGTTTTTGTTGGATTCGAGTATTTCCTTATGGTTTTCTTCTTGTTGGTTTAATTTTTGTTGATGTGGATTTAAACATAGAATCTAAGTTTTGTTTAAGCAGTTGGATTTGAGACTATTTCATTAAGGTTTTATGGTTTTCTTGTTGTTTTAATGGATCATGGATGTTTGAAGTTTAGTTTTATATTTTGATTCTTTGAATAGTCTTTAATTTTATGTTATTTTTACAAGTTTTTGCAAATTTATCAATTATTTTCTAAAAAAATAAGTTGACGGGGCACCCCGCCATGAAATGGGGCGGGGTGAGTTTTTTAATCCACCATCACTAGTTGGACCGCCCCGCTCCGCCCCTTTTTTGGCGGGTTAATGATGGAGGGCGGGGCGGGTTAGGCCGCTTTGCCATCCCTAGAATTAGGGGAAGGTGGAATTGAATTAAATTGAATGGGGTTTGTTGGAGAATTGAATATAAATTGAGGATGAGAGAACATAGCAAAGTAGAACAATTGAATCAAAGAAAGTGAGGGTGTTAAAGGTTTTCTCTCCTAAGGTTTTTTCTTCGTCCCTTTGTGAGAGTGTGTTTGTCGATCTGATTTAATCTCTATCAATCTTGATCGTTTTTCTCATCATTATGGTTATCTCCATGTCTCATCCCTAATCATGTTTATGTCAACCCTAAATTCACCTTTATCTCCCAATTGTTGGCTGCATAAAATTCGATGCTTACCTCATCAAATTGATGTCTTACGATCATTTCGTTAACCATTATGTTTGCTACCTCATACTCATATATCATTAATATCATTTGTTGGGCATTTATATGTTTCATCGGTAAGTTTCCTCTTTTGAACGGATATGATTTGTTGTCTATGTGTCCCATAAAGCCATACTTATTCATCATTATATCATGACTCCTTCCAATTGCTTCTTTTATTCCATCAATACATAAACTTTGTTGTTTTTGTGTTCTTCTGAATTTTATAAAACCTTGAGTGCTCCCGTGTGATTGCCATTTCTTTTTTGCTACATGTACCTTACAGTCATCCTATCCACTGCTTGTTGTTTTGCCAATGTGTGATAACAGTCTTTCGAGTAATATACCTCTAATATAAGGTTCATAGATGAGTGTTATTAGTTGGAATGGTTGAGGATTGGGCAACCCGAACGCAATTCCTCATCTGAAATATCTTGTGCGGCATTATACTCTGGAAGCCCTTTTTTATGTGAGACCCTGTTCCATACGATTAAAATTGAGGAACTGTGATATGTTCTTGGTTTTGATTATTGTTTTTTCTGTTGACCGTACTGGTAGAAGTAATGGCCTTGCTTTCTTTTGGCATGCTTCCTTTAATTGTCATATTGTAAATTACTCGAACAATCATATTACTGTTGTTGTTAATGATACAGTTCTTGGTTCATGGCAGCTCACGGGCTACTACGGGTACCCTAACAGGGGACATAGTTGCGCCTCGTGGGATTTTTTGTGTCAGTTATCTAGTCAGTGGGTTGGTCCTTGGTGTATTTTTGGAGATTTTAGCGACATTATGGATGCTAGTGAGAAAAGAGGTAGAACTAATCGTTCGAATTGGTTGATAAATGGCTTTAGGCAAGCGGTTCTTGATTCTTGATTAACTGATGTCTCGTTTGAGGGATATCCTTTTACAAGGTTCAAGAGCTTAGGCACGCCCCGTGCTGTAGAGGAACGATTAGACCGTGCCTTAGAAAATTCTACATGGTTTGATTTTTTTTTTCCGGAAGCAAAGCTAGAAAATTTAGTGGCCCCCCTGCGTCAGACCATTATCTCATACAATTGGTGCTTCATCCTATTGTGCAAAATCAATTGTGTAGGCGGAATTTCTGCTTTGAAAACATTAGGAAGTTTGAACCTGGTTTTGATGATATGGTTAAAGAGAGTTGGCAAATGTATATGGAACATTCGGTTCTCCCAAGACAAAGTCGGTGTGCGGAATACATGTTTTCTTGGAGTAGAAATCACTGTGACAAATTAAAAATAGATATAGAGGATTGTCGTCGTCAACTGAATCATGTGTGTAATAGTAGTACAAGTACTCACCAACATCAGCTGCTGCCCTTAATGAAGCGTATGAATCGCTTGCTAGTGCAACATTATGTGTATTGGCGTCAAAGAGCCAAGATGCGTTGGTATAAAGATGGGGATCGAAACACTAAATTTTTTTCATGCCTGTGCTACAACAAAACGGAAGGTAGATAGAATTGTTTCTCTTGTGGATGATCACGGCAACAAGATTACAGATAACCAAGGTATGAGTTCTCTTGTAAAAATTTATTTCCTAGAATTGTTTCAAAAGTAACACAATGTTACAGATCCCGTCATTGATGTTTTGTGACGGACAGTGTCCCCTAAAGACAATTTAATGCTCATGGCACCATTCACCAAGGAGGAGTTTTGTATTGCTATGTTCTCCATGCACCCTGATAAATGTCCAGGTCCTTATGGTTATGATCCAGGTTTCTACCAGCACTTTTGGGATTTATGTAGTGATGACATTTTTCATGATTGTTGTGCTTGGTTGGATACTGGTCAATTCCCCACCGACCTCAACATCACTAATATTGCACTCATACCCAAAGGTACTAATCAGAAAATGATGAAAGATTGGCGTCCAATTGCCTTATGTAATGTGTTGTATAAGTTGATCTCTAAAGTGCTCGCAACCAGGTTGAAGCTTGTTCTTCTGCAGTGTATTTTGGATAACCAATCAGACTTTGTCCCGGGACATTCTATCCTTGACAATTCTACGGCTGCCATCGAAGTCATTCATTTCATGAAAACAAAAACACGTGGCAATGATAGTTGTGTTGCACTTAAACTAGATATTAGTAAGGCGTACGATCGTATGGATTAGGATTACTTGAAAACGGTTATGGTAAAGATGGGTTTTACAAATAAGTGGATACAATTGATGATTATGTGTGTGGAATCAATTGACTACTCAGTGTTAGTAAATAATGACGTGGTTGGTCCGATAATACCAGGTCGAGGACTTCTCCAAGGTGATCCTTTATCACCGTACCTTTTTATCATTTGTGCTAGGGGACTGTCCTCACTTATTCCTGACGGCGAGGACGTGGGTACATCCATTTGTAGAGGAACACCTCCTATTTCCCATCTCCTTTTTGCTGATGATTGTTTTCTTTTCTTTCAAAGCTGAGGTGAGTCAATCCCAAGTCATGAAGAATATTCTAATGGTGTATGAGGTAGCATCAGGTCAAGCAATTAGCAGCAAGTGCCTATCTAAAGCCGGTTGAGAGGTAATGATCAAATATGTGTTACAAGCTATATTGTCCTATGTTATGAACATTTTTCAACTCCCTACCTCCCTTATCACTACTATTGGACACTTGATGAATTCGTTTTGGTGGGGTCACGCGGGCTCTAATTACCGTGGCATACATTGGATGTCTTGGGAGATTTTGTTGATGCCTAGAGTGCATAGAGGCATGGGTTTATAGGATTTATCGGCTTTTAATCTTGCTATGTTGGGTAAACAAGGATGGAAGTTCCAAGCAGATCCACATTCTCTTGTTTCTCGCATTTTCAAGGCAAGATATTTTCCCTCTCGCAGCTATTTAACAACAAGTTTGGGGAACAATCCAAGTTATGTTTGGAGAAGCATTCTTCGGGCTCGTTTCATTATTAGAGGAGGCGTGAGGTGGAGCATCCGTTCAAGTACTTATATGTCTATTTTGGATGAACCTTGGCTTCGTGATGGTAGATGTATTGACGGTAACATATTGGTGTCTCCCAAAACACTATAAGTATTTTAAGATGGAAAGACTGAGTGCAAATATACATTGTCCAAGTTTTAGTATAAAAAGATATCAATCCCACAAGGACTGTGGAGCTATAGCTTCGCGTAGCTTTTCAGCAGAAAACTTGTTTGGAGAAAAATAAAATAAAACATTTGTCACAACAGTAAAAGTAAATGGTTAGGTTTGGGAAAGCAGTTAAAGTCTTTAGAAAATCTCAAGATGGAAAGTGTGATTTAGATCTATAGCTTAGGTATAGCTTCCTGTGTCGCTCAGAGCTATAGCCGGTTCAAAGCATCTTTAGTCTCTGAGATACACATGGCTATATCCTTATATAGCTTTTATCTCTCACATGGTTGTAGCCGTTTATTAGCTTCTCCCAACTTTGTGATCCATAGAGCTATATCTCTCAATAACTGGCTTCCTGGCGAACCAATTGGTGTTTAGGAGTGTTACCTCATCCATCATGTTAAGGTCGGGATGTCACTCATTTCTGGGCTCGATCACGAGACTTAACATGCAACAGTTGCTAGGTTCAGGTGCCCGACCTTTCCGCACTAAGTTATTAAACTATCAGGTCTTATGTGTCATATGACAAAGGTCCTACCAATAACGCAGCGCTTAGCTATAACATGGTATAGCTTATGTGACTCAGTGCTATGGCCGTTTATTTACCTCTTAAGCTAACTGAGATTCACAGAGCTATAACTTCCTATAGCAAACTAAAACTCTAGCAAACTGAAAATGAACTTTAAGCACAGGTTGTTGATAGAGCTCAACATATCATGGATGAGTGGATGGCAACAAACTCACGCAACACAACAACACACATGCAGATTGTTTCAGCCCAGTCGACGGGCAACTCCGAGCGCGTTGGCAATACGCAGATGGAGCAAGCACAACCAAGAACAACTAGGCAAGATCGGTGGCAAAAACCCCAACCGGGTTGAGTCAAGTGTAATATTGATGCTTCTTTTTCATCTATTTGGAATCGTATTGGAATTGATATTTGATTACGTGATGATGATGGTGCTTATATGCTCGCAAAAACCATGAGCTTTTCCCCAATTTACCCCTTTGATGTGGGTGAAACACTTGGTTTGTTCCATGCATTACAATGGCTACAGGACATGCAATTCGATAACGTTGATTTTGTGGTTGATAACGACTGATGTTTTCAACTCCAATAGGAATGATATAACGGAATTTGGTAACATCACTACAATATGTCAAGATCTCTTTTCTTCACACTTTAAAAACTCTAGGGTGGAGTTTAATAGGCGACAAGCAAATGTGGTAGCTCATACTCTTGCATGCAAGGCCACTTTATCAGCTAGTCCCGCCATTTATTTTGATGTTCCCAATTGTATTAACTCTCTTGTTATAAATGAAATGCTATAAGCATCTTTTCCTCAGGAAAAAAGTATTTGTTTAAACAACAAATGCTTGTGATAACTTTTATTTTAATTCAACACTTTCCTTTTTAAAATAAAAATGAAAAGGTCAAAGATATTTTTGTTTTACTTTTATCATAATTTTTTTTAATTATGTGATTCGAGCATACAAGCTGAACCTTACGAACCGAACTGAGTTGCTCATAAACTTTAAACAAGCCGAAATCAAACTAAATAAAAGGTTCTTTTTGAACTCAAGTCGAGTTGAGTCGAGTTCATACGAGTTCAACTCAACTCATTTTCAATTTAGCCAGAATTAAACCTTGACAAAATTGTAGGGACTCGACTCAACTCATTTCCAATCATGATAAATATGCAGGGAGTCCAATTTAGCCAGAATTGAACCTTGACAAAATTAGAACTCCTGTGTTGTATGTCTGCTGGCACAAGTCCATAGTTGGCCCAAACAGCAATCATGCTTTTACATGCTTATTATAATTAAAATTAATTACAAACATGACATTATAACTAATCTAAATGAAAATCATCATAACAATTGACACTTTTTTCTTACATTATTACTTCTTTATTTTCTCTTATGTTTACATGACATTTTTTAAGAGAGTAAAATTAATATCCGTTTGGGAGGGAAAAACCCACCTTATATGCTCCATAAGTTTTTCAATATAGATTAGTCACTGTTAAAAATCGGTGAAAAATTCGTACTTGAAATTCTGGCAAGTCCTGAGTCTGAACCGTAAAACAGAGCTAAGCAGAGTACTTAAAACAGTGATTCAGAAGCAGCAAAATAAAAGACAGAAAGTAAAGAACACATGTGATTTGTTAACCCAGTTCAGTGACAAACACACCTACGTCTGGAGGCTACCAAGCCAGGAAGGAAATCCACTAAAATAGTATCAATTCGAACTACTGTGTAAACAACCCATGTTTTTCACAGCCTTCTCACTTAATCACTACCCGTTGAATTTCTACCTAGGAACTCCTAGATATAAGACCCCTCTTACTTCCTACTCAAGCAATCACTGTCCCAGTGATTGTAAACTCTAAACAAACAAGGATGAAGACACACTTCAAAACATCAAAGTCACTTTTGCTTAAAAGCTTTAAGTGAATTACAACTCAATAAAAACTAAACCAACTCTAACAGATGAGTGGTGTATAGAACAAAGCACAAAGCTCACAGACTCAAAACCTAAGTATGACTCTCTCTATAATATCTTCTGTTTTGATGTCATAAATTCTTCAACAAGCAGCGTCCTCTTTTTATAGCTTCAGCAGCAACCATAATTCTGAACCAAATAATCTTCAAAAGATGTTGTTCCAAAATTCTTTAGAAGCTCATAGAAGCAATTTTATTTCAGAAATATATTTTCCAAATATTACTTTGAAAATATATTCATAAACAAAAGAAACCAATCTTCAACAAATATCTTCACGCAAATTAATCTTCCTTCAAGAAACAAATGCAGCAAGGAGAATTCTTCAATTAAATCTTCAAAAGATCACATGAGAAAATAAACAGAACGCAGAAAACAGGCTTCTGAAGGTACTTCTGAAGTCTGCGTCTGAACAATTTCAGCTTCTGAAGGTTGCTTCTGAAGGTCAGCTTCTGAAGTACTGTTCAGCGTCTAAACATCAGCTTCTGAAGGTTCAGCGTCTGAAGTACTGTTCCAGCTTCTGAAGACCCAGCTTCTGAACCAGCTTCTGACCCAGCTTCTGAAGACGCACAACTGCTTGTATATTTGATTTTAGTAAAACATGAAGCCAACAACCAAATATCCAACAATACTAATATCATAGCAACAAGAGAAAATTAATATCTAAAATATATTAATTCATTATTCCGGTGATCTTAAATCAAAATTTTAGGAAAATTTTGTTTTTATTTGTGTTGTTTTAAATTTCAAAGTTATATTAACTACCTTTACATTAATTATATCCTTATTTTTCTTGTGTACAATAGAGACAATGAGATTTCCCCTAAACAAATATAGATAATGAGATTTGAATCTAAAACCTCATGCATCAACTATTTGATACTTATATAAGTGAAATGAGATAGTAACCGGATGAACGAACCAATAAAATTTGTTTAGTATCAAAGCTAGTTATTAGTTTGTTCAATAGAATCATTGTTTATGAAGAAAGGGATCATTGACTCTAAGAACAATATGAAGTACGCCAAAAATGGTTGAAAAATGCAACTTTTTGTTGTCCATTACTTTTAAAAACTCTATGTAGAGTTTGATAGCAGAAAATCAAATGGTGTTGTTCTCTCCTTAATATGGGTAAGGGTGACCACATCTACGCCTACCCCTCAAGTTTTCTTATGTATCCAACATGTATTGAATCTTTTATATCAAAAGAAATAAAGTAAATATATTTCCATAAAAAAATTGGTAGGAGTTGATATATTTGGCTGGATTTTTACTCATGCAAAAGGTGTGATTGGTTAAGGGTCGGCCCAATCGTAAGAGCACAAAGACGAATGTCTTAAGCCTCAAAACATTTGTAAAATATTTACTTGATAAAAATGTACTAGATAAAAAAAAAGTCTCGTATTCTATTAAAATTAATAAAATATTATCTAAAATTTAATTAAAACCAAAATAAAATAATTTTATTAAAGTACTGTTATGAACTTCAAAAGATTTGATCAAAAAATTTTTCAAAAGAATTTCATATTAAAATCCTTCTTAAGTTTTAATATGTGTTTGGTCGAGCCTGAATTTATTTAGAGAAGTAAATGAGAGAGTGAGGTGAAAAAGAAGTGGTAGGTAAGAGATAATGAACTTCTCTTTATTGGTTTAGAAGGGAGAGATAGATAAAAGATTAAAAAAAGTGGAACCCACTACTTTTTACTATCTCTTCAAAATACGGAATAAATGATATTTTGTTACTTTTATTTATTTATTATGTTTCTATTTGTTTAATCCAATGATATTTTTGAGACATTCTTGTACTTTTTTTTTTAAAAAAAAATCAATATTTTTTTATATTTTGGGTGTAAATTAGTATCATCTGCGACAATTGCGAAAATTAATCATTTGAGTCTTATGAAATTCAAATAAACGACAAACTCTCTCTAAATTTTTTAACATTGTTACATGCTTAAACGTGAGTTCAAAACTCAGATCTCTATCTTCCTTATACTAAACAATACATCCAATTTTATTTATTTCCTACATTTCTTACAATAGCTCATACATATTTATCTCTTCTTAGTTTTTTCTTCACTACCAATCACGCTTACATATTTATTGTAAAATTTTGTTGATCTCTTTCCTCTTACATCTATGTACCTTGAACTTGTAATATTAAATTCTTATAACTCAATTAACATCTTTCCTCTTACATGGACAAAATAATCTCCTATTATTTCTTTAATGATATATATTATAATGAGGTCAATCTAAGGGAATCAATCAAACATCTTATTTTAGACCAACCAACAATTAGGTGATGTCATGTGATGAATGAATAGTTTAATTTTCATCTACTAATTTTTTATTTATATAAAAACAATCAATTTATATTATAAAATTTTAAATTATTTGCATAATCTTATTCTTATACTATATTAATAAATAAAAAATATATATATAGTGTACTATATATTTTTTTTTTTTGACATATAGTGTACTATATTTGAGAATCACAGCCTAGATAATAATAGCAACAATAGAATAATAGTACCAAATTCCAACCACTTTATAGATAAGGAAGGAGTATGGTACCTTCACACACACACACACACCCTCTCTCTCTCTCAAAGTCAATGAATGACCTATGAATGAGGGTCCATATTGATTTATAGTATCATCACACCCTCTTTTGCTCTTACTCTTAGGGTGAATTAAGAATTAGATTTGTGAATCACATTCTTCAAATTCTTCACTTCTATTTTTCTACTTTGATTCATCAATTGGGTCCAAAAGGGTCATCATTTTTGTAATTTTTATTGGGAATTGTTCTTGTTGTTAAAAAAAATTGATTTTTTAGGTCAATTTGTTGATGGGCCATGCTGAAATTTGAGATATGTTGTAATTGAAAATCTCTGTATATTTTTTTTTTAAAATGGAGGATCAAGCTTTTTTAGATTATGAACCATTTGTTAATGTTGAGGAGGAAGAAGAAGATGAGTTTTGCAGTTGCTGTGAAGATGCAGAAGAAAGAGATGAAGAAGAAGGAGAAGAAGAACATGAAGAGTGGAAAGAAACTGAGGAGAAAGTGGTGGAAGGGTTGAAGGAAGAACTTGATGAATTTTCAGTAAGAATGTTCTTTAAGGGGTTATCAATTACTGGTGTTGAAAATTCAACTTCAGGGTTTTCTGGAATTGGAGTGTTTATGGAAAGATCATCAAATCTTCCTCCTATAAGGGTGCAGAAAAGGCTTGATTTTTATGCCGAGGAGCCTATGGTTGATTACTTGGCACTCATGGATGGGTTGTTGGAAGCTTTGCAGAACAAGATCCGTACGGTTTACGCTTTCACTGATTCTGAGTTGTTATATAAGGTTAGTGAGTGTTCAGTAATTGATCTTAAGATTTATTTGTTGTGACAATTACAATTTATGTATATTGATGAAGATTCTGACAAACCCTATAATTGTAAAATTGAAAATCACTTGTACTTTATTTATTTACTTTTTAGCATTACTCTGTTTTGATATACACCTTAATTAAGCCCTTATAACAAAAGCTAATAAACACTTGTGTAAATGTTATTTCTACGGCAACAGATAAAATAAAGTTAAATAGTTTTCGTCTAAGATAGTTGTTTTAATAAACTATCATGGCAAGCTTATAGAAATAGGCTGAAAGGAGCGTATGACCATGTAATAAGTTGTTTTCGTAAGCTTTCTCAAACATGCAATAAAACTCAAATAAGTCAATCTAAACAACCGTGTATGTCTGTTTAAAGTGTTGCCTTGTTATTTTTGCCACCAGTTGTTTAGGTATGCTTCTCAGTGTCATGTTTTACTTTTGTGGATGAACTCTGAGGTAAGCATTATAATATTTTCTATTGCTTACTCTAAAGTCTTGGTCAATTCTTGGGCGTGCTTAAACGTGCAATGGTATTTTCATTTCAAATTTTTTATTTTCTTATTGTAATTTGTATCTTGAATGTATATCATTTACTTCTGATTTCCTTGATTTGAAGTTTCTTTCTCTGGACTCCTTGTTTAGTTTCTTTAGTTTGCGTATGACATTTTTTTTTAGAGGTTTGTGTTCTAGAAGCCATGCTTTGACATAACCTCTATTAACTCTTAACTGTGTGTTTGCGTGTTTTTAGCATGCCCTTGTCTTTAACTATGTTTGTTTGAATGTGGATTTTTTTGACAGATAACAGCTGAGAAAAATTTGGACATGCCGCTTTTGATGGCACTGAGAGAAAGGATTCTTGAACATGCCAATAATTTTGAAACTTTTGATCTGAAGCTTATACCAAGCATTGATCTTGAGCAGCCAATGCAGCTGGCCACAGTAGCTATGGGACTCGTCTCTTTTCCAGTAAATGGTGAAAAATTGCTCGAGAACTGTTCTATTTGTTGCGACGACAAGCCAGTGCCAATGATGATTACCTTGAAATGTTCACACACATTCTGTTCACATTGCTTGAGGTCCTATGCTGACGGTAAACTACAATGTTGTCAGGTCCCTATAAGATGTCCTCAACCAGGATGCAGGTATTGTATCTCTACACCCGAGTGCAAATCTTTTCTTCCATTCATCTCCTTCGAATCTCTCGAGAAAGCCCTTTCAGAAGCAAATATTGTCCAGTCAGAAAGATTTTATTGTCCATTTCCGAACTGTTCTGTTCTCCTTGATCCTTGCGAGTGTTTATCAGCAATGGACGGTTCATCTAGTCAGTCGGACAATTCTTGTATCGAGTGTCCTGTTTGTCAGAGGTTTGTCTGCGTGGGCTGTGGTGTTCCTTGGCATTCTTCCATGAGCTGTGAAGAATTTCAGAGTTTGCCAGAAGAGGAGAGAGATGCTTCTGACATTACCTTGCATCGTCTTGCTCAGAATAAAAGGTGGAAGCGTTGTCAGCAGTGTCGTATAATGATTGAGCTTACTCAAGGTTGTTACCACATGACATGCCGGTAAGACACAACTTCTCTTTATATGAAAATGAAAAGAAAGGGCTGGTTCATTTTATATGCATTTCGCTAACCCTATACATATATACTCACCTTCCGAACATGCATCACAACTACTCTTGCCACATAGGCAGTTGGTTACTTCCCCACCTCTCCCCTAAATCTTACCAGCTGCATCACACTTCATACTTTGATTAGGCGTATCCTTCCTTTTTGGCCTCATCTCATAAGCCTTATTAATTTGGGATATGGGTTCGCTTCAATTTCTGTTTGAGAATTACACCACTTGATATATTTATGTTGCTTAGAATTTGGGTTGGGCCTAACGCAACCCTACGAAACCGGCTTATAAGGTGAGAGATGCCTCTTACTTATAAGCACATTAGGTTATATTTCATTCAATGTGGGAATCTCACTACACCCCTCTCATGTCCATGATTGGACATCTAGAGCGTGACTTGAGTGGTCTGATAGTGGGTGGTGCCACAACGAATTTTGGATAAGCTCTGATACCAGCTTAGAATTTTGGTTGGACTTGGCCCTTAGGCCTAACTCAATCCTACAAAAGTGGCTTATAAGGTGAGGCATGTCTCCCACTTAAAAACATATGTTCATATCATATCTCATTCAATGTGTGACTCTCAATAGTAACCTTAATACAAATGAGAAATGATATTTGTACAACCATTTTGTGACAACTTTTGGGACAACTCTCTCTCACACTCACATTGTGTTCTTACTCTTTCTATTGTTTTTGTCTCAAAAGAAGAGGAAAAAAAGGTTGTCCCAAAAGTTGTCCCAAAAATGGTTGTACAAATATAATTTCTCGGTTGTATATGTAATGTTCAGACCTCAATATCAGTTTCAGATTACTGTACTCAATGTAATCTATGACCTAATGCTGCAGGTTCAAATTGATTCAGATCACTAGGTAATTAATTGGGACTGGGTAGTGAGTTCTATAATAGTACATGTTTTCTGAACAAGGGCATTATTAGAATGATCAAATTTTCTTTCGTTTTGATAATACTGAAAACAGAATAGTTTTGTGAAACAACTAAAGCAAAAAACTAGGGGCTTGTGAACATTTTCTATTTTCATTTCTTGTTCGTGTTCTTATTAATTTGGTTGCATAGGTGAGTAAACTAAATGTGATGTATGGAAAGAGATAGATAAAGAGATTGTTTCAATTGCTTTCACTATTATCGAATTGTTTATGGTTGGAGATATAAAAGGCATTACATGGATATTTTATTGGGTAGATGTGAGAGAAGAGGATGTAGGATTGGAAAATAGTTTTGTGATCGAAAAGCTAAATAATTTAAAGGCTTGAGAAGAGCAAAGCGAGTCTGCCAACTAACTTGCAGAAGTGGTCATCCTGAGATGATCAGCCATTTAGGTTACATTAATTTTAATAAGTTTTATTGTAGGATAGATTACGTGCCAGTTTAAGGTGAGCTCTATGCATCAAAGCTGAAAGTATTTTGTATTAGCTTGGGCTAGTAAAAAAGATAATATAATTGCTGAGATCCATGTTATTCCACCTGCATTATCCACGCTTCCGATGTCTAATCCGGACTGTGAGGGGAGTGTTGAGATTCCCACGTCGACTAGAGATATGACCTATGTATTGCTTATAAAGCTTGGGCAATTCTTACCTTACAAACTAGTTTTGTATGGTTGAGTTAGGACCAACTTTTTTTTGAAAGGAGTTAGGACCGACTTACATTTTAAGAATAATGTTTGAAACTGTTTAATGAATATGATCAGTACTGGCATTCATTAGCAGCGAAGAATGAACAGGAGTGAAGCACAGAACACTTTGTATTCGTGCTTGTTATGCCCTTAATTCCTCTCTCTATCAAATTAATACTTTCAGTTATCTGAAATTGCTCAAGTATACTAGTAAATTTTCATTAGTGTTATTTAATAAGAGTAAGTGACCCTTTATGTTAATTTAATGAAAATAGAATAAGGGACATTTTCCAAATCCAAGATGGAATGAAATCACTTAAATTAGGCTCAACCCTTGAATGTAGGATTGAACCTTTTTGTTCATTTAATGAAAACGTTGTAGGCACCTTAGAAAATAATGTATTTTATACTCAACGGTGGATCAAACCGGCGTACTAATATATCAATTGGTATTACTGGAAGGAGATACTCCAGTGCCATATTTTATTTAGATTTATATGGTTAACTTTGGGTTAGAGCTACTAATATTTTCCTTCGTTTTATTGGTACTTATTTACATTGCCTTTTTAGAGCTATATCCCTTTGATACCATATTAACTGATATTGATAAAGATACAAGATCACGATTCAAAAAATAGCCTTGCCATTTGCATGTTGATAACTTTGTTCTAAGGTTTAAAGTATGTTGTATGTTTGATAATGATATAATAGATTGTTGAGAAGTTTAGAAGTCTATGTATTGTTGAATTTCCTTAGTATAACATAAGCAGACACTTCTGTCATAATCTATGTAGCACTATTAAGTGGCATGTCTAATGTCTAACACATGTCGTGGTTGTATTCCTGTTCAAATATTTCATTTTCTCAAATTATTGTTGGTGTCGTCGTATCAATGTCGTGTTTAGTGTCCATGTCCATGTCCATGTCATTGCTTCATAGGTCACAATAGTTTTGATTTCATGTGTCTAAATTTTCAGGTGTGGTCACGAGTTCTGCTATTCTTGTGGTGCTGAGTACAGAGACGGCCAACAAACATGTCAATGTGCATTTTGGGATGAAGACAGCTTGACAAACTCCCTTCAAGAATCAGAACAATGGGCATGGGAGACTTCTATGATCATGGATGCGTACTCAGATCAAGAACGGTCGCAACTTGCGCTTATACAACGGTTCCTTGATGGAGGTTTTAGTCTCAGTGACCACAATCCCTACCAATCTCCTCCTCCTCAATGTACAGAATCATTTGTAGACCCTTTGAAGGATCTTCATCAACTTCCATGGCTAGAGAGATTTGTGTCTGTGATAAGTGACAACTATTATGAAGATTACATGCAATAAAATTGTGCTACATCTTATACCGCATGTTTGGATTGTGGGTGAGTTTGGCGGAATCACAATGTGTTACTGTGATTTTTGCAAAAGCTACACTTTTGAGCTTCAAACAAAATCACGGTGAGTGGGGCAGCATCACGATGTCTTTGTGATTTTGACAAAAACTACACTTTGGAGCTTCAACAAAATCACGGTGTCATTGTGATTTTGTCAAACACATTGTTAATCCAAACATGCAAATAGTTAGTTCATCAAAAACCTCATACAATCACTTGTAGAAAGAGTTTCTCACTGAGGTGTGGTGACACCATGTCATGTGACTTCTTTTATGTTCTACAATTTGATATCTTTGACCTAAGGTTCATGGATATTGTATTAAGGTGAACAGCTTGTTCATGGTGACTCTCTTTAGAGAAAGTAAAAGAAGAAAAAGGAACATTGAAAGAGAAACTAGTTTGTTTGTGATTTGAGAATAATACAATGTTAGCCAATTGAAAGAAATTCCAGATTTGGTTTTTCATCTTCTAATGATGTCTATTGAGAGTGATTATAATCCAATGGCTTGACCTAGTAGAAGCATGTAAGGTCTACAAAAAAAAAAACGTATGCACATATTCCTTAGGGAAAGTCTTTCGTTTAATCTGTTGTGAAAAATAAATTCCTTGATTTTAAACTGAATTACAACTTTTTTCGATTCTCATTAACCAACAACTAATTAACTAATTACATATATTGATGACAATTGCAGTTTTTAATATACTCGTTAAATATCCCCTAAACAAAATATATAGTCGTTAAATATTTTAAAATCCTACAATTAGTATAATTCAAATATCTTTGTAAAATTATCATTAATATTGTTTTTTTATATATAATAAATAGCTAAAACATATTTATTTAATATATACAATGATGCAATAAAATTTACTTTATCTTTTTTATTCTTTTAATAAATTACATTTTATAATAGCACTGTTAAAAAAACTCACATTGAACAAGATTTTTTGTATTATTTTTGATAAACAATGAAGTTGAGATAGGTCAAATTCAAATTTGAATATAAGTTTACAATTGTGTGCAATCTTCATCTAATAAATTGATTTAATAAGGTTGTGATATGTCAAATTCAAATTTTAAGAAGTACCTATTAAAAACTTCAAATATAAGTTGCATGTTAACAATTTTAAAGATTATTATATTTTAGACCGGGTGAAGGGTTATGCGTTTGAATAGTAAAAAATAACCAAATGTGGATAGAGTTGGCAAAGCGGATCGATTTCATTTGACATGTTAACATTATATTTTAGACTGGGCGAGTTAAAGTTTTTAACTTGATCACTTCAATTTACCTGCTTGTTCAACCTGATGAAAAAACATGGCGGTGATCGGTCGAGGTTGGTTGGTCCGCCAGGTTAATTTGAAAAACTTTATTTTCTTCTATTTGTTTCACTGAATGGGCATTGATTTTCTTTTCTATTCTTTTATCTCTATTGGTGTTTTGGGCTTGTCGTCCATTCAATCAATACATATATTTTATCTGAACCCCTTTTTCAATAGATATAATT
The DNA here is from genome assembly GCA_018208015.1 of Medicago ruthenica. Taxonomy (NCBI): domain Eukaryota; kingdom Viridiplantae; phylum Streptophyta; class Magnoliopsida; order Fabales; family Fabaceae; genus Medicago; species Medicago ruthenica. Next base: position 44,221,502 of record CM031372.1, read on the forward strand.
TATGAAAGTTGCTCTATATGCCCCTTATTTTGCTCAAGGCCCCTCGAACTCCCCAAAATACCCTTCTCTGTCTGTAACTCCTGATCTGTTAAGGGGTTAACTTTTGACCTAGCAAATATAGGAGTTACGATTTGATAAGTCTGGATATTAAGTTTTGAAGAAAAATGGCTCTAAAACTTACAATTTGACTCATCCACACACGTTTCTTACTTCAATCATTGATTTATGTTTATTTGTGCTCGTTTATCTTCATTTTACTAACAACTAAGTGTTATTTTTTACTTATTTTCCTCTCATTTTGTCGTTCTAGGTTAGAGTGTTTATAGTTATTGATCAATTAAAAGGGGAATGTAGGATACGAAACTTGTATTTGTTAATTGAAATACTAATTATATTGATATGTTATGTTCTTGTTCAAGGTTAGGGTGTTTTTAGTTATTGAAATACTAATTACGAATGTGAATGTTAATTTTGTGCTCTGTGTTTTATGAAATGCTTCAATGAATGATTAATTTGTGTTGTTGTTTGTTCTAGATATGGCTGACAACGTTGACAGGTTGAGACTTGGTAGGATGACCCAACACATCTTTGTACGCAGACAACATACATAAGCTAATCCTCCTAAACAGGGTCGCCATAGGCAGGTTACCGACGATGACGACGCCTCCACTTCACTGATTGCATATCCTTCAGAAGCTGCAAAGTTGTATGAGTATGAGCAACATCATCAGATGCCATAGGCGCCATCACCATGGTACCCATCACCACTGATGACAGTCTGTCGTGTCATATTTTTAGAGTATTTTTAATTAAGTTTGTATTCTAGTTCTATTAGTTTAGTACTTAATTTAGAGTCATTTTAAATAAATTGTCATGTTCTTATTTATTGAGTCAAGTAGTATATTAGTGCATATTATTACTGTGGTCAATGGCTAGATGATAGAATGAAGGTGTGGCATACTTTAAAGGGCTGAACAACGAAGATAAAATGACAATATGGCTTAATTATCATATGGGCACACGTGCAGCATGTGCTTGGAATTAGAATATTCAAATGGGCCTTTGACCCAGGTTTGTATGATGCTGACCTAAGAGAAAGAAACGTATCACGTGGCCACACAATAAATTGGAAAAGCAACATGGTCACTGAGGATATAAAAAGGAACAGCCGCACAACACAGGGGGAGCACGTTTTGGCAGAGGAGAAGAATCAGGTTTTGGAAGTGCACGCCGCACAAGGGGAAAAGACTGATGAAATGGAAATTCAACACTAGCTATCTGAATTAAATTGAGGAGCTATGCCGGCAACGTCAGAACTCTATCGGTTTCTTTTTTTTACTATGTTGTTTATTCCTTTAATTATGTCTAGTTAATTTCCTTTGATCAGGTCTTAGATGATTTTAATTCAAGTTGTTTGAATCATGTGATTGTATAAACTCTTTTCAATGCAATTACAATCCTAGTTTTATTCAGAATTATTTGTTCTTAATGCTTTTTGTATACTGATCATATATAAAATGATTTTAAATATCAATTGACTATTGACACTAGCTATTGAATTGGACCTAATAATTCCGGTTATTCTAACGGGTCAATCTAGGGATAGATGATTGTTAGGTTATGACATAAAAATTAACGCTCATATAAAACCTTCAACGGTTACGTACTCGCCTAAGGAATTAGGGTGTTGTAATTTGAGAAGAGAGTTCTGAGTCAAGGGATTGATCAAAACTATTTTGTTAATTTGTCGTGAGACTAGGAGAATAATTGTATAGACTAGGTGCAATTTACCAAACAGCGAGAATTAATTGATTCGAAAGACCTGATCACTTTTTCTCTGTTATTTTCCAAAACAATTTATTTTTATTTTTATTTTCTATTAAACTCAAATATATGCTCAACATACCCCATATTTGTTAAATCCTTATTAAAACTAAATTGTCGAGTTGAGATTGCAACAATCCCTGTGGAGACGAACTTATAAATTTTATTACTTCGATGCATTTTTAGTACACTTGCTAAAAATCTATCAAGTTTTTGGCGCCGTTGCCGGGGATTGTTAATTAATTTCGACAAGGCAATTGAAATTATATCTAGGATCTTTGTTTTATTTATTTTATGTTAATTTATTTAAAAACATAAAAAAAATTATTCTTGTTGCTTTTATTTTCTGTTGTGCGGTGCTACTACGGTATCTTCTTTTTGTTGTTTCTGTGAGGTCAAGCAAACTAATCTTTGATTTGGGATGGGAGATATTCCATCTAGACGCACCTTGGGGGACTATGGTATTGAAACAAACCGATGTCTTATCACTCATGGGTTTCAACCGGCGAACCCAGTTGCCTTCAACGTAAAAAATTCAATTCTTGTGGGTCTTAGAGAAAATCAATATGATGGAGGATCACTTCAGGACCCATACGAACACTTGAGTAGATTTTATGAATCTTGCTTGTTCTGCTGCCCAGATGGAGTGACTGAAGATCAGAAGAAGTTGCAATTGTTCGCTGTAACATTAACTGGGAGAGCAAAAGATTGGTTGCATGCTATGCCGAATGGTACGATTCAGAAATGGGATGAGTTAGAAGTGAAATTTTTGAAGCGTTTCTTTCCCATATCAAAGTTGTTGAAGAAGAGAGCAGAAATTACTAGTTTCAAGCAAGGTGATACAGAACCTCTCTATGATGCTTGGGAGAGGTTCAGATTGTTATTGAAGAGGTGTCCGCCACATGGTTTTGATAGAATGGATCAGATGCAAATATTTACACACGGGTTGAATGTTCAAATTAGGATGCTCCTTGATGCCTCAGCTGGGGGTAGTATAAGAGTGAAAACAGACCTTGAGGTTCAAACCCTAATTGAGAACATGGCTCAGAATGAGTATTATGTTGAGAATGAGCAAGGTGAGATAGGAGTGTTTGGAGTGAATGAGAATAGTATTAACCTGGCTAGTCAGACCTTGATGAGTAAACAAATAGAAGCACTGGCCAAACAGGTACAAGCCATGAGTATGAGACAAGTTCAAGTTCAACAAGCTCAAGTTCAACAGATTCAACAAGCACAAGTTTTAAGGTGCGAGTTTTGTGGTGAAGGACATGCTAATGGTGAGTGTGTACCCGAGGGAGTGAGTGAGGAAGCCAGTTATATGGGAAATTATCAAAAAGGGATCCCTTACTCAAACACATATAATTTGGGGTGGCCACAACTTCCTAACCTCAAATATTCAAACAGTAACATCTTGACCCCAACTACCGACCCATCCCAACAACAACCACAAACAAAGTCATCCGCACTTGAAGAAGCCTTGACTAGTTTCATCAAAGTAACCCAAACCAACTTCCAAGAGATCAAGTCAAATCAAGAAAGTGTGGAAAGGAACAATGAAGCTTCCATTAAGAACCTTGAAACTCAAATTGGGCAGTTTTCAAGACTAATGGTAAGACAATCAAGTGGAGGTTTTGGTGGGAATACTTGCGACAATCAGAATAATGAGGCATGTAATATGATTGGAGTGAGTAATGGGAGAGTAGCTACCCCTATGAGAGTGGATAAGAGTGAGAGAAAGAGAGTTCAGTGTGAAGCTGAGAAGGAGGGAGAGAAAATAGAGAAACTCATAGATCCAAGCTCCATTTTGAGAAAGTCTAAAAGCCAGCTCCTCAAGGATGGTGATAAGCCTCAAGTGATTCCATACTATGTGAAGCTGCCTTATCCCTGTTTGAGTAAAAATAAGGAAACTGTTAAATATCCAAAGAATAAGAATTGCAAAGTCACTAAATTAAGAACCAGAAATATGCTTAAGCCGGTGGGTCTTGAGAGTACCAAAAGAAAGGTTGATGAAGTGGGTAGTAAAGATGATAGTGAGGATGAAGTTGGAAATGACCAAGGAAAAATAAATAAAAATGAAAAGAGAATGCTTGTTGAATCAAAGTGGAAATATCCACCCTGACTTGGGTGTTGGTGTGTCAAGCTCGTGACGTTAAACACGCGCTTAATGGGAGGCAACCCATCATTTTTATAACATTTGTTCATTTTGCAGGAATTTCTATTCAGTAAAAAAAATAGAAAAAGAAAAAAAAAGTGTAAAGATGGACGAAAAAAAAAAGAAAAAAAATCAAAGTCCACATCAGTTCTTTTTTTCAATTACTTGTCTTTATTAGATGTCCATCGTGTCAGTTGTTAGTTTGAGTCATTTTCAAAAACTTTTATTGCTTGCTTGTTTATTATTAATGATTTTTCTTGTTTCTTGAAATTTTCCAGTCTCATAACAGATGCTTATACCAATGATATTTCAAAAGTTCAAAAGGGGGGCGATGCTTGCATGGAATTTCAACGGGAAGTGTTCGGCAATGAAAAAGTTAGGTAGTCACAACTCCCAGAAAACTCAACTTGTAAGGTTCATAGCCAAATTTTATTTTTCAATTTTACATATATGAGTGTCATACCCCAATTTTTGACCTAAAATTTATTTCTTACTCGTCTTTTTAGTCCGGAATTTTTCGTCGTCTCAGACGAAATTCCGACGGAGAGGTATTTTAAAATACTTCATTTTTTTTATTTTAAATTTCGTCCGAGTCCGTCTTTTAGTTTTTATTATTATTTCTATCTTTATTTTTATTCTTTTAAATATTTTATTTGTTACTTTATTTAGCATTTTTATTATTTATTTTTCTTTTCCTTTTTTACCTTTTTAAATCAGCTGACTTTTTATTTATTTATTGTGGAGAAGACTTTTTTTTTTTTTTTTCATAAGCTTGTGTTAATTTGTCACTTAATGGGTCTTAATTCAGCATTATGGTGATTAATAGCCTTTAGTGTGTTTGACTATGAGGATTACATGATTAAAAGGGGAGTCAACACTAAGGCTTGGAGAGGAGGAACACGCAAGGCAAGCAAATTCATCAGTTACAAACACAAAAACAGCTCTCTCCATTCCACCACAACTCCCTCCAACACAATCACAAAAAACTGATCCTAAACACACACAATTCAGCACGCACGCCCAGCCATTCCACAAAACCCTTAACGGCAACTCTTCCCTTCCATCACGCCCAGCCACTCACAACCATTCCAATAACAATCCGTACGGTCTCCCTCATTTTCTCTCCCATAACCAACAACCAACAACCTACGGCCAATGCCATACCCATAACCTCACGCCTCCCATCTCCTCTCCCACACCACTCGGCCTCCTCCCATCTCCTACCCAAAACCCTTAACGGCGAATCACCCTCTCCCACAAAACCCAGCTACAACCCTATTCACGGCCTCCTCCACCAACCACCCTAAACCACCCTAATCCAAACCCACCTGCGGCCACCGTAAACCCAGTCACGTTTCTTCCCTAAACCACCACTAACCTGGCCGCTGCAATTGTTAGAGGGAAGGGAGAGGGTGAGGAAGAAAAGGGAAAGAAAATCGCATAAGAGAGAAGAGGAGAGAGTTGAGAGGAAAAGAGGAGAGAAACAAAGGGAAGAAAGAGAAAGAGAAGGGTAAAATGTTTTATTTTTTTTCTGAAAACAGATTTTAAAGCCAGGCCCAATTCCAAAAACCTGCGGCCCAAACCACTGTTTTTTCATCAGCTTCTGCTGATTGCTTCCAGCACCCCCCTGTTTGCTCATCGCACCCTCCTTTTCCCTTTTATTTATCTTTTTATTTTGCTTATCATTCTTGCATTTTTATCTTGTTAATATTTTTATTTATTTTCATGCATCTTATCTCGTTGCATTTATCTCATATTACTTCATGCATTTTTTTCATTTTGTTATTTTTCCCTTTATTGCATGCATTTTTATTTTTCTTTTTAGCATATTTATTATTTGTAATTTTGTTTCTTGTTCTTTCTTTTTGTTTATCATTTTATTTTTATTCCATCTTATTAGAATGTATTTAGGTGCAATGTAAATCATAAATGAGAATTTGCACTGACACTCACTTTATTTTTATTTTGCCTTATGTCTTTATTTATCTTTATTTATTTCGCTTTAAAAAAAAAAAAATACTAAAATATTAGGTTAGTTTAATTTCAAAAGGATTTCGCGGTGATCCAACGTCACCACGGAATTTCCTCGCGCTTAGCTTTTAGTTTCGTTTTAGTCTTAATCCATATTCCAAAAAATAACAAAAACATTCAAATAAACAAAATCACAAAAAAAATCTTTTCTTAATAAACCTTGATTTTCAATCAAGTGTCCGTTCTTTTTTCTTTTATTTTCTTTAAATAATCATTAATCCACTTTAATAACACTTTAATTATTTTCAAAAATAAAAAACACAAACCAATTATCCTTTTTGCCACTTGGCTTTTTATTTTATCTCTAAAACCCTTTTTTTAAAAAACTAATAAAAAACACAAAACAAATCAAACGGCATTTTTACCCCGAACTACGAGGTTTTGATCCCTCACGGGTACGTAGGCAGAGGACCTTGTCCTTCCAAATCATAAAAAATATAAAAAAATAAAACATTTTCTTTTCTCATTACTTTAATTCTGTCTCTTTAAAAATAAGCAAGTTATAGCCCAAAATAAATAAATAAAATCAAGAGGTTCTCGTAGAGTACTACGAACGTTTAGGGTGCTAACACCTTCCCTAAACGTAACTAACCCCCGAACCCTAATCTTTTAAAATGTGGTAATTTAGAACTTTTTCCCACTTTTCATTTAAAAAATTAAAAGTTCAGTCGTGAGATAAAATTAGTGAGTCAACGCTAATCAATAGCTTGATCTCCGAAAATCACCGCGACAGAAATGGCGACTTCACTGGGGATATCCCTAAGAGGGTTGAGCCTAACTTGAATTTATTTAATTATTTTGTGCTATAACTTGCTAAAAAAATAATAATAATAATAATAAGGTTGTAAATATATGCCTATGTGTTTTTTTTCCTTTTACGTGAGTGGTGAGATAAGTCCTACACCCGGACTTGAGGGAAACATAAGATAGGATGGTGGTATAATCAAAGTGGCTTTCCGAGGGTAAATTTCGGATGTGACACATGTGATAACCCCACTCAATGGAGGAATCTTGGAAGTATTATTATGTTGGCATGAGTAAGTCATGTTTGGCATTGATATTTTCAAGTGACCTATGAAGTTGAGGACCTTTAGTTACCTTTAACCCATCTTGGCCTTTTAGGACGTAGTGCGGTGGCTAACCAAGAGTAATCTTGAATTAGTTGATACGCGATACTACACTCAAACGAGACTTTCTTACAAATATTATTGGACCGGGAGTCAATCTCGTAACCCGACGATATTTGGAAGGGGTTGAAGACTTTGGGAACTTGGTAGAACCCGTGATACAGGTACAAATGAAACCATAGTCCTTACCAAATGGCGTGCTTACCCTTGACTCCAACATTTTGGACTTAAACTCACCATGTTTTCTCCGCTCTTTAGCATAATCATTCATACATGCATCCATGCATAAACTCTTTTCCTTTTCATCCAAAACATCGAAGGACTTAAATGAACTTTTTGTAAACATTGTAGATATGGACATTCCACGAAGAAGCACTAAAAAGTATCTTTTCAAGAAACCAGACTTGTCAAAATTAAGGAAGCTAGGATCTTTAGTAAATGATCGAATGGATTTTCAAGCTCATCATGGAAGGCTACTTAATATCCTTAGAGTAGATGTTGAGGAAGGATGTCTGGAAACCTTGGTCCAATTCTATGACCCACTCTACCATTGCTTCACCTTTCCTGACTATCAGCTTGTCCCTACACTTGAGGAATACTCATACCTGGTTGGGTTACCCGTGCCTGACAAAATACCGTTCCATGGCCTAGAACCTATCCCTAAACCCTCCGACATCGCAGTCGCTCTCCACCTTGAAACTTCCATCATCCAAGCAAACCTTACCTTTAAAGGAGGTCTCCAAGGTCTTCCCACCCACTTCCTCTACCAACAAGCCTCCATATTTGCTGAAGCAGCTAGCACTCTTGCCTTCCATTCCACCCTAGCCCTCCTCATATATGGCCTTGTACTCTTCCCAAATATTGACAACTTCATCGATATCCATGCCATCAAAATCTTCCTCTCCAAAAACCCTGTACCCACTCTACTAGCTGATACCTACCACTCCATCCATGACCGTACCCAAGCCGGCCGTGGAACTATTCTTTGCTGTGCACCACTGCTCTACAAATGGTTTATCTCCCACCTACCTCAAACTCATACTTTCAAAGCTAACCTCGAAGATCTTCCTTGGTCCCACAGAATCATGGCCCTCCACCCCTCAGACATAGTTTGGTACCAGGCAGCCTGTGACGTAGGGAAAGTTATTGTTAGCTGTGGTGAATACCCCAACGTACCTCTTCTTGGTATGCGTGGCGGGATTAGCTACAACCCTTCTCTAGCCCGTCGACAGTTCGGTTACCCAATGAAAACAAAGCCAAACAACCTTGCCCTGACCAGTGAGTTCTATCTTTATCATGAAGACCACTCAAACAGGAGAGAGAGATTCGCACAAGCTTGGAATGCCATCCGCAGACTTAACAGAAGTCAGATGGGCAAGAAATTTGATTATGTGCACGAATCTTATACTCAATGGGTTATTGATAGGACCATGAGTTTTGGCTTACCCTACCACCTACCTAGATACCTATCCTCCACCATCCCACCATCATCCTTGCCTATCCCTTTTGACACCAAGGAAGAGTTTCAGGAGCAGCTAACCAAGGAAAAACAAGAGAAGGAAACTTGGAAGAGAAGGTACCAGGAACTTGAACGTGAGCATGAAACCTTGAAAGGGAAGTTAGCACAGAAGAATCACGAGCTTTTCATTCAGAACCAACGGATGATCGAGAAGGATGATTTGCTTCAGCAAAAAGATGCTTTGCTCAGCCGGGATTCTAAAAGGAAGCGAAGGTTTACGGATTCGTTCTTTGGTGCACATTCAGATTCCGAGGATTCATCTACTCCAGGAACTTGAGTTGAAGGTTTTAGAGTTTTATGCTTAGATTCTAGCTTCCAAAATTTTGTAATCTATCAAAGAGAACTATTTTGTAATATCTTAATGCTTAAACGGAATGTTCAAACCATGATGTTTACAATTACTTCAATAAAGTCCTTCGATAAAATATCTTTCTTTTTTTGCATACGCATAATCATGCATCATATTGCATTCATAGTTTCTCAAGCCGAGTCTCACGTCTTGTTTTTCCAAAGGTCTATCTGCCTAGTCCAAGAAAGTGGCCCGACGTCCTCGGCAGAAACCGACTTACACATACAACACTATGGCATATCAGAGAAAAAGAATGGAACATTTGGAGCAAGAAAACCAGAACCTCCGGGAAGAGGTGGCCAATCTCCGGGAAGGGATGGAGAAGTTGACCTCCATGATGAATGCTCTGTTGGCTTCCCAAGCCCAGACGTCAGTTCCTCAGCCTGCTGTTACTACTCTTGAGCAGCCAATCTTATCTGCTTTACCAACTTCTACCATACTTGCTCCACCGCCCGGCACGTTTAGAGCTTATCCATGGGGGATGCCATTTCTATCAGACGAGGGTTTTCATCCTACTTCTTTTGGAACCCCAACTCCGGCTATCCAGAAATCAGCTCCAGCCCCAACAAAGGCCTCGGCAACAGTATCAACAACAGCCTCGACAACAGGCTCCCCAGCAGTCCGACAACAGAATCGGGTTCAGCGGATATCCCATTTTGATCCAATCCCTATGGCGTATGCAGAGTTGCTTCCCGCTTTGCTTGATAAAAATCTTGTTCAAACTAGGGCACCTCCTAAGGTACCTGAAAGATTGCCAAGGGGCTATGGACCTCATCTTACTTGCGCTTTCCATCAAGGGGCACCCGGTCATGACGTTGAGCATTGTTATGCCTTGAAAGCCGAAGTCCAGAAGCTGATCCAGGCCAACATCCTATCCTTCAAAGGGTCGAGTCCCGATGTGCAAGCTAATCTACTACCTAGCCATGGGACCCCATCTGTTAATTTGGTGCAAGATTGCTCAGAAGCTCACCCTGGTGAAGAAGGTGGCAGTGAATTTTGTAACACATGGCAAAGGTTACTGCAATTGGATCGTTGTTGACATTCCCTCAATTACTCATGGGTCCAAGGAATGTGTTTTAGTTGTCTTATCTTTTCAAAAATCCTTTCGTTTCGCCCGATACGAAAGTGAAATCATGTAGGGCTCTACTTTTGTCTTCAAGTTACCACTATCAATGAAAAATTGTCGTTTCTTTCGCGACTTTTTATTTTTATTTTACTGCTTTTTCTGGAAAAATGGTAACACAAAAAACCCAAAAAATATTTTATTTTATTTTATTTTAGATCAATTTCAAAAGGTCTGCATTTTTCACGCATTTTCTAAAATCAATCATCAATCATATGCAGACTAAGCATCAATAAGCCCGTTGAACACTGTAACCCTATGCTCTCTCCCGACTTTAAGTTCCCTGTTCACGAAGCTGAAGAGGAGGAGGATGAACAGATTCCCAAAGAGATCTCTTTGTTACTAGAATATAAAAAAAACATCATTCAGCCTCAGGAAGAAGCACTCGAAATGATTAACTTGGGTTCCGAAGAACTGTCATCACAGTATCCCTGTCCAAATCCCAGATGAGTGGTGCCATCGAGGCTACAAAAAAAATCAAAATAAAAAAAACATCAAAAAAGAACAAAAGCAAAAAAAGAGAAAGAAAATACATCAAAAAGATGGTGCAGAAGATGGTAACCACTTACAAGGATTTGCATGGGATGTTATCATATGCTTTACATGGATATCGTACTTCAGTGTGTACCTCAACAGGGGCAACCCCCTCTTCTTTAGTGTATGGCATAGAAGCAGTACTCCCTGTGGAGATTGAGATTCCATCGATGAGAATTTTAATGAACCCAAGTTATCAGAGGCTGAATGATGTCAAAACAAATATGATCGTTCAAACTTGATTGAGGAGAAATGCATGAATGCTTTGTGTCACGGGCAGTTCCCGTGTGTTCCAAGAAGGAGGTCTTGTGCTCAAAAAGATTTTATCATTTCAACCGGACTCCAGGGGCAAATGGACGCCTAATTATGAAGGCCCATATGTCGTCAAGAGAGCTTTCTCCGGTAACGCTTTGACTCTTACGACTATAGATGGTGACGAGCTTCCCCGTCCTGTGAATGCCGATGCAGTCAAGAAATACTTTGTCTAAAAACAAAAGAACAGCTCGGTAAGTCGAAAACCCAAAAGGGCGGCTTAGGCAAAAATGAGCGTCTCGGTGGACTGAAAACCCGAAAGGGCGGTCCAGGCAAAAATTAGAGACATGAAACAGAGAATAATCATCCTGATAGGTCGAAAACCCGAAAGGGCGATTTATGCAGAAGTTAAGGATCCAAAGACAAAGTAACTGCATTGGTCTGATCTTTACTCACTTGGGGCATATTAGCGGTCCAAAAGACTCTGAATCTGAAGCATCCAAACGGCGGAATTCAAAGTTGTTAGGGAGAATAGCGGTTATTTATGTTCAATGTACCTTCCCCATATATTTACCATTTTCCAAACTTTGTGAAATCCGTGGAGCCACGCCATTGGCGAGTCACCACTCTGTTGAATAAATTTGAGCCTGTGCTTTTTATTTGGAATTCCTATTTATTCTGTTTATAAAATTTCTTCTATTTTTGATGGTAGTACTTGAAGCAAAACATTTTTCAAAAAAATCATAAATCTTTTTTGTTGGAAAGCATAAACAACACACTTTCTCTCTGAACACATGAATAAGTGAAGTATGCGTCAACGGTTATCCTGAGAACGAACAAACTCAGCAGGTTAAACATGGTCAATTGCCTGAGGAAAAAAGAAAGAAAAAAGAAAAAGCTCGGTAAGTCGAAAACCCGAAAGGGCGGCTTAGGCAAAAGTGAGCGTCCCGGTGGATCGAAAACCTGAAAGGGCGTCCAGGCAAAAATTAGGGGCACACCAAAAAAGAATATATTCCCGGTGGACTGAAAACCCGAAAGGGCGGTTCACGCAAAAGTTAGGGACTCAAAAAAAAAAAGGAAAAAAACAAAAAAGCATGACCACAGAAACACCAGTTCTTCTGCCAGGTTTTTGGATTAACACGATTCCCCCAGGAAGTGTTTGCTCCCCACCGGTTGTTGCATACATCGGGCTTTACCCCGTCAATGTCTTGATATGCCCCCAAAGGCATCATCCCCAATGAAGATTGCTGAGTGTTTGTACTGCGTCGTCGGTCCACTTTCCATCTTACCTATCCAGTCTTGTCTCATCAAGTCCATCAGTTATACTATCCCACAAGTCAATCCTCCATACAGTCATACAAGTCGTATTGTCTTACATACATTCATACATTCATGCATATACACATTCATGCATACACAACATGCACATAACATCATCTACTACATGGTTGCATTAACCACCCTGAGTCTTGTTTTTTATACCAATCAGTCATGAACACTTTGTAACTCTTTTTCCCCAAGTGTCATCCCCAGTGTGTCTGGTTCAAAGATGTCACCCTCTTTTCGCCAAGCGGCAGTTCTTTAACGAACAGCTTGTGCGTACCTTTATTCCTTGTCGTCAATGGCAGTTCGGCAACAACCCGAACAGTTGGCATTTATCCTTTATTCCTTGTCGTCAATGGCGGTTCGGCAACAACCCGAACAGTTGACATTTATCCTTTTATCATATCGTCAGTGGCAAGTTCGGCTACATCCCGAGCAGCTGGCATTTTATCATCCATCATGTCGTCAGTGGCAAGTTCGGCTACATCCCGAGCAGCTGGCATTTTATCATCTATCAAGTCGTCAGTGGCAAGTTCGGCTACATCCCGAGCAGCTGGCATTTTATCATCTATCAAGTCGTCAGTGGCAAGTTCGGCTACATCCCGAGCAGCTGGCATTTTATCATCCATCATGTCGTCAGTGGCAAGTTCGGCTACATCCCGAGCAGCTGGCATTTTATCATCTATCAAGTCGTCAGTGGCAAGTTCGGCTACATCCCGAGCAGCTGGCATTTTATCATCTATCAAGTCGTCAGTGGCAAGTTCGGCTACATCCCGAGCAGCTGGCATTTTATCATCCATCATGTCGTCAGTGGCAAGTTCGGCTACATCCCGAGCAGCTGGCATTTTATCATCTATCAAGTCGTCAGTGGCAAGTTCGGCTACATCCCGAGCAGCTGGCATTTTATCATCCATCATGTCGTCAGTGGCAAGTTCGGCTACATCCCGAGCAGCTGGCATTTTATCATCTATCAAGTCGTCAGTGGCAAGTTCGGCTACATCCCGAGCAGCTGGCATTTTATCATCTATCAAGTCGTCAGTGGCAAGTTCGGCTACATCCCGAGCAGCTGGCATTTTATCATCTATCAAGTCGTCAGTGGCAAGTTCGGCTACATCCCGAGCAGCTGGCATTTTATCATCTATCATGTCGTCAGTGGCAAGTTCGGCTACATCCCGAGCAGCTGGCATTTTATCATCTATCATGTCGTCAGTGGCAAGTTCGGCTACATCCCGAGCAGCTGGCATTTTATCATCTATCCTGTCGTCAGTGGCAAGTTCGGCTACATCCCGAGCAGCTGGCATTTTATCATCTATCATGTCGTCAGTGGCAAGTTCGGCAACATCCCGAACAGCTGACATTTATCTTTTTATCCTGTCGTCAGTGGCAAGTTCGGCTACATCCCGAACAGCTGACATTCACCTTTGCTTCTCGTCGTCAATAACATATTACTTTTGTTTCCGTCTTCACCTCAAGTGGCAAGCTCTACAAACGGGCAGCTTGTGGTCGGTGTCGTTCCCATACCATACTTCCTTTTTCAGCTATCAATACGATGGTTGATCTCTTCCCCAGTGGAACTATATATTATCCCCCAGTGGAGTCGGACCCCTTTTCTTTAATGAACTCGGGTATCCTTTTGTTTCGTTTTGTCCCCAGTCAGGTCATCCTCGCCGTCTTGCATTCACCTTTGCATCACGAGCATTCCACATCATTTTTGTTAGGTCCAAAATTGGTGTACTCTGTATTTAAGTCCCTTCGACCCGTCGAATCCAAGATTTCCTCTTCGAATCTCCGGGCGAAGAGACTTAAATAGGGGCATCTGTCATACCCCAATTTTTGACCTAAAATTTATTTCTTACTCGTCTTTTTAGTCCGGAATTTTTCGTCGTCTCAGACGAAATTCCGACGGAGAGGTATTTTAAAATACTTCATTTTTTTTTATTTTAAATTTCGTCCGAGTCCGTCTTTTAGTTTTTATTATTATTTCTATCTTTATTTTTATTCTTTTAAATATTTTATTTGTTACTTTATTTAGCATTTTTATTATTTATTTTTCTTTTCCTTTTTTACCTTTTTAAATCAGCTGACTTTTTATTTATTTATTGTGGAGAAGACTTTTTTTTTTTTTTTTCATAAGCTTGTGTTAATTTGTCACTTAATGGGTCTTAATTCAGCATTATGGTGATTAATAGCCTTTAGTGTGTTTGACTATGAGGATTACATGATTAAAAGGGGAGTCAACACTAAGGCTTGGAGAGGAGGAACACGCAAGGCAAGCAAATTCATCAGTTACAAACACAAAAACAGCTCTCTCCATTCCACCACAACTCCCTCCAACACAATCACAAAAAACTGATCCTAAACACACACAATTCAGCACGCACGCCCAGCCATTCCACAAAACCCTTAACGGCAACTCTTCCCTTCCATCACGCCCAGCCACTCACAACCATTCCAATAACAATCCGTACGGTCTCCCTCATTTTCTCTCCCATAACCAACAACCAACAACCTACGGCCAATGCCATACCCATAACCTCACGCCTCCCATCTCCTCTCCCACACCACTCGGCCTCCTCCCATCTCCTACCCAAAACCCTTAACGGCGAATCACCCTCTCCCACAAAACCCAGCTACAACCCTATTCACGGCCTCCTCCACCAACCACCCTAAACCACCCTAATCCAAACCCACCTGCGGCCACCGTAAACCCAGTCACGTTTCTTCCCTAAACCACCACTAACCTGGCCGCTGCAATTGTTAGAGGGAAGGGAGAGGGTGAGGAAGAAAAGGGAAAGAAAATCGCATAAGAGAGAAGAGGAGAGAGTTGAGAGGAAAAGAGGAGAGAAACAAAGGGAAGAAAGAGAAAGAGAAGGGTAAAATGTTTTATTTTTTTTCTGAAAACAGATTTTAAAGCCAGGCCCAATTCCAAAAACCTGCGGCCCAAACCACTGTTTTTTCATCAGCTTCTGCTGATTGCTTCCAGCACCCCCCTGTTTGCTCATCGCACCCTCCTTTTCCCTTTTATTTATCTTTTTATTTTGCTTATCATTCTTGCATTTTTATCTTGTTAATATTTTTATTTATTTTCATGCATCTTATCTCGTTGCATTTATCTCATATTACTTCATGCATTTTTTTCATTTTGTTATTTTTCCCTTTATTGCATGCATTTTTATTTTTCTTTTTAGCATATTTATTATTTGTAATTTTGTTTCTTGTTCTTTCTTTTTGTTTATCATTTTATTTTTATTCCATCTTATTAGAATGTATTTAGGTGCAATGTAAATCATAAATGAGAATTTGCACTGACACTCACTTTATTTTTATTTTGCCTTATGTCTTTATTTATCTTTATTTATTTCGCTTTAAAAAAAAAAAAATACTAAAATATTAGGTTAGTTTAATTTCAAAAGGATTTCGCGGTGATCCAACGTCACCACGGAATTTCCTCGCGCTTAGCTTTTAGTTTCGTTTTAGTCTTAATCCATATTCCAAAAAATAACAAAAACATTCAAATAAACAAAATCACAAAAAAAATCTTTTCTTAATAAACCTTGATTTTCAATCAAGTGTCCGTTCTTTTTTCTTTTATTTTCTTTAAATAATCATTAATCCACTTTAATAACACTTTAATTATTTTCAAAAATAAAAAACACAAACCAATTATCCTTTTTGCCACTTGGCTTTTTATTTTATCTCTAAAACCCTTTTTTTAAAAAACTAATAAAAAACACAAAACAAATCAAACGGCATTTTTACCCCGAACTACGAGGTTTTGATCCCTCACGGGTACGTAGGCAGAGGACCTTGTCCTTCCAAATCATAAAAAATATAAAAAAATAAAACATTTTCTTTTCTCATTACTTTAATTCTGTCTCTTTAAAAATAAGCAAGTTATAGCCCAAAATAAATAAATAAAATCAAGAGGTTCTCGTAGAGTACTACGAACGTTTAGGGTGCTAACACCTTCCCTAAACGTAACTAACCCCCGAACCCTAATCTTTTAAAATGTGGTAATTTAGAACTTTTTCCCACTTTTCATTTAAAAAATTAAAAGTTCAGTCGTGAGATAAAATTAGTGAGTCAACGCTAATCAATAGCTTGATCTCCGAAAATCACCGCGATAGTAGGTAATACATGTCATCTGTCTCTTTTAAGCTATCCATACAACGATAGTAGACGATGTCTCCTTTTTATATTACCTCTTTTAAGCTATCAATACACGATAGTAGGTAATACATGTCATCTGTCTTCCTTAAGCTATCCATACAACGATAGTAGACGATGTCTCCTTTTTATATTACCTCTTTTAAGCTATCAATACACGATAGTAGGTAATACATGTCATCTGTCTCTTTTAAGCTATCCATACAACGATAGTAGACGATGTCTCCTTTTTATATTACCTCTTTTAAGCTATCAATACACGATAGTAGGTAATACATGTCATCTGTCTTCCTTAAGCTATCCATACAACGATAGTAGACGATGTCTCCTTTTTATATTACCTCTTTTAAGCTATCAATACACGATAGTAGGTAATACATGTCATCTGTCTTCCTTAAGCTATCCATACAACGATAGTAGACGGTGTCTCCTTTTTATATTACCTCTTTTAAGCTATCAATACACGATAGTAGGTAATACATGTCATCTGTCTTCCTTAAGCTATCCATACAACGATAGTAGACGGTGTCTCCTTTTATATTACCTCTTTTAAGCTATCAATACACGATAGTAGGTAATACATGTCATCTGTCTTCCTTAAGCTATCCATACAACGATAGTAGACGGTGTCTCCTTTTTATATTACCTCTTTTAAGCTATCAATACACGATAGTAGGTAATACATGTCATCTGTCTTCCTTAAGCTATCCATACAACGATAGTAGACGATGTCTCCTTTTTATATTACCTCTTTTAAGCTATCAATACACGATAGTAGGTAATACATGTCATCTGTCTCTTTTAAGCTATCCATACAACGATAGTAGACGATGTCTCCTTTTTATATTACCTCTTTTAAGCTATCAATACACGATAGTAGGTAATACATGTCATCTGTCTTCCTTAAGCTATCCATACAACGATAGTAGACGATGTCTCCTTTTTATATTACCTCTTTTAAGCTATCAATACACGATAGTAGGTAATACATGTCATCTGTCTTCCTTAAGCTATCCATACAACGATAGTAGACGGTGTCTCCTTTTTATATTACCTCTTTTAAGCTATCAATACACGATAGTAGGTAATACATGTCATCTGTCTTCCTTAAGCTATCCATACAACGATAGTAGACGGTGTCTCCTTTTTATATTACCTCTTTTAAGCTATCAATACACGATAGTAGGTAATACATATCATCTGTCTTCTTTAAGCTGTCATCTTTGTTGATAGTAGACAATTCCTTCCCCAGTGAAACTATGTTATCCCCCAGTGGAGTCGGATCCCTTGCTTTAACAAACTCGAGTATCCTTTGGTTTTGTTTTACCCCCAGTCGGGTCAGCTTCGCCGTCTTGCATTTGCATTTGCATCACGAGCATCTCACATTTTTTCTTTTTAGGTCCAAAATTGGCGTACTCTGTATTTAAGTCCCTTTGACCCGTCGAATCCAAGATTTTCTCTTCAGATCTCCGGACGAAGAGACTTAAATAGGGGCATCTGTCATACCCCAATTTTTGACCTAAAATTTATTTTTTACTCGTCTTTTTAGTTCGGAATTTTTCGTCGTCTCAGACGAAATTTCGACAGAGAGGTATTTTAAAATACCTCATTTTTTTTTTAATTTCGTCCGGGTCCGTCTTTTTGTTTTTATTATTATTTTTTTAATTTTTTATTTTTATTCTTTTAAATGTTTTATTGTTATTTTATTTAGTACTATTATTTCTTTTTTAGTTGCCTTTTTAATTTTTAGAGCTGACTTTTTTTTTTAGAGAAGACTTTGTTTACAATTTATTGTGTTTTAATTTGTAACTTATTTGTTTTTATTGAGTGTTATTGCCACTTATTTTGTCAACCTTGTCCTTTATTGAGTATTAGTGATGGCAATTAGTATGTTAAAAGGGAGCCATTAGAAACAAAACAGGGGGGAATGGAATCAGAGGCCAATGACGTGTAGGAATAGAAGCTAGTAATCAGAATGAATCAAAACCAACAAAACAAAACCCATTTCACAACACAATCTCTTACCTACCAAAATTGACAGAGTCAATATCAATTTACATGCTAACCATTCTTCACAAAACCATTCTTCACCAGTAATAGTAGAATTATTACTATATTATTATACACACATCAAAACCATTCTTCACAAATCCACACCTTTTTCCCCACTCCCCAACACTAAACCACACAATCAGCCTTCCATCCCCCTCAACTCACACGACCACACACCACAATCAGCCACACCAAGCTGTCCGCACCCCCCTTCCTGCTGTTGCACCCCCTGTTTCTTTTTTTTTCTTTGTTTTATTTCCTTTTTCTTGCATTTCTTTTTTATTTCATTTCTTATCCACTAATTGTTTCTTCATGCATTCTATCTTATTATTTTATCATTTTGCATTTTTATCATTTTTTTTTTATTTTTATTAATCTTGTAGTCCTTTTTTTAGTTAGTTTATCATTATGCATTTATCTACTTTATTTACTTTAATGCTTTTATCATAATGCCTAATTATCTCATGCATTTTTTTTTTATACAACATAGTTATTTATTGTTTTTTTGCACTTCATGCATTTCTATTCCTTTATCTTTAACATATTTATTTTAGTGCATTTGTAATTTTATTTTTATTTATCATTTTATCATTTTTATTTTATTTTATTAGAATGTATTTAGGACCGATGTAAATATTAATGAGAATTTGCACTGACACTCACTTTATTTATTCTGCTTTATGTCTTTATTTATCTTTATTTATTTCGCTTTATAAAAAAAAATACAAAAATATTAGGTTAGTTTAATTTCAAAGGGATTTCGTGGTGATCCAACGTCACCACGGAATTTCCTCGCGTTTACACTTTTTAGTTTTAGTCCATATTAAAAAAAACAAAAAACATGCAAATAATCAAAATCACAAAAAAATCTTTTCTTAATAAACCTTGATTTTCAATCAAGTGTCCGTTCTTTTTTCTTTATTTTCTTTAAAAAAATCATTAATCCACTTTAATTACACTTTAATCCTTTTTTAAAATAAAAAACACAAACCAATCCCATTTTGCCACTTGGCTTTTATTTTTAAAACCTTTTTTAAACTAATAAAAAACATCAAACAAATCAAACGTTATTTCTACCCCGAACTACGAGGTTTTGATCCCTCACGGGTACGTAGGCAGAGGACCCTGTCCTTCCAAATCATAAAAAATATAAAAAAAAAAACGTTTCCTTTTCTTCACTACTTTAATTCTTTTCTTTCTAAAAAAAAATAAATAAATAAGCCAGTTATAGCCAAAATAAATAAATAAAATCAAGAGGTTCTCGTAGAGTACTACGAACGTTTAGGGTGCTAACACCTTCCCTAAACGTAACTAACCCCCGAACCCTAATCTTTAAAAATGTGGTAATTTAGAACTTTTTTCCACTTTTCTTTTGAGAAATTAAAAGTTCAGTCGTGAAATAAAATTAGTGAGTCAACGCTAATCAATAGCTTGATCTCCGAAAATCATCGCGACAATGAGTGTTCCATGTAACTGTCATTTCTAGAACTTGTGATGTTTCTCTATTTGTTGATTGGTCTTGTTTTGTACACACTAAGGCAAAGTGCTTGTTACCTAGAGCCTTTTTGAACCCACCTTGAATTTTATGTTTATAATTATCTTTTGTGAAGCCAAATTGAGCCTTTAGGATTAGACCCCATTGTTCGGTGACTAACCACATTACAAACCTAGAAGACCTTAAGTGTGAATGACCCAAATTTGTTTTGGAGTTAAGCTGTTTAGGTTGTGTTAAATGTGTAAGTTTGGGGTTGCTGTTGGAACTAGCAACATTCTAAGTTTGGGGTAGGGGCACTAGAGAACTAAGAGATAAAAAAATGTCTCTTGAAAAGTGAAAAAAAAGCACTTAAATTGTGCAGAAAAAAAAGAAAAATTATATGAGACTAACTTGTGATTATATGTCTCAGAAAAAATTAAATAAAAAGAGTTCTCTAGCACTCAATTGTTGATATTTTGGGGGGATTTGAATTTGATTTTTTTTTCTCACTGTTTACAAAGTAGAATGAGCTTAACTCCATTATTTGTTTAACACTACTTTCCCAAAAATATCCCACCTATACCTAAGCCCCGTTATAACCCAAAAAGTCCTTAAAAGTGTGTACTTAACATTGATTTTGATTGACAATTTAGAGATGTTTCAAGCCTATGGTAATATGGCAGACCTGCATGTCGACTGTGAGAACCCTTTCAAATATGTGCGAGGAGTTGTGGATAAGGAGATTTAAGCAAGGCATCTGGTACATCATTACACCGGTCAGGAGTTGAATATTTCGAAATATCATTGGTTGGTAAGCTGTTATTTTACTGTCATTTTTCATTTAACAAGTTTGTTCCTTGAGGACAAGTAACAGTTCAAGTTTGGGGTTGTGATGACAGTCTGTCGTGTCATATTTTTAGAGTATTTTTAATTAAGTTTGTATTCTAGTTCTATTAGTTTAGTACTTAATTTAGAGTCATTTTAAATAAATTGTCATGTTCTTATTTATTGAGTCAAGTAGTATATTAGTGCATATTATTACTGTGGTCAATGGCTAGATGATAGAATGAAGGTGTGGCATACTTTAAAGGGCTGAACAATGAAGATAAAATGACAATATGGCTTAATTATCATATGGGCACACGTGCAGCATGTGCTTGGAATTAGAATATTCAAATGGGCCTTTGACCCAAGTTTGTATGATGCTGACCTAAGAGAAAGAAACGTATCACGTGGCCACACAATAAATTGGAAAAGCAACATGGTCACTGAGGATATAAAAAGGAACAGCCGCACAACACAGGGGGAGCACGTTTTGGCAGAGGAGAAGAATCAGGTTTTGGAAGTGCACGCCGCACAAGGGGAAAAGACTGATGAAATGGAAATTCAACACTAGCTATCTGAATTAAATTGAGGAGCTATGCCGGCAACGTCAGAACTCTATCGGTTTCTTTTTTTTACTATGTTGTTTATTCCTTTAATTATGTCTAGTTAATTTCCTTTGATCAGGTCTTAGATGATTTTAATTCAAGTTGTTTGAATCATGTGATTGTATAAACTCTTTTCAATGCAATTACAATCCTAGTTTTATTCAGAATTATTTGTTCTTAATGCTTTTTGTATACTGATCATATATAAAATGATTTTAAATATCAATTGACTATTGACACTAGCTATTGAATTGGACCTAATAATTCCGGTTATTCTAACGGGTCAATCTAGGGATAGATGATTGTTAGGTTATGACATAAACATTAACGCTCATATAAAACCTTCAACGGTTACGTACTCGCCTAAGGAATTAGGGTGTTGTAATTTGAGAAGAGAGTTCTGAGTCAAGGGATTGATCAAAACTATTTTGTTAATTTGTCGTGAGACTAGGAGAATAATTGTATAGACTAGGTGCAATTTACCAAACAACGAGAATTAATTGATTCGAAAGACCTGATCACTTTTTCTCTGTTATTTTCCAAAACAATTTATTTTTATTTTTATTTTCTATTAAACTCAAATATATGCTCAACATACCCCATATTTGTTAAATCCTTATTAAAACTAAATTGTCGAGTTGAGATTGCAACAATCCCTGTGGAGACGAACTTATAAATTTTATTACTTCGATGCATTTTTAGTACACTTGCTAAAAATCTATCAACCACCATCGTCGGACCCACCACCAACACCACCACCTGAGGACGTTTAGATGGGATTATGTGGTGGGCCTTCATATTGGCCATTATTGCCTAATTCTGATAAGAACATTGTAATCAAGATATGGATGGTAGAAGTAAGTACATTTGTATGTTTTTTTATTTTGTTAAATATTGTGTTTAGGACGGTTGACGTGGAATTTGTATTGGATGACAGTTATTTTTAGTTTAATAACTGATATGAAATTTGAAGGTGAGAAAAACACAAGAAGGGAGGGTTGAATTGTGTTGAATTTTTCTGGTTTTCTTTTTCTGAGTGTTAAAAGCTGTTCAGAATTTGATGAGTACATATTCTGATACAGAGTCTGAATGCAACAGAATACAGAACACAAAGATAAAAGATAGAGAGAGAGAGAGAGAGAGAGAGAGCAGACACAAGCAATTTATACTGATTCCTTCCACAACACAAGAGTAGTCCAGTCCCCTTGCACTTCCAAGGGATTTCACTATAATCACTACTGATTACAATTGCTCAAGGACTCTTCCAAGAGACTTCTCAATGCTCAAGCACCCTTGCAAGAGACTTCTTTACTCAAGGTCACTACCAAGAGACTTTCAATGCTCAAGGACAACTCCAAGAGACTTCTAATGCTCAAGGACAACTCTAAGAGACTTCTGATGCTCAAGCACGCAGACAGGAGACTTCCAATGCTCAAAGGGCAACACTAAGAGACTTCTAATGCTCAAGGTTTCACCAAGAGACTCATATGCTCAAGGTTTCACCAAGAGACTTATATGCTCAAGCTTCACAAGCAAGAAACTTCTAGTTGTTTACAACAAATATAAACAAACTTGTTCTTACACCGGATATATATATATATATATATATATATATATATATATATATATATATATATATGATTAATGTAACTGAACAAATGAACATACTCTCTACAACTCTAGGATTTCTAAGATACAAAGTTTGGTAAGAAAGATCCTAAGTGTTTTTGCGCTATTTAATTTGACAGAGTAATGACACAGTAAAATAACAGAGTCTTGTTAATCTTCTTCACGGTCTTCAGCTCCTTATATATGCAGGGATTTGAGAGACATTGGAGAAGAGTGCCAACGCATTAAGAGTAGTTGAGAAGCTTCAAATCAAGGACGTTGAGCCATTGCCTGATATGGATAATTCCATTGGATGTTCATTCGAAAATCCTTTGCTGAAACAGGAAGTATTTGTTCATTCTTATTGCCCTTGAAGTTCTTTGTTTGTTTCTACACATGGTCAGAAGAAGACAAAATTGTGCTCAGATCCTTTGATGTGGACAACTATAGAAGACGACAAATCTGACGTGGAGTTTGGGTCCCTCAGGTACTTCTGAAGTCTGAAGGTCTTCCAAGTCTGATAGGTTCTTCTGTGTCTAACTAGGTCTTCTTAGTCTGGTAATCTTCACAGAGTCTGATGATCTCTTCAGCTTCTGAGAGACGTCCTTTTTCTTTTGATCCAATGTGTTAACTTCTGGTTGACCTTTCTTCAGATCTTTTACCATAGTCTTTTTGAGCTTCTCTTGTGCTTCTGATGCTTTAATACATGTTCAATACTTGATGGATACAATCTATGATCCTGCACTCTTGAACAAATATTAGTATATCCAATTATTTTTCAATACTTTGTTATCTTCAAAACCTTAGAGGAATTGTACAAGACCCTTCTTGTTCCAACATAATTTATGTGATTGTCTTTGTTCAGTTTGTCTAAGACTGAATGTATGCATTGTAACTTCTCTAATGTTTTAGTAACATGGTTCCTTTCATTCTTGTCTCTCATTATTTTTCTATTCTTGTTCAATTAACATCATAATTATATTTATGTTTTTGCTTATTTGTTTTTCAGGGATGTACGAAACCACTCAAATGCATAAATCATGGGAAGAAGATTGTCAACATGGATAAATCATCACATCATCTGGCATGGTTTTGGGATGTAGTGGGTGTTTTTGATCTTTCTTCGCTTATTCGACCTCATTTAATTCAATTAATCCAAACCTATGTGTTGCATTGACATAGTGGTGACATGAAGAGACTAGCAACTTTTACTTACCCATTGATGAGATGAACATGTCACTTGATGATGCGTCATGCCTTTTGCACCTGCATATACATGGTAAGTTGATGAACCATCGAGCGCAATGAGCAAAAAAAACACGATTGTTTGTTGCTTAATAAGTTACTTGGATTGGACATAGAAGAGGCTCAGTGAGTGCGACAAACTGAAAGGTGCTCATATAACCTACAATTGGTTTCTTGAAACCTTCCAGGATCATCAAACAAAAGCCTTGCAACTCGATAGTGAACCACGATTACAGGTTGTCAGAGATGAACATATGACTATGTGTATACGAGCTTACTTGCTTTACCTTGTTGGATGCATCCTTTTTACTTACAAGAGTCGGCATTTCGTCAATGTGTTGTTTCTAGAGTACTTCCGAGACCTCACTACAGATAATTAGTGGTCTTAGGGTGCTGCAGCTCTAGCCTATCTCTACCACTACCTGAATGAGGTGGCTATGCTCGAAAGAAAGAAAATGATTGGATACTTGACCATCTTGCAGGTAATTATTTATTTCGTAATTTAATATGTGTTTGCAATTTTTTTCTTCAAGCCTATGGGTTATGGAATATTTCCTTGACACATTTCTCTTTGTAGTCGACCCCAAATATACTGAGGACAGGCCACACGCAACCCAGTTCAGTCCTGGAAGGGGCCATAAGTCATTGAATAACTACATGACTTTCTTGGATCATGTAAAGGTAGATGATGTTAGCTTCAACCCATATGACATTCATCATCAGACGCGTCCGTTCGAAGACATATGTTGGTTCTTTAGATGGATAGTGTGACCGCAAGATGAATTATCACCACTTGCTAGAGAAGTAATATGGACGTATTTAGAGCATTCTAAGGCACCCCTCTGTCGCACCAGAGCTAAATGCCTTTCAGATATACCAAACATTACAAGATTACTTGTTGCATGTTGTACCTGAAGACATGCGGCAAGCCATTTCAGGTTATATTTTCTAGTTCTACACGATTTCTCATCTCATGCTATTTGATCCTGCCTAGGCCGATAAATATGGAGGTTTTGATAGAGCAGGAGAATGTCAATAAAACTCTAGATACTTTGTAGCTATGTAGGAGGGTTAGGCTCATGGTGTTGGATGAGATGGAAATAGGTACCGCTTAAAATGATCTATATGGTATTGTAAATAATATTGCCGAAGAAATGGATCTGGTCATCTAGTATTGAGTGAGGTGTGGGAAGAGGAGGAGGAGGACATATTTAAGTTATGCAGATGGGGGATTTTATAGTTTTTTTTTTTATGTTTTTTGATGTTTCCACCCGATTTTTATGACTTTGATGTATATTGGTATTTTATTACCGCAACATTGATGTGACAAATTATATATAAATTTGGTTATTTCCAGCACGTTCCGTATGTATGTATATTAGTATTTATGTTATAAATTTGGTTGAATGTTGAATAAGTTTGAGTTTGAAAGTGTATGAATTTGGTTGAATGTGTTCAAAGCGTTATTTTGAATGTGTCGAGTTTGTGTTTGAACGTGTATGAATTTGGTTGAATATTTATGTTAACAATGCAGCCTTATGTTTTGTGTTATGTCCTTCAAGGTAGATCGGGTCCTAACTTCGCGACAATGCAGCCTTAAGAATTTATGAGGACAGTTGGACTGTGATTCAATTTCCTTGGTTCCAACTCCAACACGGTTATCAACTAGCTCCACTCATGAACGTTGTTGACACGGTCACAAACTCCAATATCCATCTATTATCTAGTACAATGCCGCAAAATAGTGGAATAAGTGTAAAGAATTTGAACAATTTTGTTTAGTGATATTTCAAAACGAATAAAATAGTGAATAATGTGGGAACATATGAAGGAATAGATGCAATGCACTTGGTTAACACTTCTTCTAGCAAAATGTTACTAAAGTTTTCATCAATTAAAAAAAAAAATGTTGCTACTAAAGTTGATGTTGAAGCCGTGTCGGTGTAAATAGTAAACGAAGTGGGTCTCAATTAAATAGAGAAGGATAATGGAACCAACGTAGTGAAAGCAAGATATGACCCAAACTTGTCCCATTTCCATTATCTTTGAATTTCATCATTGTTGAAATTGAAAATGTTAGATTGCTCCTTAAGGTCAATCCATTCAATGACTTTGTTTTCTTCTCCCTCTTTTCCATTTAAATTTTATGGATTTGGTGCATGTGAAATTCCATTGTCACCCATTCAATTATATATTCATAGATTTATACATAGTATATTAAAGTATAAAAAGATAACCATGACATAGAATTAATGTTTCATCTAAAAGGAAAAAATCCTTTGATATCAAATTTTTAACAAATCTAAAATTTAAATTTATGAATTTAGAATAAGTAAATATCTAATTTTGTTTTGAAATTGTAGGAGTGTGTATTATCATAGTCCCCTATATTATTAATATTTCAAAATGATCTATAAATTATAAATATTACTCGGTTTGTTACATGTTGATACATGAACATTTGATAAAAAAAATCAAGACAAAATGATGAACTTGATTAATATTTTATAATTTTTATGCATTGACGTGTAATTTTTATTTTTTTGGTACAAACGTGTAATTTTATTTTACATACACATAAAATCACATCACCGCTTTATTCTTCAAAAAATTACATCACACCATAGTACCACTTTCTTAAGACAATTTTAGAATTTTAATGTTAATATGTGGTACTATAATATACTAATATTTCAACAAATTTCTTTTAAACACATTGAATATTTAATCAATTTACAATACTTGGATATTTTATTTGTTTCTCTACCTTTCTATAAAAAATAGTAACTAACTAGTAAAAAAATAATAAAATAATTAGTATTTTTAAAAGGATCAATATTTTTTTCATTTCACTCATCAATTTATAATATCATATTTTTGGGAAAAGGGTCCTATATATGTTTAATTTAGTGGGATAGGGATGGACAAGGAAAGGAGAGAAGGCTAGAAGCAGCACAAAGATGGATGGTGGGGACAACGGAGACAATGTTGCAGTGTTGGAGATTTGGATTTGGGAATAGGTAGTAGGATGAGACTTGAGAGTGTTTATGAGATGAGCAGAGGGAACCCCACTCACTGCCTGGCAACACTTTCAAAACAATAATAACCCATGGTTGCAGCAGTACTACAATATCACCCTCTTATTATTGTCATCATCATGCTGTCGTGGCCCTTTCTACTTTTAAGGCTAAATAGAACCCACTCTCCAAGGTAGGGTTAATATATACTCTGTCGTTATCTTTTTTTAAAAAAAAAACATTTGTCCTAAAATAACTATAACTAATATCACTTTTATCACTTCAAATTCAATATATTTCACTTTATATTTATGCTAATGAAAAATGCATCAATACTTAACAAAAATACGTAAAACTATTTTTCTCTCTCCTTTATTTATACATTTTTTTAAATAGGTGTGAAATGAGTAAATGACTCACTTAATCTAGGACAGAGGAGTAACAAATAAGTTTTCAGTTTCAAGAAAAAATTTCATTAGAATTCCATCAAAAGATAAAATAATTTTGATAAAGATTGTTGTAGATAAAAATCAAATTTGGGGAAGGATCTCATATGAACATTTGAGTTGGTAACTTCACGAACACTTGATGCATTCAGTCAAGAATTTGAATACGTGTTTTTTCACTTTTATGTGATTCTCACCCCTAAACTATTACAGAAATCATTGCATAATAACCGGCATTATATTGATCCGAGTGAAATATATAATTTGAATCCCTTAACAATGTTTTAGGCCTTAGCTTCGTAGATAGAAAACCGTGGTTAAAATGAAAGACTTCCCTCAAGGTTATGAATATTAATTAGTCTTAAATTAAATTGATACTTTGCATCAAAAACACATTTATCCAAACCATTGCACGATGTCAATTTATATAAAAAATATGAACTAGCTAATGAATAAAATAAGTTCACAGTCAATAATTTGTATGGTATACAAAATTGCACACGTCAAAAGAACATATAAATACAAATACCTTAATTAACTAGTTCTACAAAATTTGTCCATATTGACAGCTTTATGCCACGCCAAAGACTTAGTTGTTTTATGATAGACATAGACATAGATAGGAGTATATGATACGTATATTTGGATTACCCTAACTTAACTTTCATAACCTTGAGACTGACAGAGAAATATACTAACGTACACTTTCTGCTAATCTTAATTCCTTCCCATTTGTTTGTTTTCTTCCTTTCTTATTCACAATTTCAACTTCCAATGTAGCGTGGTCCTCAGATGTTGCCATTTCACGTTCTCTTCTGACTCTTCACCCTTCTCCATAACCACTTGTTCATTGTTGTAGTCTTCCCATTACCACAGTCTATGCCAAGTTATTATTACTCCAAAATTTAATATTTCAACAAGAAATGAATAAAAGATGAATAGGTCTCGTGTGGTGTGGGTAGAAATGAATTGAATTGATTCCATTGTGCAATAGTAGGACCACCTCAATCCAAACACTCATCCACTTCTTAGGTTATCCCATTTAATTCGTATACCATGATAACAAATGCCTAAGAACATCTAGGGTACTTGTTAAAAATTTAATTATAAAAAATTTATTTGCTAATTTATGTCTCAAGAACACGTACTCCATTTATTCACACTCATTGTCGTATAGTAATTCGCAATTCACATTGGTATGTGATACAAATACAGATTTGCGATATGCGACATATGAAGAATTCATTATGTATGATTATATAGAGTTCAGTTTGCAATTTGCAGCATATCAAGAAAATTATATAATTATGAATCACATTTAAAAAGTGTGATATTTCACAAACTACCCATTATTATCATCTTTGTTTCTTGATACGATATGAATGAATCAGTACTTTTTTGAAATATCGTTTGTTGTCTGTTTCTGATGATAATATTCATTCATTCATGTAATGTCGCAGAATTGGGTGTGATATTGTTTTGGAGCGAACGTGGTTCTTAAGCTAAGGCAAAAGCTACAATTATAGGCCATCAATTTCTGTACATAGTGAGACTACTGATCAAATTGTGTCAGATCAGATATGTCTCACTCTATACTTCCCACATGCTGACGTTAAATGCCCAACAACATCTTACCTTACATTTAGTCAATAGTACAGTACTGCCATTTCATTTTATTTACCCCACCTTGTTCTGTTGTATTGTGTTGTGTAGTAGCATTCCATTTCAATTGGACACTACTCCACCCACTTTCCTACCACCTAATTCGAACCATCCTGATCCTACTACTTCTACAAATTTCTAAAGTTACTATATAAAGCAAACTAGATTGGGTTAAAACAAAGAAAATTAATCATCGGGTTTTCAATTAAGTTAAGTTCATGCTAACAAATACCATAATACTTTTGTTAGCATTTTCCTTTCCACATAAATGAACTCATCATAATAATCAGGAGTTCAATTGAAATATGGATAACACCGGAAAATTAGGTTACAGAAATTAGAAAGACAAACTCATTTTAAGCATTTATTCTTAGGGAAATGCTAACAAGTGTCTTTGTGGTATTGTTTAAGCAATCAATAATAGTAACTTTTGCATAGAAATATGTGTGATTATTACTTTTTTATATGTTTGACTTATGTTTTCAAGAGAATATTTCTATTTGTGGTTTTCTTAAACAATGTCCTTAGAGTACTTGTTAACAAGACCTTTGTTTTTATTCTAGGTAAGACTTAAGTTATTTTTTTTCCAATATACTTGTTATTATCAATACTATTGTGATCGATTGTCCATAAATATAAGTGGTGGTCATGTCTTTCAAAAAAATGAAGTGGCGGTCATGACTGAATCAATAGACTTTGATACTATTTATATTTGGTAAATTTATCCTTACATAATCAATTTGTAAGGTGGAGGTGTCATGCTTTATAAACTCATATCAAACCTTCTCTTTATGCTATATGAGACTTAAGTAACGGCCTTAAAATTAAAGACCAAATTTGTTTATATATTTCTAATTTTATTGATTTTTTTTCTAATAGTGTATACTATGTTGTCATTTTGAAAAAAAATATTAAGAAATTCAAAATGAGTGTTTTCTATTATAAGAGAATTAAAATAAGTAGGGAAACAATAAGAAATATTGATTGCACGAGGGGGGGTAATATGATGAAACAGGCACTGCATGCATGTGTGTGTTTCTCCCCTAATTGAGATAAAGTGGTAGAATCAAAATTAACTAAAACAACAAAGTGATGGAGGAAAAAACAAGTGATTCACCCACAAACCCGATATAAAGTGATTCGCGAGAGTGTCTTTTACTCTTTTCCACGAGAATGGATTTTATTCTAAAAAGCATAAAGATAGTGGTCGACTTACAGAAAATAAGAAAAGTAAAAGAAAAAGAATCAAAAGGCACTTGAATAGGAAAGAAGAAAAAGGGTAGAAAGAGGAAGATGTGTGAACATTTTTAATCATTCCATTCCATCCCAAATTGAGAAGAGAAGGATAACTAAAATTATACTTTCCTATTCTTTTTTGTGATAGACAGGTCACAACAAGACAAGAGTTTGTGTATTGGGAAAAGATAAAAAGATAAAGTTTGAGAGAAGACTGAAAAGGATGGCTCTACCTGCATCTTTGGTTTAATATTTTATTTTTTTAATAGTGTTTGTTTTGGATTTTTTAAAAATCTATTTCGTCAAGAAAATTATTTTTAACCTTAAAATGAAAGACTGTTTTTAATAGTTTTTATTAAAAAAAATCTATTTCGTCTAACAACAAATAAATTAAGTTTCAAAGTTTCAAATCTTTAAAAAATAATTTTTATGATAGGTAACAAATGAAAATTAGCTTTAACATTTCTTAAAAATCTCTAACCATTTTTTTTTTTGAAGAAAATCATTTTTTTTAAAGGCAAACCAAACACATCCTAAAAGGACAAAATTAGGGGGAGGGTATTTAGTGAGTGAAAATATTTAAATCTAGAAGGATTTTATGATTTTAGAGTTATCTTCATTTTTATCTTAGCACTGAGATAACATCTTAATGTTTATAAATACATAACATTTACCTATATTAATTCTATCAACACATTTTATTTGAATCAAAATTTAAATTAAACCATTTAATTTTTTGGATGGTTTTAAAGAATACTAGTAGTTTACTCGATATGATACAATACCTTTTAAGTTTTTTTCAGCCAAAAATTTATTCATCAAAAAAAAAAAATTGGTTTTCAAGTTTAGAAAAATACTAAGTCTAACAAAAAATTATCTACAATGTCAACAAAAAAAATCATCTGACATTAAAGAAAAGAAATTAATTGATCTATAAATATTGTTCGAATCTCAATATAAAAAAAATATATTATACGTATAAAAATTATATTATTATAAAATGTTTCTCGGTCAAAACATATTTTAATTTTCATACTATATTTAGAGTTTTATAGAAAAATATCAATTAACGACACCTATTATATATATCAAAGAGCTTAAACTAGTACTAGTATATTTTTTTAATAAAATAAATAATCATTTACAATTAAAATATTAGTTTGATTTTAAATAAAAAAGAATCACATTCTTCTCTTTTAAGAGATGTTAAAATGACATTACTCTTTCCGTCTTTCCTCTCATGTTACAATATACATTCCACTTTTATTTTTATACAATTCATTTTTCTGAAAGATGATTGAATTACATTCATCTTTCATTTTATATTACAAACTACACTTCCACCCTAGATAGACATTTTAGACCATTTTAATATAATGCATTTTTTTCAATATTTTTATTTACAATATCATTAATATATATTTTAAATTACATTATAAACCATGAAGTTTACTTTAATTTACAATAATTTCCTCCTTTCTTAATTATAAAAAAATATGTAGTAATTGAAGATAAAATAATTATTTTTGACAAATTACGTTTCTTTTTGTAGAATTTGAATTTTAAAGCCAATAAAAAAGGATGTTAAAATTATATTTTGTATTCTAAAATTATATTTTATATTTTACATATGTTCTAAGTTTTTTTGAGGAAAAAATGTTCAAAGTTAATTATTATCGACATTGAAAGTTATAAAGAAAATAAAATTAATTCCTTAAATAATGGCCGAAAGTTTTTTCTATTTTTGAATTATACTATCATAAAATGGTTTAGAATGTAATATATATTTAATTCTTGATTATAAAAAAATATTAAGAGAGCATAGTGTAATTCAATCGTCTCTTAGGGTAAAGAAATATAATTTACTCCAAATACTTATTTTTCTAGAAAGGGGATTGCATATTACAACATAAGAAGAGAGGGAAGGGTAATTCAAACTTCTATCATGAAAGAAGAGTATAATTTACATTTAAAATAAATATAAAGTGACATGGAGTATAAGTGCGAAAATTCAGTAGCAAGACGATTAATTTTCATATTGGACAACGGGCGAACAATAAGACAATTCAACAACATAAGTGGGAGGTGGGCTAGTATGAGTATGAGTATGAGGAGCAATAATTAATTCTCGTATTGGTGATATGGGTTGACTAGAAGAACAACCGAATCAAGACCTATTTAATGGTGTGGATAGAAATTCAGAAAATAATATTCACATAAGGTTGGTGGGTCCAAGATAAGTGGGCCTACTAAACATTAGAAATGTAAGAAGAATAATGAGAGTGATAAGTGCCAAAATTACATATTCCTGCATCTATTTTATAGACACTTATTGACTTGTTTTATAAGTAATCTACGAAAAATTCCATTGATTATTGTAAATATCAGTAAACCGGTTTAGTGTTGAAAGATACATTTTGTAGCGCTTAGTGCTTAAAGATACATGAGATGGAAAAGAACCAAGAAACCGAGTCTTGACTAATTCTCTAAGTGAGATCAAAGTGAACCAAGTTAGAGAGTTGGAAGTTTCAGAGAATGTCAATTCGCTAGGCAAGCAGTAACTAGGTCAAAGCGAGTGGAAACAAAAAGATCAAGAAAATCACAAGAGTTGATTCGCTAAGCGAGGCATGTTTTGCTTATAGAATTATGGCGGTTGGTAACAAAAAAGGATGAGCTGACATTTCCCGCCACTTGAAGAAACCTCAATTCGCAAAGCGTGCATGAATTTGCTTAGCGAATTTATGCTTTTTTGAAATCTATAAATACGGGCTCATATTTCTGTTTTTTCACATTCCTAGTTTTTAGAGAGAAAGAAACAGTTATAGAGAGTTCTAAAGTCATCTTTAACATTGTTGCACATTGGAGATTGGTCATTAAGCGTTTGATGCTGCTATACTCAACCGTTAATCCTTTGTGTTAGTTAACATGAGTATGTGTAACTAATTTCTCTTTTTGTGTTAGGATTAGGTTGAGTTAGTTATGATATTGATAAACTATCAATCTGACTAGTTATATATAATACTTGTTTCACTATATCAATGGTTTATTCATGTACTTAATACTTTTCTAGTGTTAAAATCAATAAATTCTTTAAATCACTTCTCTAAGCTAAATCCATAAAACTATGTTCTGAGCTTAAGAACACATCAATGCATTATTGGATGGATTTCCAGAGGAATTCAACTAGTTTGTTCTAATGACCAATGGTCAGTTTAGTTCTCAGTCAATTGAAGATGTGGAATCCACTGTTATGATACAAGAGACGCAGTACGAAAAGTATCAACAAGAACTGTCAAACCCTATTGTTTATGTGAATCTTTCACAATCTGATATGCCTTCAAATCATGTGAATTAAGAAATTGGAACTAAATACTACAATGTTGGTCGTGGGAGAGCACAAAAATGTGGAAGGGGAAAGGGAAGAAACAATTCCAATTATCTACAATGTCAAATTTATGCCAAATTTAGCATGATTTAACTCATTACCGGTACATATATGATCAATGCAACAATCAAAAGTAACATCAAGGTGATTGTCCCACCCAATCCCCTTTCAACCCTAATTTTTGTCATATTACTAATCATGCAATGCAAACCTACATGATGCCTCAATCTGAATATACTATACATTCATATTATTCTGAAGCTCCTTGGTACTGCTATTGATGTTGTTGCTCATCCTATACCTATTTCACACAATTATACCCCAATAACCACTCTACAATAAACATCATCTTCTCCTACACATATATCTCCCAATCCTGAAATCTCTACAACTTTACTTACTACCAGATTCACTCCTTCGGCTAGTGTATCAACTTTTACCGCCCTTTCTCATCATAATGCTAACCATATGTTTACAAGAGTCAAAATGTGTAACTTAAAACCTAGAGTGTTTTTTGATAAGCTTGAATCGAAAATGTCAAAAATGCACTAGCTTATCCTAAATGGCTTCAAGGTTTGAAAGTTGAGTACAAAGATTTGATAGATAACAAGACTTTGGAACTTGTACTTTTCCCTCCATGTAAGAAGGCTATTGGTTTTAAATAAATCTTCAGGGTGAAAGAAAATCCTTATGGAACCTTCAACAAGTTTAAAGCAATGCTTCTCTCAAGTCATTAACCAGTGACAATTCATCTCATTCTCACCATTGTTATTACTTACATGTTGAAGGTTCAACAAATTGATGTGAACAAGGCCTTTTAAAATGGAATATTGTTGGAAGAAATATACATGCTCCAATCACAGGGCTTTGAAACATCAGATAAATCTGTGGTTTGCAAACTAAACAAGTCTCTATATGGTTTGAAGAGGGATACAATGGCCTGGTATGATAGGCTAAGCAACACACTACTCCAACTTGGCTTCACTAAGAGTTACTAAGACCATTCTTTACTAATTTACAATCAAAATGGATTTTTCACCTATGTTATCATCTATGTTGATGATATCCTAATCATTGGATCCCCTACTCAAACTCAAGAGCTTATTCATAAAATTAATCACATATTTGCTCTGAAGCAATTAGCTTAGTTGGATTATTTATTGTGAATTGAAGTTCATCATTTAGCCTCAAGAGCCATTTTAGACCAAGTATATACATGACTTATTATGCAAGGCAGATATGGAAGACTCTAATGTAATTGACTCACGTATAGTCAACAATTGGAGAATGAGAAAATTTGGCATTGCCTTGCTCTTAGATCGAGCCATCTATATATCTGTACTTGATGCATTGGAATATGCAACATTGATAAGACCTAACATAGCTTCCCAGTTTATGGAAAATCCATTGAAGTCTCATTGGAAAGTTGTAAAAGGCATCCTAAGATAATTAAAGGGCACACTTGTTCATGGTATTCTACTTCAATCTTCCCAACTACACCCTCCCTTCTCATTAAGTGCATATAGTGACTCTGAATGGGAAACTGATTAGGACGACAAGAAGTCAACCTCAGGTTTATGCATTTACTTTGGTCCAAATCTCATATCATGGAGCTCGAAAAAGCATCAAGCGTTGGTGAAAACAAGCAGAGAAGTAGAATACAAGCGTATGACTCACACCAATGCAAAGTTACTCTGGATCAAATCTCTTCTACAAGAACTCAAAATTACTTTGCATGCTCCTACGATACTCTGTGACAACCTAAGTGGAGTAGCTCTCACTCACAATCATATTATTAACTCTAGAACCAAGCATATTGAATTAGACATCAACTTTATGCGTGAAAAGATCATCTTAAAGCAGATTCATGTCCCTCGATTCCATGAACTCATTAATTGGTTAATCCCCTCGCCAAGCCTTTATCCCAAGCAAATTATGGAACCATTCAAGACAAACTTAACGTGTTTCAAGTATCACCTTAAGTTTTGGTGGGTGGGTGTGTGGACTAGCTTAAGTGTGACACCACTTAGTTTAGGCAGGTTCGAACATGGCACACATATTTTGGACAGTTAGAGAATTTGTAAGTGACTTTGTTGATTGGGCAAATTACTTACATGTATCACTTCATACAGTTGAGCTATATAAAGCAAACTCAAAATTTTATTCAATCATCTTTGAGGATAATAAAATACTTGTTATCTATCATAGTTCATAAATCCTAACACCACTTCAATGTTTTTTTTAAGATTAAATGTATCTCTAAAACAACATCGCATTTAGAGACATATGTGGAAGCTCAATTTTTTTAGCCTTTAAATTTTCACAACAACAATACATTGGACTTAAGAATGACCATTTCACTGTTAAACCAAATAGATACTAAAATAATCAATTGTGAAAAACATTTGTTACTAAACTTATTTCCTTTCTTGATTTTAAATTTTATGTTGTTAAATAGGCTGGATAATTATAAATAGTTAAGGTATAAATTATTTGATCTGTCCGGTAAGATCAGAGAGTTTGTTACGGTGAAACTCCGAGATATGTCGTCGATGTCGCAGTGGTTCACGATACTCCAGTAAAGATAGAGAAAACTTCGTCGCCAGAGTAGAATTGTGTCTGCAGACACGTTAGCATTTCAACGCTCAAGTCAGTGTATGAAAGGGGTGGAAAAAGTGTGTGAAATGGGTGAAAATGAAAGTGTACCTGAGTGTGACGATGAGTTACGCTTATATAGTTGTGGAGAGCGTTAACCTTCTCTGGGTCTTGCGGCGTGAATCCTAAAGTCCGTTAGAGATGATATGTACGACCATGATTGAACGTAGCACGCTCTAGTGTGACGACGCACACGTGGCTTAGCGTGCACCTTTGCGGTGCTTCTCAGATGTAAAGTTTGGCTTTATTCGGCCGTTTTTGTTGGACTTTTCCCATTAGGCTTTATGCCGGTCCGAAATGGTACTTAATCCAACAACCAACATGGTTGATGTAACGAAAGGGTTAGAGTTTATCACAACACGACAGACCAAACTAAATTTGAATTCCAATTGAGATAAGTGTTTAAATTTAGTATCCAACGGTAACTTGAATGGGAAACCTCCAATTGATGCAACATATGAGAAATCAACCAATAATTTTGGATGGAAGAAATGCATTTGGCCCAATTATATTTTCTTTAAATATTATTAGTTTTTTTAGAAAAAAAATATATTATCGGGTTGGGTTAATATATATTTTCTTTTAAATGGTGGTTGGGTTAATCTTTTGTATTCAAAAAGAATAAACTAATCATTACTTTCTTTTTTACATATATATTTTTTTACATAATTAGTAAAAAAAATTATAAAATAAATTAGATATTTTCCTCAAAAAAAAAAGATATAACAATATATATTTCATGTATTAATTATGTGCTTGATATCCCTTTTAAGATCTCCTCAAAAAAAATTATCCCTTTTAAGATATTAAAAATTATGTTTATTTTAGGATTACATGTCCTCTATATAAAATGAAAAACCAGTTTAAAGAAAAATAAATATTAGTAAAAAAAAAGTTATATTTGCAAATGAAATCTTTTGAAGTAATTCTATAAAATTGGCATATATTAATATATCACGGTCATTACTTTAAATTTATGTAATTTTATAATTTATCATAAATGTATTATATACAAGTATTTGATCATGATTTAATAAGTCTATCAACCGAGTCAAATCCTTTATTGTATTAGAATTAAGTAACAAATTTTGTCTATTAAAAAAAAGTAATAAATTTCAAATTTGGTTTTTAGCTGTATATGCTATGTATTTTAAATTTTAGAATAAGTTGATTATTTTTTAGGGAAAGAATAAGTTGAATTGTCGATTAAAATCAGATAAAATAATAATATATGTCCATGATTTTGTTAGAGATAAATTTTATTTATTTTGTCGTTGACGTTTGTCACAATTAATTATTTTAATAGAAAATTCAAAAGGCAATTTTCTTTGACAAAAACAAACTTAATTCATATCATTAAATAACTTGAAATGACTTGACCAAAAATAAAATAAAAAACGGAATGAATACAAGGAAAAGCACTCTCAAAGCTACGATGATAAGCCCATGAATTGCCCCCCAACAAAATATGAGCAACCATATTCGTTTATCTTTTAAGAAACTTAACCTCAAAATTTAAATGTATAAACAACATCAAAGCAAATGAGAAATAATAGAACTAAACTCATACATGTTGATTACTAGAGAAAGGTAAAAAGGTTGTTAGTTTAGGAAAGGTGTTACATGTGCAACCGATAAGTATTGGATGAATGATTGTTATTTTTCGATGTACACTCAAATTGATTATAGGTGGTCTTTTAGATGGCCAATCAAACAACATGTTGACAAGTTTTTCGTGAGACTGAAAGGATTATAATATTGTGGATAACTTTCATAAGTCCCTTACATAAAATATAGTACCTATTAAGCGAGTCATTCTTAAACATTTCAACAAACATTTACGATTACAAACTTGAAACAAATAAAAAATATCAAAACACAAGCGGAGAAGTATAACAAAGAAACTATAAAATCTCTAAAAACAATAGATCATAAACCGGATAGTGTGTTGGAGTATCCAAAAAACAACATCATGAGTGAAGACGAATATACAACAGAAAGTGAAAGAAAATATATATTGTTGTTTGTTGATGATATGACAATTACCGTCTGAAACTCACATGCATAACTATGACGTCATGGGTTCAAATTATAAAGACCCCGATCCCCGAGACTACTAATCAACGATAAATAAACATCTAACATGCAATCAGAATCTTACATTTCTCCATATAACTCATATTAAACATATAATACGAAAACCTCATCAATAAAAATAAACATATCACAGCGGAATATCTCAACATACATATAATCATCTCGGGTCATCTCAAAACATCTCAAAATAAATCCAACAGAGTACGAAAATAAAATCCCCAAAAGACATCCTAATCAGAGCTCCTAACTATAGACATCTCCAAGCGAAGCAGAAAAACATGAGTTAGACGTTAAGCCACAACCCATCACGACTCACCGATAGCAAATACTCAATCTTGCAAATCTACATCCACAAGGGATGAGGCAACAACTGTCACTGGAGTGTAAGATATACATTCATTAATAAGGAATAATAAACAAGTGTAGTTCAGACAACGTTCATATTAACAACAATATTCAAACATAACAAATTTGGTTATCCGAAATTCAAGAACATGTAACTCATAATCATATTCTCATACAAGTCTAACTACTCCATCATATCAACTCATCATTTACAATCACTCAATTCATACCCTCAACGATAAACAATTATCAAGTTAATTATTACAATTCATCATATCACATCTTCAATGCACATTTACCAATTAGATGCACAAATTCTCATCAACACATTAATACATAAGACTCATACTTATGCAATGTTCCTAGACGACTCTAAATGCATGCGG
Source organism: Medicago ruthenica (assembly GCA_018208015.1). Taxonomy (NCBI): domain Eukaryota; kingdom Viridiplantae; phylum Streptophyta; class Magnoliopsida; order Fabales; family Fabaceae; genus Medicago; species Medicago ruthenica. The sequence continues at coordinate 44,260,941 of CM031372.1, forward strand.
TACCAATCATCGTCACTTTTTGGATATCAGAACTTACCGAGTAATCCCATCGTCACTTTGTATACTAAATATATCATCGTCACTTTGTACACTAAATGTACCATCGTCATTGGACTTGACTCATGAATGAATGCATGATCATATATTCGACTCACATCAAGTACACATAAGACTCGACAACAACAACATCATCATTATCATATATTCTCATATGATTTAACATCGTCAATTATTAACATCATCACTTATCATATAAACTTTCATATGATCAAACATCGTCACTTAAATACATAACATGTATCATCATCATTTACTCAAACATCGTCACTTAATACATAACATGTATCATCATCATTTACTCAAATATCATCATCATTTAGTATCATCAATAGCATCATCAATAATATCATCAATAGCATGTATAAACAGCAACACATCTCAATTATTACAACATTAAGTGTTTACAAACTTCATCATTCACATAATTTAAGTTTCATGATTTAATCACACAAACTACACCAAACATCATTAATTCACTTCTTAAATCATATTACGTGATTTATTCGCCTTCATTATACTTCTGTAATTGATTGCAAGTTCACCTAACCAATTCACATGCATTTCATAATTCTCGAAATTCACTAAGTTCGTTTCTAAGACGACTGCACATACTTGAATCATTGCAAACAACCATCAAATACCAACAAAGGACCAAAACAACATCAAAACAACACAAAAGGGGTGTCTAGTGATGTTCGGAAACATCCCCCGAAGGACAAAACACGTAGAACAGCAAAATGTCGTTGCTGCCACAGCTCGCCACGGCGAGGGAACCCAGGAAACAGGGTTTCCCCTGCGGGAACCCTCTAAATTTCCCCCAAAAATCCCATTTTTCATTCCCCTTGGCCTAAAATCAGTTTACAGATATTAATCATGATCAATACACTCAAATTGAACAATGATTACACAACAACACATCAATTGATATGGATTTCACAAGGTTTTTGGTTAATTTTCAAAGTTCGTCTCAAAATCTCATTTTCACCAAAACTTAACCAACAAACATACCCAGCTTAAATAACTTCATTCCAACATGTTAAACATCACTACATACACCTACTACAACTATTCCAACATCAACTTTCTCATTTTAACAACAACTTATTCATTTTCTCTTAATTAAGTCATTTTCACCAAAACACCAACAACAACAACTTATTTCACAACAAGCCACACAATAAACATAAATTCTTGCTCACAATCATAACCTTAACATTAACACATAGTAACAACAACAAATTAAGCAGATTCAATCAAATAAGCACTTTTACCAAAATCACTTAATTCACAACTTATTCCACATAACTTCATGATTTCTCAAACAAATTACATACAAATACTCATAATCAATTACATAATCACGAAACAACACTTAATCATCATATTAATTATCACAAACATCAAAATTCATCAAAGTGTCAATTTAATATAATGAAAAATGAAGTTTAAAATGAAGAAAGCATGAAATTATCAAGTTTTGACATGCTTAATTTAATTATAAAAATGAGCACGAAAATCACAACAATTCAGCAACAATTAATCATAAGCTACAACTCACAAACATACCCCAAGCTTATTAAAACCAATTAATGAAGATAATCGTCCCCCTTACATTGATTTTTCACTTCTCTTGCTAACCCACTTGAAATTGCTCTTCTCCCAAGCTTTTCCTCTTCACCAAGTTTCTCTTGCTTTCTCTCTCGACCTCTCTCTAGGTTTGTGAATAATGAATGACATAAATTCATCACCACCACTAACTAATGTATTTAAAATAAGTTTCTAGGTTATTTCCACTAATGGACTTTGTCACAATTAACTCACAATTATTTTCTCTACACAATTACTACACTTAACCCCCCTCATTACTTATACACCACTACTTTCAAATTCTGAATTTCTAACATATTACAAGTATGCCACTACTCCTCAAATTACTAAAATACCCTTCAACTCCCAAAATTCAATAAATCACCAAAATAAACAATTAAACAAATATAAGCAATTAAATAAATAAAATACAAAAATCAGGCTATTACACAAATGTCCAGCTTAGCAATAACTATATTTGTCACTTGAGTTAGGCCTTGCACAAAGAAGATATTTATCAATTATTAAGTAACAAAATTATATTTTTAGTTCTATAACGTATGTATAGAGCTAAATATCATATGGATAAATAAGTTTTTTATATTGATTACCAGAAAGAGTTCAATTATTGACTGAAAATTAGATAAAATAATACAAAAAATGTCTCTAATTTTGTTAGAGACCAATTTTATATATCATTGTAAAATATGTTTTTTTATTATTATTTTTTACTACTAAACATTAAAGACATAGTAATAAATAATATCTAGCACTGATTTTGTAAGAGACCAAATTTTTTTAGGCCAATTTTATTTATTACTATAAATAATAATTTTTTATTATTAAATTAAAAAAAAGTTTGAAAAATACTACTATGTTGTTGACCAAAAAATTAAAGACATGATATTTGTAAAAATAAATAAATTAAAGATATAGTAAAAAAATTAATTTGGTCTCTTACCATGTCTTGAATTTTTTTTTTCTCCACAACTTAGTAGTTAGTTTTATTTTATCAATAAAAAATTTTATAACTTTTTTTTCTCCAAAACATTAAAGACATAGTAATAAATAATATCTAGCACTGATTTTGTAAGAGACCAAATTTTTTTTAGGCCAATTTTATTTATTACTATAAAATAATAATTTTTTATTATTAAATTCAAAAAAAGTTTGAAAAATACTACTATGTTTTTGACCAAAAAATTAAAGACATGATATTTGTAAAAATAAATAAATTAAAGATATAGTAAAAAATTAATTTGGTCTCTTACCATGTCTTTAATTTTTTTTTTCTCCACAACTTAGTAGTTTTATAACTTTTTCAATTTATCAATAAAAATATTGTTTTTTAAGAAGCCAAAATAAAATATATTATAATCAAACTACTCTCAACCCAGCACAAGGTGTGCCAGAGAAGAGAGCAAAAGATACAAAGTCATCTAACAAAGCTAGAAGAGAAAAAATAATAGAAATCAGCCAATGCCCATACAATGTAGAGGGCTAAGCCAACACCTATGATAGTCAAAAGCAAGGTTAGTGAATTTTGCTTTTAACCACCAGAAAGAAAGGAGCTTAACATTATCTAAAAGCTTAATAGTCGAGCATTCTTTGTTATTGAAAATTTTGCTATTCATTTCCTTCCAAATGATCCAAGTGCAAGCACACCAAATAAGAAACATAATTGAAGTTTTCGCTTTTGATGAACCAGCTAAATTGCCAAGCTGAATAAAATGATATGATAACAAAATCGGATGTGCCGAGTCAAAACCCAACCAATGACGAACTCGATGCCATAACGAACCAAACAACGAACAATCCAAAAAAAGATGAGTCACAAACTCTCTTTGACCGCACCCACGAACACAAAGCTGAGCATCTTGGGAAACTATACCTCGTCTGCATAAATTCTCCTTTATAGGTAATCGATTTCTAAGCAGCCGTCAAACGAACACAACACCTTTAAAGGAACATGTTGCTGCCAAACGGAATCCGACACCTCCACCGCATGACGAGAAATGTTACTATTGAGAAGATGATACACACCCCGCACCGTGTACCCACCATCGGATCAAGAGACCAAATCCAAATATCTAAGATAGTATCCCTTTAAAAATATTGTTATTTTAGGCAAAGTTGTGAAAGTGCAACAATAAGCATTGGATGAGTGGGGACAAAAATTATACTAGAAAAAGAAAAGGGGAAAAATAAAGAGGTAAAAGAGTGAGTAACAAAATAAAAGAGAGGGAGAGAGAGAAGGGGGGGGGGGGGGGGGGGGGGGGGGGGGGGGGGGAAGCATCCCATTCCCATTCCAATTCCCCCATACATAATGGTGCAAGCCAAGGCAGCGTGGTACAAGAAACAATGATGCTGATTTGACATTAAAACTTTATACTTTGCCCAAGCTATGCTAGCTATGAAAAATACTCGTTTCCACTCTAAGGACTAAATTACTTTGTTTGCTTTCACTTTATAAGGATTTTAGGTGTGTTTCAACTTTTATGACTTTTGCTCCCTTTCCTAGCCAAAATAATGAATCAAACCAAACACATATCAAACCACTCGTCTTAGCCGTTTCCATAAAAATTGATACCCACTTACGACCATATCATCACACCCTTCACTGTCCTTTTACCTTTATATTCTATTCACACCCACCACTTTTCACTATTGTCCAAAAACACTCCTATTTTTCTCCTTTAAAATCCTTCCAACGTTAATAACTATTCACTCAAATTAAGGTTTATTTATTTATTACTCATCACATATGGACTAGTTTTATGACAAAAAAAGATATGGGCAAGTTTGACACTTTACCTTTTTCTGCCTTTTCTTTATAAAAATAATATAGATACATATCTTATGATATGTATGTGTGTGTTTTTTTTTACAAAGATATATGTGTGTTTTAATATGTGATGGTATATATGTATAAAATCTTTCTTTATTCTTTTATCCGTCCATTAATTGCATATACTTTGAAATAAAATAATTTAAATTTGAAGGGGAGAATATTACCTAGGACATACGCATAGTAATAATAAATATAATTGATCTAATTTATTCAAAATATATATATATATATATATATATATATATATATATATATATATAAACAAAAATATGGATTGTGTATAACAAATGGATATTACCTCCTCTTGTAAAAAAAAAGAAAAGATATTACCTCCTTAATTTGAATTAAAATATATTTTGATACTTGTACCCATTATTATTTTTTATTTTGATAATCAGCTTGCAGAATTCATATTTTATTTGTTTTGACCAGATATAAATGTCTAGATATTACCTCCCATTCCGTTATTTTATTATAATTGAAGTCATGTGCAGTTTTTTTAATTCTCTTAACACGCATTGACATTGTGATTATAATATTTCTAATTTATTGTCAAAAAAATTCTTTCTAATTTTGCAATGCTCAATGAAAGTATGAAACCAGAAACTTTATTTTTATTTTTTATTTTGACGTATATTGAAACCAAAAACCTTGATTGGAGTAAATATTGATAACGTAGATTAATGTTAGCATCCGGCAAATATAATATAGTAACTATAACTATTAAACAAAATCAAATAATTTATCTAAAAGACAAAAAAAACAGAAATATGTTGAGTAAAAAAAACAGAAATCTGTATAAACAAATTAAAATATTTCTATTCATAAAAAAATTAAAAGATTTCTAATATCTATTTCTTTTTTTTGTCTTTTTTTGTCCTAACTGTAATAACATATTGATTAAAAAAACTAAAAAACTAACCCTAATTTTTTTGTCTGATTTGTAATGGTCTAAACCCTAATGTAAATTTGTTGTGAGATTAACATGCACACTAGCATCCATGCCAGAGTCACACACTGGACATTTACGAACAGTGGACCCGCACACATTGCAAAGGCACAGATGCCTACATGGTAGTAACAATACAATTGATTCCCTAACCCCACAATTCTTACACATCCTAACCAAACCACCACCACCGACAGTCGCCGCGGTGTCTTCACCGTCATCAGCCGGACCATTGCTCCCGCAACTCGATTCGGCGTCATCCTCGGCCGCCGGCGCGGCATGATGATGTCCCTCATTGACATGTGCCATAACTTGTTCCAAATTGTTACGTAAATAATTGGCTGTGGTTTCGTTTGTTTGTGCTAGCTCCCTCCAAACCTGATTTTCAGCACTTAAACTTTTGACTTTTTCTTGAAGCATCCAATTTAGCTTCCCTATTCTTTGAATCTCTTCGTCTTTTTCTTTCAGTTTCTTTGCTATTGTCTCTTGAATCATGCATGCCAACATCCTTGATTGCCTCATTTTTTGTTCCTCTAACTCCATTCTCACTTTCTCATTCTGTTTAAACACAAAAAAACAAAAAATATTAATTACACATAAATAGTACAAGTAATGTATTCTGACTATTCTCAATAACTATCAGAAAAAATCTTTCCATAAAAATATAAGCGAAAATATCGAAAAAATAATAATTAATTACAATTAATTTTGCTAAATGTATAATTAAAAAATCATAGTATTTCTCAAACTATCCTTTTATAGAAAATTACTTTATATTTTCAACCACCAAATATAATTTATTCATTTTTATGATAATCAAAACGGAAAAGAATACCCTATTTAAGTTTTCTCCACATGTTAAAAAAACTTAAATTACAATTATTACACAAAATCATTAACACCCCACTCCATAATTTAAAAGAAATACAAAAAAAAACGGATTAACTACCTTTTAGAAAATATAAAACACCCCATTAATATTTTCATTCAAAGTTTGAAAATTTCTCACACCCTTTATCAGTTACTCAATTTAGATACTTGAAAGAAACATTAATGTTTGAACAACTGTTTCTTTTTTCTTTTTCAAACACAAACTTTTTTAAAGAAAAAATATTGTTTTAAAATAATAATAAAGAGAGTAATTAAACAAGTGAAGGGTGAAAAAAATTACATGATGAGCAAGGATGCGATCAATATCAGATTGCTGGTTCTGAAATTGATAGAGAACTTGATCAACAAATGATGATGATGATTCAGAGGAGATTACTCTGTTCTTTTGATGAGGTGGTAGAGAAACCAATTCAGTTGAAAAATCTCTTGAACGTTTTCTTTGAAGAGGATTGTTGTAAGTAAGACCACTGTCAGCTCTGTTTGGATCACAAACATTGGATTGATAAAATGGTAACATAGAATCATGCATTGTTGTTGGAAGAGGCACAGCAGAATCCATCTGAACATTGTATAATTCAGAGTTCAACATTTGTTGTTGTTGTTGTTGATAATGATGTTGATTAGATTTGATTATTTCCCTGTATAAATAAAACAAAAAATATATATGTATTAGCAAAAAAAAAAAATTAAAAATAATTGTTTTAAAGACAAATATTTGTAGTTAATCGTTAGAAATATTCGTCGATGGATTCTAACGATTAAGTGTTTGTGTTTGGATTCACGACGAGTTTAAAAAATCACGGTGACACTCTGATTTTGTAAAACCTACAAAGTATAGTTTTAACTGAAATCGAGGTAGGTCGCCGTGATTCTGATTCTGATAAACTCATTGACTATACAAACATGCACTCAAACCTTAAAAAACAAAAATATATGTTTAAGGTTGTAGATTGTAATAGTACCTGTTTGTGAGTAAATGGCTAGAAGGCAATAGATTCATGTAACTAGCATCAACAGCCATAACAAAAGATGTTTTTTGATAAGGCTAAGGTTGTTGTTGATGTTATATTGTGTGTGAGAGAGAGTTTGGTTTGGTGTTTGTGAGATTTAGAGATGAATGAAAGGAGATGGAGAAGAGAGCATGCAATAGATGTGGCTAAGTATTAGGGAGGCTGAATGAATGAATGAATGAATGATTCAGGTAAGGCTTAGTATTTAGCCTTTGGTTTTTTATATGTGGGCGTTTTTAAAGAGTTAGAAAGTCAAACGCATCTTTTCTAAGACAGAGAAAATCTTTTCTAAGACAGAAAAACATGTCTTCCACTATTGAGACTTCCACTCCTGATGTCAACAACACCTCCACCAATGATAAAAATAGTTATTATGTCAAACCTCCATCTTTTAATGGAGATGCTACACAATTTTCTTGGTGGAAAAGCAAAATGTACATCCACATTATAGGTGTTGATGATGAACTCTGAGATATTATTGAAGATGGAATCAGCTTCGAGGTTGATGAAGAAGGCATGGTGGCTGACAGAAGGAGTCTGACAGCCACTCAGAAGAAGATATACAAGAAGCACCACAGAGTTCGATGAATACTGGTGGATGCTCTACCTAATGATGAATACATGATGATAATAGGTAGATCTACAGCAAAGTCCATCTTTGAATCACTCTATTCTACATATGAAGGAAACCAACAGGTCAAAGAGGCTAAGGCAAACCAACTGGTTCACCAATATGAACTCTTCAGAATGAAGGAGGACGAAGACATTGAAACAATGTATTCAAGGTTTCAGACTTTTGTGCCTGGTCTTCAAGTTCTGAAGAAAATTTATGGTGTTCCTGATCATGTCAAGAAGATTCTCAGGAGTCTCCCTGCCAGGTTCAGACCAAAGGTCACTGCCATACAGGAGGCAAAGGATCTGGACAAGCTAAATCTAGAGAATCTGATAAGCTCTCTCAAGAGCCATGAGATTGAGCTCAATGTAGAAGAGCCAGATCAGAAGTTCAAATTCATTGCCTTGACCTCTAAAGACAAATCTGTCAAATTCCTCCAATCTGCTAAACTAGAAGAAGAAAATCCAGATGATGAATCTGATGATGATGCAGACCTTGAGGAAATGACATATTTGACAAAGAGGTTCCAATACTTGACCAAGAAAAGAAGGTTTCCAAAGAAAAGCAGAAATTCTAAGAGTTCAGGATCTCCCAACAAGAGATAAGACCAGGATGGCTGCTACAACTGCAAGAAGACTGGACATTTCATTGTCGAATGTCCAGAACTACAGAAGAACAGGCCAGGGAAAGGAAGACCCAAGCAAGATGCTTAAAGGAATGAGAGTTACTTAAGCAAATTAAAGGAGAGCCTAATGGCAAATTGGGATGAATTTGATGAAAAGGTAGAAGCTGACAAAGATGCAGAAGAAGATAATCAGGGTTTAATAGTTACAACACCATCAGATACTAAATCTGATTCAGACCCTGAGGATGTCTTCAAGGATTTCTTTGAACTGACCAAGAGAGAGTTAATTGGATCAATCAAAGATCTTTGCACCAAACTCAGAAGAATGTCAAGGGACTACTCAAGGCTAAAGAACAACTTCAACCAGTTAAAATCTAGCTATATGGACCTGAAAGAAAAGCATGGACAACTTTTTGTGGTAAACGACATTTTGGAAGAAGAAATCAAGATGCTAAAAGGGAGTATTAAGATTTATGACTACAAATATGCAAACACAAATGATCTGATTCCTCAAGAGCTTCTGATCAACTCTGTCAGAGGAATCAGACTGAATCAAGCAATCTATACATAAGACAATGAGTATGAAGAAGGAGTATGAACTTTAGAAAGACAAAGACTGAGGAATTTAGAGTCAAATGACTCTAGGTCACAGATTCCAATCATTCCATAATCTAAAGATGAAAAAGCAAGAGTCCTGGTGAAGGTACAACTAAAGACTCAGAAGCCATCAAGTTCCAGAACAGAAGGACAAGGGAGACCAGACGAGGACGACTACTGGTAAATTATCTATGTCTTAAATCTCTATACATATCATTGTTTATATCTTGATAGATGTCAGCATAAAATCTTAGCATAACCTAGTTATATGAGAGCAATTATGAGTTTGTATGAGTCTGCTTAAGTCATCAGCCTGTCAAAATTGCTAAAGATCTTAAGTCTAAGAAAGGAACATTGTTCTTTGAGTTTGTGGGGCTATCTAAAAAGTGCTAACTTCTGTGAGCAAGTAATGATTGATAATTTTGGATTAACAATCTTACAACATGTCAACTGTAGAATAACCTTTATGGCTTAACATGTTGAACTAGTCAAGGGACTACTATAATTACAATAATATGTCAGAACTCCTCATGTGGATTTAGTAGAAAAAAGAACTTTAAAACAATCCTTTCAAACAACGATGTTCTGGTTCTTCAAACTTTAAGGAATCTCTCATCTGAATATACTCACAACAGTCTTCAAGAAAACAGATGAAGGTATGAATTTGACATAGCTGATAACCAAAACAGAGGACTTGACTAATATCTCAGAACCTAATAATTTTAAAGAAGTTAATTAAGTTTGTCTCATGCTGACAATTTTAGTTATACCAGTTATAATCTAAACATCTAGATCTATCTGAATTAATTGATTCCATGATTTACTCAGTATATTTCTATATGAATATTCTGAATAAACCTAGGCATACATCATGTATATAATTCTGAAACCCTACCAGTTGAAGAATATATATATATATATATACACACACACACACACACACATATTGTGTCTGCTAACAAGAAAGGCTTGATGAAGTATATCAATGCTAGTTGAAAAAATGTACAGGAACAGTGTTGAAATCAGATGAAGAATCAGAAGTGAGATGCTCAGAATCTTTGCAAAGGTATGACAAGCTTTTGTTATCCAAATGACTTAAGATATGACGAAGCTCAGAATCTGCTAGGACACAAAAGTCATTCCAGTCAAAATCTCTTATGAGTAAGTCTGCTGAAAACTTCATCATTCACATAATTTAAGTTTCATGATTTAATCACACAAACTACACCAAACATCATTAATTCACTTCTTAAATCATATTACGTGATTTATTCGCCTTCATTATACTTCTGTAATTGATTGCAAGTTCACCTAACCAATTCACATGCATTTCATAATTCTCGAAATTCACTAAGTTCGTTTCTAAGACGACTGCACATACTTGAATCATTGCAAACAACCATCAAATACCAACAAAGGACCAAAACAACATCAAAACAACACAAAAGGGGTGTCTAGTGATGTTCGGAAACATCCCCCGAAGGACAAAACACGTAGAACAGCAAAATGTCGTTGCTGCCACAGCTCGCCACGGCGAGGGAACCCAGGAAACAGGGTTTCCCCTGCGGGAACCCTCTAAATTTCCCCCAAAAATCCCATTTTTCATTCCCCTTGGCCTAAAATCAGTTTACAGATATTAATCATGATCAATACACTCAAATTGAACAATGATTACACAACAACACATCAATTGATATGGATTTCACAAGGTTTTTGGTTAATTTTCAAAGTTCGTCTCAAAATCTCATTTTCACCAAAACTTAACCAACAAACATACCCAGCTTAAATAACTTCATTCCAACATGTTAAACATCACTACATACACCTACTACAACTATTCCAACATCAACTTTCTCATTTTAACAACAGCTTATTCATTTTCTCTTAATTAAGTCATTTTCACCAAAACACCAACAACAACAACTTATTTCACAACAAGCCACACAATAAACATAAATTCTTGCTCACAATCATAACCTTAACATTAACACATAGTAACAACAACAAATTAAGCAGATTCAATCAAATAAGCACTTTTACCAAAATCACTTAATTCACAACTTATTCCACATAACTTCATGATTTCTCAAACAAATTACATACAAATACTCATAATCAATTACATAATCACGAAACAACACTTAATCATCATATTAATTATCACAAACATCAAAATTCATCAAAGTGTCAATTTAATATAATGAAAAATGAAGTTTAAAATGAAGAAAGCATGAAATTATCAAGTTTTGACATGCTTAATTTAATTATAAAAATGAGCACGAAAATCACAACAATTCAGCAACAATTAATCATAAGCTACAACTCACAAACATACCCCAAGCTTATTAAAACCAATTAATGAAGATAATCGTCCCCCTTACATTGATTTTTCACTTCTCTTGCTAACCCACTTGAAATTGCTCTTCTCCCAAGCTTTTCCTCTTCACCAAGTTTCTCTTGCTTTCTCTCTCGACCTCTCTCTAGGTTTGTGAATAATGAATGACATAAATTCATCACCACCACTAACTAATGTATTTAAAATAAGTTTCTAGGTTATTTCCACTAATGGACTTTGTCACAATTAACTCACAATTATTTTCTCTACACAATTACTACACTTAACCCCCCTCATTACTTATACACCACTACTTTCAAATTCTGAATTTCTAACATATTACAAGTATGCCACTACTCCTCAAATTACTAAAATACCCTTCAACTCCCAAAATTCAATAAATCACCAAAATAAACAATTAAACAAATATAAGCAATTAAATAAATAAAATACAAAAATCAGGCTATTACACAAATGTCCAGCTTAGCAATAACTATATTTGTCACTTGAGTTAGGCCTTGCACAAAGAAGATATTTATCAATTATTAAGTAACAAAATTATATTTTTAGTTCTATAACGTATGTATAGAGCTAAATATCATATGGATAAATAAGTTTTTTATATTGATTACCAGAAAGAGTTCAATTATTGACTGAAAATTAGATAAAATAATACAAAAAATGTCTCTAATTTTGTTAGAGACCAATTTTATATATCATTGTAAAATATGTTTTTTTATTATTATTTTTTACTACTAAACATTAAAGACATAGTAATAAATAATATCTAGCACTGATTTTGTAAGAGACCAAATTTTTTTAGGCCAATTTTATTTATTACTATAAATAATAATTTTTTATTATTAAATTAAAAAAAAGTTTGAAAAATACTACTATGTTGTTGACCAAAAAATTAAAGACATGATATTTGTAAAAATAAATAAATTAAAGATATAGTAAAAAAATTAATTTGGTCTCTTACCATGTCTTGAATTTTTTTTTTCTCCACAACTTAGTAGTTAGTTTTATTTTATCAATAAAAAATTTTATAACTTTTTTTTCTCCAAAACATTAAAGACATAGTAATAAATAATATCTAGCACTGATTTTGTAAGAGACCAAATTTTTTTTAGGCCAATTTTATTTATTACTATAAAATAATAATTTTTTATTATTAAATTCAAAAAAAGTTTGAAAAATACTACTATGTTTTTGACCAAAAAATTAAAGACATGATATTTGTAAAAATAAATAAATTAAAGATATAGTAAAAAATTAATTTGGTCTCTTACCATGTCTTTAATTTTTTTTTTCTCCACAACTTAGTAGTTTTATAACTTTTTCAATTTATCAATAAAAATATTGTTTTTTAAGAAGCCAAAATAAAATATATTATAATCAAACTACTCTCAACCCAGCACAAGGTGTGCCAGAGAAGAGAGCAAAAGATACAAAGTCATCTAACAAAGCTAGAAGAGAAAAAATAATAGAAATCAGCCAATGCCCATACAATGTAGAGGGCTAAGCCAACACCTATGATAGTCAAAAGCAAGGTTAGTGAATTTTGCTTTTAACCACCAGAAAGAAAGGAGCTTAACATTATCTAAAAGCTTAATAGTCGAGCATTCTTTGTTATTGAAAATTTTGCTATTCATTTCCTTCCAAATGATCCAAGTGCAAGCACACCAAATAAGAAACATAATTGAAGTTTTCGCTTTTGATGAACCAGCTAAATTGCCAAGCTGAATAAAATGATATGATAACAAAATCGGATGTGCCGAGTCAAAACCCAACCAATGACGAACTCGATGCCATAACGAACCAAACAACGAACAATCCAAAAAAAGATGAGTCACAAACTCTCTTTGACCGCACCCACGAACACAAAGCTGAGCATCTTGGGAAACTATACCTCGTCTGCATAAATTCTCCTTTATAGGTAATCGATTTCTAAGCAGCCGTCAAACGAACACAACACCTTTAAAGGAACATGTTGCTGCCAAACGGAATCCGACACCTCCACCGCATGACGAGAAATGTTACTATTGAGAAGATGATACACACCCCGCACCGTGTACCCACCATCGGATCAAGAGACCAAATCCAAATATCTAAGATAGTATCCCTTTAAAAATATTGTTATTTTAGGCAAAGTTGTGAAAGTGCAACAATAAGCATTGGATGAGTGGGGACAAAAATTATACTAGAAAAAGAAAAGGGGAAAAATAAAGAGGTAAAAGAGTGAGTAACAAAATAAAAGAGAGGGAGAGAGAGAAGGGGGGGGGGGGGGGGGGAAGCATCCCATTCCCATTCCAATTCCCCCATACATAATGGTGCAAGCCAAGGCAGCGTGGTACAAGAAACAATGATGCTGATTTGACATTAAAACTTTATACTTTGCCCAAGCTATGCTAGCTATGAAAAATACTCGTTTCCACTCTAAGGACTAAATTACTTTGTTTGCTTTCACTTTATAAGGATTTTAGGTGTGTTTCAACTTTTATGACTTTTGCTCCCTTTCCTAGCCAAAATAATGAATCAAACCAAACACATATCAAACCACTCGTCTTAGCCGTTTCCATAAAAATTGATACCCACTTACGACCATATCATCACACCCTTCACTGTCCTTTTACCTTTATATTCTATTCACACCCACCACTTTTCACTATTGTCCAAAAACACTCCTATTTTTCTCCTTTAAAATCCTTCCAACGTTAATAACTATTCACTCAAATTAAGGTTTATTTATTTATTACTCATCACATATGGACTAGTTTTATGACAAAAAAAGATATGGGCAAGTTTGACACTTTACCTTTTTCTGCCTTTTCTTTATAAAAATAATATAGATACATATCTTATGATATGTATGTGTGTGTTTTTTTTTACAAAGATATATGTGTGTTTTAATATGTGATGGTATATATGTATAAAATCTTTCTTTATTCTTTTATCCGTCCATTAATTGCATATACTTTGAAATAAAATAATTTAAATTTGAAGGGGAGAATATTACCTAGGACATACGCATAGTAATAATAAATATAATTGATCTAATTTATTCAAAATATATATATATATATATATATATATATATATATAAACAAAAATATGGATTGTGTATAACAAATGGATATTACCTCCTCTTGTAAAAAAAAAGAAAAGATATTACCTCCTTAATTTGAATTAAAATATATTTTGATACTTGTACCCATTATTATTTTTTATTTTGATAATCAGCTTGCAGAATTCATATTTTATTTGTTTTGACCAGATATAAATGTCTAGATATTACCTCCCATTCCGTTATTTTATTATAATTGAAGTCATGTGCAGTTTTTTTAATTCTCTTAACACGCATTGACATTGTGATTATAATATTTCTAATTTATTGTCAAAAAAATTCTTTCTAATTTTGCAATGCTCAATGAAAGTATGAAACCAGAAACTTTATTTTTATTTTTTATTTTGACGTATATTGAAACCAAAAACCTTGATTGGAGTAAATATTGATAACGTAGATTAATGTTAGCATCCGGCAAATATAATATAGTAACTATAACTATTAAACAAAATCAAATAATTTATCTAAAAGACAAAAAAAACAGAAATATGTTGAGTAAAAAAAACAGAAATCTGTATAAACAAATTAAAATATTTCTATTCATAAAAAAATTAAAAGATTTCTAATATCTATTTCTTTTTTTTGTCTTTTTTTGTCCTAACTGTAATAACATATTGATTAAAAAAACTAAAAAACTAACCCTAATTTTTTTGTCTGATTTGTAATGGTCTAAACCCTAATGTAAATTTGTTGTGAGATTAACATGCACACTAGCATCCATGCCAGAGTCACACACTGGACATTTACGAACAGTGGACCCGCACACATTGCAAAGGCACAGATGCCTACATGGTAGTAACAATACAATTGATTCCCTAACCCCACAATTCTTACACATCCTAACCAAACCACCACCACCGACAGTCGCCGCGGTGTCTTCACCGTCATCAGCCGGACCATTGCTCCCGCAACTCGATTCGGCGTCATCCTCGGCCGCCGGCGCGGCATGATGATGTCCCTCATTGACATGTGCCATAACTTGTTCCAAATTGTTACGTAAATAATTGGCTGTGGTTTCGTTTGTTTGTGCTAGCTCCCTCCAAACCTGATTTTCAGCACTTAAACTTTTGACTTTTTCTTGAAGCATCCAATTTAGCTTCCCTATTCTTTGAATCTCTTCGTCTTTTTCTTTCAGTTTCTTTGCTATTGTCTCTTGAATCATGCATGCCAACATCCTTGATTGCCTCATTTTTTGTTCCTCTAACTCCATTCTCACTTTCTCATTCTGTTTAAACACAAAAAAACAAAAAATATTAATTACACATAAATAGTACAAGTAATGTATTCTGACTATTCTCAATAACTATCAGAAAAAATCTTTCCATAAAAATATAAGCGAAAATATCGAAAAAATAATAATTAATTACAATTAATTTTGCTAAATGTATAATTAAAAAATCATAGTATTTCTCAAACTATCCTTTTATAGAAAATTACTTTATATTTTCAACCACCAAATATAATTTATTCATTTTTATGATAATCAAAACGGAAAAGAATACCCTATTTAAGTTTTCTCCACATGTTAAAAAAACTTAAATTACAATTATTACACAAAATCATTAACACCCCACTCCATAATTTAAAAGAAATACAAAAAAAAACGGATTAACTACCTTTTAGAAAATATAAAACACCCCATTAATATTTTCATTCAAAGTTTGAAAATTTCTCACACCCTTTATCAGTTACTCAATTTAGATACTTGAAAGAAACATTAATGTTTGAACAACTGTTTCTTTTTTCTTTTTCAAACACAAACTTTTTTAAAGAAAAAATATTGTTTTAAAATAATAATAAAGAGAGTAATTAAACAAGTGAAGGGTGAAAAAAATTACATGATGAGCAAGGATGCGATCAATATCAGATTGCTGGTTCTGAAATTGATAGAGAACTTGATCAACAAATGATGATGATGATTCAGAGGAGATTACTCTGTTCTTTTGATGAGGTGGTAGAGAAACCAATTCAGTTGAAAAATCTCTTGAACGTTTTCTTTGAAGAGGATTGTTGTAAGTAAGACCACTGTCAGCTCTGTTTGGATCACAAACATTGGATTGATAAAATGGTAACATAGAATCATGCATTGTTGTTGGAAGAGGCACAGCAGAATCCATCTGAACATTGTATAATTCAGAGTTCAACATTTGTTGTTGTTGTTGTTGATAATGATGTTGATTAGATTTGATTATTTCCCTGTATAAATAAAACAAAAAATATATATGTATTAGCAAAAAAAAAAAATTAAAAATAATTGTTTTAAAGACAAATATTTGTAGTTAATCGTTAGAAATATTCGTCGATGGATTCTAACGATTAAGTGTTTGTGTTTGGATTCACGACGAGTTTAAAAAATCACGGTGACACTCTGATTTTGTAAAACCTACAAAGTATAGTTTTAACTGAAATCGAGGTAGGTCGCCGTGATTCTGATTCTGATAAACTCATTGACTATACAAACATGCACTCAAACCTTAAAAAACAAAAATATATGTTTAAGGTTGTAGATTGTAATAGTACCTGTTTGTGAGTAAATGGCTAGAAGGCAATAGATTCATGTAACTAGCATCAACAGCCATAACAAAAGATGTTTTTTGATAAGGCTAAGGTTGTTGTTGATGTTATATTGTGTGTGAGAGAGAGTTTGGTTTGGTGTTTGTGAGATTTAGAGATGAATGAAAGGAGATGGAGAAGAGAGCATGCAATAGATGTGGCTAAGTATTAGGGAGGCTGAATGAATGAATGAATGAATGATTCAGGTAAGGCTTAGTATTTAGCCTTTGGTTTTTTATATGTGGGCGTTTTTAAAGAGTTAGAAAGTCAAACGCATCTTTTCTAAGACAGAGAAAATCTTTATGAAGAATAAAAAAATATAAAATATTCAATTTATTGTCTTTTATTACTATTATATTCAATCATCCCTTTTTTGTTTCCAAAAACAAATAATAATAAAAATGTTGTCAGAATTTGGTCTGGAGGATTCGCTTTCACAATTTTTCGACTTTCACTCGTTTTGGAATTTGGATTTCCATCTTTTCCTTTTTTACTTTTTACCATGCAGATTATCTTATTAAATGCTTTTTTCTTTTTTTCATAAACCGAATGCCGTTACGTTAGATTACAAATGAACACGGCGACTATAATAAATACCCGTCACATTTTACCAAAGAAGGTTATCACAATCTTTGTGGGAGTGATTCAAAAGCGAAACCTGCTAGCCAGCTACCTGATTATGTATTAAAAAGAAAAATTACGAACGGTTTTACAAAATTACCTTTATTAATGACACTAAAAAAAAGATTCAAAGAAGATATATAATACATGGTAAAGAGTATGTTAGAAAAAACATTAATAATACATTGATATTGTAAAGTGACATGTAATAAATTACAAATATTTTTTGGACAATTGACATATAATAGAATATGGAGGGAGTATTTTATATGGATACCTAATAATCAATTATATCCCTTTTCCTAAAAAAAAAATCAATGATATCCCTTAAAAAATAATTAATTATAGTAGCATTATATATTTTTATTTTATAAACAAGATAATTTCCTTCTTTTTATTGCCATATTCTCTCCTTGACAGCTTCCTCATACCAATAACGTGTATTTTTGGCTGTTTGGATTAGGAGCAATTTTGAAAGCACAAAGTTTATCATTCAAGGTGTCTAGGTTTAATCATGCCTTCCAACCAAAAGATAGTTGTAAGATTTTAAGAGTACACACTAAGATTAGTAATTTACTTCATATAATGGTAAAAAGATATATGTTCAAAATTTGAGTCTCGCTAGCATTCATAAAAAGAGATAAATGTAAATATATTAGTATGTGTTTTTAACCAATAAAGTCTTCTTTCAAATGGTTTGTGGCACCATCCTCTCACTCTAAATTTTCAAGAATAAAGTTTTTTTTGACACATTTAAATTCAAACAAAAATTTATTCTTTTCATCATATATAATGACACTACATAAAAAATGTCATTTAAAATTAAAGATTCTTCTTTTATACAATTAGTTAATAAAATCAGGGCTAATTTGGGTAATGAACTTGAACTTTTTTTCTTCTTTTTTTGGTATTAACCCTCTAAATCTTAGGAGAATGGGGTCCTGGTAATCATGATTTCGAACTAGGGTTCTTCCGAACAATTCGTCCTCTAATTAAACTCATTAACCACTTGAGTCCAATTGTTTGGTTAACTTTGTTTATACACACACACACACAAACACATTAAAGTTTAAGTGAGTTGGTTCTCGGTGGCTAACCAGGATCATGGTATGCCTCAAAGCTCTAAGAGCGCACGAGGATATACTTATAGATCATCCATCCATCAAAGAGATTCTTACGCTTCTTACCAATTGAACCAGAAAAACTTTCAAGTGATATTAATAAGAGTAAATATGAATAACTAATCATCTTAATAAAGTGTGTAAATGGTTTTTGAAGCTAAAAAGATATCATAATAGAATGGGTTAAATAAATTTTTCGGTCCTTAAAAATATAACAAATTTTGACATTAGTCTATTAAAAAAATAAAATAGGATGTTTTAAAATACTCATAATATCAGGGACTTAAACCAATTGAATTTTAATAAAAATTGAGAGGACATAAACCTAACACGGTAGAAGAAAAAAAACAAGAAAGAAAAAAAAATCCTGTTGAAATCTTATACGTCCAAAGTGGTGATTGGTTTGCCTATTGTAACTTCTCCCTCCCTCATCTCCTTCCCTTTTTTAAACGGGTTGGGTTTGCTAGTTTGTGGATTGGAACTCTTAATTTTACACCTTCGACCTATCATAACTGTTAAGATTATTAAAAACTATAGAAGTTATTCGTAACTACATAAAGTCATTTATCTAAATGAATTGACTTTGGTTTGCTGACAATTTAAAATTTCGTACCATGCTAGCAAACTAATAGGCTTTAAAGATGTTCATACCAGGCTTAGATCACATATGAAATAAGCTTAGGTCACATCTTTAAACTTCATAACTACTTATTTAAAGATGTTCATATGAAATAGACTTTTAAATTTGTTAGCAGGTCCTACCAGACTTTCAAAAGGTCAGGGTCAAGCTTAGAAAACAAGCTTATGATAGGCCGCTTACCAAACTTAGGCCTTAAAATTTTTGACATGTTAGGCTCAGGTCTCGCAAAACCTAACTCGGTCTAACATATTTTCACCCCTAAGTATATGTGTTGTCTCGTTGCACACATTTGTCGTAAAAATATGAATGCTCCTACAACGACTAACTATAACTTCTTAGATGATGGCATAATCCCCTTACTTCCCTCACACTTGTCCACCACATATCCAACCGCCCCCACTCCTAACATAACCGTTACCCAACCACTATCACCGGCGGCCCAAAATACTCCTACTCCTAAAACCACGAACCAAACCACATTTCCCTTCTCACCACCCTCCTCGGCCCAACAACCTGCACCCACGGCTCAAACACCTTCTCCCTCTCAGATAACGACATCATCTACACAAATAACACCCACCACCTACTCTCCACCGATTCCTACACCTATTTCCCCCTGTACCTCATTCCCCTCAAATGACAACCCGATCCCAACACAGAATTGTCAAACCCCGTCAACTTTTTAACCTACACACATCAACCCACCAAAATATCTCTCTTTTACCTACAAATCCCATTGATGCATTAAAAGATCCAAATTGGAATATGGCCATGAAAGACGAATATTCCGCTCTTATTAAAAATAAGACATGGGAATTAGTTCCTCGTCCCTCTAATGCTAATGTTATTCAAAGTTTGTGGATTTTCAGGCACAAGAAGAAATTTGATGGTTCTTTTGAGCGATACAAAGCTCGTCTTGTAGGTAATGGTGTTAATTAACAATCAGGTGTCGATTGTTGTGAAACCTTCAGCCCTATCGTCAAACCGGCCACTATTCGCATGGTGGTTAGCATTGCCATATCCAAATCATGGTGTCTCCATCAACTAGATGTCAAAAATGTCTTTTTGCATGGAAATTTTTACAAAACCGTGTATATGCACCAGCCTCCTGCTTTCCGTGATCCACACTATCCTGAGCATGTTTGTCTCCTCAAGAAATCTCTATATGGTTTAAAACAAGCACCTTGTGCCTGGTACCAAAGATTCACTGACTATGTTGCCACATAGGGTTTCTCTCATAGCATCTTTGATCACTCTTTGTTCGTGTTTCATCACGGTTATGATACTGCGTATATCCTTATATATGTGGATGACATAATTCTCACTGTTTCATCTGATGTTCTTCGTGACTCTATTATGTCCAAACTTAGTTCTGAATTCGCCATGAAGGATTTGGGTCCTCTAAGTTATTTTCTAGGAATATTTGTCACTAAACATACATGTGGTCTTTTCTTGTCTCAAAGAAAATATGTAGAGGAAATTATAGAACGAGCAGACATATCCTCCTGCAAACCATCACCCACTTCAGTCGACACCAAGGCAAAACTCAGCGGCTCTTCTGGAAATCTGTATCATGACCCAATTGAATATCAAAGTCTTGCAGGAGCATTGCAATATTTAACTTTCACAAGACCAAATATCTCTTATGCAGTACAACAGGCATGCCTATTCATGCATGACCCTAAAACGCAACATATGTCAGCACTGAAGCGTATCATTCGGTATATTCATGACACTATTGATTTCGGCCTTCACTTACATCCCTCCTCTGTCAGCAAATTGGTTTCTTACACTGATGCAGATTGGGCTGGTTGCCCAGGCACCAAGCGATCCACCTCTGGTTACTGTGTCTATCTTGGTGACAATTTAATCTCATGGTCTGCCAAACGCTAACACACCCTCTCTTGGTCTAGTGCTGAAGCCGAGTACCGCAGAGTCGCCAATGTAGTATCTGAATCTTGTTGGATTAGAAACTTGATATTGGAACTACATTTTCCAGTCACAACAGCCACACTGGTTTATTGTGACAATGTGAGTGCTGTCTATCTATCTGGCAACCCAGTTCAACATCAACGCACCAAACACATCGAGATGGATATACATTTTGTGCATGACAAAGTCACCCGCGGCCAAGTACGAGTCTTACATGTTCCTTCACGTTACCAAATCGCTGACATCTTCACCAAAGGACTTCCGTTGCAACTCTTTGATGATTTTCGTAATAGTCTCAACATCCGTCAGCCTCCTGTTTCGACTATGGGGGTGTATTAGAATATTATTAGAATATCTTTATATATTATTATATTAGAATATAATTGTCATTAAATAGTAATGATTGTATAGTAAATAGTCAGCGAAACTGACATTGTATAATTATGTATATATATCACTGAAAATCAATAGAAAGACAATGCCTATTATTCTTTCACATATTTGTCAAGTGTCCTAGGCTAGTAAGTATCTTTGGCATTGCATAGTTATGCATGGCTTTTGACGTGTGTGGGTTTGGATGGTAACCGCTCTTGTCGTCGACAACTTTGTATGTTTTGTAAACCTTCTTGTTTTTTATTTATGTACTAAATCCACAAACCTTTTAGACAACACCTGCCCTTGCTTGCTCTTTTATAATTTTATTTATTTATAAAAATATAATTAAATTTATACCGCCAACAAGTAGCACCAAATTATGTTATAAAGTTAACTAATCAAAGACTCTTGTATCCATACCGGCAAAAAATTGGAATAATAAAGACAATGATGCTAATTTTAAAAAAAAAAAACTATTTACTATGGAATTAAGTTTATCTAATAAATTTTACGATCCCAAATTATTATAAAGTCTAACTAGGGGCTCTTACCTCAATATCAAATATGGTATTTTTATTATTCTTTCAATTGAAAAATCTCGTGGGTAAAGAATAATTGTAAGTAAAGCAATTTTAGAAAGAGTGATAGAGTTATAATCAAACTATTTCATATCAAACCATGTGAAACATGAGGTTATCTAAATAATTATTATACTATTTGCTTAAGTATTTACCATCACGACCTATTCATATGATCTTTATACTTTTCAAAAGTTGTTCTTTTCGAACTCTTTGAACAAATTCAAGGGCTTCTACCTTGTGTCAAATATACATATTAATATCCACTAAGCATGTTAGAATGTAGGATGAAGTAAGAGAAATAAAATATATCTAGAAAATATGTTTAGTGATCAATATAAGTCTTACATGTATATAGTTCAAATAGGTTATAAGTCCTTTCACCTTAGTTGGTGATTGACACGCTGGAATATTATGCAAATGTTCACCTCTCATGATGACGAATGAACCAACCGCCAACACGGATTGATTCACATAGCAACAACCCCCTGTGAAACGTCACAACAAGAAATTAATACCTTTGCAACCCTAATTTTTGTCATATTACTAATCATGCAATGCAAACCTACATGATGCCTCAATCTGAATATACTATACATTCATATTATTATGAAGCTCCTTGGTACTGCTATTGATGTTGGTGCTCATCCTATACCTATTTCACACAATTATGCCTCAATAACCACTGTACAACAAACATCATCTTCTCGTACACATATATCTCCCAATCCTGAAAGCTCTACAACTTTACTTACTACCACATTCACTCCTTCGGCTAGTGTATCAACTTTTATTGCCCTTTCTCATCATGATGCTCACCATATGTTTACAAGAGTCAAAATATGTAACTTAAAACCTAGAGTGTTTCTTGACGAGCTTGAACCGAAAAACATCAAAAGTGCACTAGCTGATCCTAAATGGCTTCAAGGTTTGAAAGTTGAGTACAAAGATTTGATAGATAACAAGACTCGGGACCTTGTACTTTTCCCTCCATGTAAGAAGGCTATTGGTTTTAAATAGATCTTCAGGGTGAAAGGAAAATCCTTATGGAACCTTCAACAAGTTTAAAGCAAGGCTTCTCTCAAGTCGTTAACCAATGAAAATTCATCTCATTCTCACCATTGTTATTACTTACAGGTTGAAGGTTCAACAAATTGATGTGAACAAGGCCTTTTAAAATGAAATATTGTTGGAAGAAATATACATGCCCTAATCACAGGGCTTTGAAACATCAAATAAATTTGTGGTTTGCAAACTAAACAAGTCTCTATATGGTTTGAAGAGGGATACAAGGGCCTGGTATGATAGGCTAAGCAACACAATATAGATAAGAGTAAATTCAAATATTAAAAAAATGTAACAAATTCAATCTTTATTATCCACGATATATTAACTTTTTTTCCTTATCCTTTATTCTTTTAAAGATAATTGATGGGAGTGATTTCAAAATAAAAATAAAAAAAATGAATGTAACAAGCGCAATATGAATATATGTTCAGTTTTTTTTCCTTTATGTTTTAAAAAGTGTAACAAACTAGATCAAGTGTGTGTGTGTGTGTGTGTGTGTATATATATATATATATATATATACTCTAAAACAATTTTTTCTATAATAATGATTGTTGTTGGTGTCATTAAAAAGATAAGAATTTAGATTATATTTTTTGGTTATATTGTTAGTGTCACATTGAAATATATAAACAAGGTTAGTTTGGTTTGTTATAATTTGAAAGCAACAAGCATTTAATTTATACTTTTAATCAAAATCAAAATTTCATAGAAAAACACCGTTCATAATTTCTAATTTTGACGCAATAAAAAGAGCGGAAAGACGGGCACGTGAGTGCCGGTCTTTTCGCTAGTAAAGATAATAGGGGAATTTGGAAAGATTTTGGGCTGACTTTTTTTGTTATATTTGTTATATTATTATTGTCATTGAAAAAGATAAATATGGTTTGTTGAGTTTGTTACATTTTTTTTAAAGAAGAGTTTGTTACATTTTTTTTTGAAAGAAGAGTTTGTTACATTTGAAAGTCACAAATATCTATACATCAAAAGTTTTATATAAAATATCGTTGGTAATTTACAAGCAAAATTTCTATAAAATATTGTTGATAATTTACATGTGTTAGCGTAATAAAAAGAGCAGGAAGACGGGGATGTGAGTGTCCGTCTTTCCGCTAATATTTATACTATATATAATGAAAATAGTCCCTTTCTGGACTGACTTTTTTGTAATTCCAATTATACCCTTAAACAAATTTTCTTATAATAATGTTAGATTGTTGGTGTTATTAAAAAATATAAGAATTTTTATTATATTTGTTATATTATTGTTGTCATTGAAAAAAATAAATATGGTTTGTTGAGTTTGTTACATTTGAAAGTCACAAATAAATATCTATAATATCGTTGATAATCTACACGTGTTAGCAGAATAAAAAAAACGGAAAGAAGGGTACGTGAGTGCCCGTCTTTTTGCTAGTGTGTGTGTGTATATATATAGTATATATTAAAGAAAAATGCTTATAAATGTGCTTAAGACGTTGTTTAAGCAATCAAAAATAATAATTTTTATCTAAAAAATTGTATAATTATCACTTTTATATATATTTGAATTACATTTATTTAAGATAATAATTATTTGGAAAAAGTTAGCTAGTGCCTCTGGGACACTCTTTAAAGGTCTTAAATAGTAACTTTTTATGAAAAATTGTGTATTTAATGTATTGGAAATTGAACTATTTGACTTTTTAAAGAATGATTTTCTAATTTACAATGCTTAAAGAATACTCGGAGACACTCGTTAACAAGACCCTAATTATTTATATGAATTCATTGAACAATGTCCTTAGATATTTGTTAGCATGATACATCCTCCGTCCCTTTTTATAAGACTACTTTACAAAAAAGTTTTGTCCTTAAATATAAGACTATCTACAATTTTTTAGATGGATTTATTACTCTTTTTCCAAATACAATTCTCATTCATATTATAAATATACCATGAAATATGAAAAATTAACATTAAATATCTATGTAAACAATAAGTAATTTAATAATAGTAACATACATTTGTGACAAATATATTACTCAAACAATTTTTTTGTAATGCTTGTGATTTTTATAGAATAGTCTTGGAAAAAAAGGATGGAGCAAGTATGTTTATGATGAGGCATAATGTTAGAATAAAGATTTTTGTAGTAAAAGATACTATTTCATAATGAATGGCATCTATTCATTTGTCATTTTCACGGAAACAAACAAGGAACACCTCTTCCTCCGGTCCTATGAATTGATTGACATCAGCAAACTTTCAAGTTTCAACTAACATGCATGGAACCTACATATATCATGTTCTGCCTGCAAAAATTGATTGCTTTTATTGTGAGGTATTGCAAATAAATAAATTTTCAATTATCAAGTACTAGTACTACTATTTGTTGACGAGTGTATAGGTTGAATAAAAAGGAACACTAGCCCACCTTGTCCGTAGCCATCTAACATTTCCAATTCTTAAATTCCCTCACAAGCACGCACTATGAATGAATGAAAAGGTATGTAAGATAAAAGCAATCAAAAGAAAAGGAGTGGCCAACAAAAAAGAGAGAACATAAATGTACACATGATGGATTCCCATCATCCTTCTCTCCTTTCCATGTCCTCTTTTATTGCTTTCTTCCATCATCAAAATATTTACTAGTACTTTCATAGTAGATCCACAACATGGTATGCCAATGACACCATTAAGAAAAGAAAAGAAAAAAGGGATCACTTAATTTTTGTGATCATAGTTTTTTTTTTTTGACTCATTGTGGTCAATAGTTTAGTTGCAAACTCATGTGTTAAAAGAATATTTATTGAGAGATGTCAATTCTTTAAACTAATAAGTTTGAATATTTCGAATCATTAACTCTATGTCGAGGAGGAAACCAAAAAAACACGAAGTCCATCTCTATATCGAAGAAATTAAAGAAGAGTTTCATATTATTTTCATCAATAAAAGAAGCCTAGTACTTTTCATTATAAAAAGTTCATTAGCATAAAAAACTTCATGTGCTTAAGAGAAAGTACACATCAAAATATATAGTACTATATAGTATATACACAATGACCCATATTAGAAAAAAAATAACAATAGATTTTTTTATTTTGCTATATTTCATGGATGCTACGTATGATATTGTATTGATCACCCCAAGGCAAGCCTGCATCAGTGCATTGTCCTAATTAAAATCAGAAGATAATTACAATTATTAAATTATATATCGTAATAGAAATTTCTACAAAAGTATCAAAGTGTGGGCTTGAAATGTGAATATGGGCGTGAGATGTCTTTGGTAGCTAAAGTAATCTTGTCGTTTATAATGACAGCTCCAAAACCTAATTGAAGAGACAAAGTTTGGTTGCAGTTGCTTGTTACATGTGGGTTTGAAAACATATAAATAGACATGGCACTAAATGTCAAAGTGTGTCTAGATTATTAATGTAGTTTATTTTCAATGTCCATTTCATCATTAACGTGGAAAGAACACTACTCATGATTTATTTTTTCAATTGGCCATAAAATATTAGAAATTTCTTCATAGTTTCCAATAACACTACTAATGTAATTTTTGCTTTGAAGTTTGGAGAAACATCAATTGTGACTGATGATCAACAATTGCTATTGTTTTACTTTTTTCTTTCATTTTCATTTATCAAATTAAGGTTGCATTCATATGCCAACCATTTTGGAAGATCTTGTGGAGTGAATTTAAAAAGTAGTCAAAGTTGTGAACCATGAACAAGAAATTAGTAAAGACGTGGTCCCATTTGTGATGAACCTTCTAAGTTAGTGTGTGTTTGGCAAACACCAAAATTACGGTGAAAAATCACATAGGATCAAAAGTTATACATTGCAACTTTTAAAAATCAAGGTGAAAAGAGATATAAAATTACGGTGATCGTTGTCCACCGTTCAACCATACATATTTACCGGATCTCAATAAGACCAATGTTTAGAAGAGACATATATGTTGATAAGAAGGAAGTGATTGACCCGAACCAGTTAACAAACTCAAGTTAAAGATAAATCGTTTGAGATAATCCAAATTTAAATTCTAACTAAAGTAATTATTAACAGGACTTTATTTATCTCTTTAACTTTGGCTTAGCAGAGTCCATTTTCCCGATCCTTGGAACAAGAAAATACGTTAAGACAAAATACATATTGAGAAGAATTCTCTTGTTCCCAAAGGCGTATTTGGTTTATTTGAAATATACTATCAATTTAGTTCTTAAACTACAACTATTTCTTCAATTTAGTCTCTATATTACATGAAAATTCAATATTTTAATGTCTAACATGTTAGTAACATAGACTAAATTGCCAGATTTTATAACTTTATGGACTTATTATATTTATATAGTTTGGAGATTAAATTGAAGTGAAAGCTTAGGAACTAATTGATAGTTTTTTCCGATTTTCTTTCATAAAATTACCCCTTCTCAAATTTTCACTACCATGTGATCTTGTAAGATTTTGGTCCCCTATAATTATATTTCACATACAATAAAGACACTGTTTTAAATGCTTGAGTCTCTACTATTTAAGTTGAAAAATTCATATAGAAAAAGTAAAAACCACCCGTGCTTTAACATATAAAGGCATAATATAAAACAGCATCCTACTATTTCTTGGGGGAAAAAGAGCATGAATCTATCTATCTACATTGGATCTTGTGAGCTAGCATGAAGTGAAAGAGGACCGCTTTATTTAGTGCAAATTTGAGTGGATTTGAAGTGGGTAGCTACTAGCTAAATCATAATTAAATGGATGCAAGTAATTGATAAAGTACCTTTGCTTTTTTAGCATAAAATAAAGGGAGCAAAGGGTCCCAAAAACCTTAAAGATTTAGACTTTTGATTAATTGGAGGTGGCAATGGACCTAATAGAAAAGAAAAATTGATCTCAATAATCTAGATTAAGTACTTATTTATTGGAGGTGGGCATGGATTAATTGATTTGACCCCCATTGTATCTTTAGTCTTATTTATTGATGTTGCCTCAACCAACATAGTTGTTTTCTTCAAGCTAATCAAAGTTTCTTTTATTGTTGAGGGTTAGAGTAATCTCAAGTGTTTCCGTATGATTATTGGTGCAGCAAAGATTTTTATATCGGGTAGAAAATGATTTTTACATCAGATACAATACAATTTTTTTTTGAGACGGCAATACGATACAATATTGATGTGGACTTTTTTTTCGAATAAATATTGACGTGGACTTTGTTGTGTTGTATATGAGGACCTTTAAATAAGATATTGAACTGATGTAAAAAGTTTTTACATCTATAACATAGACAATCAATGTAAAAGGATCATTTAGGGTATGTTTGGATAGTGAGAGGAAAGAAAGTAAAAAGAAAGAATGATGAAGGAATGAAAGGGAATAGAAAGTGAAAAGAAAGTAAGATGATTTTTGAGTTGTTTGGAATAAGTGAAAAAGTGAGAGGAAATAAAGTTCTATGTTTATTAACTGACATAAATACCCTTGTATAGAAATAGTAATGCATACAATATATATTATACAAACATACCAAAAAAAAAATAAGAGAAGAGAAAGATGAATATTTGCATGTGTATTGTTATCACTATTTTTTGTGGACATTATATATTGTTTATTTCATAAAAAAGAATGCATTACATATTGCTAATGTTATATTAAGTAGGGTTATTTTTGTCTTTTTCAGCAAAACATTGTCTTACCTCTTGTTTCCGTCCAATCCGACGAAGAAAGAATTTTTGTGCAGGTCCCGCCTAAAACTTTCTTTCCTTTCTTATTTGTAGGGGTTCCAAACAATGGAAAGTATATCTTTCCACTAACTTTCTTTCACTCTTCTAATCTTTCCACTAAACCAAACACACCCTTAAGGTTTGTTATGGAATTAAAACCGATGTAAAAAGTGTCGGTTTTTTAAGGGTTAATTAAAATAGAGATCATTCCTGCATTCTGCCAATTACTTCGCCTAGCGAGAAGGATCATTCGCCAAATGATTAATGCAGTTTAATCTATAACATAGACAAAACAACTACAAAATCTTCCTTCTATACAATTTCGCTTTAATATTGCCTTGATAATTAACCTACGAACTAATTTACAATCTAAATTGAATTAAATAAGTTACAATTGTTTTAAAAAAAAGGTTGTGTTTCGTCCCAGCAAATGTTTGTTTTACTACGTTAGCTCAACACATGATTTACTTCTTCTGTCTACGTGCACAATCAGACAAAGGACATCAAGAACAAAGTGAATGCAATAGATAATTCTTCTTTCAGCAAAGGAAAATTCAAAGACCATCCAACGGGATTATCCATATCAGGCAAAAGGCCAACGTTCTTGATCAAAGCTTCTCAACGACTCTATTTGCGCTGGCACACTTCTCCAACGTCTCTCAAATCCATGCCTATAAAAGGAGTTGAAGACCATGAAGAAGATTAACAAGACTCTACTATTCAACTCTGTCATTACTCTGTCAAAATCATATAGCGCAAAACATTTAGGATTTTTGTATTCACGTTTATATCTTAGAAATCCTAGAGTTTTAGAAAGTCTGTTCATTTGTTCATATACACTAAACATTGTTAAATCAAGTTTACAACAAAGTAGAAGTCTTTAGCTTGTGAAGCTAAAGCGTATAAGTCTCTTGGTAAAACCTTGAGCATTAGAAGTCTATTAGGTGTATCCTTAGAGCATTGGAAGTCTCTTGCATGCGTACTTGAGCACTTGTAAGTCTCTTAGAGTTGTCCTTGAGCAAGGAAGTCTTTAGGAAGAATCCTAGAGCAGAAAGTCTTAAGTAGTTGTGCTTAAGCAAGGAAGTCTTTAGGAAGAATCCTAGAGCAGGAAGTCTTGAGCAGTTGTGCTTGAGCATAGGAAAGTCTCTTGGAAATGTCCTTGAGCAATTTTTAATCCAGAGTGATTATAGTGAAATCTCTTGGAAGTGCACGGGGGCTGGACTACTCCTGGGTTGTAAGAGGAACCAGTATAAAATTGCTTTGTGTCTGCTTTTTTTTTCTCTCTATATCTTTATCTTTATGTTTCTGTACTTATCTGCTGCACTCAAACTCTGTATCAGAATTTACATACCTCAGATTCTGAACAGCTTTGAACACCAAGAAAAAGAAACCAGAAAAAGCCAACACAATTCAACCCCCCCTTCTTGTGTTTTTCTCACCTTCAGCTGGTATCAGAGCATGGTCTGTGCTCTGTCACTCTACTGTGTCACAGAAAAAGATCCAGACAGAAAAACATGTCTTCCACTATTGAGACTTCCACTCCTGATGTCAACAACACCTCCACCAATGATAAAAATAGTTATTATGTCAAACCTCCATCTTTTAATGGAGATGCTACACAATTTTCTTGGTGGAAAAGCAAAATGTACATCCACATTATAGGTGTTGATGATGAACTCTGAGATATTATTGAAGATGGAATCAGCTTCGAGGTTGATGAAGAAGGCATGGTGGCTGACAGAAGGAGTCTGACAGCCACTCAGAAGAAGATATACAAGAAGCACCACAGAGTTCGATGAATACTGGTGGATGCTCTACCTAATGATGAATACATGATGATAATAGGTAGATCTACAGCAAAGTCCATCTTTGAATCACTCTATTCTACATATGAAGGAAACCAACAGGTCAAAGAGGCTAAGGCAAACCAACTGGTTCACCAATATGAACTCTTCAGAATGAAGGAGGACGAAGACATTGAAACAATGTATTCAAGGTTTCAGACTTTTGTGCCTGGTCTTCAAGTTCTGAAGAAAATTTATGGTGTTCCTGATCATGTCAAGAAGATTCTCAGGAGTCTCCCTGCCAGGTTCAGACCAAAGGTCACTGCCATACAGGAGGCAAAGGATCTGGACAAGCTAAATCTAGAGAATCTGATAAGCTCTCTCAAGAGCCATGAGATTGAGCTCAATGTAGAAGAGCCAGATCAGAAGTTCAAATTCATTGCCTTGACCTCTAAAGACAAATCTGTCAAATTCCTCCAATCTGCTAAACTAGAAGAAGAAAATCCAGATGATGAATCTGATGATGATGCAGACCTTGAGGAAATGACATATTTGACAAAGAGGTTCCAATACTTGACCAAGAAAAGAAGGTTTCCAAAGAAAAGCAGAAATTCTAAGAGTTCAGGATCTCCCAACAAGAGATAAGACCAGGATGGCTGCTACAACTGCAAGAAGACTGGACATTTCATTGTCGAATGTCCAGAACTACAGAAGAACAGGCCAGGGAAAGGAAGACCCAAGCAAGATGCTTAAAGGAATGAGAGTTACTTAAGCAAATTAAAGGAGAGCCTAATGGCAAATTGGGATGAATTTGATGAAAAGGTAGAAGCTGACAAAGATGCAGAAGAAGATAATCAGGGTTTAATAGTTACAACACCATCAGATACTAAATCTGATTCAGACCCTGAGGATGTCTTCAAGGATTTCTTTGAACTGACCAAGAGAGAGTTAATTGGATCAATCAAAGATCTTTGCACCAAACTCAGAAGAATGTCAAGGGACTACTCAAGGCTAAAGAACAACTTCAACCAGTTAAAATCTAGCTATATGGACCTGAAAGAAAAGCATGGACAACTTTTTGTGGTAAACGACATTTTGGAAGAAGAAATCAAGATGCTAAAAGGGAGTATTAAGATTTATGACTACAAATATGCAAACACAAATGATCTGATTCCTCAAGAGCTTCTGATCAACTCTGTCAGAGGAATCAGACTGAATCAAGCAATCTATACATAAGACAATGAGTATGAAGAAGGAGTATGAACTTTAGAAAGACAAAGACTGAGGAATTTAGAGTCAAATGACTCTAGGTCACAGATTCCAATCATTCCATAATCTAAAGATGAAAAAGCAAGAGTCCTGGTGAAGGTACAACTAAAGACTCAGAAGCCATCAAGTTCCAGAACAGAAGGACAAGGGAGACCAGACGAGGACGACTACTGGTAAATTATCTATGTCTTAAATCTCTATACATATCATTGTTTATATCTTGATAGATGTCAGCATAAAATCTTAGCATAACCTAGTTATATGAGAGCAATTATGAGTTTGTATGAGTCTGCTTAAGTCATCAGCCTGTCAAAATTGCTAAAGATCTTAAGTCTAAGAAAGGAACATTGTTCTTTGAGTTTGTGGGGCTATCTAAAAAGTGCTAACTTCTGTGAGCAAGTAATGATTGATAATTTTGGATTAACAATCTTACAACATGTCAACTGTAGAATAACCTTTATGGCTTAACATGTTGAACTAGTCAAGGGACTACTATAATTACAATAATATGTCAGAACTCCTCATGTGGATTTAGTAGAAAAAAGAACTTTAAAACAATCCTTTCAAACAACGATGTTCTGGTTCTTCAAACTTTAAGGAATCTCTCATCTGAATATACTCACAACAGTCTTCAAGAAAACAGATGAAGGTATGAATTTGACATAGCTGATAACCAAAACAGAGGACTTGACTAATATCTCAGAACCTAATAATTTTAAAGAAGTTAATTAAGTTTGTCTCATGCTGACAATTTTAGTTATACCAGTTATAATCTAAACATCTAGATCTATCTGAATTAATTGATTCCATGATTTACTCAGTATATTTCTATATGAATATTCTGAATAAACCTAGGCATACATCATGTATATAATTCTGAAACCCTACCAGTTGAAGAATATATATATATATATATATATATATATATATATATATATACACACACACACACACACACATATTGTGTCTGCTAACAAGAAAGGCTTGATGAAGTATATCAATGCTAGTTGAAAAAATGTACAGGAACAGTGTTGAAATCAGATGAAGAATCAGAAGTGAGATGCTCAGAATCTTTGCAAAGGTATGACAAGCTTTTGTTATCCAAATGACTTAAGATATGACGAAGCTCAGAATCTGCTAGGACACAAAAGTCATTCCAGTCAAAATCTCTTATGAGTAAGTCTGCTGAAAATAAAATATATGCCTAGATCAGAACACCTGATGTTTCAGATTCAGACAAAACAATCTCTGACGTGTCATATAAGTGGAAAGGCGCATGTGTTCTTTAGTGACATCTGAACCATTTACATGACATTAAAAGGGGAAGTTTTGTCTGACGTGTATCTTAATTGTTGGGTAATAACTACTAGGCAATGATGGCTTGCTTTGAATACTGTAACCTCGCGCCCCTTTTTGTCATTAAATCATTTCTTTTGTCTGTCATTAATATTCATTTATGTTTTCGAAACATTTGAAGGTGAAGAGTTTAATTAAAGGCACTTAATCAAAATCACATACTTTTCACTTTCACTTCCTACACGTTTGTCTTCAATCCTTCTCAGAAAAACAATACTTTTTCAAAACAAACTTTTAGAGCTCTTCAAAATTCAGAATCATGTCTTCGGTAAAGTCAGCTTCTAATCAAGGATCAGCAACTCTCAATTAAAGGACAATGAAGATTCAGATAAATGAACTCCAACTGGTAAAAGAAAAAGTTGTGGATTTTGAGTCATTTACAAGGAACATACACAATATGAAGGCAAGATTTGAAGAATTAGGATGGATGAACTTCTTTGAATTTTTGAATGGACCCTGCTACTCAACGTTTGTCAAGGACTTCTGGATCAGGGTAGAAATTGTCAACCCTACAAAAGAAGAAGGAGAGGTGGAAATAAAGTCATCAGTAATGGGGATAGAGATTACGATCACTCGATCCATCATAGCCAAGCTAACATGGCTAGAGAATACTGGATTCTTCATGACTGAATAGGATGACATAACTTCAAAGTTTGGGGAAGACATCAAGAAGACTCTCTTCAAGGAGATACCAAAGAAGAAAAGGTTGTAGAAGATAAGAAGGAAGACGACAAGGAAAATAAGGAGAAGAAGAGAGAAGGAGCCACCAACATGCAAGACAAGGAAATGATCATGCTCAAATTCATCATCTAATGCATAATTCCCAGAGCAGGAGGAACAAATCAACCAAGTCTGATTCACAAGTTGATGCTTCTGCAACTAAACAGGAATGTAAAGTTGAGCTTGGCTGGATACATATTCCATCACCTCTGCACAGCTATTGACAATTCCTGGAGGAAGAAATCAAAGATGATTGCTTATCCAAGACTACTCTCAAAACTGTTTCATCAAAGCAAAATATTACAAAAGATACAAAGTCTGGGGTATATTGATCTTGGGACAGAAATGGCTCAAGTCATGACAGTTGATCTTCTGGGTAATATGAAGATCATAGATCTAAAATCTGTAGTGAAATCAACTGGATTCTCAGTCAGAGGAAGTTGCAGACCCTTCATTAAAGACTTCCATTCAATCATCAAGAATTTAAGCACCAAGGAGCTGACAGATTTAGCATCGCAGGCCAAGAAGGATCTGAGAACTTTAATTAACCTGGAAGATATTCCTGATGCTCCAGAAGCTGTAGATGGAAAGAAAAATAAGAGAAAGGCTTCTGACAAATCTACAACATCATCACCTGCCATGAAGAAGAAGAAGAAGAAGAAGAAGAAGAAGAAGAAGAAGAAGAAGAAGAAGAAGAAGAAGAAGAAGAAAATTGAAGTGAAAAAGGAGGAGAAGGCGTCTACCACTATTGCAGGAAAGAGTAAAAGTGTTGAGACAGTCTCTCAAGTACCAAAGAAAGCCAAAGGATCTGAAGAAGATTATGAAGCAGAATTTGACAATCTGGCTCTGTCATCCATCTACAAGATCATAACCTCAGATCTCACAAAGAAAGCTCCTGAACCAGTGAAGGAAACTGTACAAGTTAAAGAAGTTAGTAAGCAAGTCTTAGAAGCTGCTAAATAAGGACCTTCATCTGAAGACAAGGCACAAACACTCAGAACATGCAAGGTATTGATCATGCTCTTAACACAGTTTTTGCTAATATTTCTTCATTAAAATCCAACCTCATCATTACTCCATACTCTACCCAACCCATTCATCAGGAGACTGATTCAGATGTCCTAGATAATCAAATCAGACATAAAGATGGAGATCTGTTCAACTCTCACAAACAACCCTCATCTCAAACCAATCAGAGAGTCATATAAATCTCTCAAGAAACCTCACAAAGTTGTCCACCCTTATCACAATCATATCCAAACTCAACCTTCTCTTACCTTGATGCATGGGCAACTTATGTAGTGAGCATTCCCAACTCTGTTGAGGATGCTCATGTTATCTCAGAAAAGCCCAGTCATATTGTGATTGACACCATTGAGCTAAATAGAAAGATCCAGCTATCTCAAGCTTAAACAAATGCCTTACCAGAAGCATCTGAAGGTGATCAATTCTTGGTACCACTATGTTGGCATGACAATGTCCAACAAATTCTTGACAGAGTGAGTATCCCATATCAATACTTCCCCCTACCTCCACCAAAGACATTGAAGAAATATTCAATAGAATATGTGCAAGGGTCAGGAGGATATTTGCCAGAAGCCGGGAAACTGTATACTCTGGACTGATCAATTACCATTGGGAGATTCTGTGTGAATATGTTCATGCAACTACTGACCACTTGAAGCATCAACTGGATAGTGATCTGACAAGGAATCAGCTAAAGTGGTTGGAAGTTGTTATGAATGAAATGGAAGTTGTGGACCACAAAAGAAATGTGTACAGACAGCTGGAAACTGCATCTGAAGAAGAACCAACAGAAGTGCCTACTGAACTCCCTCTCACCGTAACTCAAACTTTGTAATCTGTTATGGAGATTCAGCAACCCGGTATGTAGATTCAAGTTGTGAGTGATATAAGACATCTAACTGGTGAGGAAAGGTTGTCAAGACTAGAGGAAAGGGAAGAGAAGATATTGGGTGAGATGGCATCTCTGAAGGAAATGCAGGAGGGATTGAACACAAAAATGGAGAATCTAACTAGAGCTCAGATGAAGGTGGAAGCAGCTTCTGAGGAAACAAATGAGAATGTCAAGAAGTTGATTCAGATGTTGGCTGCCAAAGAACTATGATTAGGATTTTATTTTATGTTTTGCATTTTCCTTAAACATTTGTGTTGTACTCTTAATTCTGCACTCTATTGTTTAATTTGGTGTTTTATGCATGTTTTTCTCATTAATTTGCTTGATCTGCTATATCTATTTAACTTGCATAAATTTTTTTTGTTGATGACAAAAGGGGGAGTAGAATAAGTATTTGAACACTGAGCCTTATCAGAAGCTAAGGAACCTTTTTTGTTTTTGTTTGATGTTATAAAATTTAAAATGAAAAAATATTGCGCTTAATGTTAATCTTATCATAACTGATGGGATATCAGACTGGTCTTAATCGGAGCTTGCAAACCTTTGAGTGATCAAATATCTGATGTCTTGAGAGGTATCAGATTGGACTTAATTGGAGGTTACAAACCTCTGTGTGATCAATTTGATATCTTGTTGATGTTCTGATATGCTTTATTGATTATTTGTTCTGATGCACTCAAGAGTGATTAAGAATGAATTTAATTAACTGGGAATAGGACTTAGGGGGAGCTTGCAAACCTCACCTTAATGGACTATCACAGACTCAAGGGGAGCTTGCAAACCTCATACCTTGAAGTCTAACTGTTAATTAAATGAACAACAATTATTCAAAATACTTGTGTTTGTCATCATAAAAAAGGGGGAGATTGTTGGAACAAGAAGAGTCTTGGACAATTCCTCTAAGGTTTTGATGATAACAAAGTATTGAAGAACAATTGGAATACTAATATATGTTCAAGTGTGCAGAATCAAGGAAGAAACTATATATCAAGGATGAACATATGAAGAGCATCAGAAGGACCAAGAGAAGCTAAGAAAACTATGGTAGAAGACCAAAAGGAAGGTCAACCAGAAGTCAACGTCCTAAGAAGACAGGTACCACACAAATTCTGGTGAGGTAACTCAACAGACTCTATGATGGTCATCAGACTCAGAAGCAGATATCACAGACTTGGATTAAGCTCAGATTTGAGTAAGTCATGACGGACCGAAAATCCACGTAGGTTTTGTCCTATTATGTGAATTGTCACTATCAAGGTTCTGATAGGTGCAGTTCTTTTATCTTTTTCTGTCTACGTGCACAATCAGACAAAGGACATCAAGAACAAAGTGAATGCAACAGATAATTCTTCTTTCAGCAAAGGAAAATTCAAAGATCATCCAACAGGATTATCCATATCAGGCAAAAGGCCAACTTTTTTTTATCAAAGCTTCTCAACGACTTTATTTGCTCTGGCACTCTTCTCCAACGTCTCTCAAATCCCTACCTATAAAAGGACCTGAAGACCATGAAGAAGATTAACAAGACTATGATATTCAACTGTGCCATTATGATAAGTGCCTAAAAGTTGTTATCTTTTGATACATTTTAAGGCACTTATGTTACTTGTTTTACAAGTTATCTTAGGATAAGAGCATATTTGTGGTTAAAATGCAATATTTGTGATCCTAAGCCTTACCCATGTTATTATGCAGGAAATTCATGTTTGGACCTGATTGATGCAAGGAAAATGAAGTTTTTCTTGGTCCATCGCTACAAGCGCCAGAAGCCACGCTAGAAGCGAGGGTAGGCAGGGATTTTCATGAGTCCATCGCTTGAAGCGCCAGAAGCCACGCTAGAAGCGAGCCTAGGCAGGGATTTTTGAGAGTTCATCGCTTGAAGCGATGAACTGGACGCTAGAAGCGAGCCTAGGCAGGGAATTTTAAGGTTCCATCGCTTGTAGCGACAGACCTTGTCGCTACAGCGACCAAAGGGCGGTTTAATGCTAAAGGATGACGTGGAGCTCTCCCATTGGCCAGAAAGTTTTCCTCGCTACAGCGACAGGCTGGTTGCTTGTAGCGAGCGTGCAAATTCTCAGATTATAAAAGCATTTGAAGCTCATTTTTTAATATAGTTAGCTGAATATCAGATTTTACAACTTCCAGAGCTTTGAATATTTGATTTCTAAGAGAGAGAATATTATATACATGTATTCTAACCTACACTTTGGTGATGTGTCATTCTAACAAAACTCCCAATTTTTTTGACTTTTATTCTAAGATTGGCACTTGCTCCAATACATGTGTTCTTTTACATACCAATTTTTCATTTTCATTTCTCATATAAGTTACGAAATAATTCTCCATTAATTTAACTTTATGCATGTTGCATGATTAATACATCATGGGTCTATTTAAAAAAAATCCATCCAATTTTTCATTTTCATTTCTCATATAAGTTACGCAATAACTCTCCATTAATTTGACTTTTTGCATGTTGCATGATTAATATATCATGGGTCTATTTAAAAAAAAATCCATCGGTTACATTTTATCTTTGAGTTACATTTCTTAGTTGTTGCTATTCTAATCATTTTTAATTTGCATATAAAAAACTTCTATTATCATTTTACAGGACAAATGTATTGGTTAAAACAATTTCAGTTTTATACTTATTGATGATGGATGATATTGATTGGTTGATTGATAGAGCACTATATATATTCCACTCAAGAAAAAAGATACAACACTATACATGCTATTTTATTAGACTTTTGATATTAAAAAAGAAAAGAAAAGAGTGTTATAGATGTCATTTCAATTACATTATTTATTGTTTATATTCCTTTGATTAGTAACCACTACTCACATGTTTCTTTCTGTCCCTTCCACTTTTCTTTAGTTTTTATTTTCATACTTCCCTGTTTCATTTTCTACAATGGAATTTCTTCTTTCTCTTTTGTCATATAGTATGTGCAGGTTTTGGAGATAGGAGAATTTTGTTGAAAGAACAACTCTTATTTGCAAAGGTGGTTGTGGTTACATTGAAATTTGTGTTTTACATCATTATTTACTCTAACATTCTACCACTGAATGTTAATTTACCTCCCATTTCTTTTTCTTTCTAATCATTGTTTTTTATAGGTATGTAATATGTTACTCCTATCAATATGTGTGATAAAACTTTCATTATTTTTATGTCTTTATTTTTCATCCTTTTTTTTTAATATTCAAACAATCTCTAATTACTTACAGGATGAATATTACACATGTCCTTTAATATTTTTGCAAATGTAACCTACACCATAAAAATAAATATAAAGGATTCAACAAAATCCAATTACTTACAGTGTACACGTCCCTTAACATTCTTGCAAACGTAACCTATTCACACAAAAATAAATAGTGTTTGATTTTTTAGCTTAACTTTTCAGTTTTACTGCAACGTTTTATAACCACAACTTAACACACATATTTTCATCTCTTTCCTCCACTTACTTGACACTTTCATTCACATTGATCTGATATCATATCTAGCATATTCAAGTTGTGCAGCAATGTCAACAAGATAAGTGGTACAATTTCTACATTTTTTACCACCATATTTATTTTTCTTTGTAGTAAACTTACATAAATTGAATTTCTTCATGTTAGGAAGCAAAACAATGATTGCTAATGTTCAAAAAGTGAGGAAGATTTGAAGGGATACTTAAGAGGTGAGTTTTGTCTATCCCTTAAAATATCTCTCTTCATGTTACAGGATACCTATTCAAGTAAAAATATGATGTCATTAAAAATAATTGTAAACAAATTTGTTGTGAAATAACTATTTATTCAAGTAAAAATTGTTTTAATCATTGAAGTCTATAAAAAATTTGTTAAGAAATGTAGCCATTTATATATACTAAATTCACGTAAGTAATTTTAATACAATATAGAATAACATATAAAATGATAAAATAATTTTAGTATAAAAATAATACAAATTACAAAAATTAGTCAAAATATTTATATTTATTAAAATAGTAAAAGGTTATGTGTTAAAAATTTAAATGAATTTTATTAATATATTTTTTAGTTATATATATATATATCTTCTATTAATAAGTATTGTCCAATTCTTTAAAAAAAAGAGTATTGTTCTATTATTTTTTTTAAAATAACTTTGCCACACCGAACTTTAAACTACTATTTATTTTTATTACTTAACTCTTTGTTCTTTAACTATGACCTTTCACTTGCTGCTAGGGAAGTCTATGAAAAATGACGGCTCATGTAAGTATATGTGTTTAATCCTAATATTTACGTCAAGAAAATTAAGTTCAAATTTGTTGAATTGGTATTGAAACTTTTTCTATATGAAGATGGTATAGATAAATATAATAAGTTTTTAAATATAAATTAACAATATATTTATTTAAATAGTGTGTCTCTATTTTTTTATAAGCATAGTGCTTCTCTATAATTTCAATTTGGTTATTCAATATTTAATCTTATTTATTTCAAATGACATGTAGAACAGTAAGTTTCATTGTGAATTGAGAGAACATTTATGTTGGAGGCAAGAAGGACAAGAAACATAGTGAAAAATGAATTATTTGAAGTTGTTACTCGTGTGATGAGGTTGTTGTGATTATAATATAAGAAGGATATTGATGAAACTCGGCCTAGAAGTTATTCAAATTGATTATTTGCATATTTTTATTGTATATCATGTTACCTAACATGATGGTTGATTTCTTTTTTTTAGAAGCCTAACATGATGGTTGATTGATTCTTATTTATGAATTTTATTTGATTGACAAACTATATGTTCTTTTAAATTTTGTATCTAATGTAAAAGACTACTTACACATAACAATAATTTTTTTGTTATGATATAAACTTGGATATTGATGTCATATATTTGCATTTATATTTTAATTACTGTACACTTATTGTGAGACAAACAAAATATATTTTAGAGATGATCATGTTGTTAATTTGGAAGATTTAAGGGATTGTCTTTTGTCTTTTGAATCATTGAAGTGTGTTTTCACATAGAGAAGATAACGTTTTTTTGGGTTACAAAGGAAGAGAAAGTTCTGCACATAATTAAATTTTTTGGTAGCTTTTTTAGGCACTATAAATTTAATTTATTTTTTTGACCTCTATCTATTTGACACACTCACAAATGTAATTAAAGTAAATATATGTTTTAAATATTTAATATACTTTTATTTTATTAAATAAAATTAATCAATTAGTATTTTTGTTTTTAAGCAAAATTAAGTGTAATTGAATAAAAAATGGTTTTGCTAACGGGTTCCCTTAGGACACTATTTAAGGATTCCAAATAAAGAAGTTACCACAATGAATTTATTTGGAAAGGTAAAACATTTCATTTCTAATGCATTGAATACACATTTTTACAAAATATTACTATTTTTTTTGGTCAAAAAAATATTATAAAATATTACTATTTTAAACTCTAAAATAGTGTCTTTAGGGCACTCATTAACATTTTTTAATAAAATATTATAATAGTGTGGATTGTATAAATATTTCATTTTTTAAATCAATTTTATAAAGGCTATTAAATTTTTAATCATTGAAGACAAATCTATATAGTTTAAGTATGATGTGTCTTTGTACAAATCACTTTTCAAAATTCTTCTATTTCATAAATAATATTCAGGAATTTAAATTGTACTCAAATTGATAAAATCAAATAATAAGCGCATTGTACAAAAAACAATATTATATAAACACATTCTAATAAACCCGTGCAACGCACGAGTTATATACCTAGTAGGCATAGAAGGAGGCAAACTTCAAATAGCAAAAGGATTTCAAGTGAAGATTACATTAAGAAGCTTTGAGAAATCAAGCCTTAACATATTCTTCATCTTCCTTTCTTGTTTTGCAATAGTTATCATGACAATGATCAACTAATCTCCTTTGTTGGGATTAATAGGTAATCAATCACTCTATGTTGTAAACTTTTGATATATTAAATATATGATTCTAGCATTTTTATATACCATTGAATTTGTTCTTGCTTTTCACTCTTATATTTGATTTAAATGATATTGAAAAGTACTTTTGAATCTAGGTTTAGAATGATATTCTATCAAGATAAGAAATTCTAGAAATGGGATTTGGTTTTGATAATTACATTAAGTATTGGATCGTAAAGCTTTCGAATCGTTTAATAGATTGAGAAATCGTCGATTAAACGATACGATCGATCTCACGACGTCATTTGGGAAATCATGACGTTGTCGAGCAATACGTGATAATGTCATATATAAGAAAAAGTTAGAATCCGTATTTATGATCAATCGAATACAAACTATGTTTGATTGATGAACGTTAATCCTAACACCTTTTATGTCCTATTACTCTACTATTTATTTATAATGCTTTTTAATGTTGAGTAGTGTAGTAATGAAAAAAGGTTAAACCCTAACTTAAGACGATAATCGACGTTGAACGGTTTATGATATCGCGATAATCCCTGTGGAACGATATAAAACTTATACTTACTTTTGTACATTAACACATTACTCTGTCAAAATAATATAGCACAAAACACTTAGGATTTTTGTATTCAAGTTTATATCTTAGAAATCCTAAAGTTCTAGAGAGTCTGTTCATTTGTTCATATACACTAAACATTGTTAAATCAAGTGTAGAACAAATTAGAAGTCTTTAGCTTGTGAAGCTAAAGCGTATAAGTCTCTTGGTGAAACCTTGAGCATTAAAAGTATCTTAGGTGTGTCCTTAGAGCATTGGAAGTCTCTTGCCTGCGTGCTTGAGCACTTGTAAATCTCTTGGAGTTGTCCTTGAGCAAGGAAGTCTTTAGGAGAGTCCTAGAGCAGGAAGTCTTAAGCAGGTGTGCTTAAGCAAGGACGTCTTTAGGAAGAGTCCTAGAGTAAGAAGTCTTGAGCAGTTGTGCTTGAGCATAGGAAAGTCTCTTGGAAGTGTCGTTGAGCAATTTGTAATCCTGAGTGATTATAGTGAAATCCCTTGGAAGTGCAAGGGGACTACACTACTCTCTCTCTCTCTCTCTCTCTCTATATATATATATATATATATATATATATATATATAGGGGATGTATCAAATGAGAGGACCTTTCATAATGAGAGATGAGAGGAATAAAAAAATGACCATTAGATTAAACCCTACGGTGCAGATTTAAAAGTGCACAGGTTTAGATAAAGCACGTGATTTTTTTCTACCTTCTTTCCTCCCTAAACCTTTCTCCTTCCTCATTTGTTCTCTGCGGTCGTAATACCTTCTCCATGATTCTTCTCTGTACTTTCTCTCAACAAGCTATATCAATTCAAATCTCCTTGTTCCAGCAAATATATAATATCTTTTAAAATTCTTGGTATAGTTTTGGTTATCTTTGTTCAATCTATATTAATCAGGAACTAGAAAGTTAAGGACTTTTAAGTCGAATAGAAACAACGATGGGTTTTTACTCTTGTTCCTTAACTTAACCCCATTCTAATTTGTTGATTAATTGTATAACATTTTAACCAATAGAAGAAAAATCACAGAAAGAAGAAAATATTGTTTGTGATTTTCAAACTTTAAATATAAAGATCTTCGACTCTGTTAAAGTTTCAAAATTGTTTTCCCTTATATCTTAAACTTCACCAATCTAGCAAGTTGCAATTGAATAGTGATACAC
Organism: Medicago ruthenica; assembly: GCA_018208015.1. Classification (NCBI taxonomy): domain Eukaryota; kingdom Viridiplantae; phylum Streptophyta; class Magnoliopsida; order Fabales; family Fabaceae; genus Medicago; species Medicago ruthenica. The sequence continues at coordinate 44,304,893 of CM031372.1, forward strand.
ATGTAAAATTCATTCTACGAACTTTAAAGTGAGGCACGAGCAAAAATTGAGGGAGATGGTTTGTATGAAAAGAGGGCGAATCTTTCAAATTGGAAAAAGAAAATATTGATGTGTGGGGTATTTACCCTAGATCTATAAATATTTGTGTATAATTTGGGCAATTTCCCAGTTGATTAGGATATAAAGAAGAAAACAAAATAGTAAGGGAAGAAGAGAAAGGCGATGTTGGGAGAAGAGAGAGCCGTACTGAGAAGCCAAACACACATGCGTGGATAAAATTTGTGGACGAGGTGCAGTATAAGGAATAAGATCTAATCCGTTGGATTAAATCTAATGGTTATAATTTAACACTTTCATCTCTCATTATAAGATGTCCTCTCACTTGATATATATATATATATATATATATATATATATATATATATATATATATATATATATATATCTTTATGTTTATGTTTCTGTACTTATCCGTTACACTCAGACTCTGTATCAGAATCTGCATACCTCAGATTCTGAACAACTTTGAACACCAAGAAAAAGAAATCAGAAAAAGCCAACACAATTCAAACTTTCTCTTCTTGTGTTTTTCTCACCTTTGGGTAGTTATTCAACTTACCACAAGGCAAGAAAGTAATAAATGTGAAGTGGATATACAAAGTAAAGCTTAATACAAAGGGTGAAGTCATCAAACACAAATCAGGGTTAGACGCAATGGGATTCTTACAAAGGTAAGGCATATACTAGGATGAAGTGTTTGCACTGGTAGCCAGAGTTGAAACTATAAGATTAGAAGTTGCTCTGGCTACAATGAAAAAGTGGCGATGTACCAAATAAATGTGAAGTCTGCATTCGTAAATCCTAAATGGTCCGCTTGATGAAGAGATATTTCTTTCTCAACCTCATGGTTTCAATGTGAAGAATCACGAATCAAAGGTGTATAAGCTGGGAAAAACAATATATGTGCTCAAGCCAGCTCAAGGAGCATGTAATAAAAGAATATATGGATCCCTCAATGAAATTGGCTTCATCAAATGTGTTTATGAGCATGAAGTTGTATATGTCAGAAAAGAGACAAGCATGTGGTTGATCGTTTTATGTCTTTTATTGATGACCTACTAATCACATAAAGTAATGAATCACAAAAGAAGTATGTTACAAGAGTTTGAGATGTCCGACTTAGGTAAAATCTCATACTTCCTTGGCATATAATTTGAAAGATCCGACAATGGTTAGTTATGCATCAAAAGAGGTTTGAAATGAAAAATGGCAATTCAACTTTTACATCTGCAGACCAAGACTCCAATTGACTAAGGATGCATATGAAAAAGTAGTAGATGCAACTCAATATAGGAATTTGATTGGATGACCGAGTTATATTTGCAACATTGGGCCAGACTTGGCATACACTGTAGGAATTGTGAGCTGATTCATGGATAATTCTAAGATATATCATCTAGCAGCTGCAGAAAAGATCTAGAGGTACATGAGAGATACACTTTGATATGGGTATATTGTTTCTAACTAACAATGAAGGATAAAAGCTACAACTGGTTGAGATTTAGATGATAGAAAATCCACAACAAGTTACATCTTCCTGATTTAAGGAGCACCAATCTCTTGGTGCTCAAGGAAGGAACATGTGGTAACTCTACCTTCATGTGAAGCCAAATATATTTCAGCTTCCCTAAGTGCATGTCAAGAAATATGGTTAAGGAATCTCATGCTATAACTTAGTGAAGGAAAGTGTGATGTAGTGACCATCAGAGTTGATAACATCTCAACAATGAATCTAGCCAAAAACCACATTGCACATGGGAGAAGTAAACATATAGAGATTTTTATTTTTATTTTTTGAACGGAAAATTTTATTAAAAATCAAATCCCTACTTAATACAAACAGAGACCGATAAATTAGAGACTACAAAATAAAGGTGTCGTATATAGGCTGAACACCCAAAAGAAACACCATAAAAGACATCAATACACACATCACCTAACCAAACCCTACCTTCAACACTCATGAGAACAATAACCATCAAAAACAACTTCACCACCTAAATCCAACTCCATCGCGAACGACAACTAAAAACGAAATCCATAACCACCCATCACCCGCTACTCACCCCAAAAAAATAGCCCTCTAAATCAAACATCTTTTTCCCATCACCATAGCTGAGCCACATCCAAAAATTTCCTATTTCAACACTCATTCGGCTTCCACCACCTCTCAACCCCCGGTCCATCGAAGAAAAACACCATAATTAGCCCAAATCAAACTTGAATCAAAAAAGCGACTCCCGATCTCGAATCAAAAGCGATCGGCCCACCAGACTCTAGAAATAAATCAGTAAGGTACCCCTCACCCCAATCCACTGGAGAAGACACCATAACCAGCCAAACAAACTTGCAACTAGACACTAATTCCTGATCTCGAAGTAAAAGCAACCGGCCCACCAGAATCCATAACACAAATATGTAAGATATTCAACAGGATGGGCGGTGATGCAAACAAAAATCATGTCAGAAAGGAAAAGGCTCAGCTCATAGACCAACCACACTCGAAGCACTCAAACACAAAAGCAACCCAAACGCAATAAGAGCTAACGACGGCAGATATGGACCCAAAACAGAGGCGACCAACAACAGAAACACCAAGAGCTCACCACCACCAACAAAAACACCATTAAGACAAAAACTGAAAACCCTAAAAAGCAAAACAACCCACAAGAACCTCATCATCATCACCACAACAACAAACTCCACACAACACAAAACATTGCATTTAACATTTCAACTCCCAACTCAACATAAATAGCAACCACCTAATATTACCAACACCAATAACCATCCACCACATGAAAAATACCAAGCAAGATATACAAATCAAGAACTCACTCCAATCAAATCCATTGGAATAAGAAACCAAGCATGCCACCTACTAACAGTAGCAGAAACACGCCAAACATCAATTAGAAAAAAGAACCGCACGAAAGAAACATGTCAAAACAAACAAGAAGACATAGCAGATTTCGTGTAAAGCCTCCGAAAAAACTGACCAGCCACCGAGAGATCTGAATCTATAACTGAATCCAGATCCACCACCACAAAACCATCCAACCGTACACAGCCGACAACACCAAATGCTTCTTAGAGACAAGACACCACCACACCATAGCTCCAAATCCCCATCCAGATCAAGGCGAAGGCCACCACATCTCCCTCTCAGCTACACAAACCACCACGAGAGCCACCACTAAAAACCACCATCAACACCACCACGAAAAAAACACCCCCAAAAAACCGCCATAACCACCATGAAGCACCGCAAAGAAATACTGAACATGTTGCGCACCCACAGAATCGAAACCACGACCGGATTTGCTGACGGATGGAGATTCGGAAACAGAGATCCGCTAGACAGTAACGGGGGCCATCGATGGTGCGGAGGGTCAATCTCGGTGCAATTAAATCTATAAACTTAAGTGTTTAAGTTTCAATATATTGAGTCAAAAAAGGCCACTATACAATCTCATATAAATGTTCACAAAAAGTTTAGAGACTAAAAAATATAATACATACTAGTATAAAAAAATAGTTTGGGGAAACCGTGACCATTGCTGGTCCCCCTTTTAGCTTCGTCGTTGGTGTGTTATGAAGTGATTAATTCATGTTAAATTAGTTTTACTAGTTTACTTTCTTTGCAAGCAAGACAATTAGGAAGTTAGAAAATAGTTAGAATTTTGTTTTGATGGTTAGTATGATAGTTAGAGGTTAGTAGCTGCTAACTGATTTGAGTTATCTCTTTGATGTAATGTGCATAAATAATTGCAAGCAGTGCAAAAGTGAATCTCTGCACATTTTTACAAACTTTCAGTTCTTGTGTGAATCCTTCTCTTCCGATCTTTCATTAATCCCAATTAAGGTGTAATTCAACAAGGAAGAACACAAAGCATTGTTCCAACAAAAGGTTAGTTCATTTATCGATAATAGAATACGTTCCCTAAGAATAGGAGCATTTATTTAACAAAAAAAAAAGTCGTATTTATTTAAGAGAGTACAATTTGTACCTAAACAAATAGAGACGACAAGTGAATCTTCTGGTTTTTTTTAAATTATTAAGAACTGGTCTATGGACACTCCATGATCATAATTAATGCTGCAGCACCACACTATAAAGTCCAAAAATAAAAATAAAAGGAAAAAAACAAAATGCTTAGTAACGTATTGATAACATGTATACTCTCTTTCGATATGGTCATCAATTGCTTTAATGTTAACTTGAAGGATTGTACACAAATCCCCCAACCCATGTGACACGATTATTTTTCTCCCTAAAATCAATAATGTGGCAACTAGTTCTTTCCCGTACAACATACTCCCTCCGTCCCAAATTGTATGTCGCTTTGGAAAAAAAATTTGTCCCAAATTATATGTCGTTTTACAATACCAATGAAACATTAATGTTATTTTTCCTATTATATCCTTAACTATTTATTACTCTATATTTTTTCAATTCTTTAATTTATCTTTTCCATACCATTTATTAAGGACAATTTTGTAAAACAACTTATAATATCTCTTTCCCACACAAAATTAATTATATTTCTTAATACGTGTGAAATGTCCAAAACGTCATACAATTTGGGACGGAGGGAGTAGCTAACAAACATGTTGTGGGGATTTAAGAGTTTGAATTACAATTTACAATTATCAACATTATGTGGAACTAAAAACCAGTTGTCATAGTAATTTATTCAACGACCAAATTTTAAGAGTTTGTACAACTACTTTATTATACATTTTTGGTGCAATGGTCCTTGATTGTCAAATTCCATATACTTTAGTTTAAAAAATTATTTTAATTCCTGAAGGTTAGTCTATAATAATGTAATGATGAAAACCATGAAATGCCTCATTTTCCCAGATGTTTCTTACAGATTTGACCGTGGAATAAATCAAAACCAACGTTGTAGCACTACATGAACAAGAATGATTAGACATTTGAAAGGGAAGAAAAAAAAAATAGTAGTGGTAATGTGGTATTGAGTATTGACAACCAATAGTAGGTGGCGTTTACAACGACAAAGCAGAAAGCTTTTCCACCATGGGAAAGCCTTTTCCAACGGTTAGATGCTTGATGAACACAATTTTTATGATGGACTGTCTACACCAAATTTTTTTTCTTTCTCTTTTACACTCTTATATTTTTGTTTAGATCTGGAATACACGATTTTTATCATAGACTGCCTACACCATATATTTTTCTTTTCTCTTTTACACTCTTATATTTTTGTTTAGATCTGGAATTTTTTTCTTTTCTTGATCTGGAAACAATTGGTCGGATTTTCTCGCTCGCGCGCGCCCTTATTTTAAGAGTGACTTAGAAGTTGAATTTTTTTACGATTTTTTGCAGGCAAATTTAGGACATAAAAACAACATCGCCCACAAAAAACGAGAATTTTCCGACAAGGGACAGATTAAATATGAATTGTTTATGCGCCAAAAACTCAAGAACGCGAATCAACAAAACATGCACCTAGAAAACGAATTTTGAGCTGGTTTTTTGAAGATCCTCTATATGTATTTTTATAGAGGTGTCTGCAAAAAACCAGCTCAAAATTCGTTTTCTAGGTGCATGTTTTGTTGTTTCGCGTTCTTGAGTTTTTGGCGCGTAAAAAATTCATATTTAATCCGTCCCTTGTCGGAAAATTCTCGTTTTTTGTGGGCGATGTTGTTTTTATGTCCTAAACATGCCTGCAAAAAATCGTGAAAAAATTCAACTTCTAAGTCACTCTTATAATACGGGCGCGCGCGCGCGGATGCGCGCGAGCGAGAAAATCCGACCAATTGTTTCCAGATCAAGAAAAGAAAAAAATTCCAGATCTAAACAAAAATATAAGAGTGTAAAAGAGAAAGGAAAAAAAATTTGGTGTAGACTGTTTTGTTGTTTCGCGATCTTGAGTTTTTGGCGCGTAAAAAATTCATATTTAATCTGTCCCTTGTCGGAAAATTCTCGTTTTTTGTGGGCGATGTTGTTTTTATGTCCTAAACATGCCTGCAAAAAATCGTGAAAAAATTCAACTTCTAAGTCACTCTTATAATACGGGCGCGCGCGCACGCGGATGCGCGTGAGCGAGAAAATCCGACCAATTGTTTCCAGATCAAGAAAAGAAAAAAATTCCAGATCTAAACAAAAATATAAGAGTGCAAAAGAGAAAAGAAAAAAATATGGTGTAGGCAGTCTATGATAAAAATCGTGTATTCCAGATCTAAACAAAAATATAAGAGTGTAAAAGAGAAAGGAAAAAAATTTGGTGTAGACAATCCACCATAAAAATTGTGTTCTTCAAGCATCTAACCATTGGAAAAGGCTTTCCCATGGTGGGAAAGCTTTCACTGTGATGATCAATCAATTTTGGTCCTTGACGCGTATATAGCAAGTTTCAAAACTGCCGCACTTATCAACTAGTATTTTTTTGACGGAGCATTTATCAATTAATAATACTGCTAATAAGTTCCTTAATTTTTTTTTACTTGATAATAAGTTTTATCATAACATTAACATATAATAACATAATATATACATCCCTAGAAAAACATTAACATATATACATGATTTTTTTTTTGTCAAGTAGCCTAGTGGTAAGAGAAATTCATCTTAAAGATAAATAAGTGGAGTGTCCAGGGTTCAAACTCCGGCCCTTGCATATAATATGCATTATCCCTTACCAAATGAGCTAAGCCACAGGACCATCTATATTCATGAATTTTATATTGTTAGAATTTGAAGTTCGAAAAGAAGGTCCGTTTGAAGTTTATTTTACATGATGTTCATTTTTTTTAAGATCAAAATTGTTTATTTTATACCATTCAATTATGATATGTATATACCAGCTTAATAAAATCTTTTTTTTTAAGAAAGCTTAACAATCACATTGTTATATTAAATATAGTTTTAAGTGTTTTTAATTTTATTTTGAGGAGAAGTGTTAACTGTTGTGGTATGAAACATCATTATTACTTATAAAAAAATACATCATTCTTAATATTATCACCATTATCGTCACCTCTGTTGTTGTTTTATTGAACGATAAAAGATATTCAATATGATAGAGTTCTAACTAAGATACAAGTATACAACATACGAAATCAACCAAATTAAGGACAGCTTTTCCATTTGTAACCAAAAAAATTACTCCCTCCGTTCCTTTTTAAGTGTCTCTTTTGAAGAAAATTTTTGTTTCTAATTAACCGTACGTCACTTTCAAATTTCAATGCATAATTAAATGATGTTTTACCAATATTACCCTTAGTTATTTATTGCGGAGAGAGAAATATATGAAATGAGATATTAAATGAATAAGGTCATTATAGTAAAAGTATAACTTATTGCATTAAAAGTAGTAACATTTATTGATTGTCTTGGTTTGTGTAAAATGTCAAAAAGTGACAATTAAAAAGGAACGGAGGTAGTATTAAGAAAGACAGCTATTGTTGTTGTATAATATACTTAGTTAATTTGAAGTAGGGTCGGAGTAAGAGTGTGCTAAGAATAAAGCAATGTTAGGACACATTATTTTTACGCATATTAAGAAAAGTTTGTAATATAATTACTAGGTATGATTTTTGTAGTATAACTTTTATTAAATTTTCTTTTTATATTTAAATATATTCAATGTTGGTTTTTCATATTTCAAAGCAAGTCAGTATTTATTGGAAAAAATGTAATAAATGTATCTAAAAATTAGTAGAGTCTTATATTTAAATCAAACAAATCTTCTAAAATAGTCTTATAATTAGATATAGAGGAATATTTTATTTTAACTTTGAGTAATCAAAGAAGTAGCTTGTATTCGTAATAAAAAAAAGTAGCTTGTAATTTCTCGTTAAAAAAGAAAGTTGCTTGTAATTTTTTGCTACTAAAAGAGCATTATTTCATTTTATTTTTGAAAGAAGTAAAAGGGCATTATGTTAAAACCAGTGAAACTACCTAAGTAAATTTTTTTTTTTACCTAAAACATTGCCTATTGCCTAGGAATGGGCCGGCTTTGATATTGATAAACATTGTCTGACACAGTAATTATAAATATTAATTAAATGAAAACTTATACGAAATTAGTTGTATTTATCTATCATATATAGCAATATTAAACTCTAACTAATTATGGGCTAAATTATCGACTATAATCTTAGCTGTGGCCATTGACAAAAGACAAAATTAAATCAATTAAACCCACAATTAAGTTGGCCAAAACAGACAATATAGTAAAAGTTAACAACAAATTAATGAGAGCCAAACTGATAGAGATAGGTGTGTGTCACTTTCGTAGAATTTCTCTTTTGGAGGCCGCTGGATGAGCACGATATGGAGGAATTTGTGCGTATTAGAAACACCTTTAATAGTAACAATTATTCTTACTTCTTAGTGTTCTCATTGAGTCAAGTACTTTAATAATTAAACTATATGAATATATAATATATTATGACCCCACATGGGGATAGGGTATGGACCATTCTTAGCATCAATCTCTTGTGGTGACATAAATTGGATGATTGTATTTTTTGTTTCCTTTCTAAGTTTCAAATCAATTTCTCAACTCATGGTATAGAGTACTTGTTTGGCTTTTCTCACGAAGTTGATGTGAGATTCAATCTATGTGTTTTGTTTTTAAGCACAACAAGTGGAAAGGCATGAAAAATGCACCACCTATAAATATTAAAAATTAATTAGGCTCAATTTGAAGTGTTATTGTAGGTCTCTTTCATAGACCTAGCACAAGGGCTAATTGAACTTAATTTAAAATGAAGGGAAATGTTAAGGAGTGTTTCTGGGATACTCTTTAAGCATTTTAAATAGTAAGTTTTTATGAAAAGTTGTGTATTCAATGCATTAAAATTGTAATAGTTGACTTTTTAAAAGAATAATTACTAAATTTGGAATACTTAAAGAGTGTCCTGGGGACACTCGTTAACAAGACACTAAAATGAATCCCGATATTCAATTTTTTTATGAATATCTATTTTTCTTTATGAGAAAAAAGAAAGAAGAATCAGAATATGATTAATTTGTTTAATTTATAGGTATTGCTGTGTTGTCAATTTTTATTTATGGCTTAGCTAATTGATTATGTAATCAGCTATTGTTAGCGTGTAAAGGGCAACCACATGGACACATGTATTGATTAGAGTTTTTAATTACAACAGGTTTCATAGATAAAGAAAGTTGGAGGTAATTATCATTCCATATCATATGCTTTTGAGGTCTACTTTCTTCCTACCACATTTTTTTAAGGGATTCCTACTACATATATAAGTGAGTGAAAAAGGTTATATATTTAAGTTTCAGCTGCCTTGCCTAAGTTATTAATTATATAATATAATAAGGGTAGGAGCAAAATGCGTTCTTTATTATAAAAAATTGGGAAGGAAACATATTAGTGGCACTATCGATCATTTTATAATAGTCTTTTTTGAAGTAACTAATTTAAACTTTACTCTCGATGTTACAAAATCAAACCCTATCATTAAGCCAATACTTTGGACGAAATGTGTTTGGTTAATATGGAAATGTAAATATTTTAACCAAATTTTAATTACTATGCGACTTCAACTCAAATTATTTTGTTTTTTTTTTTGCTATCAACTTTTTCAACTCTACGATAATTTTCAATATCAACATGCAAGGTGGAACAAATCTAATAAAGTGTATCTAGTAAATTCTTTTTTTTTTTTTTGTGAGGCCAAATAATTAGCAGGCTCTTATTGTGTCATATGCTTGTCCTCTAGCAGGAAAAATAAAATTATCCGGTTTCCTTAATTGCTTTTATATTAAGCCTCTTAGGATGATGTTGGGTAGCATACTTATTAAAAGAAAAGGACAGTTTTTCATGACAAATCACGTTCAAATCAAACCAAAGAATTAATGACTAGAAAAGGACATATTTGATCATTTTAATCCGTTTAATTTATGGCAATTAGATTTTGGACCCCACCCTTCAAAGCAACTTTAGTCCCTAAATACAGGACGTGTACTTTTTACCCAACAACCACTTTTTTAAATTTTGGCTTGTTTGTGACTTTGTGTACCCCTAATGTTCATCTAATATGCAACGAACACATCACAAATGGACATGTCATTGTCATGAAAACAATGAAAAGATAAAACGGTTTAATTGAAGGACATGTATGATATGCAATTGTGTCATTTTCATTAACTGCAACCATTTATTTAAATATGAATTGGACTATTTCATGTGATTGAACCTTATCAAAGGTGCATGTATTTTATTTTATTGTTGTTCTCATCTATAACATAGTGAATCTAAATCACAAGCAAGGAATCATGTTAATGCATTTGGATAATCAAAACATTGTTAGGTGAAATTTTGAATGGAAGGACAGTGACAATTATTAAACATCAATAGTACCCTGATCCAATGACCCTTAAAAAATGCCGCCTCGTGAATTGATTCTTTGTTTATTTTCCTTGCTCATATCATATGAGTATACCTCTCAAAAAAAAAATGTCATGTGAGTATATTTTAGTCAATTATTTTGTGCTAACGTCTATTAAATGTCAAATATTTTTAGGTTTTCTTCTTCACCTGACTCAACCCGTGAAGCAGCCTACGTGTACAAAAAAAGTTAACTTTCTCGAAGGCATTTAAAATTTCCATCTATGACATGAAAAAGAATATATAAAGTATAAACTAATATATACATAGCCTTAATTACTCAAGTGTTCATTGTTCTCATATTTTTCTTCTGAAAAAGCCCTCAAGTTTCTTTGTTAACTTGTTTGAAATAACTTACTAGCCATTTTTCACTATCCAAAAAAAATTATTAAAAAAGAAATACAAAACAAAGGTTAAATCAGTGAGAAAAATTTAGAGAATCTCTCTCTGATTCTGTTAATTTTGTGACCAATTATAAGAGATGAATTTGATTTTCTTTCGTCGCTATTTTTTTTTCTTCCTAGTAATAAGTTTTTTTGGTAAAGTTGATGGTAAGTTATTGAAATTGTAGTTTAAAATGAAAGTAAACCATTAGAGTATGTCTTTATTTTAGAGAATTGGTACTTTGACACTCAAATTTGACATTAAATTTTGACGACGGTTTAGATTATTAACATTGTTTAAATACATGATTAATTACGATTGATAGATGATTAATGAATATTTCAAAGTGTCACAACTTATTAATCAACTACATTACACAATTAAACACATTTTTGAACATTTTCTACAATTTTCAGGTGTATATTTGAAAACCTAAAAAATCATCCATAAACACAATTTGAAAGGAGATGGAATTGAAGTCATGGGTACAAACAGGAGGAAGGAGAAAAAAGTTGTTAATCTAACATTAGTTATTTAAAGAAAAAAACACAATTTGAAAGGTTACACCGAAAATATTTTTTTAGTGGATTAAAAAATAATGTATTTTTTAATGACACATATTAGTATGTTAATTGTTATGGTAGTTTTTTCTCCTTGTTAAGATTTGAACCATGAACCTCAAACTCTTAACCCTGAGCTACCCAACCCAAAAATAATGTATATTTGAACACCTAAAAATTATAGTTAGTTGTGCTATGTAGATGATTAGTGATTCAAGAGTTCATGTTATTTTCATCAAATTTGTGGTTGAAATTTGATGTGAAATTTTTGTTTTGGAAAATAACACAACTCTTTTTATATGTATTTAATTGCAAGTATATTAAATGTCATTTCTCACAAGTCACAATGACAAATTTACCGACGTCTTGTTGCCTTTGTTTTCTTCTTCTTCTGATGTGTTGTTGGACACAGACAAATGGAGGACCATAATTGCATGTAGAAGAATTGTCCTTGATTGAAGGGGGTACCTTGCGTCATTGAAACACAAATATTTGGCTAACCTATACTTTTGACTTCTAGGGGGTGGATCATTAAATGGAGAGATATTAAATTGAATTGCATGGGTTCGTTTTTTCTTCCATTTTCAACAATTGAAATTTCAAGTAGAACGTAGCTTTTGGTGCTATGTAACAACCACTTTTCCTTATTAAAACACTTTGAATGAATTGGGATAATCAATTTCAACGTAAGAGGCCATGTAAGTTTTGTTGGATTATAGCGAAAGAAAAGTTTTCCGCTTACCATGCATGACTTTGAAAGTTTGGTTAGTTGACCCTTGCAAATGCTACACGTCTAATGTTGGTAATAAATGTGTTATGTATTTTACAAACCTTTTCATGAAGTACTGCTGTTTTGTCACACATTTTTCTTCTTTGTTATTTTTAAAACTCGTTATTCAATACAAAAGCCGACTAATTTGAAGGATTCAATCCCATCGTCTATTTGTGAGGCCCATTTAAAGCCACAACATAGCTCTGTATGAACTTAGGTCATTGAAATTGGCGCTGGAGGAATCGAACCTAAAATTTTAAGATGAACATATTTAAAGACTTAAACCAACTGCTAGGCCAACCCCGAATGGGTTCAAAAAAAATTTTGTTGAAACGGGTTCACATTTTTTATTCTTGTTTTTCTGGAACCTTTTGGAAATCCAATGGATGATACTATTTGATTGAGTATTTTAGTTTGATCTTTCTTTCCTTTTTTTTTTAGAAAAAAATAACTTCTAGTCTTGTTGATATTTCATATTTGACTTGTTTTTAGTTAGAACCGTTTTTATTGAAAGAAAAAAAATTGTTAGAACCGTTTTTAATAAGAAAATTAACCAACGTTCTTTTCTTTTTTTCTATGAAATGGTCGATATAAGTATTCTTTGTGTTATTTTGAGAGTGGGGTACAAACCCAAAACCTCCTTATCACTCTGCTCCTTAATTATTTCACTTCAGCTACCAAGTCATCCTTATATCCCTAGAAAATGTTCTTTCCTATACACACCGAGATTGAATCTGTAACCACATATTTAAACGGACAATTCGGTCATCAATGTTAATCCTTGTTAAATAAGAATAGTGAGGATATTAAGTATTAACTAACCCCTTAAAACAAAGTAACTAACTAGTGGTGAAGGGTATATAGGGGATAAAATCGGTCAAACCGAGATTGGAACCAGCCTTTCTAGTTGTCATGTAAACTTATAAATACCAACATGATGTGGCACAACCGATAAATGTTTGGATATTTTTAACCATATATTAATACGTATATTGGGCCAGGTCAAATCCTTAAACAAACTTTGGTCACCTCAAGGGATTAAGTTCTAAAGTTCCGTGCAAGGATACAATGGTTAGCAAAAAAAATAGGACGGTATATCTTCCAAAATTACAGGGTTGATCATTCACTTGCTATGTTATTCATTTATCCATGAAACAATATTTGAAATCTTTTTTGTACGGATATTTGAATTGCAACTGATAAAGCGTTTTACGTACAAAGGTAAATTAAGAAGAAGAAAAAAAAAACAGCCATTACAAGTGATTACTTGAGGCCCAACGAGTTCTTTCTTTTTGGGCAAATTGCATTGATCTCCCCTGAATTTTACTAAAATGTCAACCACACCCCCTCTAGTTTGCTAAAAACATAAACATCCCTTAAAGTTAACACCGTTAAACTTCTGTTTCATTTGGAACAGAAAGAGACAATTTCATAATAATGTCGTCTTTTCATTTTCCTCCCTCCCAAATAGCTACAATTGCCTTCAAATTCCATGTGTGCCTTGCTTAGTGCTGCTCTTCGCTGACCATGGATAATGCGAGAAATTTATTGTCTTTATGTAAAGTTGAAATCCTAATGTTTTCAACATTGGTTTTGAAATCAACTTGAGCTCCATGAATAATAACTTCTGTGTATAAAAAGTTTAGAACAAAATATTGTGAAAACCCCTTAAACTATATTTGGTCATCTTCTGCATTTACGGTCTTTTCTAGAAATATTGTGAGCCCTTCTTCCTCCTTGATAAAAGTTAAAGGCAAATAATCACCCGTCAACAAATAAAACAACTCAACCAATTTAAAAGACAATAACAATCCATTGTCTTCAAAAGTTAGATTCTAGTTTCCATTTTCCAATTCTGCGCCTTAGGTGGTTTTTTTTGTGTTTAGGTGGTTTTTTTTATGTTGTTCCTGCTTTTTCCTGTTATTTTTTGAATGCTTTGTGTTTTGCTGGGATTTAGTTTCCATTAAAGAAAGGGGGACATTCTAGCAAGAGGCACCATAATGAAAGATAAAACGTGAAGTGAAAATGGAGAAGTAAACGGAAAATAAATGGTGTTAAGGTAGAAGGGAGGTGTTTGTCACATTGAAGAAAACATAAGGGAGGTTAATGTTCACTTAAAAACTAGAGGGGGTGTTTATACCATTTAAGTAAAACTTAAGGGAGGTGAGTATAATTTTCCCTTTCTTTTTTTTGGTAAGTAAAAGGGGCTAAAAGCCCAGCAAATGAAAAGAAAAAAAATGAAAAAACTAAGCGACATAGACATCAGATTTTCAGTTAACATGATCCCTTCTAACACAGCAGGTGGTTAAGTTAAAGTGATTAATCAGCACATAAATGAGCACTTCCTAGCACAGAAGAGGTGAACCTCGAGACTTGGTTTTACAAACTTTTGATGTGCAAAAACATGTTGAGGGAATTGGTAAAGAGGCAAACGCTTCAAAGAGTGACTAAAATTGGCATTAACTCATTCAACAATGAGTTATTCTAGTACA